>CM053752.1:57908708-57966000 GCA_028658305.1 Pachyuromys duprasi
TTATTCTATGTGGAAGATCAGGCCCTAAGGAACTCTCAGCTCCCACTCCTGCCTCTTGGGTGGGAGCCTGGAGTAAGAATTCAAGGGCCCCGCTCCCACCATGCTGGAGACCACTCTGCCCACACAGCAGGAGTTAAAGCCAGCTCCAGGCTCCCAGCCTAGCCCATCACCACTGTTCAGTTTTGGTTCTGTTGCTGTGGTAAGATACAGAGCCATGTAGGTGTCCATACACCGTGGCAGGATGGTCACAGGGTTTCCAGACAAGAGCAGAGAACACATCAGTGCTTGCCCAGCTGGATTTCACCTTTATTCAGCCCAGGATCCCAAGCCCAGGGAGTAGTTCAGTCCACAGCGACTGCTTGGTCTCCTCATATCAGTTAACATGACTATGATATCCCTCACAAAAAATTTTTTAAAACTTTTTCTTGATTCTTTGTGACTTTCACATCATACATCCCAGTACCACTCATCTCCCTTCCCCTTCCTATCTGCCCTTGCAACCTCCTCCCCTAAGAAAATAAAATAAGATAGGATAAAAAACAAACAAAACTTGCTGTGGAAGCTGTAGTGTGTCACAGTATGTCCCATAGTCCCTTTATCCACACATCTTTATGTGCAAATGTTCGTTGCAATGAGTCATTGGTCTGTTTCGAGACCTCTGGCTTATGCTACCCTATCAATATTGGAAGCTCACTGGGAATCCTCAGACATCCTGTTGTTGCCCTGTGTCATGGAGACCCTGCAGCTTCCGATCTGAAGGACTGGCCCCTTCACATGCTCCAACAGTCTATAGATGGGGTGGGCCAACTCAAAGCCCTGGATCTGGGCCTGGTGGTAGCTGAGTTGGTCAGTCTGCTAGGGCTTTCGCACCCACACCACCAGGGCGAGCTCTCCTGCACTGCTAGGTCATCCAAAGCCATAGCCAGCAAGGGCAGAGCGAGCTCTACCACCCCCACGCCCTTGGAATCAGCTCACAAGCACCCACACCAGCAGGGTCAGCACAATTGTGCTGCCCAGGTGAGGTGCAGGGCCCGTTCTCCTGAACATTGCAGCAGGCAACAGGCTGGAACATCTTTCCTGCTCTCACAGCTTTGGGGCTGGCTCACCTGCCACCCCTCCCAACCAGGGCCAGCTCTATTGTGCTGCTGAGGCGAGGAGCAGGACCCACTCTCCCGAGTGAAGCAGCAGTTGAGGGTCAGGGACAGCTCTCCTGCTCCCATGACCCTGGGGCCAGCTTTCCCACAGGTGGCAAAGGGGGGCATCTCTCCCTCACCAATACCACCACAGGACACACAAGTGCCACAGCCAACTCTCCTGTGCCCATGCTCTCAGGGGACAACTCACCTGAAACCGCTGTAAACGGAGTCTCCTCTCCCAGGTGTTATAGCTGTTGAGGGACAGGCCAGCTCTCCTGAGATCATGCCTTTGGGGCCAGCTTTCCCATTATCCCCAGGTAAGAGGTGGGGCCATCTCTGAGGGGAGCTGAGCTTAAGCATAGTATCTTAGACACTTGGCCATTTATGAATTTGAGGTCAGCCTGGTTTAGGACAGCCAGGGCTACAGAGCCTAACCCTAACCCTGTCTCAAATAAGTATATAAATAAATAATAAATGAGAGAAACAAAATAACATATGAGCACTCCTAAAAATGTCTAACATCATCATTTGTTAGAAAAATATATTTTAAAATCACAGTAACGTGATTACTACGTACATATCAGAGTGACTAAAATAAAACATATGTAGCTAAGTGTTGGCAAGGATGTAGGTTTCTCCATATTGCTGATAAGAACACAGAATGACACCACCACATTAGAGAAGGCTTTGACAATTTCTTAAAGTATTTAATGTAGAGTTGTCACATAACCCTGAAGTCCACTCCCAGATAGAAAATAAAGATATATCATTACAAAAACAGGTAGGCATATGTTCATAGGCATATATTCATAGGACCTTCATAGTAGCCCAAAGCTAAAAATAATCACATATCTATGTAGAAAATACATGGTGGTATATCCCTATGAGGCAGTACAGTTCATAAATGAAAAGGAACGACCTGAATATACCACTTAATTTGGAGACATAGTCTCATGTAGCCCATGCTGACCTCAACACCCTCTGTGTACCTGAAGTAGGCCTTGACGTTTAGTACTCCTGCCTCAGCCTTCTGGGTGTTAGATTTACAGGTGTGTACCACCATGCCTGGTTATATGAAGTATTGCAGATTGAATCCAGAGCTTTGTGTATGCTGAGCAAGTGCTCTGCCAACTGAGCTGTATCCCCAGCTGCCCCAATGATTTTTTTACAAAGACAAAGAGCAGCTGAATACAGGAAGGCTAGCTTTTTCAGGACAATGCTAGAGTGACTGGACACACTGTAATGGAAGTTGTGGTTTCTTTGTAAACTCAGTTATGTTGTGTAAATATGTTTTTGTTTTAATCCCAAGTGTGAGGTTTTAGTTGGGTTTTAGATTGTCCACAGTTGTTAACTGTCTTGTATGGGGTAAAGCTTTTGCTGCTGGCAATGGCCTTCCTTGTGTAAAGAGGGGCATGGTCTAGGGCTCTGAGGATATAAATATGAGAGCCCAAAAAGTGAACGTGTGGCATTCAGTGGTGGTGTGTTGCAAGTGGCAGTTTGGAGAGACCAGAGGCAGACGGTAGTGATTTGGAGCAGACAGTCAGAGATAGATACTTTGGGGAACAGCAGCTAGGAGGAGACTACTGACTGTGTTTGCTATAACCCTCAAGACCCATCAGACCTAAACAGCCTGGAGAAGTAAAGGTCTTTGGCCCCTTTCCCCACCAATCTTCCTCTTATACTTAGAGTTGGGATTTTATAAGTGAACGTTACAACACACAACTGGGGTTATGAAAAAGAAAGGTTGTGAGGTACTGTGTGGCACTGTGTTGGTACTGCCTTTGAGCCATTTTTCCAGCCTTTATGGAAAGAAATGTCAATAAACTAGTTCTCATCGAAATTAAAAGCTTCTTCTCTGTGGAGGACACTATTAACACAGTTAAAGAGAAGAGAAAAGCTACAGAATGAGAAGACATTTTAAAACCATGTGTTTGACAAAGGTCTGGTATCTAGATTGATATCAGTCAGCTTTTCATTGCTGTGACCAACAAGAGAGGAAACATACATTGCAACTAACGGTTTCCAAAGTTTCAGTCCATTCACTTGGCTCCATTGCTTCTGAGCAAAATACCTTGTCAGGGAGCATGTGGTGGAGTGAAGAGCTCACTTCATCAGAGATAGAGGCAGAGAAGGAGCAACAGAGCCAGGATACCCAGTGACCTACTTTCTCCATTTATGCCTACCTCCTACCAGCCTTTCAGCACAGGGCCAGGGTGGGTTGGGTAGTGGGGGTGATGGGATTGTTAGTCATTCTCCAGCCACCTTTTCACAAAAGGACCACGGAAACCAAACCCTCAACACAGGAGCTTTTAGAGACATTTCCTATCCAAACCAAACCAGAATATTCAAAAAAATTCTCAAATGTCAACAGTTTAAAAGAATTCATTTTTAAAACAGATATTCCTCCAGATATAGGATATGAGGACATATAATACATGAAAAAAACTATTTAACATCATTAATCAACAGAAAACACAAATTAGAACTATGAGAAGCTATCACTACCTAATCAGATGGCTAAAATTAAAAAAAAAATAGTGATAGCACCAACTAGAGAGAAACTGGATCACTCACATAACTGGTCATAATGGTGCCACTCTGGGAAAGTCAGGAAGCTACACGTACTTTACCAACAGGATCCACCAACCATATTCTTGGGTACTGTGTGTGTTCTGGCTCACAGTTTTAGGGACACAGTCCATCGCAGTGGTGGGGGCAGCACAATGCACAGCTGCAGGAGCCTGCAGCGGCCCCTCCCATAAAGGTGTTTTAGGACCAGAGCTCTGGCAGGAACCAAAAGTAGATATCACTCTCAACACCCACTCACGGCAATTCACAGGCCCAAAGGGTTCATAGCCTCTCAAAAGAGGGCTACTAGCTGTGGACAAAGCACTCAGACACAGGAGCCTGTGGGAAACATTCACATTCAAATCCTAGCAGAAATGTATCTTAAAAGAAATGAATCCTAGATGTACTGGCTGGTTTTGTGTGAACTAGACACAAGCTAGAGTCACGAGAGAGGAAGGAGTCTCAGTCGAGGAAGAAATCCCTCTGTGAGATCTAGCCGTAGGACATTTTCTCAATTAGTGATCAATGGAGTAAGGCCCAGCCTATGGTGGGTCGTACCATTGCTAGGCTGGCGGTCCTGGGTGCAAGAAAGCACACTGAGCATGCCAGGGGAGGAAGCCAGTAAGCAGCACCGCTCCATGGCTTCTTTATCAGCTCCTGCCTCCAGGTTTCAGACCTGCTCGAGTTCCTGTCCTGACTCTTTTTGTGGTGAACTGCACAGTAGAAGTATAAGCTGAATAAACCCTTTCTTCCCCAGCTTGCTGTTTGGTCATGGTGTTTAATCATTAGAAACCCTAAGATACCAGAGTCACACGGAAAAACAACACACAAATATTTATAGCAGTTTTGTTTGTAATCTCCCAGAATTGGAAACAACCCATAACCTTCAATTTGTGAATGGTTACATAAACTGTGATAGAGCTGTACCACAGGCTACTATTCAGAATACAAACTGTGTATGCAGCAACATGGGTAAATCTCTAGAGAACTACAAAGGGAACAAGCCGTTACCTAAAGGACTTCGTCCACATAACATTCTTCAAATGATAAAACAGAAATGAGGAACAGATTAGTGTCTGGAAGCAGCTATAGAGAAAGCATAGGGGCGGGTGGGAAAGGGCATAGCCAAAAAGATTGATGGTTGATGGAAATGATCTGAATTTTGACTGCATCAATGTCAGGGCCTTGGTTGTCACTACTGGGGACTGGATGGAAGGTAAGTGGGACTCTCTGCACTATTATGCTAAGTGAAAAAAGTCAGACAGAGGCCCTGCAAAAGTTACCACAGGCCTGTGCTCCTGTGTTCCTGACATTTCGAGAGAGCAGACACAAGGATTGCGGACTTGAAGCTGGCTCACTACGCTGTGAAACCCTGTCTGGAAAAAACCCACCAGAAATAAAAAGAAAGAAAAAAATATGAAAGAAAGAAAAGAGAAAAGTTAGGCAGAAGATAGTATATACACATGATTTAATTTATGTGAAATCCTATCTCTTGAAAAATTCCAGAGTAGTTGGGCATGGAGACACAGGAGTAATCTCAGCCTTGAGAGGAGTTAGGAGAATTTACAAGTCTATCTACACCATGAGTTCCAAGTTGGCCTGAGCTACAGGCCTGACCCTGTCTAAACTAAACAAAACACAAAGGGACTGGAGAGATGGCTTGGCAGATAAGAGCACTGGCTACTCTTCTGAGGACCAAGGTTCAATTCCCAGCACCTGCATGTTGTTGGTTCACACACATATACACCCCTACATTAACAAGTAAATGCAGCACACACACATGCAACCTAACACATATCTACAAACACAAATCTCAGGCCTGTCTTCGACACCACCATCCCTCCGAGGGCGCAGCAGCCTTGTTAGGCCACAGAAGAGGACATTGCAGCCAGTCCTGAAGAGACCTGATAAGCTAGAGTTAGATGGAAGGGGAGGAGGTCCTCCCCTCTCAGTGGACCTGGAAAGGGGCAGGGAGGAGACGAGAGAGGGATGGGAAGATTGGGAGGGAATGAGGGAGGGGGCTACAGCTGGGATATAAAGTACATAACCTGTGATTAATATATATATAAACCTCAGGCCTGGAGAGAAGATCACAGGGTAAAAGTACTTGCCACTAAATTCTGCTGAGTTTGATCCCTGCAACCCACACAAAAGTAGAAGAAAAGAATCAATTCTACAGAGTTGACCTCTGACTTCTACATGTGTGCTCCCATATATACATCATACATACATACATATATACATACACACATACATGCATACAGGAATCAAGTTTAAAATGTTTTGCTGGATGTAGTGGCACCTACCTTTAAACCCAGCCTGCCTGGGAGAGGCAGAGGCAGATGGATCTCTGTCTACAAAGCAAGTGCGTGGACATTCAGGCTTTTTACAGAAAGAAACCCTGTCATGGAAAAAAAATTAATCCCAAGTAAGAAGCAAGAATTTTATAAGATTCTACTTTTTGACAGCCAAACAAGTCAAAAGCCTACAGCTCTGGATGAGTGTGATGACTTCAGGTTGTAAGAGCCCGGCCACCTTCACCTTAAGCCTCCACTTCCTTGCATGCTGACTTGAACCAGGGTAGCCTATCAAGTTCTGTCCTATGTCCTCATTCTGCCAGCTAGAAGGGGAAAAGACAAACAAGGTACATCCCTGGCTGCTAGGAGCAAGCTCCTAGAGGCCTCCTAATCTGTGTTCTTTTATTTCTGACTGTCTCTTCCATGGTGCACCTGGCCAGACAGGAGGCTGAGAAATGTGGTCTTTATTCCAAAGAGCCAAGTGCCCAGAGACTATCAGATAGTCTATTAATACATGAGGGAAGAAAGAAATGTCTTGGAAGAACTTGCTGACTCATCCACAGGCCATATTTGCATTTGTTTCTTAACTGGGTCCCACGTTTCTATTTTTTCATAAATTTGAACCAGAAATATTATTTTTCTTTTTTAAAAAATCCCATGCTCATTCATTTACTGATATTTATCCAGTAATTATAAAATATTTTTTCAAGAAACTGGGGTAGGTGCTAAATTAGTAAGACAAAGACACAATGTGGATGGAATGCCTTATGAATAATTTAAAACCTTATTATTGATCTGCAATTTTGAAAACACACCTTTTGAAATCTTTCTAAGTCAATACTCTCTGCAGTGGGATTAACTCTTAGTGTAAAAGAAAACTGGCTTCTCGGGGGTTGGGAGGCAGACAACAGGCTGCTGCAAAATCGAGGTCAGTCTTTCTGTGCACACAGTGACACTTTCTCAAAAATAAAAGTAAATAAGTTAAGCTTTGCTTTTATATATAATCCTCTATCTGGATATTTTTCAGAAATATATTGGAAGACATTTGAATTTTAATACTCTTACACATTTCAGTCTATCTCCTGAGTCAGGTAAATACTTGAAAAAAAAGACAATGTCCTATGTCTGATAAGTATTCACATACAATCAGATTATTCAGGTCTTATCTCTTTTCTAACATCTGATCTCATTTTATGCCTAACCAAATTCAGGTTATGGTGCTTTCCAAAGAAGCAAAAATAAAATTTTCACTTAAAAAAATTTTTTTGAAGCAAGGCCTTTACCCCTAGCGTGGCCTTGAACTTCTGTCTTGTGGCAAATCCCAGAATGAGCCACCATGCCCTGCTGCACAAATTTTCTTAATAAGAAGTACTTCTCATTCTGGGTTTAAATATTTGGAGTATGTACATTTATTTGTTATTATCCATATATAATAGTACTAGTCATCAACAAAATGCTTTTGCTCTTTTTAAAAAAATTCACTTACTTTATTATTCCATTCAACCAACTTTTACCAACACTTTGCTATTATATTTGATTTTCCTCCTGGAATATGACTGTGTAGAGACTTGGAAGTGTGTTTGGGTGGGTGGGGGTCTGCTGAGGATCAAATCCAGCGCCTTACATATTCTAGGACAAGAACCCTGCCATTAAACTTCATCTCCAACCCTCTAACCTCAGCACCTAAAATATCTGCTACATATAAAACAACTATTCAATAAACATTTAAGAATAAATGAAAGAATGAACCCTTTGACAGTCAAATACAATTACAATAATTCATGGTAGCACTGAAAATTATACTGACATTCCAAAATTCCGTGGTCCTAATACTAGTTGCCTTCCTTGAGCAGTGTTTAAAAGATGAGATGATATGACAGCCAAGGTCTTCTCACACCACCTGCTCTCCACTCCGTCCACACGGCATTAGGACTTTCCATTTGTTCCTCTCTTTATTCTCAGCTTCTTCTCCTCCCTGTCCTGACCCTCAACTTGCTCTAATAAGATAATCAAGCTGTCTTTGTCAGCAGCTGAGGGTTTTCTTTGTGCAATTTGACCTTCACAGGGTCTGAGTCACCTTTTTTTACACTCTCGGTTCTACAGAGGCTGCCTGCATTTATTTGTTTATATCTCAACATGTAAGAGGCCAGCTGTAATGGGACAGCCACAGAAGAAAGGTGACCATTTCTTGCAAACAGCTGAGGTTCATCTTTCAGCAACAGTGAAGTCCTTTATTGTGTCTTTTCTTCCACTGATTACCAGGCAATGAATAAATCCCTTCCTACAAGTTTTTTTATGGTCCAAGTATGAAGCCTACCAATAGTATTAGCTTGGCTAAAAAACAAAACAAATCAATGTTCGACAAATAAGTGAGGCATGAATTGTGTGAACGTGAATAATGGAAAAGAAAAAAGCCATCTGAGTTGCCAGAATAACCATCTCATGTCCTATATAATAGTTTGTTTACATTTCCTATCTGGGTCCTGAAATATCAAAATAGTTCAGGAATTCTGAGGAATTCATGGCTAAGAAAGAACGGGAACTTTTCTTCAAGAGAACTTCAAGTTGAAAGAAACTGCCCTGAGGAAGACAGGAAAGTAGACTATGGAAAGTCTGCTCTCAGGCCTGGGAAACTTCCTGTCAAATTCTAGGAAAATTGCCAGAAATTCACTGATGCTCAATTCCTTTCCAGACCCAGACGCCTGTTTTGCTAGAAAGGGGAAAAAAATAAAACAATTTTCTTCTGCTATACATGAATGTGTGTGTGTATGTATGTATGTACATATGTATAAATTTAAACCTTTAATGAATTCCAAACATCCCTTCACTGATACTTGGTTACTCAGGCTGAACCATGGGCATGCAGTGACTCAGTCTTCTGATTTTTCCTTTCTAGGGCTGTCTTTTGAATGGTGAACTGATGGCTTCTGAATTATAAATAAAAGTGCTTTTGAAACAAAGGGATCCTGCCATTGCCTGGCCCTGAGAGGGTTCAACAGTCAGGGTAGTACTTGCATTTCATCCCCACTCCCCATTTTCCTCCCCCATGCCTCCTTTTTTCTTTCTTTCTTTCTTTCTTTCTTTTTTTTTTTTTTTTTTGCTTGGATAAGTATCTCTCCATAGAAATCCTTCCTGAATCCAGACAAATCTCTGATATTACAAGCAATACCTTCCTTTCAGACCTAAGGGAAACAGACAAAACCTAAACCTATGGCTGTGGATGTAGCTCAGTTGGGAAAGTATTTGCTTATTATATACAAATTCAAGGGTTCAGTCCCCACTCAGAATAAACCAAGATGGTGACCTATGACTGTAATCCTGTTACAGAGATGGAAGCATAAGGATTCAGAATTCTGGATCATCCTGTGCTACACAGTAACTTTCCAGCCCTCCTCCTCCTACTCTTTCTGATCCTCCTCCTCTTCCTGGTCCTCCTCTTCCTCCTCTTCCTCTGCCTCCTCCTTTTTTTTCCTTGCCATGGGAGTTGGGGGTTCTCGTGTCTCTGGAGTGCTGGGATTAAAGTCATTTTTCTACTATGCTTGTTGCAGGCCCTGCTTCACAACACACACACAGAGATTACTTTCAAACGATTTACTAAATCAGCATATATAAATCCCAGGAAAACAACAGAAATACCCTGGGCTGGAAGACAGCTGGTTACAAATTGGGATGAATAGAAACTAGAACACAGAACGCAAATAAGGTTAAGAGCACACCACAACAGCAACATTCAAGTTTTCACTTTTCCATTTATCAGAGCTAATTAAAGAACTGCATAGATAGTTTCTGATTCTTGGCAACATAAATTCCCCTCATTGAAAACAAGTGGACAGAGTAGGGAAGGCTCTTGCAATGGAGGCCACTCAGTAGGTGAGAAATGGAAGCAGCTGCTGGATTCCAGGACTGAGTAGGTCAGCTGGTTTCTACGATGACAGTCAAGACCAGCAGAGGAAATGTCACCATCTGGAAGTAACTTCCCTCATTGACAAAGACTAGGTAAATAATCACTAGCAATTCCAGAGTACAAGAAACTGAGTAACTGTCTGAAGACTCCAAGGAAGAAAAAGATTGTAGGCTATGGATTCAGCTTAGCAGCAGAGAGTTTGCCTAGCAAGGGCAAGGCACTGGGTTTAGTTCCCATCTTGAGGGAGGAAGAGGTTTGAGGAGTTTTAGAAAGTGTCTGTGTTCTCAATAGGATATGAAACATACTCATTTAATCAAGTGACCCCAAAATTAAGAACCTAAAAAATGGCAGAGTTGGGAGTTCAAGGCCAACTTAGGATATAAATGACTATTTACTAATTAATCACTGGAAAAGTGGATATTAATTCATTCAGCTGAGACACAGAGCCAAGTTGAAAGGAAGTTAAGTCAGCACATACCCTTAAAAGATACTGTGACCCTGACCTGTTTCTCTCCTTGTTTTCCTTTGAACAGGCCTCCTCTGCCAGGCCCATAGTAACAGGGCCAACAGCTGAGGGACTGAAACCTTGGAAACTATGAATCAAAATCAACAATTCCTTCATTCTTTCAGGTATTTTGTTATAGTTGCATAAAATGAACACGCCCAGTGTTTGTCTGTGAATGTACAAGTGGACATGTGTGTGTGAATGGGCAGAGGCAAAGGCCACAGATCAACACTGGTATCTTCTTGAGAGGCTCTGTTGTCTAGCAGTTTCCTACTAGAGTGAAACATTCCATCTGGCAGGAAAGTTTCAAACAAAAGGTAAACTATTCAAAATAGCTGAGGAACTCCCGGAAACTGACCAGGTTTACTATGTCCCTCTCTCCCCAAGAGTAAACAATAAAGCTGTAAAGAAGACAGAAAGCCAAGCTGCCTGGAAGAAGCACTGTCTTGAAGGCTGTCTTGAAGAGGTTTAGATCAATTCAGCTATCTGGAAAAGACCCTTTCAACCCACTGGGTGCCTTGCAGGCTGCAGTGTTCTCCAGGTCCCCATGACTGGTTGTGCTTTGAAGGTACAGCTGTCTTTGACTCATTTTTGTTGCTCTAAGTAAGCCCTCACCCATAATTTTGTAAGTAATACCAGTAGAACTCATCGATTTACCAAACTGGATTTTGGTGGTATCCCTACTTTGGTGTGTTGTCAGTTCCCTTTCTGGGGTGTGCAGATGTACATTGAGTCTCCCCAGAAAAAGTCTGTCACAACACTGTCCACCTGTTTGGTAATATTAGTCTTTGAAATTTCATACATTTGATTCCTCTAGTGCCTCCCCCTTATCCCAATTTCACATCCTTCTGTTTGGTTGTTAATCCCACTGAGCAAGAATAAGACCATTACTGTAAATATTAAAAGAATAAGACCACTACTGTAAGTATTAAGCCAAATTTATGGCAAGCTTTATTAAATACTGGCTAGGAAAATGGACACTGGCCAGGTCCATACCTGGGATTCCCAGAGAATGGCCAAAATTATGTTAGTCATGTGCTTATAAAGGCAAAATCCCCAAGGCTAATACTTCTTGCCTTTGTGCAGTCAGAGGAAAGCACATATCCTGATATTAAAACCTGCCTATGCATCTCCTGCCTGCCTTACATGCGATCAAGAACATCTTGTGCAGTTGGGGCAACCAACCTTGTTTACAGAAGTGAAAACATGGGGGTTATCATCTTACATCAACAATAGGCCCCAGCATTCCAGGACACATGCCATTCCTTGGGCAAGAAGGGCTTATAGGTTTATCTGTCCTTAGGCAAGTGGGCCTTACAGGTTAGAGGCATTTTATGTTACAGATCTCTCTCTTTTTTTAAAGATTTATGTTTTCAATGTTCATTGGTGTTTTGCCTGCATGTGTGTCCGTGTAAGGGTGTCAGATTCCCTGGATCTGGAGTTACAGATAGCTGTGAGCTGCCATGGTGGGTGCTGGGAATTGAACCTGGGTCATCTGGAAGAGAGCCAGATGGCTCTTAACCTCTAAGCCATCTCTCCAGTCCCCATTTTACATATCTCTTAAGCATAGTAATTAAAACTTAACTTTAGTCTTCACGTTGTCAATAGCCTCCTGATTCTAATTATGTGCTGCCCATGTGGCATACACTAGGACATGGGCAACCTATTGATGGCCATATCCTCAAAGGAGAATGAGTCTTCCTTTCTTAGCAGCCACCAACTACCAACAGCTCCTCTACCAAGGCTGAAGCTTTAGGAGTCCCTTCCTCATTCATGCTGGAATTTTGACTGGCAAGTGACTACGGCTGCTATAAACAGTTTGATGTGTGCAATAGTCCTGTCATGTCCAGAAGACAGTACTTCCCACCTCTCCTCCCAATTCACCAGCTCTTACAGTCTTTCCACACCCTCAATCCTCAATATCCCCTAAATCTTGGATGGGATAGAGGTTGATATAGGTGATTCATCCATAGTAAACACTGTTACTTATCCTTGGCACTTTCACATCTTGTAAATCTGCATGAGCCACTACCCACTGCAAAGAGAAACTTGTCTAACCAAAGTTGAGAGCAAAACAAATTGGCAGCACAGGGAAGTGAGACCCCAGAGGTTCTAAGCAGCCTATCTCTGCCTTATTACTTGAGGCGGGTCTTAGAACTGAACCTGGGTGGCCAGTAAGCTCCAGGGAGTCTCTTCATCTCCCCAGGGTGCTGGCCCAGCAAAAAGGGATCTGAACTTAGCAGTACTCAATGGAGTCATCTCGCCAACCCAACATAACCTTTTCAAACTTTTAAAAAATCACCAACCACCATCATAATTTCTAAACAGTCAACACTGACTAGGTATTTCATGAACATGCAAAGCATTTGGAGCTAGTTTTTCTTGGCTTTTTGTTTTAAATACAGATGTTGGGGATTTAATCGTGCACATGTCCCTTACACTGCAAGTACTCTTACTCAACCCAGCAACCCTCTTTTGTTGTTTGAAATCAATGTACAGAAGGGGGAAAACAAAACAAAACATTTACCCAAGGTTTTAAATAACACAGGGCTAGAGCGGAGGGTATAGAATTAATAGGTATGAATGAAACATTCAGAAAAAAAAGGCCAAAGCAGTAAACAAAGAATGAAGATGGTATCAAGTAAATAGCAAAGGAAAAAAGCACTGTGGGCATTAGAACAGTCTGTATTGGGGAAATATCCCTCTTCTTTTTTTTTTTTTAATTTATTTATTTTTATCTCAATCACAGGTTGGGTACTTTGAATCCCAATATCCCTCTTCTGAGGTCATTCCAGAGGTCAATGGATAGCTGATCTCATGAAAATAAGTTGACTCATTCCCCTTTTTGGGACAGTTTTCATTATGTAGCCCTGCTACTATGAAGACCTGGCTAGCCTCAAACTCACAAACTGCTAGCCTTTGCCTCCTGAGTTCCAGGACTAAAGGTATACACCACTAGGTCCGGCTATTTCATTATTTCCTCTTATACGATTTCCTACCTTCTCTCTCTCTTTAAGTACAGGAACTCATATAGCTGGGCATGACCTTGAACTCTCCACCTCCTAAGTAACAAACGTGTCATCACAACCACTTATGTGATACTGGGGATCAGATCTAGAGCTTCAGGCATAATAAGCAAACACCCTAACAACTGAGCTTATGCTCAACTACATGACCTTTCATTTTATGAATCTACCCTCCTCAAATGTATTGGTCTGCTATTTGGTTGGTGGATTTGGGGTCCAACCATGATCCTAGTAGGGAAGATTTATGGTTCAGGCCCACAAGCAGAGGGCATCACTTTGTGTGTCATTAGTTGGCAGTTGATTAGTGGGCCACATCTGGCTCCAAGACACTAGACAGTGGGATCCAACTATGGCAACTGGGGAAGTGGGTGAATAGCTTGTCTGCCTCTACTTCCACCTGCTCCAGTGTGCATAATTAGAAACTACAGCACTATTTACTCTCCTTTGCTCTTTCTCACTGTGTTAATCTTATGGGACTGGGAATTAGTGTATCCAATTTAGTAACCTAAAGAATATACTTCTGGATGGCAAAGCTAGATTGGCCCCCTTCTGACTGCAAAGCCCTGCACATTATGCTTCACTCAAAACGATGCAGAGGTGAGATTATAGCCTGCTGGAATTGTTTATGACACTGAAAAGATCACCCTTGACATGTCTTTAAAATTTGAATGACAGGTTTATGCTAATTTACCTGTGCTCTTTCTCACCTTACTGTGTAACATAACCCTGAAGAGATCATTATAGTCTTTGCGACAGGAATAGAATGAATTACTATCATTCATATATATATATATATATAAAATATATAATATATATTCATACTCTGAACTTTAGACCTACCACTTTTAACAGTTTCACTTCATTATCATTAGCTGTAGAATACTGGAAACATCTATCACCTTTATCATTCCTGAAATTTAACAGACTGCGTGGAACAATGC
This sequence comes from Pachyuromys duprasi, assembly GCA_028658305.1. Classification (NCBI taxonomy): domain Eukaryota; kingdom Metazoa; phylum Chordata; class Mammalia; order Rodentia; family Muridae; genus Pachyuromys; species Pachyuromys duprasi. The sequence continues at coordinate 57,923,086 of CM053752.1, forward strand.
TAAGAAATAAGCCTATGTGCTGCATATTCATTCCTCAGCCCCAGAATTTTTATTGCTGACATTTTATTACTGTGGCTATCAAGGTAGAGAGAAGAAATCAACCAGATGAAGACCCGAGTAAAGAAGAAAATAAAATACATTGGGCTCCTAGTCAAAGTCTCCAGTAATTTCTCCAGAGTTCAAGTTTATAGGTTCCGTTTATTGTTTTTGCTACATGCTATACCTTATTCTTCAAAATACTTTTTCACACAGGCCTTCCATGGCAAATCTAATTCTGGCCCCCTTATTATGCCTTTACTAGGCAAGGATGCTGGTTTGAGTTTGTAAAAGCTAAAAGCACCTACTGATTTATTAAAACACAAGCAAAGAAACCTTGCTAGTTAATGCACAACATAAAAGCCCAAACTACCTATTTCCCAAAGCATGTCTGCAATTTATGTAGAGAAATCTCTTAAATTTCCCTGAGGTGTATATTCCATATAGACCGGTATTACAGACATTAACAGTCATTCCCACTTTACAAAAGATTTAACCTAGAATCTTGTCAAATTTCTAGCGCCTACAAAACTGGAAACCTAAAACTTTTGAATTATTAGTCATTGTGAGTCACTCCCTGAAAGAGTTTGTATTGGAGCCAAAGAAAGTTGACTTCAGTATCTTGGAAATAAGACCTACATCAGTTTGCTCATGATGAATCTGTTGATGTGGAAACTCAAGGAGAGGAGGGTCCTCGAGTGGGGATGACACTGAACTGAACTGGTCATAGGCAATTCTCTATCTAGCTGTCATTTCAGGCGAATTATAATTTGTAGAATAAACTCGTGGTTCAGACAACGTATCCAATATACATTGTTAGAGAAACCTACAGAGTTAGAGAAAGAATAGCTTGCCATGGAATCTTCCAGAGAGCTTTGGGCTGAATTCCCAAGATTCTGTTTTCAGTCGTGCTCAGTGTAGGTCCCCAGCAGCTACTCAGTAAAGATGTCTTAGCTCAGAGGCGCACATTTAAAGAGAGCAAGGGCGGATACCTCATACTGAGAAGGCGCCCCCTTCAACTTCCGTCTACTGGGTGGAGACCTTGAGGGTTCAGGCACCTGCAATTTCCGCCCTTTTCCTTTCCCCTCTTCCGGGCCTAGGAGCCCCCCCCCTTCTGCTCCAGCTAGCAGCCTAAGGAACCACACTCCCAAACCTTGCTTCCAGGACTTCTTACAAAGCGTTAACTAGGAACAATGTGTCTCCCAATGAAAGCTCTACCGAGGGTTTAAGTGTATAGCCCACGAAGAACGGCCCGGTGTGTTCAGCCTGTTGCCCCGCCTCGCCCCGGGTCTGGCTTCCCCGATCACTTCCAACCCGCTAAGTCAAGCCTTTCCCGCTCCACCCGACGACCACCCATTGTTCCCTGCGGCAGTCGGTGCGGCCGCCGAGCTCGCGACTGGAAAGGCAGGGCGTCCTTGAGCCTCGCGCTTTTCCAAGCCTTAAAAGGTCTAAGGCGACTTTCCGTAACCAGCAGGTAAAGCGGGCGTGGGGAGGGAGCGGCCGCGCCCGGGCGGCCCCGCGACGGGGGTGGCGGAGCCGCTCCCCTGCCCCCCGGGGCCTGATCACAATGCCCTGACAGCGGAGCCGCCGTCACCGGGCCCCGCAGCCTGCCGCCATTACCGGCGCGGAGGGAGCGCGGCCAGGAGGTGGGGCGGAGGGGAGATGCGAAGGTCCCGGATGTGCCCGCCAGTAGAGGTGGGGGCGGGGAGCGGCTTCCTTCCGCGGGCCGCAGGGGCGGGGAGGGAGGGCGGCTCGCGGGGGTGGCGGGGAGCGAACCGGGCGCGCGGGTGAAGGCAGGGTCGGGCGCGGAGCCCAGCGCGGGTACACGCTCTCCTCCGCACGCTTCGGGCGCGGGCAGGCGCGCGCCGGGGAGCGGCGGTTGCGCTGGTCCGGAGAGCTGTGGGCACCAATCAACGGTTGCCATAGCAGCGTTTGACGTCATCGTGCGTGTGGTGCCCCTGCTGCCCGGGCTAGTGATTGGAGGAAACCCCGTGTCTGCGGAGCGGCTGTAGCCTGTGAGCAGCCAGATCAGGGACAGAGTCTCAGCCTCGCCGCCGCCGCCGCCACCGCCCAGAGACTGCCGAGCCGGGTCCGTGTGCCGCCACCCACTCCGGACATAGGTGAGGAGCCGCCCCGAGCTGGCCTCCGCTCCCTTGAGCCCGCCGCCGCGCTGCGGCCCGCGAGTCTCCTCCGGAGGACCCGGGCGGCGGCTGGTCTCCGCCGGGCCCGGGCAGGCGCCCCCCGCCGCCCCCGGCCGCTTGCTGCTGGCCTGCCGGGGTGCTCATCGCCCCGTGCTGGTCCCCAGGGGGTGGCGGGGTGGCGGGTGAGGCGCCCACGCGCGAGACCCCCGGGGCTCCCGAGGGCGGCCGCGACCCGCCCACGCCGGCACCCTGTTTCCGCCCGCGACGGTGACTCGGTCGTGGCGCAGGTGAGGCCGCCCCCACCCGCGGCGCCCCCGCCGCCCCTCCCCCACCGCGCGGGCAGCCAGGTAGCGCGCGAGCCTCCGGGGTGGGGCTCACCGGGGCCCCGCAGCGCGGAGGGGCTGAGGGCGCGCGGTGGGGGAGGGGCGCGGGCCGAGCCGGGCGTGGGGGCTCCGGGGCGCGGGGTCCCCGGCGGCCCGGGCCGGGTGGGAGGTGCGCATCCTCGGAGGAGCCGCGGCCCCGGGGTGGGGGCTGCGGCTGTCGGGGTGGGGCCCTGCCCCTCCCCGACAGCCGCTGTCCGGGCCTTCGGGGCTCCGGTCGGACGCCGGCGGAGGGGACCCTGGGCGGGAGCGGGGTGTGTCCGGCGCGGGCCGGCCGCGGTTCCGCTTCTGCGGGCGCCGCTGCCATATCGGGGCCCCCGGGGAGGGCGATCCGCTCCCTCCCCCATTCGGCCGGGGCGGGTGCGCGCACCGCTCCTCCCTCTGCCCGGGTGCGGGGGGGGATTCGCTGAAGGAGTAGGTTGAGCTCCTTGACACAGTTCCGCCATGACAAAGAGAGTCGGAGACTAGCGCGGAGGCACCAGCCTGGGCGGAGCCAAGGAGGGGAGGTGGCTGCGGGTGGCGCGGACGCGAGGGCTTGCGCTGTAAAGTCACCGCTCGCGGTTTCGGTTCGCCCCACCCTCCGGCCTCCGGCAGCTGAGGGTTCAGTGGGTGCGGCGAGTATTCCCGCAGTCTGGAGGCGAGGCCCCGAAGTGCTGGTTTTCCTGTGAGAAACCTAAGACACTTCCCCTTGTGCGGGAGAGGTTGGCAGGGGGGCGTTTGTACTGACGGGGCTTACGTCGTTTTTCAGAAGCAGCGTTAGCCAGAGATCGTTTCTAATATTACTAGATTTCGAGACCCCGGGGGAAGCAGGGGTTCACAAATTTTCAATAGTGCACTGAAGGTACTGTGTCTCGAATTTAAGCTTGTTTCAGTTATGGACACTTCTCATTTGGTTACAAAAAAGGTCCTACTTTCTGGAACGGTAATGGAAAGGTTGTGGTAATTTCAGTGGTGCCTGGCAGTGACTTTTTAGACTTTTAATACTGCGTTCAGGTTTTGACTTTTTCATTAAAATTTACTTTGTGGGATCACTGTAGATTCATGTTCTTGACATTCCAGAAGTGAGCAGAAGTAAATTGGAATCTAGGGAACTTTAAAATTGAGAAAACTTCCCAGCTTGAGTAATGATTGTGATTGCTAGAAATTATGCAGTACTACTTCTAGACTGCAATAATGACATTGGAAGACTTGGATCCTTCGATGTGTCATATATTCCTTAGTGCTCACTCAAAGTGGGAATTGAATTATGGGTGTTTGCTAAGCAAGTGTTTATATTAGCTCCATATTGATACAGACACATTTTGGTCTTGGGATTAGTGATTCCTAGTGGTATCTTAAAACAGTTTTCATTCTGTTATCAGCTGGCAAATCTGTAGTACAAGTGTAGTAGATCAGGGTTGGGGAAATTGCTAAATGAAATAGTCATTCCTGATGAGAGTAAATAAATATAAAAAGGTTAGAATACATGACTTTAATACACTGATGTGATTCATTCTGGAAGTACTCTACAGGCACTGTGGGTTCCAGCCCTTCTCGCCTCCCCGAACACCAACTAGAGGGAAAGCTGCAAGTGGTGATCATTTAGTGTTACTCATCTTTTGACCAAGGAAAATAGGCACGAGGGTTTTTGGGGGGAGTGGTTGCTTTGCATTTTAAGAAAACAAGTTTATTGAATACATGACAGAGGACAGCAGGCTGGCCACAGTTTAAAAGATGGTTTTTGAGGTAGTTCATATGCCTATGTATGACTTGATTTTACTTGAAATAGGGATCTTTTTAATAGGTGGGTCATGTAGTTGTTTTTACGAAGCTATTGTAGTTGTGCAGACTATGCTAATTTTCTGGTTGGTGGGGGGAGACTGCATTTTAATTTCTCATCACAATCAACATAGCTAGGTTTGAGATGCTAGTGTGCCTTATTTACAACAGTAGTAACAAGTATGAGTTTTCAATAGGAATTTTCTGAATATTCCTTTTTTTTTTTTTCCTTTGCAGAATATCCAGTTATGGATAAAAATGAGCTGGTGCAGAAGGCCAAACTGGCCGAGCAGGCTGAGCGATATGACGACATGGCAGCCTGCATGAAATCTGTAACTGAGCAAGGAGCTGAGTTATCTAATGAGGAGAGGAATCTTCTCTCTGTTGCTTACAAAAATGTTGTAGGAGCCCGTAGGTCATCTTGGAGGGTCGTCTCGAGTATTGAGCAAAAGACAGAAGGTGCTGAGAAAAAGCAGCAGATGGCTCGAGAATACAGAGAGAAAATTGAGACTGAGCTACGAGACATCTGCAATGATGTGCTGGTAAGAATTATTTGGTTTAGTTTTAAAAACTCAAAAGATTTTTGTCTTTGCCTTTTAAAAATTGGTTATTGTAAATTAGAAGTTGTCCTTTAAAAGATGCTGAAACAATTTTACATCATTTTTGTAAGATAAATGCAGTAATGTTTGTAAAGCAGTTCAGGTTAAACAAACCAGAAAAACCATTTCATTGATGTTTTTGTAGTGCTAGAGCTGGTATTCATAAATGTATATATGAACACAGTAATTTTACATCTTTTGTGTAAGGAATGTGGTATATAGACTCTGGAGATCCAGTTCACATCTCTGTATTAGCCATTATAATAATCTATAATTAATCTACTGTGCAGAAAACTGCTTTTCAATTCCTTGTTTGGATTTGTATTATAAGTCAACTTTGAATGTTGACAGTAAAAGGTGGTTATGAATAAACTCAAACTTGGCTTTCCAGGTTTTAGAAGTATTTGGCACCTACTGTGTTGAAGTACTATGCTTCTAAGAGATTAAGGGATTAAACACGAAACATTTGTGTGGATTTCTTATTTTTTAAAATAATGGGATTTTTTGTTGTTTTTTTGTTTTTTGACTCAAAAATTTGAAGATAATCTAGTAGAAGACCAACCAATTACTTTTCTGAGTCAGGATCAGTCTTATAACCCTGGCTAGCCTTAAAACTCATTGGGCCTGCTGTCTCCAGCCTCCCAAATGTTTAAAAGTTTGGGAGTCACTACACCTGGCAAGTTAGAATTTTTTTTTTTGGGCCTGCTGTCTCCAGCCTCCCAAATGTTTAAAAGTTTGGGAGTCACTACACCTGGCAAGTTAGAATTTTTTTTAAGACTGTCTTTATTGATAGTACAATTTGTACTTTTTTGTCCTTCAAAATGGTCAGGCTTCTTAAGGGTGAGCCCATTTTAAGATAAAAACACAGCTGAAGTCATAGTCTTAAACAACTTTGTTTTGAGTACATTTTTGTGTCATAAAAGGCTTCGCGGCAGTTTTTTTTTTTTCAAGGTAGAAAAATACTATATTGAAGGTAAGTAGTATATGTATCTTAAAATTAAGTAATTAAGAACATTTAAAACTTGACAAATGTCTATATCATAATAAAATTGTCTTGGGTTTGTTTCCTTCTGCTTTTCTTACTAATTATTAGGTTTTATTAGGTTTTATTCAGCCTAATAGGTGGAGGTTTTTTTTCTCCCAAGTACTGTTTTTTATTTCGGTTTCAAAGGGTATAGTTAACAGACTATATCCTCCTAAGACAACATTTGCCTTTCATGAGTTTGTAAGTGTTTGCAAATTTTCCACAGGCAGGAAATAGAAGTTCTCAAATTCTTGTGGCGTTTTCTAAGGAAAGACTAGCTGATTCAACTGTCTTCTCTTAGTTTCCTTTTGAAGAAAACTTCAGGACAGGTAGAAGGAAAGATGCAGCTATCTGTAAATAGCCTCTTCTGGGGTTATGAAGGGATTCTTGTCACCTCTGCTTACACACATGAGTGTCTCCTTCAGGATAGTTGTATTCCCTGGGAAGCTTAATTTCTTCATCCTGTAAGTGACCTAGAGAATTGTGAACAAGTTTATGAACCCACAGTCTTGGTCTTTTCAAAAGAACAGCTCTGGTTTATAACATTAATGCTCAAATATTGAATAGTTCCTTGGGAAAGAAAGTAGAGTTAGGTCAGCAGCACTACTGCTAAGGCTGTGTTTTGATTTTCATATTGAGAAGGCTCAGGAAATACCTCTGTTTAAAGTGGACATCCTACCAGGCTTTTCAAAGAAGTGATTCTGACTTAGAAATATTTTTCATACAATTCCTTCCTGTCTTTCTAGTAAAATACAAGAGTAAAATGTAGCTACATACTTCTTAGAGGAAAACACACCGTTATGCTTTGTGAATCATGAATATGGTTTTCTTTCTCTGCAGAAATACCTGCTCACTTTTCCCAAAGTTACTGTACTCAATACTGAGTACAGCCTAATTCTGTTAATCACCTGCATTGTATTAGTTGAGAAAAAATACTTGTAGTTCTTCAACACCCCATTCTGGCTATGTGCATTTTTTAAAGTGGTTAGTGTGTACCATTTAAAAAGTAGACTAAAAGGGGGAATATGTTAGTACATGGAAAATGGTCATTAGTGTATTCATCATAGCATGGATTTTTTTTCCTTACATAGAAAGACACATTCCAACCTTTATTGTTTTGTTAATTGGAAGTTGTAGTATTGAATCTGATGTAGATCAAACTCTTCATAGGTGAGAGAATACAGTCGTTGAGATACCTAATAATTCTTCATAAATCCAAAAGAAACCGCTTCAAATGAGTTAGTTTATGCAAGTCTTAATAAAATCATATATACTTTTTAAATAACCAACTTAATTCAGACTTTAAATATATTGCGATAATGGAAAGCTCAAGTTTTTTGTTTTTTTAAACTACAATTTTACAGTGTAGAAAATGAAGTTCACTTTAATAGGAATAATGTGTGTGTTGCTCACAGGGTTGTGGAGAGTTAGGTGAAGCTCCTTATGAGGTGCAATTGTTGAACACAGATTTTTATCTTCAGTCCTCAGAATTATTTATTAACTAGTGCAGGAACAAGATACCCAGGCAGCTTTTTTTTTTTTTAATGTCAGTATGTGCCTTGGACTTTAAAAATCAGCTAAAAAGCACTAGGTAACTCCTATTACTCAGAATTAAGACTTTGCAAAAGATTTTTTTTTGCAGTGATTGGAACCCATCTTCACTGCTTTACGGCTATGTGTTTTCACACTTTGTCATTTGTGACTTGGAATTTTAACCTTCAAAGAACTAAGATGCCAGTATAGATATGGTGCCTTCCTGGAAGGAATGATAGGGTAATTGGGAAGTATCTTTTTAGTGGTAATTTGGTAACTTTTTTTCATCTTAAGGAGTAGCATTCAGTGAAGAGTTTTCCATAGTTGGGAAGTCTGAGCTGAAAAATAGGAGTAAAGGAAAATGATTTGGGAAGGTGGTGCTTGTTTGATGTCAGTGAGTAGGAACAACCACTAACCTGACCAAGAAGAATATGTTACCTGTTCTTTCTTGGTGAGCAATATCTAAGGGGCAAGGGTTTACCTATAAAACATATGTAGGGAGGACTTGAGGTTGAATTCAGATGGGAATTAGAGTGAAAGAAGTCTTACAGTCTGAGGAAGAAATGGTCACATCTGAAACAGTGACTTAATCCTTAAACCTGTCCCAGAAAAGACATTTTTCCCCCTTAGCTTATATGTTTGAATTTGAGAAGTAGGAAATAAACCATATATGGGTTGTTCTAGCTTACAAATAGTCTTTTTAAAAAAATTAATCTAAGCACTGTTGTTAGTTTATCATTGTACTACACTGGAAATAGTACCATAGAAGCTTCCTAGTTAGTTAAGTGACAGTTGAAGTTGATCATAGTTGGCTTTGAGCATTAAACTGAAATGCGGATGTGTGTTCCAATTTTTCAGATGAATTCAGAAATAATTTTGTCACATATTCCATTCTAAAGGTGGAGTTTAAAATGAGAACTTGTGTTTGATAGGCCATCTCTTCAGAATGTGTTAACTTTTGGGGGGTTTAGTTGTCATACTCTTATTTCATTATGAACCTAATGCTTAAGTAATTATTGGCCATTTCAGTGGCCTATATTTGACAATAAATACTGGGCTTTTTGTAGGTTTGTGATTGCATTTAGAAACCAAGGGACATTGGAGTGGTTGGAAAACCTACCTTGTCTCGTACAGTTTATCCAAGTTTTGGACACCTGTGGTCATGATGATGTCATGAACAGCTTAAATATTGTTCTCAGCTAAGTGAAGCTTCTGTAAGAGCTGTTCTCAGTCATTGTGAGAACATTAGTCAGAGCCCTTTGTATGTCTTTTTAAAAAAAGGCACAACCAAAACCCATTTTCAGTAAGAGATGGGACTAGTAGGATAAATGGGCATTGGCCACATCTTGCAAGATTCATTAAGTCATAATAGTGAGGATTTTAAAAGTCATGTAATATCTGTATCCCATCCCCCCCAAAAATAACAAGCTTTACCTGTGGGGAGTAGGAAAAATGTAACCATAGTTGTCTAATAAAGAAATTTAGGGACCGGGCTTGGTGGCTCACACTTTTAATCCTAGCACTGGCACTCAGGTAGTCAGAAGCATGCAGATTGTTGTGAGTTCAAGGCCAGCTTGGTCTGCAGAGTGAGTGCAGGAAAGCCAAGGCTACACAGAGAAACCCTGTCTCCCCACCCTCCAAAAAAAAAAAAGAAGAAGAAACAATTAAGATCTGGTGTGGTGGCTCGTACCTTTCTTTAGTCTACCTTTAATCCCAGCATTGGAGAGGGCAGAGGCAGACTGACATTAAGCCCAGCCAGTCCTATCTCAGATGCAAAAAGAGAAAGAAATGTAAGGAGCGGGAGTTGTTTGGGCTCACCATTTGAGGGCACCATCATTTATGGTGGCAGTAGAGCAAAGCAGCTGGCCCCATTGTGTCTGTAGTCAGGCAGTGCTGAATGTTGATTCTCTGCCGTCTCCACTCATAGATGCCGATGTTGCTCACACTTGTGCTGAGTCCTCCATGTTGAGTTAAACCTCTGAACACAGTCACAGAAATGCCTAGAGGTAAATCTTGTTGCTGTAATGAAACAGCACGACCAACAACTTAAGAGAGGAAAGGCTTTTACACTGAAGGCAGGAGCTGATAGGAAGACCATGGAGAGCCCCTTGCTACTGAGTGGTTCACTCACCCTGCTTTCTTACAGAGCAGTGTTATCAACCTTCCTAGTGCTGCAAACCCTTTAATACAGTTCCTAATGTTGTAGTGACCTCCAACCATAAAATAATTTTCATCGCTACTTCGTAACTTAAGTTTTGCTGCTATTGTGAACTGTAATGTAAATACCGGTTTTCTGATGGTCTGGGGTAACTGTGAAGGAGTCATGACCCACAGGTTGAGAACCACTGCTTGGAGACCACCACTGAATGGCCTTACCCCCATGTGAGTCACTAATTAAAATGCTGTACAGCTGGATCTTATGGAGGCATTTTCCTCAACTGATGTTTCAGATAACTATAGCTTGTGACAAGCTTACAAAAGACTAGCCAGGACAACTGACCCCTCCCTTGTCAGCTTGACATACACATCACTGTTAAGCCTAAGCCACGACCTGTCCTTTCTTCCCCATGACCACATACGAATATCAACATTCTGTTACAAACATTGCAAATATTAAAAGTTACAGATTTTAAAAGCTCAAACGCTTGCCAGGGAATGGTGATGCACACATTTAATCCCAGCACTCAGGAGGTTAAGGAAGGTTGATCTCTGAGTTTACGGCCAGCCAGGGCTACACAGAAAAACCTTATCAGAATTAAAAAAAAAAAAAGGGAAAGAAAAGAAATAATTCAAACACTTAAAAAAATTCGGTCTCTTAAAATCCAAAGTCTTTATAAAATTCCTAATTCGCTTAAAGTGCAAAGTTTCAACTGTGGGAACCTGTATTTTCTGGGCTCCTCCAAGAGGCTTGGGCCACTTCTCCAGCTCTGTCCTGTGCAGCACACGCTTGTCTTTTAGGTTCAGACTGGCTCCGCTTTAGTGCTCCTGCTATCCTTGGTGATGCTGGGCTCTTCTGCAACTGCGTTGCCGGTTTACTAGCACTCTCTACATGACCCCTTCAGTCCTGAGCCTTCAACTGCTGCTGAGGCTGCACCTTTACTAATAGCCTCTCAGTGCCAAGCATTAGCTGTTGGCAGTGGTGACCCCTGACCCCTTCAAATCCAGTACCACCTGGGTGACTCTTAAACTGCCAAGCTTGGCTGACTCTGGAACACAGCTTCTGTTTGCTGATGCAGGAAACAGGAAATTTCACTTTAATAATGCTGGTCTCTTAAGCTCTGCTAGTTTCTCAGCTGCAGCAAATGATCAATTGTCTCAGTAAAGCAAAAGGTTTCACTTAACCACCAGTGCTGGTCCTCCGTAAATTGCAGCTGACTCTTTCTCCCTGGCTTACCTAAACCACAGTCTTGATTCAAACTAGCAAGTACACAGTGCCCCCAGTACCTCACCAGCCAGGCCTCCATCTGCATCTCTCCCAGCACTCACACAACAGCTTTCCAAGCTCTCATACAACAGCTCGTCAAACTTTGAACACTCAATGGCTTTTCTCTTCGAAATCCCAACTCCGTCCTCCTGAAAACAGTATGGTCGCTGCATACCCCACTATCCTGGTAGCAATTTCTAGCCTACTTAAGGTTACTATTTCTGTGATGAAATAGTAGCACTTTCCTCCCCAGAACAACTTGGGAAGGAAAGGGTGTTTGGCTTATACTCCCACATCGAAGGAGGTCAGGACGGGAAGTATTGCAGAACCTGGAGAAAGAAGCTGATGCAAAGGCCAGGAAGGAGTGCTGCTGTTTACTGGCTTGTTCCCCATGGTTTGTTCAGCCTGCTTTCTTAAAGAACCCAGGACCACCAGCCCAGGAATTGGATCGCCCACTCTGGGCCAGGTCCTCCCCCATCAATCACTCATTAAGAAAATGTCCTACAGACTTGCCTAGAGCCTGATCTTCTGGAGACATTTTCTTAATTGAGGTTCTCTCCTCTCCTATGTCAAACTGACAATTTTTTTTCTCTGTTAGCTCGTTTATGGGGCTGGAGAGGTGTTTCAGCAGTTAAGAGCACTGATCAGTCTTCCAAAGGACCCTGGTTCATTTCCATATGGCAGCAGCCCAAAACTCCAGTTAGAGAGGATCTGACATCCTCACACAGACATACAAGCAGAGAGAACACAGGTGCACATAAAACAAAAATCAATTATATGAAAAAAATCATATACTAATGTTATTTTTGCAGAACTGGATTTGATTTCTAGAGCATCTTTAGCCTGTGAAAGACTGGGGATTTTTCCTCTTGAGTATAATATATATTTTAATGTTTAGAGTGAAACACATACAGAGAGCTGAGATTAGGTAACAGCTATGTGTTTATAACCTTGACAATACTGAATAACATGCATTTTTGTTTCTAGAAAAGAGACGCTGGCTTGTTTATACTAAAGTGTGGGGGTTTTAGGGTCAAAATTAAGGATGTTCTGATGTCAACTAAGTTTTATTAATCCACTGAAATTCTAGTAGGCTTAGTTTGTCCTATAGGATGCTTGGGATCTCTACTATGTCTTCATCTTACTCCCTGGTAGCCTTCTGAACTAACAATTTCAAAGGAAGGGTAAGTAGAACTCATGTATGTAGGGGTCTTGGAACAGCTAAAGCCACATGATCCAGCTTGGTCTCTAGCACTTTTACTCCTCTGAGCCATCTCACTGTCCCTCACAGAATTTTGTTGCCTTTTTTTTTTTTTTTTTTTTTTAAGACAAGTTCTGGTTATATCCCTAGCTGACGTCAGAATTTGCAGATGCCTGCTTAAAGGCATGTGATGACTCTACCTAGGCCTGACCTAATCTTAATGGACAAAAGCAAGTAATATCCCTTTTATAAGGAGATTCTTTTTCTTTTTTTTTTTTTTTAGTACTTTATGTGCATGAATGTTCTTCTGCCTCCCTGTCTGTACTACATGTGTGTCTGGTGCCAAAATAAACCTGATGAGGGTATTAGATCCCCTAGAGTTAGCAACTCCTCTTGAGCTACCTTGTAGGTGTTGGGGGACTCTAAGCCAGACACTCTAAGAACAACCAGTGCTCTTAGCCACTGAGCCATCTCTCTTCAGCCCCGAAAAAGATTGTTTTACTGTTGTACCTGGCTGGTCATTGACTTGGACTTGAGGCTTTTACTGACTTTTCTCAGTACTGTTAGGTACATTCCTTACAGAAATCTTCATAAAACTTAACCACTACCCACGTTTGCTCATCTTTGCCAAAACCCCGTAAGCCCTTAGCTTCAGCTGGTACTGTCCCTGATGTAAGCTTTTGCAGTTGTCATCTTTTATGGCCCAAGAGCTTCTGATTCCTTACTCTCACATTTGCTCCCACTAAGATCTAGAAAAACCCAGAGATAGACTTTAAGGGTGACAGAGGGGTGGGTGTTGATGAACTTCTAAGGATATTTTTAAGTGAAACTGCTTTTGTAAGAAAGACTTGAGATGGGAAGATGGCTCAGCAATTACGAGCCACTTGCTCTTACAGAGGGACCCTAGTTCATTACTGTCTCCTGCATGTTAGCTGAGAACTGTCTGTAATTCTTGTTCAAGGGGATCTGACACCTTTTTCTGTCCGCAGCAAACATACATGTGTACAAACATAAACATCTGTATACAAAATTAAAAATTTTTTAAAGTAATAACAATCATTGCTCAGTTTACAGTACCATTCAACCCAGAGGCTCTGATAAAGGCTCTGGGATTGTTTTGACATAATAGCAACTGTTAAGCTACGTGTGCTTAACAGTACCATGTCCTTTAGAATAATGGCTTCCTTCTAGTGGTCCTTCTCATCTTGAGGTGATTATCAGATTTTGTTTCTTTAATCATACCACAAGGATAATATGCTCTGAAGAGGGCGTTTCTGTGTTAATTTCTGTAAGTGACTCTACATTTCTATAGTAAGGAGTGACAAAGTTGGGGCAGGTTATGCAGACTTAAGCCCTGTGTCATAGAAAAGTAAATATAAAAAGCCTTTGCTTGTAAGTCTCACCTAGAGAGGAAAATGACTTGTACACAAATAGAATGTGAGGCCGGGGAAGCTGCCTCAACATTTTTTAAAGGTCTGTTAAAAGGGGGTAGGGGAGTGCTGATAGGAAATTTACAGAATATATAAATAGTGTGCATGTGTATTTGTTAAAAACACTGTTAAAGTGTTGGTCCAGGGATGTGGCTCATTTGATGATGAAGTAAGGTCTTGTGTCTCATGCATAAAGCCTTGATTTCCATCCTTAGCACAGCTTAAAGGGCATAGTAGTGCATGCCTGTAATACTAGCGTGCATCTCTGGTTGATGGTGGAAGGGCCAGAAGTTGAAAAACACCATGTACCACATAGCTAGTTTAATGATATAGCCTGGGCTAAAGAAGACTGTCTCAAGGAGAAAAGAAAAAACCACATTAGTTGCCATATTCTATAACCCCAGGAACTTAAGCAGGATGCTAACAAATTTAAGGTCAGTTGGGCTTTATATGATAAAACCCTGACTTGAAAATTAAACTGTAAAAAGAAACTGAGACACTTAATTAAAAAATGTTGTGATAGTACTAGAGAGATGATTCTGTTGGTAAAGCATTTGCTGTGTGAGCATGAAGAGTCAGATCCCAGTTCCTGTCAGATGGACATGGTGACACATGCTCTGAGGAGGCAGACATAAACTGCATTTTGTGGTATTTTAGGATTGCCTAAAACACCACAATAGATTATTAGATATCTTCTTGGTTTTAAGACATTAAATAAAGGTGTGCTGTGTGCTTATTAGAAAATGCATTGGAGTTGGTCAAAAACAACCTTTGCATGTTGCTTCATTCCTTCATATTGGGCTTTTAAAGGTAGGTAGCTGTTTATGAGACCTTCTTCATACGACACTTGAAGTTTTACCATAGGAAGCATAAATTCCCACTAAATAAGCTGAAGGTACCATTAGCATTTTTGTGAACATTTCACTTATGGTTAAGTTTGAAATGGCTGAGGTTATAGTTCGAGCCAAAGCCATTTCAGCCACAAGGGGGAGTAAGAGACTAAAGTAGTGGATCCTGTTACAATAAATATATGGTTTCGCTTTTTATTTCGAATTTTAGGAGAGCTTAAAATAATGGGAAGTTCTATTAGATCTACAGAATAAAATAAAAGTGCTAGGAAAACTTTACGTGGGTAAGAATTGTACAAGACCAGAAATGTGAACTGTAATGTGCTTGGAAAGTAGTTTTCCTGTTTGGGGCTTATTTTGGTGTTATTAAGTGCCATGGCACAGTGTGAAATAGGGTATAATTCATGCCAAAGCTCTGGCTGACCTCAAGCTTTGGAGCATTCTTCCACCCAAGTGTAAAAGCACCAACCCCTACCTTAGACTTGTTCTTGTTAATTAGTTAACCCTCATAGAAGTTGAAGTTAGCTTGATTGGCTGCTGAAATACTTGAAGGACAAAGTGAGAACTAGCCTCCCAGATGTATCACTGTGTGCTGTTTCTGTTGGTACAAAAATAGTACCAAGTGCAGTACAGAAATTTGAACCAAAGTATAAAATGATTTGGGGAAGAAAGAACAATTGGCACTGTGTAACCATCTTCTAGAAACTCTCAGAGGTTTCTCTTTTTTTTTTGACCCTATGAGAATGGACCCATGCACCTAAACCAGAGAACACTTTGCAAGATTCAGTTTTCCTTTTGTGGAGTCTTAAGGATTGAAATCATGTCACCAGCCTTGGCACAAAAGCCTTTAGCCAATGAGCCATCTTACCTGCTCTTAATTTTTTAAAATGTCTATGAGTATTTCTTGCCTCATACCACCTTCCTCTCTGGCCTTTGCTGATAGTTGGTCTAGAAAGTAATTTTCCTTGGATCATGCAGGTGGGTGGAAACATCCAGCAGCTACATTGCTGCTGCTCAGGAATACTTGTGCTTTCTGGCACCCAGCATCTGCCGTCCTAAGCGAGCACTTGGATTTCAGACAGGCAGTTTTTTTCTCGTAGGAAAATATTCATTATCTGACAGTGCCAGCGTCAGTTTCTGTTTTGTCTTAATTGTTTAAAAGTTAAATAACAAGCTTAGTTTATATTTGAGTGTCTTCAATGCAGGCAACATGATAGCTTTTGCTTTTTGTTCTTTAGCTTATAAGATTAAAAGCTGTAAGAGCCTATTGTCCTAACCACTAATGGGGTTGAGATAGGATCACTTGAGTCCAAGAGTTCAGTTCAGAGTACTGTCCTAGACAGTATCGAAGTCTAGTGTAAAAAGCAAAGTTGAGTATGTGAAAGTTGAAAGGTGTAAAATTAGGTTTGTTAAATAATTGAACCTGCTCTGAAATAAAGTGAAAAACAGCTTGCCATTTTTTGTGTTTGCCAGTTTATTCTATACTTCATGCTTCATTGTTTTTGTTGTGTCTGTAGTGTTCTATGGTATAACACTATAGTTCCTGACCACCAACTAAAGGATATTTCCTTGTTCTCAAACTAAAACCTTTAGAAGTAAACACAGTACAGGTGAAACTCAAGCACTTAACGAAAATTAGCTTTAGGGTAGATAATAGTGCTAGTATTGGAAAATATTTTAGACAAATTATTTCCTTTTCTTTTGAGGTGTGTGCAGTGAAAAAACAGCTGCTCAATTTTAAGATGAACAGTGTAGCGCATGTGACTTGAAAGTAAGAGTTATAAAAGTAATATGCAGACACTTTGATAGTCTTTTTTTTTTCTAGTGTTGTCTGGTGCAGTCATGACTTTCAGTGACAGTGTAAGCGGTCATTACTTTCCCCTATTTTTATTTCTTGAATGTGTGTGTGTTCTGTCTGTATGCATGTTTGTACACCATGTGCATTCCTGGTGTCCTTGGAGATAATGATGCTAGATTGTTATTCTGGGTGCTGGGAATTGAACGTGAGTCCTGGAAGAGCAGCCTGTGATTGAAACTGCCAAGCGGAGCATTTCTAGTCTCGCTACTATTTTGATTGACCTTTACACTTACTGTCAAAGAAAATGACAACTAAGCTTCCCTATCTGGTAGTAGCAAGCCAAGGAGGGTTTCATTTACTGCTATGTCCTCACAGTTTTTTAAGATTGTATGGTCCTTGGAACTAGGAGGTTAATTGTAATAGCCCTTGTATTGACAACTTTTTCTGTGAGGACGAGTGAGAAATGAATCTGTCTCTCCTTCCACATGAGTAGATTCCCAGGCCTTGTAAGTTGTGGCTTTCAAATGTTTTTGGCTGCTGTTGGTTTGAATGAAAAACTCATGGTTATGGTGGGCCAGTGATTATCCCTAGAAAAGGTGAGTGTGGCTTTCATGCATGGGATCCTTTTTTTTTTTTTATTTCAAAGAACTTTCAACAGACAACCTGTTTATTCAAATGTGTATTTGGTAGACATACACAAATTAATGAAGTGAGTCACTTCAAGGAAGACATTATTTGTTATAGTGATAAATGAGAACTGTAGGAAACTGTTACTCAGTTCTATAATCTTGTGTTCCAACAATTTTTTAATGAGTGCAAAGGGCGATTAAAACCAAAGCTTCAAAACATAAACATGAACTTCAGAAAAACAGTCTTCATTGTGGTATATTTTCCCCACATAACCTTGCTGTACCACCACCTTTTTTTAAAAAATAGGTCATCATTACTTTTATTGTACATTGTAAGTGAACAAAATTTAGGAGATTACATTATATGTTTCACAGAATTTCTTCAGAGTGCGTAAGCATGTGCATTGTCTTGTCTGCTTTGCTGCTTTTAAACATCCTTTTATCCTTTCTTTGTTCTCATTCCTTTGCCTACAATTAAACCTTTCTAGTGGCTTCTTTCAGTAGGTTTCATTCTGGTCTGTTTCTTGTGTTAGCCTTATGGAGTGCAATTAGGGTTTAGGTTTGAAGGAGACTGATGGTTTTTAATCTCCTCTTCAATAAACCATCTGCCTTTTACAGTTTTTAAAAGATTTATTTATACATATGAGCACTCTATTTGCATGTATGTTTGCATGACAGAAGAGGGCATCCCATTATAGATGTTTATGAGCCACCATGTGGTTGCTGGAAATTGAACTCAGGGCCTCTGGAAGAGCAGACAGTGCTCTTAACCACTGAACCATCTCTCCAGCCGTGACCTTTTACATTTTAGAGGACGGGAACTCTCCACTTAGCAGCACTGATTCTACTGGTATCCTTATGCTTGGAATTTTCCTCTTTAGAAATTTAACTAGTGTTTTGGGTTTGACACTTTGTCATGTAGCCCAGGCCATCTTGCCTAGACTGCCTCAGCCACCAACGGCTGTAATTATAGGCATGTCCCTCCAAGTCAGCTTTCCAGTTGGAGGTGTTCTGATACCCTTCCCTCCTTCGTGGCAGTTATTTCTCCTGATATTTCCAGTTGCTTAATACCTGTTTTGATACAGGCTATATACTATATTCTAGCCTTGGTTCTGCTAAGTACAGTGTAGTCCTGAATTTCATCCTTAACTTTGGCACTTACTTGTCTTGGTGTATCTTGAGTTGCATTATCTTTTTCAGTGAACATAGCATACTGTTCAGGTGGAGGAAATACAACATGTTAGTACTCAGATTTATGAGAATCATTGTAGTTTGTAGCTTATAGATAGAAAAAAAATAATCTATGGGAAACACATACTAAAGAGGCATTGCTGTTTACTGTTGAAATACTATGACAAATTAACATTCAAATCCCTGTCTCGTACAAACTGCTCTCTATGACTATTAACTGGCTTATTTCTTTTGATTCTGTGGCTTGACTGGACTCTACTGAACAGTTAACATGCTGTTGGTTCATTGGATTCAGCTAGGATTGTGGCTATGGCAGGAATACCCCCAGTGACTCCAAAAGCCTGTGTGCGCCCATATAGCTGAGAGTGGTTTGGCCTATCTCTTTAGTAGGATAGTTCAACTTCAGAGGCCTTCAAGTTTGGCACATAACTTGAAGTCACTTGTGCTGATTCCTGTTGCTTCAAAGCCAGTCAACAAAGCTAGCCTGCACTCAAGGAAATAGGAATGACAGGGGAGAAAGTCTTTCACTATTCTTTGCAACATTGTGAGCCAAAGTTCCTGTAAATTTAATCATAGTGTTAGGGTCCACATTTCTTCAGGGGAAACATTTACTACTGTTCATACTTGGTCCTCCTTAAGCCAAGAAGTAGCCATGCTATTTTGGTTCTGCCTTTAAGTTTTATGCCCACATTAATGTTCAGGTTGAGGGAAGTGGTGTTTACCTGTTACTGTAATTCCCAATAAGGTGTTCTTTGTTTTGTTTGGCTTTTGTGACAGGGTTTTTCTATGTAGCTCTGGCTGTCCTAGAACTTGCTTTGTGGACTAGGCTTGCCTGGAACTTACAGAACTGCCTGCCCCTGCTTCCCTAGTGCCAGGATTAAAGGTGTGTGCCACCACTGCCCAGCTCCCAGTACATTTAGGGATACAGAGGTTACTAATAAAAGTAGGTTGCTAATTTCTGTTAATAAAAGTGTTTACATCATAGCCTCCACATACTTTGGATTGATTCCATGGCTTTGTTAGGCAAGTGCAAGGCCACTGATAATTTGTTTTTATTTGGGAGGAGTTGTTTCTAGAGGCAGAGTATCCATGTAGGTAACCCAAGTTGTGCTTGAACTAAGTAAGTGTTGGGATTACAAGGGTACCCAAGCTGGCTACCACACTTTTTACATCATGATGGATTGAGTCAGTCCTAAGTTAATTGTATCTTCACGACCTGTCTGCATACATAGAATGAATAGTAGGGTTAGAGTTTGTTCACTTAGCTCCCTCATCTTTAGAACATAGGTATTCAAGTATTCACCTCTTTTCAGAGAATAGAAACCAGCAAACTTCCACTTGTAAGAATTGGCTGGTCTGGGGTTCAGCCCAGATGACAATAGACTTGACTTTGATTTCAAAGTAATGGTTACCAAAAGGAAGTAGGTATGGTGAGAGTCTGTTGTTTTTTGTTTTTTTAAGTAATTTATTTTTATATTAATCTCAGGTTATATACTTTGTATTCCAGCCGTAGCCCCCTCCCTCATTCCCCCATCCCTCCCTCATCTCTTCCCTGCCACCCTCTAAGTCCACTGATGGGGGAGGACCTCCTCTCCTTCCATCTTGACCCTAGCTTATCATGTCTCTTCAGGGCTGGCTGCAATGTCCTCTTCTGGGATCTGGCTAGGCTGCTCCTCCCCCTGGGGGGGGTGGGAGTCTGGTTTTTACTTACTCAGTTCTACTTTTTTCTCTCTAATGCAGTTATATTATTTAAATTAGCTCTGAGGCATTAGTAAGCTTTAAGTTGTTAATAGTTTTACATAAAACTACAGAATGAGATTTTACCGTTTGTACTGCTCTGTAGATTTTTAAATGCTGTGGTAAGATTAAAGGTCTTTTACATCTGAGGTCTTTGCACTGCCTTAACTTATTTTTTTGAGGCAATCTCAGTTTGTAGACCAGGCTAGCCTCATTTATAGTAGACTTCCCGCATCCCTCTGGAGTGCTAGGATAAGATTTTGTTTTGAAATTTTTTTACAACTCAGTCTATAGTATGTGCTTAAGAAATACAACTTTGATTAATAAATATTATCCTCTTACTATTTCTGGTTCTTTTCTTCTGAAGTCTCTTTTGGAAAAGTTCTTGATCCCCAATGCTTCACAAGCAGAAAGCAAAGTCTTCTATTTGAAAATGAAGGGTGACTATTACCGCTACTTGGCTGAGGTTGCTGCTGGTGATGACAAGAAAGGTAAGCTGGCTTTTCTTGGTTGTTCTTATATAAAATGGTTGTGGTATAGAAAGCCACTCTTGAAGTACATGTTCTTTTCAGTTGCATAGAGTACTGGGCTACTATGTGTAGAGCTCTTCCTTTGTGTCTATGGCTTGCCTGTGTTGGTATTTTAAACTTGAAACTTTCTGAAAAGCCATTTGGTACAAGAGTGTTTCCTTACTGTTGCCAGAGGTGTAACACCAGAGCAGGACGAGGAAATCACTAGAACTCAGTGATGAGATTCCAAGGTGGCCTAGTACTAGTACCTTATCTGTGTGTGTGTGTGTGTGTGTGTGTGTGTGTTTTACCTGTGCGTATGTCTGTGCATGTGTGTCCAGTGCTCTTGGAGGTCAAAGCAGCACAGTCAGATCCCATGGAACTGGAGTTACAGACTGTTGGTGAGCTGCCATTAGGGTGCTGGGAATTGAACCAGACTCCTGGAAGAGTAGCTAGGCTAAGTATAACTTGAAGCTTCACGTCATTATTTGACCCTGAGCCCACTCCCAGTTGCTTTTCTCTTCTCACAGCAGTAGCAAGTGGCTAGTGTAATTCAAGACAGCATTTTGTTTGTTTTAAAGAGTCTAATTTGGTTACAATTGCTAGAGCTTGTATTTCAGAGGACACATGTGATTTCAAATGAAAAGTTTGCTTAAATGAAGCTGAAGCAGATTTTCAAGGTACATTTTACTGTGTTTTGTTATCCAGGAATTGTGGACCAGTCACAGCAAGCATACCAAGAAGCATTTGAAATAAGCAAAAAGGAAATGCAACCAACACATCCCATCAGACTGGGTCTGGCCCTTAACTTCTCTGTGTTCTATTATGAGATTCTGAACTCCCCAGAGAAAGCCTGCTCTCTTGCAAAAACAGTATGTATTTTACCTGTTACTTGAAATTTTAGCATTCTTCATTATTTTAACACTGAAGTGTATTTTGTTTTTGCAATTGCAGGCTTTTGATGAAGCCATTGCTGAACTTGATACATTAAGTGAAGAGTCGTACAAAGACAGCACGCTAATAATGCAGTTACTGAGAGACAACTTGACAGTGAGTACCTGATAGCAGTGTCAGTGCTGTGTGGTCAGAGAGGGGCTGTGCTTTACAAATGCTGCTATAGGAGATATTTATGATCTTTTAAAATTACTAAATACAAAGTCCTATTAACTGTTAAAATCACATGAAGAAGAAAACTGCCTTATTGAAAACACATTGCCAATATTACTGATCTGTCATTTTGGACTTACATTGTCATAAGTTACTTGTTTCCATTTCAAGTCTTGAGAATTTCCTTTTTCTTCTTGCTTTGAAGTGATGAGGTGGTATTTAAGGTAGACCTTAGGCCTAGGTGTGTCACTACTTTTGGAGGTCCCTGATTTAATGCTGTGAGTACAACAAAGAGTGTGGCAACCACTGAATGAGGAGGAAAAGGAGGGCCTCTACACTGAGCCTGTCACTGCTGCTATCCACCCTGAGCTTGTTAGGAGGACTGCTGTAACTCTGAATCTAGCTGACAGACACCACCTCAGCAGAAAGAGCCATCCTTGAAGGACAAGAAGGAGACAGTAGAGACTGTTGTCTTGGTTTTGTGTGACAGAGCACAAAGGCTGCAGGAAGTCATTTGGCTAACTCCGGATGTCTGTCAGATTGCCTTTCTAGGCCAGACATGGAGGGTGATTTGGGGGAGAATAAGTATTACTGTTAGGTTTGATTTCTTTTCCCTCAGTTTTTTAGTTTATAACTCATTAGAAATTTTAAAATCTACTTGAATCTTTTTGTTTGGCTTAAAATAGTTTTACATTGAAGTAGTTGGAATAATTTAGAAGCTGCCTTAGTCTATTCAAGCAGTATAACAATAATGAAAAACTAACAATGGAATCCATTAATCCTGCTGCACTGTGAAACATCTTTTTTTGGTAGAATATTTTATTCTGACTGTAATGTTTGTTCAGCTTTCATTTTGATTCTTAGAAATCAGAAAAAAATGTTTTTCTAATCTGAAATACCAAGAAAGTCCAGGGTGTGGTTAGCTCAGTTGATTGATGCTGCTTTTAGAAGTTTGTGACCAGCCCACCATCTCCCTCATCACAGCTTTGGGTTTTGTTTTGGTTTTTTTGTTTTTTTGCATTTCTTTTTATATGTTAGAGAAGAGGTATTATGTGCTTGTGGGGTGAGAGGACTTGCAGAAGTGGGCTCTCCATCCACTATGTGGGTGGTTGGGCATTAAGGCTGAGTAACTAAGCCTCTTGCCCTCTTGAGATGAGATTTCCTCTTCCTCTTAGTGATTGACCACTAAAGATGTATGTGCTGTGAATCTGCCATGCCCCCAGTCAAGTTGTTTTCAGTGATGTCCTTTTAGTTTTCCAGCTAAAACTCATGGTCACATGTGTACAAAAGGTTGGGGTTTTGTTTTGCTGTTTTATTTCATTTCAATCTGAAGCATGCTGAAAAAAATGTTTCCCTCTCTTACCAGTTGTGGACATCGGATACCCAAGGAGATGAAGCAGAAGCAGGAGAAGGAGGGGAAAATTAACCGGCCTTCCAACCTTTGTCTGCCTCATTCTAAAATTCACACAGTAGACCATTTGTCATCCATGCTGTCCCACAAATAGTTTTTTTTTTTGTTTACAATTTATGACAGGTTTATGTTACTTCTATTTGAATTTCTATATTTCCCATGTGGTTTTTATGTTTTAATATTAGGGGAGTAGAGCCAGTTAATTTTAGGGAGTTACTCGTTTTCATCTTGAGGTGGCCAATATGAGGATGTGGAATTTTTACATGAGTTATACATGTTTGGCATAGTACTTTTGGTACATTGTGGCTTCAGAAGGGCCAGTGTTAAAACTGCTTCCATGTCTAAGCAAAGAAAACTGCCTACATATTGGTTTGTGCTGGTGGGGAATAAAAGGGATAATTGGTTCCAGTCAGGAGTGTAGTTTTTTTGGGTACTTTAAGGTTTGGCACACTCATGAGTTTGTGGTACAAACAAACATCCCATAAATGCACGTTGGGGTCATGTGTCTCTGCGTGCATACCCTTGACCACAGCTCCAGAAGTGGTCCTTAGACAAAGTTGTGACCCAATTTACTCTGATAAGGGCAGAAACGGTTCACATTCCATTATTTGTAAAGTTACCTGCTGTTTGCTTTCATTATTTTTGCTACACATTTTATTTGTATTTAAGTGTTTTAGGCAATCTAAGAACAAATGTAAAAGTATAGATGCAGTAAGATGAATTGCTTGGTGGTCACCGCTCCGTGTGTACCAAGCACCGTGGTAAACAAAAGCCCATGTATTTAATTTTTTTTCTTTAGTTTTTTGTTTTGTTTTTTGCTTTTGTGATTTTTTTTTTCTTTTTTGATACTTGCCTAACATGCATGTGCTGTAAAAATAGTTAACAGGGAAATAACTTGAGATGACGGCTAGCTTTGTTTTAATGTCTTACAAAATTTTCATGAACAATCCAAGCATAATTGTTAAGAACACATGTATTAAAGTTCATGTAAGCGGAATAAAAGTTTTATGAATGGACTTTTCAACTACTTTTCTCTACAGCTTTTCATGTAAATTAGTCTTGGTTCTGAGACTTCTTTAAAGGAAATTTTCTCCTTATTCCCTCTTGGCAGCTAATGGGCTTTTACCAATTTTGAATGCAAAGTTTATCATAACAAAAGATGCTAATGTAACTACCATTCTCCACTATGTCTCCACAGACTTCTCCCCTCTTATCCCTCTGAGAAATTGAAGTGAACTTTTTTCGGGGTGGGGTGGGGTGTTGTTGATTGGCAAAAAGGTATAATGTGTTCTATTTAAAATATTGGGTTATGGCGTTTTCTAACTTAGGAAGCCACAATGTTCTTGGCCCATCAAGACACTGGGCAGCATTACCTGTTAAGTTCTGTGCTTCCAAATCGCTGTTGGTTTTAAGAATTTCCTGATGCTCTTACAGCCTGCCTTTGATTCCAGTCCTTTATTTCTCTGTTAGGGGCACAGGCTCACTTCCCTTTTACTCTGTCTTGCCACCAGCCATTCTGATTTGGTGGCCATGTATTTGGGAAATGGCCGCATGATCTTTCTGGCTCCACACCTGCTTCCTCTGCTTGCATCCCACAGCCTCTGCTCATCCTTTTTCCTACAGCCCAGCTCTCTTAGGTTGAGCTTGTGTTTATCTCCCCAGAAATCCTGCCCTGAGTGGTCTGTCATCATCTCCCTTTAAAATTCTCCTCTCCTCCAATAATGATGGGGCTAAGTCACACCCAAAGCTCACACCCTATCAAGTATTTCCTCAGTACTTTACAGAAAACACCAAACAAAAATGCCATTTTACAAGAGGTGTATTTTTTTTTCTTTTAGAATGTAAGCTCCTCAAGAGCAGGGACAATGTTTTCTGTATGTTCTATTGTGCCTAGTACACTGTAAATGCTCAATAAATATTGATGATGGGAGGCAGTGAGTCTCAATGATGAGGGTGAGAAAAATCCCAAGCACTGTTCTATGGCTCGCTTCATTATGATCTGATTACATTGGGAAATCCCAGTCCTTTTAGACAAACTATACCAAGTACTGCATTCAAGTACAGTGCCATGGGGTGGGGGTGTTTTCAGGAGAAATTAGTCCCATGCATTTGCAGTGCCAAGAAGCATCATTCATAACTCATTTACCTTGATTTTGCCTTAGTTCCCAGGCCAAGGAGAATTAAGCAATGGACAGCAAGATGTCATCTCATTGAAGTAAATTACAAGTGGTATCTGAAACCTGTCACACCTAATTGGCTATTCATATGCATTAGACATCGCTAAACTAGTTTGATTCTGAAATTGTGATATTTGCCTTTTTTTTAATGAATAGTGCCCAATAGATGGAGAAAGATTTGCAACCTCAAATTTTCCACACCTTGCAATTTGAATAATAAATTTGTTTTTAACTTACTTCCCTAATTGTCCCAAATCAAGGCTTCATGTCTGTTTTGTTAATATATCATAAAGCCAGGAAATTGTTGAATCCAGCAGTGTTCTCTGTGTGTGCGATACTGGAAGCATACCTTTTTTAAAAAGACCAGTCTTACTGTGAAGTTGAGCAGCACTTCTCTGCTGAGGCAAAAGGAATTTTGACCTCTGCAGTTGACAGCTGTTAACTTTCTCATGCTGCCAAGAGGGGAGGTGTGGGTTAACAGCATTGAGGAGGAAATAAGCTAAGTACATACTTGTCCCACCATGATCAAAACCATATTTGACAATTTGCCAAGACCACTATTTCTTAAAGCTTGCTGTCTTAGACCCAAACCTGACACAGGAACAGAGGGATTGTAAATCCAAGTCCTCACGTAGGCTTGAACGCTGACACAAGAATTTTGTGGCAGGAAACATCCCACAAGTGCTCTTTGAGAACACTTGGTTCATAACCTGCCTCAGCACCACAAGGGGAACATGCTAGTGAGGACAGTGCTTGTTGGCTTTGAGCTTCAGCAAACTACCAGGTGCAAGCTGGTGTGGAGACCCTGACAGTGCCTACATGGGTTCCCATTCCAGCAGTGCCTTCTGTGATCCTTTGTAGTTTATTGTCTGAGGCCTGTCCACAGTCAACTGGCTTAAAATGGTGTTACTGGAATAGGTAAGTCCTGGATAAGCCAACTTTTGGAAGACACTGTATCTAGCCCTCCGATCTGGTAAAAAGATCTTCAGTTTCCTGGAGAAGAGAGTGTGCCTGGTGCAGAAGCAGAGTATATTCACAACAAGGTGATGTCAGAGACTGAAATCTTTGATAGTGTAATCTGCTTCAAGCAGTTCTGAAAACCCAAGCTTACGGATCCTAATGGATGTTGTCTTGGACCAGCGGCTGGTTAGAGGTGAGCAGTATCAGATACATGTTGAAGTAATACTAGTGAAGTGAGTGGAATCCATATGGGAGCGTGGACAGGAAAGGTATCAAGATGCTGTCCTTAGCACATGCCTGATGACCAGATTCTGCCCCTGGAGTCTGAATGATGGGAGAGAGAACTTTGGCCTTTCCTAGGCGTGGTGGCTTGCACACGTACAAGTACGCATGCAGAGTGTGATTTAAACATTGAGGGGAGGTGTGCTCCAGTTTGGGGCTGTTGTGGGGGTTGTAGAAAGAACCAAGCTTTATGTTTAGCGTTCTAAATGCTGCTGCTGTTCTTAATGCTTTAGATAGCTACTCCTTACTCATTTTAAGTACTTCTAATTTTAAGGTAAAAGCCCAGGAATGGGTATTTTCAGCAAAACTTGTATTAATTTGCCAAAGTGGCTATAAAATCTGCAGGAACTAAGGGGATGAAGTTGATATTTGGGAAAAATGTATGAGCCGAAAATATTGAGCCGAAAGAACACTCATTCTACACAGAGAGAACCAAGTTTATGAAATTGGTGTGTAAACCTGCTTAGTGGATTGTTTATCACCCCCTAGAAGAGTAATGCTAAAGACTGTTAAAGTAGGTTTTTCACATCAATGTACCCAGATTACTTTAGGAACATTCTAGTAAGTAACTTACTCTTGTCCCTTTTTCAACCAACCCTAACTAAACCCAGTTGCCACAAAAAGACATGAACCTGGGAAGTATGACTAGTTCAATAGGAGGGGGATAACAAGTGAATCTAATCAAAATACTGTCCACATGTATGAAACAGTTTTTTAAATTTTTATACATGCGTTAAATTGCCAAAAGTAAAATTTTAGACTAGCTTGCTGACCTTGATACATAAGGAAAACTTTATTAAACATTGGCTAGAAATGTTTTTTTTATTGTAAAGCAATATAAATTCAGTAAATAAAAAGATATCTAGAAGTGGAAATCAGGGTGTAACAAGATTGATATGTTAGTATGAGTGTTTAGGATACCATAAAGGATCCCAGCACGCTGGAAGTTGAGACAGGAAATTAGGAGTTTTGAGAACAGCATGGGATACATAGCCAAACCTGTCTTATTTGTATAAATGGAAAAATGTTCAGTTCTTTACAAGAACATTATCTCAGAGTAGAACACTCCAACCCACTGATCCCCTCGTGGGTCAGTCTCCAAGGAGCCTAGGGCATAGGTATGAGAAGCCAGGGAACCATCTGTATCCACAGCTACTGTGACTTAAGCCTGGAGACATCCAAAGGCTTTGAAAGAATGGATAGAATTCCTCTGATAATCTTTGGTGGACATGAGTCAACTATATAACCAGACATGATCAAATACTAGCAACAATGTAGGGTGCAAAGACCACTTCTGAGTGAGCTCAGACGTTAAGGGCTTATACCACCTGTACCTTCCAGCCCCAGGAAAGCAACCGCTGTCCCCCAGCACCACGCTCTCACGAAAACTTAATTAGCAATAGTAAAATCTCTTTCAAAGGCAGCTGGAGAGATTCAGTAGTTAAAGACTGCTGATTTTCCAGAGGACAGGTTCAAATCTAACACCCATATGGCAACTCAGGGGACCTGACTTCTGATGTCTGAGGGCACCAGGCATGCAAGTGGTACACAAACATGCAGGCAAACAATAAACTTGTTTGTTTTTCAAGACAATTTCTCTGTGGAGCCCTGGTTGGCCTGGAACTCATTCTGTAGACCACGCTGGCCTTGAACTTGAGATTCACCTGCCTCTTCCTTCCTGAGTGCTGGGATTAAAAGCATGCACCACCACTGCCTGGCTCATAAGCTTTCTAGTTAAAAACTTGAACTGACTATATAGTATGATCCTTAGAAATGTTTAAATAAAGAGTTAATATGTTTATCCAAGCATGTGTGATAAATCTGTTTCTTCCACCAAGAACATGAAATGCAAGCATAACATTAATAAGAGGATACCTTAGACAAGAAGCAGGCGAAGAAAAGAGTTGGATAGATAACGAACTATCAGTAATAGTGTTTTGGGCTGTGCTGGTGGGCTTCCAAATACAAAACCAGGGATGAAACAAGGGTTGCAATTAATGCAGTTCACAGAAAGGAGAAAACAAAAGCTTTCTTGAGTGCTTTAAAGTAACAGGGAAGAGAAAATAGAGACATTTGTTTAAATGACAGGAAAATGAACATGCTAACCTTGGAAATTGAAAACTGCCAACCTGTTCCTTCACTTTAAAGTTGTCATGACCTTACTTCTAATTAGTTCCAGAAAGGGAGGTGGCAAGAGCTGGAGACCGGGTGAATGGAGGGCTGAGGTGGGTTCAAGAAATTCTGGAGTGGAAAATGACTATCTTCAAGATGAAGCAGAAAGGCCTCTAAGGACCTCTGGATGCTCTATAGTGAGTCTTTATTCTTGTGGCCCAAGGGACTTACATCAGATTAACAGACCACTTGATTGAGTTCAGCCCATCTTAAGGCTCTTCCCTTCTGAACCCTGGAGCAAGTGTTGATTTAAACCACAGGTGTCTCCTACCACACCACATGTTAGGGGAATCTTGGGATTTTTAACATTTTTTTTTCTCACCTGTACTTAATGGAACTGAAGTTTTGGTTTTTTAAAGTCTGAGTTGAGAGGGTTGAGAGTATATCTTTAACAGTTTAGATTAAAATGTGGTAGGATTTTGTTGGTTTTATTTTTCCCATCTTCAAAAGGTGTTTGAACAAGTATTTTTGGAAATGTTAGTCCTTAAGAGCCTGATTGGAAATTCATTTGATAAAGGAAGATTTGTAGTGGTAGGTATGTCCCTACCACTGTCTGCCCAGTAGTATCCAAGATAGTTGTCTCCATCAGTGGCACTCAGACTGCTGGGAAAATGAAGACAAATGGCTAGCTGGCTGTGCCGGTGGTGGATGGTAATTAAGCAGTAGGTGGTCTAGGTATGAGTTGTCAAAGTGTGGTCTGAATTACCTCTTTTTTGAGAGGCAATTCTTTGTCCCCTGCGACAAATACTCTGTCCCCTCTTTCATTCCTTTCCCCTTCTCCCTTGTCCACTACGTCTTGTCTTTGTCTGCTATTCCCTGCCCTTTGTCCCTCTCGGGTAAATAGATCTCTGTGCTGAGAACTTGGACGTGGGGTGTCCGGGTATGAGTTGGCAAACTTGCCTGCTGAGTAGCTTGGGATCAACTGACAGCTATCTTAAAGGACTTGGTTTGAGACAGCTGCTTGGATGGGGACTTCCACAGCAGGGTCAACAGAATCCATGAAGATGGCTCCCAAGAGAATGCATGAACCACCAGGTGGTGGTGGGCATGCCTTTCATCCCAGAACTTGGGAGGCAGAGGCAGGCAGATCTCTCTGAGTTCGAAGCCAGCCTGGCCTACAGAGAGAGTTCCAGGATAGCCAGGGCTACACAGAGAAACCCTGTCTCAAAAAAACAAAACAAAACAAAAAAAATCGTGAACCAGTTTGTGAAAGTGAACTAACATTAGCTTAACCCTCTACCAGGGGACTGGGAAGATGGCTCAGGGTGTGTAAGAAGGAGGTCCTGAGTTCTGATACCCATGTGCGAAACCTCAGAAGTCGGCCTAAGATACCCCAAGACCAAGTTCTCCGCACAGAGAAGATGTATTTGCCCACAGGGACAGAGGGCAAGGAGTAAGATATGAAGACAGGAGATAGGGGTGAGGTAGAAGAAGGGGAAAAGGGAGAGGGGGCAGGGTCACTTGTCCCAGAGGACAGTTAGGCAGTTTGTCCCTGGATGTGGCTAGGCAAGTGGAGGTTTATAAAGGTATAAAGGGAAATCCTGTGTTAAGATGAGGTGTTTAAATTTTAATTAGGCATGTTGATTAGGTGAGCCAAAGGGGGCTTTTTATTGCTGGATTTCAACTCTCTGATAGGTAGACCTTGGTAGTCAGCCTTGGGAGGAGGAAGTGGCCAAATAAGGGAATAGACCTTGCTGGCTAGCTTTAAAAATGTAATCTAACAGTTTAGCAAGGCAGAGAGAACTGGGGAGAAATGCAAGGCCTGCCAGAGCCATGCTCTCCATGCTAGAGCTGGCCAGAGTCCCTTCACCCAGCACTCATGTCAAAACATAGTCCTAGATCTGGAGAAACAGAGACAGGAAGATCCCTGGGGCCTCCTGGACTTTCAGTTCATGAAACACCTTGTCCTCCACCCAAGTAGCAACAAGGCCCAGCCTAGCTTAGCTGCAGAGTTCTAAGGGTAGGATAGATACAATGAGACAGGTACATCCAGGCTGGTGTGGATGAAGAAGAGAGACCTTGGCTTGTGAAATAAGA
Organism: Pachyuromys duprasi; assembly: GCA_028658305.1. Lineage (NCBI taxonomy): Eukaryota > Metazoa > Chordata > Mammalia > Rodentia > Muridae > Pachyuromys > Pachyuromys duprasi. The sequence goes on from CM053752.1 coordinate 57,953,470, forward strand.
TGGAGGTGACAGAGGAAGACACTCAACAACATCTGGCCTCCATGTGCACTCGCATGTGTCAAGACACATTAAGGAATAAAAATAAAGCAATTAACTTCCTTTTGCATTAATCTGACCAAGAGCAAGACCAATATGAATTCTCCACTTCTCTCCCTGCGTTTTCCATCTGTCTATAGTCTAGTTACTGGCCTGCATATAATCTATTGTATGTGTGTCCGACCTGTCAGTGTCTGTCCCGCCTGTGTGTGTCCCTAACAAAGGGCTTTGCTCTGTTTATTGAACAGTACAAAGCAAAACAAAAAGAATCATATGGGAAAAGAATGAGGGGTTTTTAATAGAAAGTCTTTAAAGAGTTTTACAAGGGAAGACATTTCTGCCCCCAACTGATTCTGCAGCATTGGAAACCACAGATGTAGCAACCTATAGTCTGCATGTGGCTTCCAACAGTTAATGGTGGCTTTCCGCTGTGTAAGGCTGCTTCCAGCCAATTATTACAACAGACACATCCTGGATCAAGGGCATGGGGGAGCTAAAGCCATGCATCGAGTTTTTGTCGTTTAAAAGGACAAAACACTAACCACAAAGAAGGTACTCTTCCCGGAAAGGAAAATATTTTATGCCTGATGACAGCAGACAGTAACTTGTTTTTCCCCCAAAGGATTCTTAATCACTGTTTTAAAAAAAATTAGTGTGTGTGTATGTAAGAGAGAGAAACAGAGGAGGGGCATGTAAAGGTCAAAAGACAACTTTTGGAAGTTGGTTTTGTATACCATGGACTTCGGGACTGAACTCAAGTTGTCTGGTTTATGGCAAGCCATTTTACCCAAGACACAATCTCATTGGCCTTTTATGCTTATAAGAAAGGCTGCGGAGAGTGAGCTTAGGTGAGAAAGTAGATAGGGGCTGTGCAAAAGAACATATGGGACAGGAAAAGGATATAACTGGGAGAGGGGAGGGCTACAAGCAGGAGATGGGCATTGCGTAGAGGTGAGGGGAAAGAAGAAACACAGAAACACTGTTCTAACTGCCATAATGCTGTCTAACATGCTGGTTGGGTTTGGAATTACAAGTAACAGTTAAAAAAAAAGAAAGTTGAGAGAAGTGACGGCATTAGGAGGGATCTGGAGGAGACAGTGGTGGGTAAATATGATCAAGTGCATTGCATAATTGCATGAACATTTCAGAATACATTAAAAAAACATTTAAAAACAAAATATCTTAGCAGAGTGAGGTGCCACAGACCTGTAATTCTAGCACTCAGGAGGCAAAGAAAGTAAAATCGCCAAGTCAAAGCTTGGCTACATAGTGAAAACCTGTCTGAAAAAAACAAAAATTGGGCTGGCAAGATGACTCAGCACGTAAAAGCGCTTTCTGAAGAGCTGAAGGACCTGAGTTCTCTCCAGGACTCAAGTGGTGGGAAGAGAAAACCAAGCTGTGCCTAATGGGCTGGAGTGGTGAGGTTATATGCATGCGCTACCTCAACCCATTTGTGCAGTCACAGGGAACGAGCCCAGGCCAAGTCAAGTGTGCTAGACATGCAGTCTGCAGCCGGAGCTGCATGTCCATGAACTAACTCCTCTGAAGAACATATTACATGATATTGGATATGCTCGTGGGCCACTAGGGAAGCCTCTCCCCCACTGCTGACACCTGGAGCTTGTACAGGCAACAATTTCTTGATTCTAAGCTCACCTTCAGCTGTTGAGAGGACCCTGATAACAGCGGGAACCAGACCCACGATATGGGAGCAGGGAGGCCAGGCAGGTAGTGCCTCTGCAGTTGCTCTTTCAGCCTCTGTTCATAAGTCATCCACCTTAAATAAAAAGACTAGACTTACCAAAAGTTTTTCTTTTCCCTAAAACCTCAGAATCTTGCTTCAATGACTTTTAGCCCAGAAGAAAATAGTCCGCTGTGAACATATCTATCCACCAGTGTTCAAAGGACTGCAATTAGATCTTTTTAAATGAAAATGCAATGGGGAACAGCACAGAATGCCACCCCCTCACATTTGACACAGCTGCATCAAGAGAAGGTGCCGCATTGCCACCCACATCCCATGAGTCAAACTCCTAAAACATGGCCATGACAGGCTTTTAAAATTCAGGTCTACAGAATGCCTGCAGTTGCTGATGCCTTCAGATCAGGATCTTAGTGGGCCAGGGAGTATAAAGGCAACGGCACATCTGGAGGAAACCAGAGGCTTTGTGGATTCAGAAGGTGATGGGCATGAAGAGACAGGCAGGGTCAGATTCAGGGAGATGCAGAGGGCACTGGATGTTCCTAAAGGAAAGTGATGATATCCACACTGCTCTGGGGAAGAAAGGTCTTAGTAACTAGGGGTGTCTGGAGAGGAGGACAGCAGAGCTGTCTCTAGCACACCCTGCAGTGGTCCCTTGCAAAGTCCTAGCTCATGACAATCAAGATGGCATTGTGTCTTCCCCCAGAGCGGTGTGCAGGGATACTGCCTTCATTCCCACCCTTGAAGCCACAGAGAAACCATCAAAGCAGCCCAAATGCTGGGGCTGCAGGCAGCACAGAGGATGAACCCTGCTCCTCAGGTTCTCCATAGCTCTTGTAAGTCAGTCTGGATATCTGATGTGACAAGTGGGAACTGGCCTCATGGGAAGGCTCTGATGTGACAGATGGCATCATCGCCACTTCTACCCAATCCTGTCAACAGAAGGCTCCAGGAAGTCATCACCTAGAAAAAGAGCTCCCCTGTTTTGTGAACTCTTGGTCAGTGTGCTCAGAAGAGATGTTAGGAAAAGTAACTGTCACTTGGCAGACTTTAGGGTGTGTGAAGGGGCTCACATACTCTGTCACTAAACTGTTGTGCCTCATGACCAAGTGAAACTACCTATCTGACATAGGAACGTGTTCATTCATTCATTCATTCATTCATCCATCCATCCATCTACTTGTTCATGAACTGCTCAGTCCATCTCTTTGATGCATCATTAATTCACTTAACATGTAGAAAAGTGTTCTATCACAGTGTCAGGCCTCTTTCAGGGTCAAGCAATACAGAAAGGCCGGAGTAAAATGTGCCGGTTGTTTAGCTGAGAAAGGTTCGAGAATAGCTATTATGTTTATATAATCACATAGTAAATTTGTCTTGATATTAGTCTTTAAAAAACATATACTATCATTTAATTCATTTACTTTTTTATCCTGCTTCAAAACTCATCTGTTTGTATCAACAGATTAATTAATTGGTTGATTAATTGAGATAGGGTCTTACAATGTTGCTTAGGCTGACTTCAAATCACTGGGTTTCCCCCTACCCCTGTGCGGTGCAGAAGGGGACTGTCGGGTGGGTGTCCTCTGTCACTCCACCTTATTCCCTCTCTGTGACCCTGGAGCTAGGCTGCTGACTAGCTGCCAGGAAGCCCCAACCCTCCTCTTGTCTAAGCCTTGTACAGTACTGGGCTCACAGGTACACACAGCCACACTGGGCTTTAGACATGGGGTTAGGGTCCAAACTCCAGTCATCATGGTTGAGCAGCGAGCTCTCTTACCCAAGTCGCCCCTCCAGCCCCTCCTTTCTATCTTGTTACCTGTCTCTTCATCAGAGAGGAAAAAACAAAAACCAGAATAGAAAATACTTCCCTGTAACCTGCCAGGCCCAAAACCTTTGGAGAAGGGAGTCCCATTGGTGAAAGCACTTTGCTGATTAGCCACAGATGTTCATCTGAGCTCAAGCTAGCAGTGGCCACTGCATAACTAAGGACTTGGGTGACCTGGATTGAAGAACCGTGTGGCTCTATCTACTATTTCCAGGATGCATGTTGATTCCATAAACAGCGGTCAGACAGTGGTCAAATGAAAAGCTAAAAAGCAAGCAAGCAGTATGAGTTTATAAGGAGTTTGAGCATGGGGCCATGGGAGCCATTTGGGGGTCATTCACAAACTAGTGAACTAGCCAAGGGGGCTAGTGTATGGAAGAGGGGATAACAGAGAGATAGTTTGTCAAATGAGGGGTGGAGGAGGGAAAGGGAAGGGAAGAGCCAGAAGGGAGGGAAGGGAAGGGACTGTTGATTTCTAGACTTTCCAGCATCTGGTTTCCAGCACACTCCTACAACCCCTTGGTCCTCCCAGTGGGAGTTTCCTTGTCACTTTTGCTAAGTGATAGAGTTTTATTCCTTAAAGCCAAAAAGCCTTGATCAGCACACTCTCCTTAGAAAGAAAACCAGATTGGCTGTCCCCTTGTGTTATATGGGGACACCACTTCCATCTTGAGCCCCCTCATCTATGTTGTATGCCTCCGCCACCATCTCCCACTGTCAATCAGTTGTCCCTTTACTTTGATGCTCCCTCTCTCTGTCCTGTCTTGTAATCCCAGCTCCTGGCCCAGCATCACAGAGTCTTTTCTGTTCCATTGATAATTATTGGCTGAGGATGAAATGGGACCAGTGTTTCAGTCTCCAATAAGAATGCCTTACCAATGTATGGCTTCTTTTCTTATTGTTCATGTATTTTAAAGATTACTTTTAAATTGTGTATGTGTGTATGAGAGAGGAGACAGACAGAATGAGCATGTGAGTGCAGGAGCCTGCTGAAGCCAAGTGAAGCATTGGGTCCCCTGGAGATGGAGTTGCAGGTGATTCTGAGCTGCCTGATGTGGGTGCTGGCAACTGAAGAACAGTCTTTGCAAGATCAGGAAGTGCTCCTAAAACACTGAGCCACCTCTCAGTCCCTCTTAGTTTATTATATTTTTAACTTCTATTGATTTATTGTATGTGTGTGTGTGTTCTAGTCATGGCATTTGTGTGGAGGTCAGAGAACAACTCGTGGAAGTCAGTTTCTGCTTCCACAATGCGGGCTCTAGCGATGGAATGCAGGTCATCAGGTTGAGCCTGAATGCCATTTGCTGACCTTATATGCTTTAAATTTATAGATTATATTATATTGATCAATTTGAGTTTGGAAATGGTAAGATAATTTTATTTAGGAGTCTTAGGGATTGCACTTTTAAAGTTAGGAGTTTGGATACCTCTGATTCAGCATTCTCAAGAAAATGGGACTAGTGGGGGTTTGGAATGTCAAAGAGCTCTTAAATCGTGCAAGGCAAGAGGCAGAAATATCGGGGGAAATGTCTACTGAAATGGGAGGGATGACTGAGGAATGGCAGGGAAAGAATGTATATTGTTAGTTTAAAAGGTCCATGAAGACCCATGTAATCACCTCCTGACCTACCTTCTGGGTCTCAGCCATCTGTGTGCTTCTCTGTGATTCTGGGCACCACAGTCAAAGGGTGGAGAAGATAGAGGCTGATGGGAACACGCTCTTCCCATAAGGACCTTGGCTCCACTTCGAGCAGCTCTCTCTGTGTTGCCTTCTGGGGATGAGCTCTACATGCTCGGTGATCTGCCAGGCAGTCCGTCTCATTGTCCTCAGAGTGATGTAAACCTGACTGGTAGCTGATGGGGCTTCTCCTGCTGCCCACTCCTGACATGAGGGCAGGGGCCAGAGGATATGTGACTTGCAGGCGGTGAAGCTACCACGCCTCTCTCCTAACTCTGAATTGGGGTGTTCCCCCGTCTCACAGTGCTATCATTGCATTTAACCGCACTGTAATGAAACAGGTTGTTATGGTCCTCAAAATGTCAGAGAATTCCGGAAGGCATCCGGCCCCACTGCTGAGAGCCCTCACCAGGAAAACCACCAGATCAGAGAGGACACTGTCCAGGAACTAGGGCATCACTGCCTGCTCGGAGTTCTGTGCCAGCAGCCACCTCCCTGACTGCTCTACAAGGCCTGTGACACTCACAGAACCAAACTTGACTCTGAGTAGCACAGGTTCCCCAGTTCCCAGGATCTTCCCTGACTGCCCCAAGCACCAATGGCCCTACCCGTTATTTCTGAAAGCAAGCACGGATCTCCTTGTCCTCTCTCTCACCAGTTGTACACATGGGCAAGGGGTCTCCAGATGTCCCTTTGATCACAGTGCTCTCTACTAAATAGCACTTCTTGTCAGGATTTTAAAATGAATCCCAAATGTTAAGAGTTCACATTTATACATTTTTCCTCCTGTATGAGATTTAAAATATTATAAGTCTCTATCAAACATTGCACAGGTGTTCTGGGTTCCTCACTATAATTTAATAAATTATTTTTTTTCTTAGAAAATTTAGAAACCTGTAAGTTTGTCAAAGAAAACCTTTTGTCCCATCCTTCTGTCTATCCTCCAAGACAACTGTTGTTTAACAGTTTACTCAAAGACTGAAACATTCCATCTTGCTGGAAGCTCCTTAAGCAGGAAGTTAAACAGCTCAAAATAGCTTCAGGAAGTTCCAGAAATTGACAAGATTTACTAGTCCCTCCTGGCTAGAGTAAACAATAAAAACTTAAAAAAGAGTTCCTCTCAGAGGAGCAAAGTAGAGTTGCAAAGAAAATGCAGACCAGACTAGCTGTCTGGAAGAAGAAACTAGTGAGCTGCCTGGAAGAAGTTTAGACCAACTGAGTCACCTGTTGAGCAGCCTGCAGGCTGTGCAGTGCGCTACAGGTTCCCAGCTTTGTGAGCTGTCGCCGGTGCTGGGGTGGACTTTGGTGATGTAGCTATCTTTGAGTCATTTCTGTTCCTGTAAGTAACCCCAATTAAACTCATAGTTCACCAAGTTGGACTTTGTGGTCTGTTGTTGAAGGGATGTTTTTGTGCACTATGTATTCAAATGCTGATTTCTGTGCCACGAGAGATCCAGTTGTAGGCTGGACTTTGGTATTATTATTATTGTGAAGCATCTCTTGTCTAATCCTGTAAACATTGTTCTCTATCACCTTCTGGTTGGTTAAATAAAGAGACAGACAGCCAATAGCTGGGCAGGAGAGGATAAGGCAGGACTTCTGAGCCTAGTGAGAGGGTCTCAGGTGGGGACAAGAGAGATGGGGAGTCACCATGGAAACCTGGATGAAGAAGAAGCAGCCAGGGGGATGGCGCTAAGATGGCAGGTAATGAGACACATGGCTGGGAAGTCAGCCAGGCTACTACTAACCGGTTAGAATAGCTGAGTATCTGCCCAGCTGTAGTGCCTGAAGATGGGCATAGAAAACCACAAATTTACAGTCTGTCATGGGCTCCCTGTCCTGTCTGGGTGAGTAGAACTGTGTATTGTGTCTCCCCAAGAAAAGTTTTGACAAATGCAGAACTTTTTTGTTGTTGTTGTTGTTGCTGTTTTCAAGAGGAGGTTTCTCTGTGTAGCCTTGGATATCCTGGACTCGCTTTGTAGACCAGGCTAGCCTCAAACTCACAGAGATCCACCTGCCTCTGCTTCCCTGAGTGCTGGGATTACAAGTGTGTGACACTCTGCCTGGCTGCAGAACCTTTCTTAAAGCTCCCATATGAGAAAGCATCCCTAAGTTAACATGATTTTTTATTGTTTACTATTATTATTATTTATACTGTTATTGTTTGGGGACCGAAAGTTGAACTCACAGCACATACATACTAATCCCAGGTTGAACTACAACCAAACCCCTAAATTAAAATACATACTTTTCATTTTAGTTTTTTAAAAGTTTTTTCCTTCCTTTGTGAGGGGAGGATCATGTGCTGCTTGTGTGGAGGTCTGAGGACAACTTTCAGGGGACTGTCCATGCTCTTTCCACTAAGTGGGTCTCCAGGATCAGTTATAAGGCTTGGCAAAATCCATTGGCTCTTTTTTTTTTTTTAATCCAGGTGAAATTCACATAAATGCGCATAATATAAAATTAGTCATTTTAAGGTGAAGGCAGTCACACTTACTGTGTATGAAATGTATGCAAACAGTACCCCCATATAGCTCTGAAACATTTCATTATGTGGAAAGGAAACCCCTAAACAGCTTCCCATCACCCCTTCACCAGCCTGGACAACCACCAACTGTTATGTTCAATAGACTTATCTGTTGGAGTAGTTTTATTTTTGCTTTAAAAAAATATTGTGTTAAAGTGGCTGGAGAGATGGCTCAGCTGTTAAGACCACTCATTGCTCTTACAGGGGACCTGGGTTCAGTTCCCCAGAACCCACATGGAGATTCACAACCTCCTGTAACTCCAGTTTCAGGGACCCAGTGCCCTCTGTTAACTTCTGAGGGCACCAGGCACAAATGTGGTGCACACACATACAAGCAGGCACACACATACATGTAAAACAGTAAGAAATAAATGTTTAAGAAATATGTGTCACTGGGCGCCATGGCGCATGCCTGTAATCCCAGCACTCAGGGAGGCAGGGGCAGGTGGATCTCTGTGAGTGAGCTCAAGGCCAGCCTGGTCTATAAAGCAAGTCCAGGACAGCCAAGGCTACACAGAGAAACCCTGTCTCAAAAACCCTAAAAAAAGAAAGAAAGAAATGTATGTCTTAAGAATTGCTGTCATGGCCATTTGAAACATATAGTTCAGTGGTGTTTTCACATACTTGTAAAGGGTTCAAGTACATCTTTACTTTGGAAGCCACTAAAAAACATATGCCTCTTTTTCCATGGCCCTGATGACCATTTAACTTTCCATGTCTATGAATTTGACCATTTTAGATTCCTCATGTTAGTAGACCAGATAGTCTGTCTTTTCCTGGTCTATAAGTGCAATGATACAGTGTGTGGCCTTTTCCAGGCCCATCCGTAGAGCACATATCAACAGTTCATTCCTTTTCATTGCCAAATAACATACATACCTCCATTCCTCTATTCAACCACTGGCTTGCATTTGGCTTCCTTCTACTTTTTGATTACTATGAACAGTGTTATAGATTTGTGTCTAATTTTTTTGTGTAGATATATTTTCACTTCTCTATCTTAAAGAATTAACCATGTCACATGCCCTATGTTTAGCTTCTTGATAAGGATGATGATTTTGACTGTTGCTTTTATTTTATTATTATTATTAGTAGTAGTAGTAGTTAGTTTTTTGAGACAAGATTTCTCTGTGTAGCCTTGGCTGTACTGGACTCACTTTGTAGGTCAGGCTGGCCTCAGACTTACAGAGATCCACCTGCCTCTGCCTCCTGAGTGCTGGGATTAAAGGCATGCATCACCACACCTGGCTGTTGCTTTGATTTTTGGAAAAAAAAAAAGCCTTTCTATGTAGTCCATGTTGTCTTTCAATTCAGCCCCCTAACTGCTGAGATCACAGACCACCCTGCTAGGCCATGTTAACAAACATAGTTTATTTGTTAACATAACAGCCTGGTGAGGTCTCTGGTATTCATAAATTTAGCAGACCATAGGCCATCCAACAAACTAAGAGGGCAGTCCCACAGCTCAGGAAGGAGGGAGCACACAGACTTGCCCTTGCATTCTTGGGGAGAACTGGAGCCCACCCTGGTGAGGGACTCAGAAATGTGTAAACACTGGGTCATCCCAGTGATGGCTATAAGAGTGAGACGGCAGTGCTGGCATCCAAGGGTCAGGGGTCAGTGATTCTAAATTGCCTTTGAAGTGCATTTTCGAAGATATCCCTGAGTCAAGTAGAAATGCCTGCACTAAATGCAATTACCTAATGCCCTAGGTGGCTGGCTATTTCTCAGAGGGGATCTGGCTGTCAAGAGAAATCATGATGACATCAGGACCAGACTCGATGCAGTTTGTATCGAGGCTTCCTGTTCACCAACCCAGGTGCAGAGAACCATGGCATTAATGGTGCTTAGTCATCTCAGTTGCTATAACAAAATATTATAGATGATGTGGCTTAAAAAACAAACAGTTCTCAAGGAGCTGAGCTGACAGATCCAGACCATGGTGAGTTTTCCTGGCTTATAGATGGCTGGCTTTCCTGTGTCCTCACACAAGGTCAGGAGAGTTTGAATTTCAACTTTTTTCCTTATAAGGACATTAATCCTATCATGGGATCCCACCCTTATGACTTCATTTAGTCCTAATGACAAACTTTCCATCTCTGAGTGTCGTGGAGCCAGATGTCATGGCTTCAAAGTATGAATGGGGACGGGCCACAAACATCAGTGCATGAAAATGTTGAGGTCCCCATAACACAGCTAGAGGCAGGATTGGAAAGCGGGTATGCTTGCCCAAGTCATGCCACTGAAAACTGACCAAGCTGGAATTGGATCTGAACTCCCACCAGCCTGTGCTCATGGTCCTTTAACCATGGCTGGGAAGGATTACAAAGGTTGGGCTCATAGCAGGCACACAAAATAGTTGTCTATCCCCAAACAGAGGAGCAGGGAACCGGGAGCCGGAAGTAACCTTGAAGGTCACTCAAGACTAGACCAAAGAAAGCTGAGGTCCAGAGCTGCCACTTGACAAGGCAGAGCTGGGAAGAAAAGCTCTAATGTCTGACTCTTGCCTAGGGACACTTGCCCCACCCAAGGCCAGGCTAGCTCTAGCCATGATGAGTCTCCACTCTGTTCTGATTTAGTGATTCATGCTCTTGCTGCCAGTAGTCTGTGTCACTGCCCACAAACAGCTCACACCCCCATTCTTCCCACTTGGAGACACCAAAAGGACAAGCCAGATGATTCCATAGGACTGTTTTTTTTAACCTCATTTTAATATTAGGAACGAATCTGTTCAGCTGCCAAAATGGGTAAATTTGGGCTGAGATGAGTGCCCACAGCATCCTTGATTACTCTGGGACCAGTTCAGGCAGCTCCGTAAGCCAAGAAGGTTCCCTATGTGTGTGTCGAGGGAAGGAGGGCAGCAGGTGCCCTGTTTGGAGCCGAGTGCCCTCCCAGTAGTGAGTCAGATGGCTCTAGTGAGAATTCAAAATAAAACTATTCCTTGATAACTTATTTTTCCTTCCTGAACCTCAAATTTTTTTTTTACTTGTAAATTAGGAATGATGTTATTTACCTCAAAATTGAGCTGTGGTGAAGACTAAGCAGTTAGATAAAATGAAGTGAGGCTTGTAGACGGGCAGCCTGGCCTATGTTCTCCAGGCTCTGTTGACTTATAGGTTAACCAGTTCATTTCCAGGGTACTACTGACCACCGCCAAAATTAAACCATGTAAGGAGCAGGGGCCTTGACCATGGTGATGAAAATGCTTCAACACAAAGATGCTGTTGGATTTGGCACAACGTTGGCAGGCACTGAGGCTAATAGGCATGGCAGAGACTCCTCCTGTTGCCCAGGAAAGCTGACAAAGGTGGAGGAGACCTGCCTTGCCCCTTCCCTGCCTGGCCTCAGAGGCTCTCCCCTCCCCCAGCTGTCTTTTTGCTTTCAGTTCTCTTGTTCCCTTTAAGAAGTCAGGTGTCTTGGTATGGCAGGAAAATGGAGGAAACAGAAACGCTGGGGTCAGAGTCTCTCACCCAGAAACTACCTGTTAAAGCCGGAGCCGGGCTCCACCCATTGAGCAACAGTACTGCCAGGGGAATTTACGGCAGTTAACCTTAACCTTCGTGTCCTCCTCTGTAAAGGGTCATGGCTTCCATCTCACTAAGTCCTGAAAGGAATATAGATTCTGCCTCTACAATATAGCAAATCAACCCCAGGATGTATTGGCTGAGAACACAGCACTCGCTGTGTTTTAGCACTCTCTGTGTGCATCTAAGAACGTTTGCAAGGCAAACATTGGGAGAACTTGCCCCGCTCCTTGCCTGGGCAGCACAGTAGAGATGACCCTGATGGCAGGGGTGCAGGTGAGCTGCTTCAAAAGCACGCACACATGACAGGTGGCCCTGTACCTAGTCTGCCATGGGTGGCATGAGCAAGGGAGAATGCCTTCCCATGGCTCACCCTTCACCAGCTGCAGCAGGCAGGTGAACTGGCTCTGAATTCATGAGAGACAACCCCCCTCCTCATTGGCTGCAGCACTTGGGAGAGTGCCCCCCCCCCGAAATCGCAAAATTGAGATTTAAAATATCATTCTGAGAATGGAAGGTGTGAGACAAAGCTCTCTCCTTTCCGTGCCTGTCTTGGGAGCATGTGACACAACCCGCAGGTAGCTACAGGTGGTCAGTCACGTGAACTTGTCACCTGTGATTTTTCCCTGTGCAAATAGAGCATTTCCACCATTCTAGTCCCAGCCAATGAGATGCATTCATCCTCAAAGCCTTCCCCACTGTCCAAGGTTTATAAGTCCGTTTCTCATTAAATAAAACAGTGAGCATTATCTACTCCACCAAAGGACGTCTGAGACTGGCTGTTTATTCTGAGCTGTAGCACTGGGGAAAGAAGGGCATCCCTTCTCCCCCAAAAAAATTCATCGCTAGAACCCTGGACTTGACTTCCAGCCAGGCAGTCACTGAAGAACTGTGGACTGAACCACCTGGGATCCTGGGCTGAATAAAGGTGAAATCCAGCTGAGCAAGCACTGATGTGTTCTCTGCCTCTTGTCTGGAAACCCTGTGACCATCCTGCTGTGGTGTCCTGATACCTACATGGCTTTGAGGTACCTTATCACAGCAACAGAACCAAAACTGAACAGTGGTGATGGGCTAGGCTGGGAGCCTGGAGCTGGCTTTAACTCCTGCTGTGTGGGCAGAGTGGTCTCCAGCATGGTGGGAGCGGGGCCCTTGAATTCTTACTCCAGGCTCCCACCCAAGAGGCAGGAGTGGGAGCTGAGAGTTCCTTAGGGCCTGATCTTCCACATAGAATAA
>CM053752.1:57966500-57979208 GCA_028658305.1 Pachyuromys duprasi
CCTCCGTGCACTGCTGCACCCGCAGCTCCCATGCACGAGGAGCCCCTGAAAGCCAGGCATCGTGTGTCTGTCTAACTGCATTGTTTCTCATAACTGCACCACCCAGAATGCAGATTCTAACACATGTAGTGAGAACTTTGATTTAAAAAACACACACAGAAATGTCCTGGGAATATATTTTTGTTTTAATCCGGATGTGGGATGTGGGGCTGCTTCAGACTGTCCACAGTAGCTGGCAGGAGTGTGATTTTGCCAGCTGAAGATAGTTTATGTTTGGTATTCTAGGGACTCTTCAGAGCATATATAATGCCAGGACCTTGGGAGGAGAGAGGGGTTTTCTGTTCCCCCTGCTGCTGTTGCTGCTCCTCCTGGCTACTGGCTGGAGAAATCCTGACCACAAAGATCAAATCTGCCTCAAGGAACTCGATGCCCCTAAGATCCGCGCCTTCTTTCCCCTCTATCCTTCTTTCTCTCCTACCTACTGTTGGGGGATTGGGAGGGTGGAATAAGGGTAGAGAAGGCTGGTAGATAAAGGAACCTAATAAAGTATCCAAAAAGTCCAGCTGCAAGCAGATGCACATTGTTGCTTGAATGTGGCCCCTCCCCCCAAAGTTCATGAGTTGAAAAAATCTCTAATGCAGCAATGTTAGGAGATAGGGCCTAAGAAGAGTTAATTAGGATGTCTGGTTAATCTCATTATCCGGGGTGTGATTGGTTCTCTTGAGAAGGTTTTGTTACTAATTTGATCTCCCCCCTCTTCTCCCCGTTTCACCCCTCCTTGTCTGTCTGTCTGTCTGTCTGTCTGTCTGGGTGCCTTTCTTATGCTTTCTGGCTTATGTTATAATGAAACAAGAAGGTCCCCACCACATGTTACCTCTTAATCTTGGACTTTCCATCCTGTGGACACATAAGCTGAGTAAACTTCTACCACTAGAATTTACGCAGCCTGAGGTATTCTGTTATAGTAGCAGAAGAAAAGACAAAGTCCCTATTACAGGAGAGACAAGAGGAGGCCGAGGAGCTTGCACAGTGGCCAGGTGTTGTATACGGTCCAAACCCCTGCACTCTACCCTGTCTTACTGTTCCTAGGTCTGTGTCACCTACTGGCTCCACTTTTTCCTTGGTTGTGTCACTTATGTGTGGAAGTAATAAGGGGTGCTTGGTCTGAATCATAGATGTTACAATCCCTCCAACCTTCCCCTTCCAAAGTATCTTGAGTATAATACAAGCCTCTTGACTAACTCATGCTTCCAGATTCCTTCCACCTTGGACTTTACCTCCTCAGTAACTGCTTCTGGTGGGAGGGATGCCAACAGGCACCCCAGCTCTGTCTTTGGATGAACTTTATCTAGATTAGTGGTTCTCAATCTTTCTAATTCTGTGACCCTTCAATACACTTCCTCATGTGGTGGTGCCGCCCAACCATAAAATTATTTCATTGCTACTTTATAACTTTTTTTGCTATTGTTATGAGTCATAATGTAAATATGTTTTCTGATGATCTTAGGTCACCCCGGGGAAAAGGGTCATTTCACCCCAAAGGGGTTGTGACCCACAGGTTGAGAACTACTGATCTTGAATATCCTCTGTTTTTTCTGCAAAAATGACATTTTTTTTTTTTAGCCCGTAAGGCCCAGCTCTTGGGTGCAGGCTTCCTGCTATCCCTTTGTACATAGAATTCATGCCTGTGGATCCCCGTGGTGCTGGTGAGGCCTCTGTTAGAACCTGTTAGGCCTGCCTTCTCATCTTTTCATCTCTAGGCTTCACAGCTGTCCTGGGTCCCCCAGTAGCTGATCTTAGGATGCTGTGCCTCCCCCTTTCCCCTTTCCCCCCATCCTCCACCCAACCCTAATCCAACCCCGTTCCCCTGGACCAACCTGGGGAGTTATCCAGAGAAGCAGAGGTCATGTGGACTCTGGCCAGAAGGAAAGGATCTTGTGTAGTTGTACAGAGGCTCCGGCCAGGGGGGAAGTGGGATCACTGATTTCCAGCTGCAATGTCAGCTACTCGTATTTTCTCCAGAGCTCTGCTCACAGGGCCACACCTCACCTGTGTTCTAGTGCCTTCTGCAGCCATTCCACCTTGCTCTGTTTTCTCACCACGTGAGAGAAAGCTATGGAGAATTAGAAGAGGACAAAGAGGAGACACAGGGTGAGGGCACAAGATTCCCTCTGGGAATCTTTCCTTCTCTTTGATTCTGCCTACAAACACACTCCAGTTCTGCTGGCAACTCCTGCTTTCTTGGGAAATGCTCCTGAGCACGAGGGTTTCAAATGACTTAGCTGCCAAAGACAGGAGCATGCTGACATGAGGGTGAGGGCAAAGGGCAGTCTGAAAAAAGAGGATCTGAGAGGTTTCCAGACACTCCCATTTCTAGAAAGCCCTTGGTGACCCTATATCTGACAGAAGGTTAATATCCAGAATATATAAAGAATTCAAGAAGTTAAAAGGCAACAAATCAAGTAATCCAATTTTAAAAAATGGGGAACAGAGCTAAAGAGAGAATTCTCTATAGAGGAATATAGAATGGCAGAGAAACACTTAAAGAACGTCCTTAGTCATCAGGGAAATGCAAATCAAAATGACCCTGAGATTTGACCTTATACCCATCAGAATGGCCAAGATCAAAAACTCAAGTGACAACACATGCTGGAGAGGTTGTGGAGAAAGGGGGAACCCTCCTCCATTGCTGGTGGGAATGTAAACTTGTACAACCACTTTGGAAATCAATCTGGCGCTTTCTCAGAAAATTAGGAATAGTGATTCCTCAAGATCCAACTATACCACTCCTAGGCATATATCCAAAATTGCTCAAGTATACAACAAGGACATTTGCTCATATATATTCGTAACAGCTTTATTCGTAATAGCCAGAACCTGGAAACAACCCAGATGTCCCTCAACTGAGGAATGCATACAGAAATTGTAGTACATTTATACAATGGAATACTACTCAGCAATAAAAAACAAGGAAATCATGAAATTTTCAGGCAAATGGTGAAAACTAGAAAAGATCATCCTGAGTGAGGTATCCCAGAAGCAGAAACACACACACATGGTATATACTCACTTATAAGTTGATATTAGACATGTAATATAAGATAAACATAATAAAATCTGTACACCTAAAAAAGCTCATCAAGAAGGAGAACCTGGGTAAGATGATCAATTCTTACTCAGAAAGGCAAATGGGACAGACATCAGAAGAAGGAGAAAACAGGGAACAGGACAGGAGCCTACCACAGAGGGCCTCTGAAAGACTCTACCCAGCAGGGTGTCAAAGTAGATGCTGAGACTCATAGCCAAACTCTGGGCAGAGTGCAGGGAATCTTATGAAAACAGGGGAAATAGAAAGACCTGGAGGGGACAGGAGCTCCACAAGGAGAGCAACAGAACCAAGAAATCTGGACACAGGGGTCATTTCTGAGACTGATATTCCAACCAAGACCATGCATGGAGAAACCTAGAACCCCTGCACAGATGTAGCCCATGGCAGCTCAGCATCCAAGTGGGTCCCTAGTAAGGGGAACAGGGACTGTCTGTGACATGAACTCAGTGGCTGGCTCTTTGATCACCTCTCCCTGAGGGGGGAGCAGCATTACCAGGCCACAGAGGAAGATAATGTAGCCAGTTCTGATGAGACCTGATAGGCTAGAGTCAGATGGAAGGGGAGGAGGACCTCCCCTATCAGTGGACTTGGGGAGGGGCATGGGAAGAGATGAGGGAGGAAGGGTGGGATTGGGAGGGAATGAGGGAGGGGGCTACAGCTGGGATACAAAGTGAACAAACTGTAATTAATATTAAAAAAAAAAAGAGAAAGCCCTTGGAGATGGCCTCCTTGTCTGATGAGTATAAGGAGTGCCAGTGCTCTGTGGGGACATATCTAGGCTCACCCTACTGTTATGACTCCAGTCTCTTTAGGGTGGGCAGCCCAAATATAAGACACTTTCATCCTCAAGTTTGCCTCAGAAAGGTGAAGAGCTTGGTGGCACAGACCTTTAATCCCAGAACCTGAGAAACAGAGTCATGTGGATCTCTGTGAGTTCAAGGCTAGCTTGGTGTAGGCATACATACACACATCACACATACATATATATATATATATTATATATATAGTGTATCTGGGACCCTATTTCAGAAAATCTAAATAAATACATAAATAAACAAACAAAGAAAGAAATGTAAAAGAAGATGACAGCTCATGGGAACTATTTCTCTCTCTCTCTCTGTGTACATGCATGCATCTGTGTGAACATAGGAGTGCCATCGCACATTCATGGAGATTAGGAGACAACTTGCAGGAACTGGTTCTCTCCCTAAACCATGTGAACCCCAGGGATGGAACTCAGGATGGCAGTCTTTGTTGTAAGCACCTTTACCCATTCATTAAGACTCTTGATGGCCCAAACTTCTCTGTTTTTATAACTCCTTTAGTTTATTAATTCTCTATGTGGTCAACAACTGTCACCTAGGTATCCTATGGGACCCAAGCAATGTGCTAGCGTCTGGTATTTCCCCACAGAATAGAGAAAGTAGAAACCCCTATCTTCAGAGTTGAACTCAAAACAGCACAATGCCAGTTGCACAGGTCTGTTGTCCAAGGTAAGTCACAAGGACAGTCTGAGTCCCAGCCAAGTGGCAAGGACCCCTCCTCTTGCTAGGAAGAGTGCCATGCAAACACAGGGAGGAGATGACTGGGAACTGCCTGCCACACCAGAATCCACTGAGCCACTTCATGTAACATGCTTGGCACAGTGGCCTGGCCTTCAATAAATGCTTGCCAATTGTAATAAGATTTTGAAATATGTAATAACTATTTATTTTTAATTAAAAATGTTAAACTTCTCCACTAAGAAAAATCACCTCTAGGCAGGTAAGGTGGCTCAGTGGGTAAAGACACTTGTTACCAGTTCAAGCCCTGTGTCCCACATAGTGAAAGGAGAGAGCTGACTCACACACACACACACACGTAATTTAAAGTATTTAAAGATAAAAAATTCAGCATAGGTTAGGTTGTTTTATATTAAAAGTAATGGACACATGTGTTCAGAAGCCATTTAGTTACAGTAATCTTCATCAAGCATTTGCCAACACTTCTCAGCGCGGTCTCTGTTTTCAGTGACCTTATCCTGGTAATGGGGACCATAGAAGGCAATGGATGTCATTTGGGATAGATGTGGGCACTGTTTAAAAAAGGAAATGGTTGGAGATGGCTCAGCAGCTAAGAGCACATCCTGCTCTTCCAGAGGACCCAGGTTCTATTCCCAGCACCCACATAGCAACTCACAACCATCTATGACTCCAGTTCCAGGGGATCTGATGCCCTCTTCCCTCCATGGGCACCAGGCACACATGTTGTATACATGCATACATGTAGGCACAACACTGATGCACATAAAATGAAAAAAATCTAAGAGAAAAATTTTAAATAAAAATATCATTACTTAAAACTATAAGTTCGCCTTTTCAAGCAGCAAAAAAAAAATCGTGGATCCTATTTCATGTCCATGTTATAGTGCCTTATTTTCTTACTCCTGGAATATGTAGATAGCAGTCACAATGAGAAGACAAACATAAACTGACTGACTTGAGTTTGGTGTTTACTGGTAGGTTTTGTCTCTTGCCTCAAGGTAAATAATACAAATGCTTGGCTCAGAAGTTGCTTGACATAGTTGTAGCTGTTTAAAGCTACCCATCTGGGGTGGCTTGTTTCATAAGAGACTGTGGAATGACCTTGCACATTAGCATTCACCTCAGGCCCCATGTCAAAAAGAAACCAGGCATCACAGAATGACATCAGGCTGCAGGGAGAGGATTGTCACCTGACTCCTGCAGGGTAGACAGTCATTGCCATTGATCCCTCCTGGCTGAGTCTGAGTGGGCAGTGCTGGCCTGGAACTCAAGCGTGAATCGAGAGACATTTGTCCTGGACATCTTGCCTGTTGTCTCTCCATCATTCCCGTGCCTCACATTAATACTCAGTGTTCTGTCCTCCTGGCACATCTAGTCTTGTTTCCTGGTTCTAAGTACACATTCCTCCCAATCCCCTATTATGCTTAGCAGCTGGGAATGGCCTAGTATCTCTCCAGAGAAGGGAAAGGGCCACTCAGTTCACAACAACTAGCTGATTAGGTAGACACCCTACATGGGTATTTGTGCACTGTGTTTGTTAAGCCTAGGTGCTGGGTAAGGCTGAAATCCAGATGTCTTTGTCCTGACTCTTCTACCTATAGTTAACTGACAGCTGCTGTACTATGAGAGGCTTGAAATCTGTAACAGACACCTCCATTCATTCATTCATTAACTTTTTAGACAAAGTCTCACTGTGTAACCCAAACTAACCCCAAACTTCCAGACTCAAGTCGTTCTGCCTCAGTTTCCCAAGCAGCTGGGAGTATATGTATCCATTGATTGCAGATATTGATCCTTGCAGATACTGATACATTAACACAAAGTAAAAGCGTTGAAGTTTTATTTTTGCGCTATTTATCTAGAAAGTTGATGGGCAGTTACTCCCCCATATTTCCTGATGTAGTGAGCACCCTGATGTCCATCACTCAAACCCATAGTTTTGAATGCTTGATTCCTAGTAAGTGGAACTGTTTGGAAAAAATTAGGAGGGATGGCCTTGTTGGAGGAGGTGTGTCCCTGGGGATAGGCTTTGAGATTTCAAATACCCATATCAGGACCAGCGTCTTCCTGCCAGCTGTCTGTACATCAGGTTGTAAAACTCTATGTAACTTTGGCTGGCCTGGAACTTACCATGTAGCTCAGGCTGGCCTTGAACTCACAGTGATCCACGTGCTTCTGCCTCCCAAGTGCTGGGATTGAAAGGCATGTGCCACCATGGCCAGCTCATGTTCAGATTTTGATAACCCACTCTTAACCATCTTGTGGCAAAAAAAAAAAAAAAAAAAATTAAAAAAAGAGCACAATGAGAACTCACAGCTGCCATACTGATCTGCTCTGCTGTGAATGACTGTGTTTCCACAGATATATACTTTAAAATTTAGGCCCCGATGCAGAGATCAGAAGAGGTGTCATCTCGGAGATGACTTAGTCATGGCTCAGAGCACCTTGTGAATACAATGAATGGTCTTGCAAGAGGATAAAGGGAGCATGTTTGACACTTCTATCACTTGAGGATGTGTAGAAGATGCTATCTGGAAGAAACTGCCTTCACCAGGCACTAAGACTGGAGGAGCCTTGGTCCTGGGCTTCCAAGCCTTCAGGAAAAAGAGAACTGATAATCTTCTTTCATTCATGTGATACACACTAATCTAGACTGATGTAAAATATCTTCCAAAGGCTCATGTGTTGAAGCCTTCATCCCGTAGGTAATGCTGTGGGAAGGAGACAGAACTGTTAAGAGACAGGCCTCCTGGGTCTTGGGTCATCTGGGTTTGCCCTTAGAAGAAACTGTGGTTCCTCACTTCTCTTTTCTTCCTGGCCAAGATGTGCATGATTTTGTTCATACAGTCCTGCTTCTGTGCACTGCCTCAGCACAGGACTGAAGCCAGTGAGGATGTATAAATAAAGCACGCTAAAAGAGCAAACTGCTGTATGTATTTCAGAGAGGAAAATGGCTCCAAATAAATGATTTACAACATTCCTCACACTGGGTTGAGACAGACAAGATCGATCTGTGCTCAGTGGAACCTTGTCTGTGCTCTGGGGAGACAGAAAGAGAGAAGGGTGTGAATGATACTGGTGAGCAGATCAGCTTATAGGCTCAGTGGGGGTGGGAGAGGGAGACTCCTGGTGTGTGAGTCTTACCTCAATAATACTGCAAGCTTGCTTTTTATTCCTGGATCTCAGCTTCCTTATCTGCAAAATGGGTGGTAAAATAATAGCACTAAGATACTGTGGGTACAGCTCAGTAGCTGAGCACTCTCCCTAGTGTGGTTTTTGGTTGTTGTTTTTTAATTACATTGCTATTTATTTATGGGAGAGGGGCTCAGCTGTCTCAGGTTGTTAAGCACGGCAGCAAGTGCCTTTACCCACTGAACCATCTCCCCAGTTCAGTTTTTGGTGTTTTGAGACAAGATCTTGTCTAGGCGGGAATTCACTGTGCAAACAGAGTGGTCTGAAACCTGTTTCGTAGCCCAGGCTGACCACAAGCTTAGGTGATTCTCCTGCCTCAGCCTCCGCAGTGCTGGGATTACGACTGTGTGTCATCACATCTACTCAGATTCCCCAAATATAAGGCAAGGTGGGAAACTATAAATTGGGACCTGAGCACTCTGATGGGGCAGGGAGAGGAAGGGCCTCATTGTGTTCTCCCCACCCAGGGAATAAGTTCTTCCTCTTAAGGATGCTGCATGACCGCTTCTGTGTCTGAAAATCTCTCTAGAAGAGAGGCCTCTCTTCACAGTGGTGCAACTTATGAAAGACTAACAGCTGGCAGGCCTTAGCCCAGGAGTGGTTCTTTCCATCTGACATTTGCAGTAGCTCTCCTGGGTCAACTTCATTGAAATCTGAACCCTCTCCCAGCACCTTGATTCTCACAGGTCTTCTCTTCCTTGTGTCTCTGGCACATCAAACCCTATTTTTGTGTCTGCCTCCTGGAAGATAAACTGACCCAGAATTGCTGTCAACAGCTCTTCCCCTGTCGCATAATCTCCTGGTTTTGATTTAGTTCCTGTCACAGTTTGAGAGGTACACAGCCTTGATAAAGACAGCATCTATCGATGGGGAAGCAGTGTGGGTACTCCTCTTCAGGCCACACCAAGCTCATCCCAGATCAGGGCTGAGCAAGGTGAGCATGGCAGCTGATGGCCTGCCTAGTAGTGGACAGTCATGGCAGGGCCACAGTCTTGGGAACATGCGGTTTGGGATATGGTCCCTGTTGTAGAATGCCTGATGGATATGCACCATTGCCTGCAAAGCCAGTTCATCCCATGGAGGAAAACTTGGTAGACAGAATTGGAAATGGAGTCATACTTGCCATGTAGAACAAATCAATACTATGATGCATGAGGCAGGCTGGGAGGGGGAGTGGTGATGCACTTAGAAGGAAAAGTGCTGTGCAGATAAAATCCACACTGGTCTTTTGTAGCACTAAGTATGGAAGGCGTTCCTTCAAGGGTTCTGGAGCCACTGAAAAGCAGAGCTGCAGGATGTCCATGGGCTGGGGAGGCTCAATGATAGTGTTTGCCTAGCCAGCACAAGGCTCTGGGCTCAACTCCCCAATACAGATAGGGCTTGGGGACCAACAGAGTTTTGTAGTTTCCAGGAATACAGATCAAACAGTGGCCATGGAGAAGTTGAGCTCAATGGCACATGCCTGTGATCCCAGCGCCTGGACAACTGAGTCCTGAACGTTAGTAACCACAAGCTTGAGGCCAGCCTGGGCTACCTAGCAAACTCTAGGCCATGCTGGGCTACAAAGCAAGGTCTGTCTTCAAACAAACAAAGACAACAAAGAAAAGCCTACGATGATGGGAAAGGATCCTTCAGGAAAGCAGACCCTTTTCATCCTACCCTGTAGTCAAGACACCTACCCCAAGAGTCTCTCTCAAAGCCGAGTATAGAAACCACTAATATAGCCTCCCCTTTTTAATTTTAGCCACAGAAAAACAGAAGCCCAAGGAAGTTCTGTGACTTGCTCAGCGGTTACACAGCAAGTTAATGAAAAAGTTTGAAGAACTAGAACCCAGGACACAGTCCAGGTCTTATTCTCTTCCTGTAGCCTAAAGCCACCCTCTTCAGGAATTTATCTTTATTTTACATCAACTTCCTGGTTATGCCAGGTTTGTGCCTACATTGACAAGATAACTGCTTCAGGCTGAGTGGGTCAATTTCTTGTGGAGATGCCAGAGAGACTTCCAGGCTTTCTCAGTTATCTTCCACAGGCGCCAACTACTCATGGACATTCACATTTATTATGTGACTGGAATTCCAGAACAGAGGTAGCACAGCATGGTGGAAACAGCATAAGCTATGAAGCAGATGAATCTAGCCTTGAACCCTGACACCTCTCCAGGCTCTCAGGCATGCCCATGCTTCTCTGGAGCCATGCTTCCTGGGTCTGCTGAAAAGCACAGCACCTGCTTTGCAGGCTGCTTCACTGATGGAAATGATGTCAGCAGAGCCCTGGCACTTGCTTGGTTTCTACAGCTGGGGAGTGGAACAGCAGAATAAGGCTTGACCTCAAGACCCTGAAGGAGTTGGTAGTAAGAAAATCAGTGTATGTAGCAATGAAGAAACACTGCCGAGTTGGCTTGTCCTTGTTGATGTACTTCAATAAGTTGATGGTACTTCAGAAAAGAGGTTCAGGCCTGAGCAGAGGAAGTCCCCAAAGGTGGTTCACGAAAGAGGAGCTGCCTAGCAGCTGAGGGATAGCAGATAGGGAAGGTGAGGCAGGGCACATGGGAGCCACAGATGCAGTGAGTGGACTATGGAGATCTTAGGAGAGAGAGCAGAGGAGAAAAAGCACTGGAAGATAGGAAAAGTTTCAGCATGCTCCATGCTACACCAGCTGGACCTCCACAGCACAGGTTCCCTGAGGTGGAAGATGAATTCACTCTGCACAGAGTTCACGACCTCTGAAATCTCTGGGGGCTGAGGAGTCAGGCCAGGTTCCTCAGTTTTGTCTCTCTGAGTTCATACTGAAGTGTTTTGTGTTGGTTTGGTTTGATTTGAGACAGGGTCTCATTCTGCGGCACAGGCTGACCTGGAACTCTGGAATCTTCCTGCCTCGGCTTTCAGTGTGCTGGGATTACAGCTGTTTTATGGGTGGAGAGCCTGAGACTGGATGACTTTAGAGGCTTTTCCAGAGTCACACAGCTGAGAGATGGCAGACCTGAACTTTAAACTCAAACCTTGAACTCCTTATATCCTTGGTCTTTCCGGTTTAGACTGCCTGTGTTCTCTGGTCCTGAGCAAACAGATCACAAACAGTTGCATACGGCGAAATTTGACTGCAAGTGCTACAAATGGCAAGTGCTACACCGAATCCTTCTGCTACAAGCACACACTGAAACCACCCAGGGAGCTTGAAAAAAAGGAATGCTGCCCCTGGGTTCCAGTGTATCTCTGAAATAAAAATCCAGGGCTGACTGGCATCACTGGGTTTGAAAATTCCCAGATGACTCTCGCATGCAGCCAGACTGTGAGTCACGGAGCTGGAGCATGCCACAGCAGAGGTCAGTCCCCACCATGGTGCGTCTCGACAATATTGAGTGGCACACCATCTGTGTGGTCCACAGGCCCTTCTGTGCTCGGCTCATTGGCAGGCAGCTCTCTTCTGCCCTCTCTCCCTCTTTGCCATATTGCCTCTTGATTTGGTCTTGGTGATGACTAATTAATCCTCTCGGAAGCATCTGAGAAGACCTACTTGTGGGTGAGCCATCTGGAGCTCCTCTTGGCTGGACTTGGACCCCAGGAAGAAGAGGAGGGAGAGTGGGAGATAACTCATCATTCAGATGAGTTTCATTCAGATGAAACATAACTATCCTGTCTCTACCAGGAAGGCTGTGTTCTCAGGGGTTCTAACTTTCCTGTCTTTCCAACGGCTCTAGAAGAGACATTTTCTCTCTTCAGTATGCTCATGTCCACATTTGCCCTACAGACAGGAAAGTAGAGATACCCAGGTCATTCCTGCTGCCTTTCATGAAGTGAGTGTGGTTTGTCTTCAGTGATGTGCATCTGTAAAATGCTCTGAGAGCTTCTCACTCATTGCATCTATTCTGACAATATTCTCTTTTATACGTGGGGTAGTAAGGAAAGCACAGAGTTGCCAACTACTTAGTCAATACCTGCTCTAAGATGAAGTGTTAGAACCCTGCCCAGATTCCTGTTCACTCTGTCTCAAAAAAAAAAAAAAAAAGAGAAAAGAAAAGAAAGAAAAGAAAAACCATCCTCTGCGAAACAGTACCTTAGCCCAGGAGCTCCTCTTCCTTTTTAATGGCCCACAGCCCAAGACTCATGGATAGAGAGCACAGAATGGCAACCCCCTGCCTCAGATCAGACATGGTTTATGCTCCGAAACTTAAGACCAGCACTGAAGGCATGAGATGTAAATTCCATGATGCTTGGAGTCTGGATCTTTCACTCCTCCATTCTAACAAGAGTAAGTACCAGTTTATTGAACATAAAATACTATCGTGGCAAAAAAAAAATAATAAAAACAACGAAATCACAAAAAATGAAAAACAACCAACCATCTATTCCAACTCTTACCCCAAATATCCAAACACTACTTGACAACATCAGCTCTATAGTCAATGGAGCAAACACTCCTGGAAGCAGTGTTTGCTGGGGGGGGGGGGAATACAGTTGAATGGGTGCAGAGGGGCAGTGGGGATGACCTGGGAGTAGATGAGGGAGAGGAACCCTCATCGGAATACACCATATTGAAAAAAAACTATTTTCAAAAAAAAAAAAAAACAGTAACAAAAAAACATGAAGGAACGAAAAAACAAGGGATGGTTATAAACTGTAGGGTGAGGCTTGGGAGGAGCTGGTCTTTCCAAAGCCTCAGCCCAACATGTAGCGGCCTTCAAGAGGGGCAGGATTCCCCAGAGAGTTCTGAAACTTTGGTTCCCATCGGATGGATGGGCCCAAGAACTTGCTTGTCTAATAAGCTCCTACGTGCCTATAATTTAGGAAGAGAACCCAGAGTTCAAAATCATCCTCAGCTACACAGTGTTTGAGCCTAGCTTGGGTTACTTGACACTCTGTCTCAGAGGGAGAGAGAGAGAGAGA
>CM053752.1:57979308-57991536 GCA_028658305.1 Pachyuromys duprasi
CTTTTGAGTTACTTAAACAGAGCTGAGAGCTTACCACAGGACAGAGTGTTCTAAAGAACCAGAAATGCTTACCATCTGGCCCTTTATAGAGAGAGTTGACAGAAATCATAAAGTACAGCGGGGGGGGGGGTGCATAGAGAGGCAGGGTGACCTGAAGTAGAAAAGTAATTTTCCTATCCCTGAAAGAAGAGATGAATGAATATTCTACCAGCTGGTGGGAATGGAGAGGATAATTAAGGTTATGACAAGATGCCTCTCACATTCTGCCTCTTTGTTGCCGTGATAGAATGCCAAGACCGAAAGCATCATTTAGGGAAGCCAGGGCAAATGCTCAGCATGGGATCTGAAGTGGATACCACAGAGGAGGGCTTCTTACTGACTTGCTCCCAATGGCTTGCTCAGCCTACTTTCTTAGACACCCCAGGACCAGCCTACAGGTCACTTGGGTGGATGCCTTTTCCCAGTTAAGCTTTCCTTTTCCCAATGACCCTAGCGTGTGTCAAGTTAACAAAACAAGTCTTGCTTCCCCCACCCCAACCCAAAACTTGCAGTCACCAGAATGAGGATAAGAGTAGAGTTGCTTTGGAAATGCAAAAACCTCCCAGCCATCGAGAGGTACAGGTGGGAGATGGTGCTTGCTGCTAAACCAAATTACCTGGGTTCTCTCCCCAGGACTCGCTGGTAGAAGGAAAGAACTGACTCCTGCAAGTTGTTCTCTGACCTCCACATGCGCACTATGCTACGCACGTGTGCATGAAGTAAACAAACAAATACAAATAGTAAACTCCAGTTTTACATTTCTAACAGTCTACAGACATCTTGTAGGCAGGTTAGCCTGCAGCGGAGATGCTCTTGCCCACCAGGCTTCCAGAACAGGAAAAGTGGAGCAAGTGAGGGGGACCACCTGTGGGTCCACAGGGGGAGAGACTTTGTGCTTGGACAGGCCTGTCCCATCTGCTTTCCACACACTGAGGAGCAGGCTTTCCAGCACACACAGTGTTTGCTTTTGACTGTCAAGGAGACATATCCTCTGTGCCACTATTGTGGTTGCCTTTAGTTTCCAAAGCAATGAGCAGACATTCCACCCATTTCACAGATGCAAAGCTGACACTTGGAATGCTCAGAAAACTAGCATGTAATACATTCACATTTTAAGGAACAGTTAAGGCTCTTGGCTGCCGCTGTGGGTGATGATGCCATGCTGCCGCTGTGGGATTTTCTCCTCTTGGACAGGTTAAGCCACCAGGCTTTGAAAAGAAGCAACTAATGACCAGTAAGGCTCTGATGTTACACTGTTTCTCTTGCTGTCTCTGACCCCACAGCTTGGCTCATAATTTTTTTTAATGAGCCAATTTTTAATTTGTTTTTTTCTTGCACTTGAAGTTCTCTGGGGTTCTTTGCCTTGGTTCTTAACAACTGCAACTAACCTCTTGCAGGCGTTCTCTTTGACCAGTGTTGCCGAGGCCTTCCAGTCTCTCAGTTTCTTGCTGGTCATCATCCTTAACTAAGTTGATTTGGTGTTCAGCACAAAGCACCTCTGCCAACATCACATTTACAGGCTCCTCACAATAGGTTGCACACACAGAAACACTTGTGCAAGGGTCTGGCAGCTTCATGTATTCCTCATGCTAGGACATGGTGGATGAGGGCAGCCTTCACCAGTGAAGAAGGGCTAAGAGTTGTCAGGCCTCCATTGGTAAGTACCTTTCTCAGCCATGGCAGCTGATTACAGGAGAAGCCAAATCTTAAACACAGAATTTCAAATCACCTCAGAGCGATTCAGTGGCATCAGGGTAAAAACAGCCCTGGGTCCTATTTTTAAAAACATCACTCTAGGGCTGTAGAGATGGCTCAGAGGTTAGGGGCACTGGCTGTACTTCCAAAGGTCCTGAGTTCAATTCCCAACAACCACATGGTGGCTCAATCATCTGTAGTGATATCTGGTGCCAGACACATATGCAGACAGAACACTGTATACATAATAAATACATCTTTAAAAATAAAAAAAAAATCACTCTAAGACCCGAGTGTGGTGCTGGATGCCTTCAATCCCAGCACTCAGGAAGCAGAAGCAGGAGGATCTCTGTGAGTTTGAGGCTAGCCTGGTCTACAGAGCATGTTCTGGGACAGCCAAGGCTACACAAAAAAAACCTATCTTGAAAAAAAAAATCACTTCCCTCTAATGTATAATGTTGACAATATTTTTCAGTTTCTGTTGCTGTTTCCTGAAAAGATGCAACCCCCAAGTATCTCAAAACCTGTCTCTAGAAGTCCTCTATTGCAAGATACCCATCGCTTTCTCCAGATATTCTTCCAAGCACCCCATCCCCCACCAAGTATACATGAAAGTTAGCTCTTATTATCTCTTCTCTCTCCTACCTACCGTCCTGGGTCTCACTCTCTCTGTCTCTCTCAGTAGAGATGACCCTTTGTAGCCATTTCTATCCTTTGGGCACAGCCCTCTACTAGGCACTCTAAGGCCTTGGAACAGACCCTCCTTAGAAAGTGTGTGTGCACATACGGGCCGTGTGTATGGTACTTGGGCCATTACATTTTGTGTCTTAAGTTTTGTTTTGTTTTTTTGTTTATTTGTTTTGCCATCGTCAGCACCTGGTGGGGCTCCAAGCAAATACAGGCTGCTAGAGAAATTGATGGTGCACATGAATGCATGGAAGGGATGAAATGGGGAACAAGTCAGCCAGCCTGCCACCTACATGTGCGCCTATGAGATCTGGATGGAGCCTAGAGAGGTCGGTTTCAAAGGAAGTGGCAAACGTGGGGTTGAATGAGGAAAAGATTGAGAAGAAATGTCCTGAATAGTAACTGAATCTGATTGGCTCTAGAGGGTGACTTGGGAGAAAGGAATCAAAGGTGCCCAGCCATTAATTTAGAACAAGCTGGGGAGGGGCAATACTGGGCAAATGGAGGCAGGGCTGCACACAGCCAGACACACCTCAGGGGCACGTTTCACACTGTTCAGGCTGTGTGACAAAACTGTGACCTAGACTTATGCTGGGCACAGCTTTTTACACTGGCTGGATGCAGAGGGCAGTCCTGGGAGACCGAGGCTTTGTTACAGCTGGGAATAAAACTCCCTACAGAAGCCCTTTTCCAGCCATCCGTCCTGAGAAATGCCTCTGAGGGGCAGCAGCCCCAGCCTGTGCGGAAGCGTGAGCATCTCTGATGGGAAACGGACTGAGGGGATATGTAGTTAGTTCTAAGAAGAGAACCAGTAGGAGAAATGCAGACCTATAGCAGCGAGTTTCTTTATAGTGTGATTGGCTCATGTAATTGGCTCATGTAATTATGGAGGCTGAAAAGCCGCAGGGAACTACCATCTGCCTGCAAGTGTAAGAGAGAGGTTAGTGGGGAGAGGGGATGCAGACCCCTTTACTTCTCCTTGCTGTTTAGAGAAGATGGGTTCTCTTGGGGTTATGCCAATCTCTGCCAACAGCAAATGCAGCACGCAGTCTTCTCCAAGCCACCACACTGTCTATCTCTGGTTTCTCCAAACCGCCACCCCTTCGCTTTCTGGGCTCTTGTATTTATATCCTCAGAGTCCTAGACCATACCTATCTCCGTGCTGCATGAGGCAGGCCATTACCACCTGGCAAAGACCACGCCCTGCACAGGCAATTATCAGCTGTGGACAAACTAAAGCCCAAACTAAAATTCCACACTCAGAGTTAAAACAAAAACATATTTACATAACATAACTGAGATTTTGAAGAAACTAAAACTTCCATTACAACAGAGGCCTTTCAAATTGCTCAAAAGTCAAGCCTCATTCTGAGAAGTTTGTCCCATGGAGAACTAACAATGTGTGTAAAGCTGACATTGGACAAAAGGGGCCATCTTCATTCACACCCCCCAAGTCACAGATGCCGTGTGGGACCTCAACCAGCCCCAAACTTGAAAACTCCCAGTTATGTGTGAATGGAAACTCCAGAACCTATGCAATGCAGGTACTAACAAGGAGGAATTGGCTTGCAAGAACTTAAGCCTGGAATCCACCACACTCACAGGAGGCTTGGCATGTCTCACCAAGTAGCAAATTTGTTGCTTTGTAAGGCTCTTATCATTTCTGGGCACTGATGTGGCTTCGGATGCTAAAGGCATCCCGATGCTTCTTTATGTGCTTGCATCTCACTTCTCTGGCTTTAGTTACCAGTGAGCTCGGATGGGCTTTCATGAAATCTGGGGCCCTCAGGAGCTGCTCCGAGTATGTGCATCAGAGTTGGAAAGTCCTTTGCACTTAATGTGAATGTAAGGCAAAGGAGGACTGCTCCTACAGAGCCTTAAAACTCGTCTTCACCTGCTCCTCATCTCATCCCCGCTGCTTAACTTGGGCATGCTTTGTGCTCTAACCTATAGGGACAGTCTGTGGAAGTAAATGCACAGGGTATACATTCTCATCTTGCCTGTTTTATAGCAGCATGGGTTGAGTTAATTATTGAACCTCTTAATACTTCAACTGAAGATGAGATAAAGTATTTATTATGCAGGTTACATGAGATTAATTGCATGTATAAAGAACAGTATGAGTGTCTCAACTCAAATGAGTCTGCCCTTTAGAGACGGCTGGAGTTGGGTAGTGAGGGGTGACTCCAGCTTTGTCACATGAGGGCAGCATCACTTCTGAGAGCAGGAAAGAGAATGGGACTACAGGTCAATGTCTATAAGAACTAAAACATGGAATGTTCAGGTGAAGATGATCCTGTGGGTCCAGTCAGGAAAGCACACAGTAGGTACTGCTTTAGAAAGTGAGACCACAGACTCTCAGTTTGGATGATAGGCGCTGTGTCTGCTTATAGTCCCTCTGCCAAAGTTTACAGCAGAACATCACTGTCTCCCCTACTTCCTGTCAGTTCTGAGCTCTTCCTTCCTACAAATTCACTTCGTTTCACTTAAGCTCCCCTGAGAACTCTGGCCTAGTATGGGCTCCCATCAGCAACACAGATACAGTTTTTAGTCATAGTCATGATTTCCTGAACACTCCAAGAGGTAAGATGCTATCTCAGCCGTAGGATTTCCTTATCGGTGCCAGTGGAGTTACTCTGCCCTCAAGGTAAACAGACTCAGCCCCATAGGGAGCTCCCAGAACAGTGTGACTGTACCTGAGTGCTGGCTCAATCAAGGGGCAAGGTCATAAGAGCATGTGTGTCTATACACAGATTTGGATGTGGTGTGTGTATGTAGTATGTGTGTATGTGTGTGGTATATGGGTGGGTGGAGTATCAGTGGGTGTGAATGTGTATGTGGGATGTGGGTGTGGGGTGAGTATGTCAGTGGGTGTGTATGTCAGTGGGTGTGTGTATGTGTGGTGTGGTGTGTGTGTGTGTGTGTGTTGTAACCTGCTTAAATTCTATAGCCCCTCTGTTAAGACCTACTTTCTTTCTTAGTATAACTATGGCTCCTCTGTAAACACCTGCTGTAGCCTACAGCACATCAGAAGCCATTTTGCCTCCAGGTCTCCATTTTGATTATGTTTCTATGGTTTCATTTCTCAAACTTTGTATACTTTGTTACCTGGACACTCTATGAAGTCTCCCAACTGCAGAACCAATCAAATGAAAGGTCCGTTAGAAATGCTTTGTCTAGCTAGCCAAAATGATGTATTCTTGCTTCCTGCATTTGGATGCCTGGTTGTGTTTTTGTTACCTGCTGTTACCTAGTTGTGGTTTGTTTCCTGTACCTGGTTACAGTTTTGTTACCTAATTGTTACCTGATTACATTTTTTGTATAGAAAAACCTGCCTTAGGAGCAATCCAGATTATGGCCCTGATGGTCAGATTTTGTTTAGCATTCAACAAACCTCTGTTGAGTTTGGTGTCTGAATGCTCAGTGAGTGGCTTTCCTGAACTCATAACATGGTGTGTGGTTGTTGTCACCCACACTCCAGTGCAGCCCAATGCTCAGGACCCATGGTTTTGTCTTTTGTTTTTTTAGAGAATCAGAGAGAACAAAAAGTTGGGTGGATGGAGGTGGGAGAATATCTGGAAGTTTGGGGAGAGGAGAATGAATATGATAAAATAGAGTGTTTACGATTCCCAAAGAATAAAATAGATATTTATTTTAAAAGATCACAAAGAAAAATAAGAGAAAATAAAAAATAAAAAGGTCACAGAGCTAAATCTTGCTGTGTTTTGCCTACCCGTCAGTTGCCTGTCCGAGGTCGGAGGGACTGGCCAATGGAGAGGGCAAGCCTGCTCTGGGCTAGGGAGGGAACCTCAGCATAATCACAAACTCACAGAAGGCGGAGAGGAGCAGTAGACTAAATTAGGAAGACTGTCTTGTGACTTGGCCTCAGAGAATGGAGTGGGGGTGGGGTGGATGGTTCAAGGATGGTTCACAGAAGATTTTCATTTCATCCTCACTCTGTCCTCCAGGCCACGGGTGCCATAGCAGCAGCAGTAACCATTCACTTAGGTGAACAGTACTTTGACCCATTGGTGGAATATTTTTCATGCCTAAAAAGAAACAAGCTGTCAAGCTTCAAAAGGCATGGAGAAACACCTTGATGTTGCTAAGGGAACAAAGCCCAGTGACAAGTGTCAAAATGCTCATGAGTCCAACATGGAACATTCTGGGAAAGGTAAAATTTATGGAGGATATAGACAGGTCAGCAGTCTCCAGAGGCTGGGGAACAAAGATGTGGCATGCAGGTTTCTTGAGCTATTTCTCATTGTACTGTGATGGTGGTATACACCATCTTGCTCCTTTCAAAGCCTGTAAAATAGCCTCAAAGTGACTTCACAAGTCAGTTATCAAGAGGCCCACAGATTGTGCTAGATCATAATCTTTCAGGTGAACAAATGAAGGAGGGCCCGCAGACCCTACTGCACTCAGCCAGCAGGAGGAGTGAATCAGGATTGAAAACACAGCACATCCCTGGGCAAAGACTGGTCCAGGAATGAGTATGTGGCCAGTTCTTGGTGAAGACAGACTGATGGGCAGGCTGATGGGCACTAGAACACACTAGAATGGAGTTGTCATTGCAACAACTTTTGTACCCAGTGGCAGACACTGTCCTCTCTCTCCCAGATTTCCTCCTGCAATCCAACATCAACACCTAAAAGGTGACATCAGACCCAGAGGTTGCCTTCAAGTCTTCTCTCCATGGTGCAAGTAACGTGTGAGCTGTTCCCATAATCCAGATCCATGCCAGGTAAACTTGAGTGCTGAGTCTCCCAGGGAGAATTCTAAGACAAGCTCTTGCCTGGATTAAGGAAGGGAGGAGGTAATCATGGCTTTTTGCTTGCTTGCTTTCTTCATGTCTTAACAACACTGTGTGGTGCTGTGACAGCCATCTTGTGACAATGAGGTAACAATCCAGTGAGATGATAAATACAGTCTGTGTCATTGATGATACTGTTGGTCTACACTGGACCAAACCTAGAGCTGGCTTTTCTCTAGCTGCTTTAGGACATGAGATAGTTAGGGACCATTAATGGAAGCCTTGATTTTCTTGTTATTACTTTGGATTAACACAACCTTGAGGGAGAGGCATTTGAAAAGGAAATGTACTCCAGCTGAGGAATGTACTCAAGCTCTGGAGAGAGAGGCAAGCAGGAAGCCCCAGCACAGGCTGGGCTCAGGGAAAACATTTCCCATCGGCCTTCTCTGTGTATGCTGACCCCTCTTCCCCACTGCTCACTGTCCCCATATTCCCAGCATTGATTGTGTGTGTGTTCATGTAGTGCATGTACAGCTTTGTGTGGGTGTGTGCATGTGGATATTTGTGCATGTATGTGTAGGCGAGGTTAACTTTTCTATTCTATTTCAAAAAAATTAAAAATATTTCTCTGTCTCTGTCTTTCTGTTTCTCTCTGACTCTTTCTCTGTCTCTCTCTGTCTCTGTGTCTCTCTGTCTGTGTGTATGCATAAGCATGAGTGCCTGAATTTGGATCTCCTATACCCATGTAAAATATGGGTGCTATGTCTGTGACTGTAACTCCAGCTTTGGGGAGAGTAGACACAATCCAATCCCCGGAGATCACTGACCAGCTTACCTAACCTAATAGATGTGTTCCAGACTCAGTGAGGCCCTACCTCAAAATCTAAGGTTCAAGGGCTAATGAGCTGGTAGCAGGTACCTGCAAATTGTTGGGGGTTGGTCTGATACTTGTATTTTGATGCTAATTACTGGTCTTCAAGATCTGGTTACTGCCTGGATACGCCTGTCTTTGCTGTGTAAACCTAAGACATTATAACTGAATGTTTGATTAAAAGGCCTAAAACCTGGGCACAGCAGAATGGGGTAGGCATGGCTGAGGCTCCCAGGCTTTGGGAACAGAAGAATCACAGACAGACAGGAACAGAAGAGGAAGGAGGGTGCCATAATGGGTTAGCGTGGAGAAGAAACCATGTGAGCCAGGAGGAAGGACTCCAAGGATGGTGTGGATGGAAAAAAAACACCAAATATAAGGAAATATTCATAAGATTATGAATGGAAGGTGGTCCAGATAAGGATGGTTAAGGGGGCTGGTATTGGATGGGGGCTGGCAGGTGGATGGTGAGAGACAGCACAGGTGAGATATCTGCCCAGCCCAAGGTAAATAAGGCAATTACAAAATCTAACAGATGTTTGTGTCTTATTATTTCTGATTGTAGTTTAAATAATACCACTGTGATAATCATAAGACAAATAAGGAACATTATTTAGCTCAACATCATTCTTCAGGCTTCTGGCTCAGAGTAATTGACAGACATATATGTGAAGCAGGAACTATTTAGGACTTGCTTACCCTGTCTTGGCAGAGTTTGGTAGTCAACTTGGCCTACCGATTTTTGGCAGAATTCTGTCTGTCATTAAGTGAGGGCATTTTCTTTGTCCAAATGGCTGGTTTACCACATTTGAAGCCATCACCATAGGGAGGTTCTTAGATGTTCATCATCTTCTTTGAGGTAGGCTGGGCACTGCCAGGAGATAATATGTCTCATTGTCAAAGAATCTTTAAAAACAATTTTAGAAAACATTAAATGCTATATTTTGTAGGTCTCTGAGGTTTTTGAAGACTTATCTATTGGTTAAACCTAGAATGTATATTCCTGTGATAAATTAGACTAGTGTCTGACATGACCATGAGTTGATTTACTAACAATTGACTTGCATTCCCTAATATCCTAAACAGTTTATAATAGCAGTTTTTAAATTATTGGAAGTAAACCTTAAATTTGTATCAATATACCAATATTTATACCAATGTATAAAAAATACTTATTTCTGCATCAATATATAAAATCCTATACTGATGAGTTTAAAATAACTTTATTTGAGAATAACAAATAAAACCTTAAGTTGACGAGTAGATTCAATAATCTACCTTTTGTTTTATCATTCCTATAAGATATTCCAATATTCCCCTTTATCTCCTTTCAACCCTTTTTCCTTATCGAAGAAAGATAAAGAAAAAAAGAAGAGAAATCCCTGAGTCTAACCTTGTTTTCTCTCTCAATAAGACCATTAATAACATAAACAACTCCAAAATGACAATAAACATCCATAGCCCAAGAAAACAACTAAGGACCTACCCAAGCCCAAAGGAACTTGGTAAAAATGGTTAAGCAAGCTAGCAATATCATTTGTGGTTCAGTCTCTAAATGTTGAGAAATTCTAGGCTTAATAGAAGTCCTGTTTGGAACAGTTTGAAATGCTGGACCAACTGAGATCAATAGCTTTCTTTGAAGCTGTTTTGGGAGCAGGCTTTGCTGAGGAACAAAAACTGAAGCATTTGCAGCTGGAATAAGTAGAATGCTGGAAACATGCAGGATGCTCGAACAGATTTCTCAGTGTCTCAGCATGCTGGAGGGATGACTCCTCGCAGGCTTGATCCAACATCTCCAGTTTCTGGTTCAGCATCACCAGTATTGGATTCTTTTGTTCTGAAAAACATAATTTCTCACGAGAATTATACAGTTCTCAAATCATAAATGTATGAGATGTGCAGTATGCACAGATCAATTAAGTATGATTTTCTGCTCTTTGTATGAGCAGAAGAAAGGCATCTTTCCATAAGACAGTCTGGTTTGTAAACCAAATTATAAACCAATTTTATCTATGTCATTTAAAAGAACGCATGTTAAGAGTTGAGAATATTGCAGCCTAGATATTCTGGAAGTCTCTCCCTGTCATATCTAATCCTTATTATTTTGGGTGGAGTCTAAAGCCCCTTTTCTTTTCTTGTTACCATAAATATAAAGCTCTCCTTTTAACATAATATAGTCTCTGTCCTCTAGTATGAAGTTATTGTAAGCACAGAATGGTCCAGTTTAGCAGTCCAATTTTTATTTAGGTCTGTTACATTTTGAATTTCCCCAAAGGGGATAAATACTATTATTATTGAATATATAAACATCTTTATGTTGATAAATTAGAACAGGATTATAAGGAGTTTAGATATACTGTTTTATAGAGACGATATTATTTTTATGGAAACAGGATTTGTGTGTGTGTGTGTAGCCCTGGCTTTGCCTCTTTCCTGAGTGGTGGGGTTAAAGGTATTAATTATTTTATGTTAGTTAGAGTTCCTATCAGTTTTTGTAAACTGTAGACTATTCTGAGCATTAATTAAGTATTTTGTGCTATTTATTTAGCTCTGATTAAATTATCTTTCCATGGAAGCTCCACACTGGAAAAACCATTAGACTACTAAGAATATAAATTAATTATTCATTTTCTGTTAGTCTGAGTTCCCTGCATGTTATTCCTCAAACTAGGCTGACTCCATATGTCATTGGGTGAGCTGATCCAGATATTTCCTGTTGGTTCATCAACAAGTTGCCCTCTTCCCACTGCAGCAAAGGAGGTACAGTTACTTCAGTTGTCTCTAGTCTGCGGGTCAGGTTACTCCATTTGCACTTTGGTCTGCTGAGTTTGGGAACTCAGAACCATCATTTTTAAAATTTCTTTTCTCTTCCTCTCTACATCCTTCTCTCCCTTCCTCCCTCCTCTTCTATATTTTTATAAAGAGTTCTTTATGGATGATGATGATGATGATGATGGTGTGTGTGTGTGTGTGTGTGTGCACATGCTGAGTCAGAGGACAACTTGAGAAAGTCAGTTCTCTCCTTCCACTATGTGGCACCTGAATTGAACTCAGCTGAGCCATCACAATGGCTGCATGATTCTTTGTATATACATCACTTTGAAGACCTCTGTTCCCCATCTTGAGAAAAATCCCTCCCCACCCCCGGACATGTTCACTGTGACTGAAACTCTTGGTTGTAGATCTGCTTTGAGTCTAGACAGCAGGCTGCTGGGGAGGAGGGGAGGAGATGATCTGGAAAGAGCATCGATGACATCAGTCACACATATAAGCTGCAGACTCCATGGTGGTTTTGTCCCTGTGTTCTTGGTGACCTGGTGGCCAGTTTCTCTCTGGTCATGAGGTCTAGGATTGAGAGCCATGGAGCAGATTTTAGAGGAAGGTGGAAGTACTGAGGCCTGGCTTCCTCACTTTACCAGCCAGATTGCCACTCTAACGGAGGGTGTTGCTGGGGAAATGTAGTCTGCCCTCGGGATGATGATCCTCTGTCTCTGGCTTAATACTCACACTGCATCCATAATGACCGTGTGTCAGCTATTATTCTTAGCACTTTATGTGATCCTATAAGGTGACTATTATTATTAGTGGCCTTGTTTTACATAGAGAAAACAGAGCAGGAAGCTTGAGCGCCTGTGTGAAGCTCCACAGCTACACGGCAGCGCTGGCTCTGGACCCAGGGCTGGGCGCCCCCACCCTGCTGTATGCACAGTACCACCCCTACAGACAGCCACCGAGAAGTGAAGATGAGAGTCAGTGAAAAAGCTGTACCTATTCAGCAGTTGAATTTTGGTTGGGACTCCTTCAGCAGAAAAGGCCCCATGACTTTTAAAATTTATTATGATGTTTTTCACTGAGGAACCTGCATTACCCTGGGGGAAGGAGGCTCTTATCCAGGCTGCATTGCACCAGCCGCTGAGTCTGCTGAACTAAAACTACATTTAAAACTACACTTCTTAAAACTTAAAATTTTAAGAAGCACTTAAAACTACATTTCTTAGAAGTTCTCGGCTTAGAAGCTATCTCTGCTAAAGGACCATACTTGACTCTCACTGCTGCCTGTCATATGGACTTCAGGGGCCTCTGGGATGTAGCATTGTTCACACAGTGCTAAACTGGGATCAGTGCTGGGGCCATCAGTGCCCCTCTGAGCTTGGGGCTGGCCAGGTCAGCAAAAGCTAAC
>CM053752.1:57992036-58033796 GCA_028658305.1 Pachyuromys duprasi
GGAGATTTGGCGCCTCCTTCTGTGCCAGGGGCTGTGCACCACGGTCTGAGATGATATTTGGGGCACACACAGTGGGTTTGGGTTGGTGTGCATCCGCTGTATGCAGGCCTGTCTGAAATGGTGCCTGAGGCCTTCTCTGTGTGGCCCGTGGACAGACACCCGAACTGGGGTTTTTGCTGGCGGATGCGTGCAGCTTTCACCCTCAGTGTGCGGTCTGGTCAAGATGGTCCCAGGATCCTCTCAGCCGTGGGTTGAGGCAGGACTCGGGTTCCTCCCAGATCCGCAGGTGGACTCACACACTGACTGATTTTTTGCTGGCGGAAGCGTTCGGAGGCGCCCCCGCAGTGTGCGGACTGGTCAAAACAGTCCCCCAATCCACTCAGTCTGGGGTGGTTCCGATGATCAGTCTGAGCCTGCAGCACACCCGCGGGTTGAAGCAGAACCCGGGTGCAGTGTGAGCTCGCAGGGCGCAGTTCAGTGAAAACGTGCCCGGTTCCTCCTGAGACTGCCCGCGAGACTGTGCGATCCAGTCTATTATGGCGGGTGCGGGCGCCCAGCGCGGCTGCTCGTTCAGATCAGAGCTGTGCGCCGCTGGTCACCGGGAGATTTCTCCAGGTAATAACTGGGTGTCCCTAGGATTTTCCCACTTGATTTTCTCACCGTAGGAGTTCCGCTCACCTGGCACTCACAATGCTGGCGTTTTAGGTCCCAGAGTTCAGTCTCCTGGTCGCTGCGTTGTTTCTGCTCTCCTACTCCTCAGACACAGTGTTCTCTCGTGGCAGCCATCTTGGATCCAATCCGCCACTGACCTTTCAATATCCATACAGCTAACTTTTAATAAATGGGCTCAGAAAAATGTCATGTATATAATAAACTCTAATTTCAAATGATTTTTATTGACATACAATTAGTTTTTCTCTGACGTTACTAATAACAAATGACAACTTCTTGCAGCTTGAAACAAATTTGCCTGACCCTTTGTACATGCCATGCAGATGATGTTCAAGTTTTCTGGGTGAGGTGAACACTCACAGGTTTTGCTAAGTGTCTTAGTCAAGGTGTTTATTGCTGCAATGAAACACAATGACCAAAAAGCAAGTTGGGGAGGTAAAGGGTATCTGGCTCACACTATCACATTGCTATTCATCACTGAAGGAAGTCAGGACAGCAACTCAAACAGGGCAGGAACCTGAAGGCCATGGAGACATGCTGCTTACTTACTGGCTTGCTCTACATGTCTTGCTTAGCCTGCTTTCTTACTGAACCCAGGACCATCAGCCCGAGCATGGCACCACCCATCATGGGCTGTGTCCTTTTCCATTGATCACTAATTGAGAACATGCCCTACAGCTCCATCTCATAAAGGCATCAACTGAGGGTCCTTCCTCTATGATGACTCTAGCTTGTGTCAAGTTGACAGAAAACCAGCCAGTACAACTGACCCCTTGTCAGTTTGACACACAAACACATCACTATTAAGCCATGGCCCTTCATTTCTTATTCATCCCCAAGATATCACATTAAAAGCATAATGTTAAAAGTTCCACAGTCTTTACAAATTCAAACATTAAAATTTCAAATCCTTTAAAATAGCCAATCTCTTTTAAAATCCAAAATCTTAAAATTTAAACTCTCTCAACTGTGAGCTCCAGTAAATACTTTCTTACTTGAAGAGAAAAGCAAATCAGGGCACAGTCACAATCAAATCAAAGCAAACCAAACTCCAACTACCCAGTGTCTGGGGTCCACTCACCATCTTCTGGACTCCTCCAAAGAGCTTGGGCCACTTCTCGGTTTCTGCAGCTCTTAGTGCTCTTCTAGGCTCCAGCTGGCTCCGCTCCGCTGCTGCTGCTGTTCCTGGTGCTCATCCCATGGTACCGGCATCTCCAAAATGCTGGAGTTTTTAGCTGCAATTGGGCTGCATTTTTACCAATAGCCTCCCCTACACTCTTCATGTGCCAAGCCTCAACTTCCCTGCATGACCCCTTCAGTCATGGGCCTTCACCAGTGACCTCTCCTGACCCCTCACGGGGCCAGGCGTCAGCTGCTCTTTATGACCCCTTCATGCCTTCAATCCCAGTACCACCTCGGTGACTCTTACACATTATCAAGTCCGGCTGCCAGCATGAGGTACATACAACCTTGGCTGCCTCTGGAACACAGCTTCTCTGTGGACTCAGGAAACAATTCCTATGAGATTTCACCTCTGTGATGCTGGTCTCTTCTCAATCACCATTAACTGCTTAGCTCCAGCTAATCAGCATCAATTGTCCCAGTAACTTATAAGTTTCACTTTAGTAGTTCTGGTAATCACAGCTGATTCTTCAGCCCCTGCAAACCAGAATCATAGAACCTTAAATCAAAGTAGCAAACAGCCATGATAGAGTCTTTTAAACTTCCTTCTAAAACTTCACAATCCAGGCCTCCGTCCTGCACTGCTCTCTACATTCTTATCTCCAAGCTCCTAACACTCAATGGTTCTTCTAGCCCAGAGGTCCAAAGTCCTCCCACAATCCTCCCCAAAACATAGTCAGGGCTGTCACAGGTACCAATTTGTCTTAGTTTTCAGAAGTTATAAACACCCCTGCCCCCCCCAGAAAAAGGTGGAGACACTGGCCTGAACAAACCTCAGAAGTCCCCGACATTCTCTTGACTCCTTTTCTTCCCTTTACCTAGCACCTCCGTTCTTGGTTCATGTGCCAGTATGACACCCAGCTATGCTGACTACCTGACATCACCAGTCACCAACCTCAGGATTCAAATAATACTAAGAAGGGGTGCAGAGAGCCAGCAGCATGGACTTTATGATCCCAGAAAAAAAAAAGGTTTGGTTTGGTTTTTGCAGACAGGGCTTCTCTATATAGTCCTGGTTGTCCTGGAATTCACTCTCTAGACCAGGATGGCCTCAAACTCAGATATCTGTCTGCCTCTGCCTCTCAAGCCTTGGGACTAAAGGTGTGTGTCACCACACCTCGCTTAAAAGTTGTATAACATTACACAAAGGCAAAGCTTTAAGGAAAAGGTAGGTGTGCAGCTTCACTGTCCTTCCATATTTGTGGAGTACTGGATCCCTTCTGTGATGCAGTGTTCAAGCATGGCCTTCCTGTGGTTTGAACTTGATGCATCCTGGAGGTGCATGTGCTGGTGGCTTGGTCACAGTGACAGGTTTGGGGAAGTGGTCAGATTATGAGGTTGTGGCTTCACAAATGGAATCATAAATTGACATCATTGGAAAGTGATGGAGATGTAAGTAGTTGGAGGAGATGGCTCACAGTGGTTTCTTTTGCAAGGCCTGTCCGATGGAACTCGCAGGTCATGACCGAAGATTTCTGAAGTCATGGGCCAAAATAACCCTTTCTCCCTCGGGTTGTTTTTACAAGTGTTTGGTTGCAGAAATGAAAAGTTAACAGAAGTAAACCAGGAACATCTCAGGTACGTTCCCTCTGGGGCAAAGCACAGCTGTCAACGCAGCCCATTATAAAACTTTAAAATTATGACTGTGTGTGAGCGTGTGTGTATGTGAGTGTGTGAAAGTGTATTTTAAACTCACGTGTCCATGAACTTTGTAAAAAATAAATGGTGTTGTAATGTCAGAAGGCTGGATATGCCTATAAGTTATGTCTATTTTAGATCATCTCTGGGTCATTTATAACCCCTAATACAATGTACACACTATGTGAGAGCTTGCTCTTTTGTATTGTCTCGGACAGTGGTTCCCACCTTCCTTCCTAATGCTGTGACTTTTTAATACACATCCCAACCATAAAACTATATGTGTTACTACTTCGTAACTGTAATTTTGCCACTGGTATGAATCATAACACAAATATCTGATATGCAGGACATCTGACATGTGACCCCTGTGAAAGGTCATTCAACTCCCAAAGGGGTCTCAATCCACTGAGACTGAGAACCTCTGGTCTAGGGAATGATGAGAAAAATGAAGTCTGTACATATTCTATACAGACACCATCATGGCGGGCCTAACTACCCTTTCAACCCATGGTTGAGTCTGCAGCTGCAAACAAGACAGTATCTATTTCCTGACCCCAAACACAGCCTAAACAAGGCTAGACACAGTGGGGACAACCATCGTTAGTAAGCATGGCAGTGTCCTGCCTCACTCACCTTCATGCCAACTCAGGGAAGAAAACGTTTTCTCCTCACTGAGGGTGGTTAAGCGGCCAAACGACACACGGCCTGCCCTGGGGCGTCTCTCCCAGGAGTCCCACTGGGCCACACTAGTGCCCGCTCTCAGCACACTGTGATACCAACTTTGCAACTAAGCCATGAAACAGGTTTTAATATTGTTACCATTTCACAGAAGCCCAAACTGACATATGGAAAGATGACATCTTTGGCCCAGGGTCACACAGCTAGTAGCCACGGAGGCTGGCACCGAATCCAGAAAACCTTACTGAGAGCTCACACTGGTAACCCTCCCACTGCAATGGTAAGATTTAAGGAGAACGCGAACTCTTTTTTGTTCGGATTCATAAACTTATAAGCGATTACTTCATCAGCCTTTCTGACCCTTTCTGTCAAATCCCTTGTTTCCATCAGACATTGAACATGTACCTACTGCGTGCAAACTGCTGGCCCATAGATCTATGTGGGCAGAACAAAGAGTGGTTGGTGCCTTTGGAAAAAAACACCTTGGAAACAGACTGGTGCGGCTCCCTGGGAGAATCCCATGGCTTTTCTTGTCCTTGAGTCCCTGGGAGTGGCTAGATGTGACTGGAACAGGCCCTCGAAAAGGGCTGTAGGCAGGGTGTGGCTGCTGGGAGAACGCTTTTTCAAGCATTCGCTCTTTGCTGGTTCCAGACCTGACAAGAGCTTGACTTGGCCTCGGTATCCAGCTGGTCACATGCTCGAAGCAGCTGCTCTTTGTTTTCATCCTTCACCTGCCTCTCCGGGGACAAATTCCGGAGTTGGGGTTCTGCTTGGTCACCCAAGGACAGACCCTTCTCTTACTTCCAGTCAAATGCTAGGGACATCGCGTCCTGAGGGACCTTCTAATCACCACATCATCTCACTGGTGATTAACCGGGCCTGCTAAGCCAGCATTATGTAAAAGGATTATGAAACTGTAACCAGAGGGTCTGCGATCTGTGTATATAGACACAAACCTCATTCTTGAGCCTCCGTGAGGTCCAGAGCCATCTAGCGGCAGAAAATTGTATATGCAGCTTTTGCAAATCCGCTCGGAAAATGATTCTTTTATGTCACAAACTGTGACACTTTGTACATAACCAGACCCAGAGCCTCCGGGTTAAACTACGTTGAAAAAAATTATAGTACCTGCTTTTAACTTGTATCAGTATCATCCTTAATAAAAGAAGCCCCACAGGTTGTATATGACGTGTAACAGAGAACGTGGAGTGTGAGGATTGTGCGAGCCTCCTCTTCACATTCACGGCTCAGACGCGGGGCTGTTGCGGTGCTCTTAGATCTGTCCCGATTTCACATTGACGGCAACTGATAAACATGTCCACGGAGCCCGAGAATATTCTGTAAACTTGAGCATGTCTGTCTCCTCCACCCTGCCCTCACATTGCTGTTTCCTGTTCTGCTTTTCCTTCCGGCTCAGTCAGAAGCCTGGGTGCGCCTGTTCCTGAGGAGAAGAGACGACAGCAAAGCATCTCGCTATGGCATTTGAGTGTCAATAGAGTTGATCTTTTAGGAACTCTGAAGAATTTAAGACATAAACTAAGTGTGGTGAGTGTGCTCGTGTGTGTGTGTGTGTGTGTGTGTGTAATAAACTTTGGGGAAGTCTGTAACATAAGAGTCAGAGAAGTGCAAGCATCATGAACTGCTCAGCTTTGGTACAACTCTGATACTGTTTTCTGAAGATGGAAGATCAGCTTACACTTCCAGCTGTGGGTGTGTATTCATGTATGAATACGTGTGCACACGTGCATTTGTGTGTGTGCCTATGTATGTACCTGCGTGTGCATGCATGTTGTTACACATCTAGACTCAAAGAAAATCTCTGACCAGATGGAACCTTGTCACTGTGCCCTGAAGCCAGAAATACCCCATTGCTTAGTTAAAGAATGGGGAGGACTAGGAGGGACTAAATCCCAAACACACCTCTATTCTACCTGAGGACAGGAATAAATGTGCAGAACAGAATTAAGTTGTACGAGAATATGAAAAATGAGTTATTTTTAGTGCTTGCATTTGTGGATGTACATACCTACTAGTCAGTCACTGGAAAAAAAAACGGGGACTTTTAAATATGA
This sequence comes from Pachyuromys duprasi, assembly GCA_028658305.1. Lineage (NCBI taxonomy): Eukaryota > Metazoa > Chordata > Mammalia > Rodentia > Muridae > Pachyuromys > Pachyuromys duprasi. The sequence goes on from CM053752.1 coordinate 57,998,282, forward strand.
TTCAAAACTGGGCATAGTGGAACACACCTTTCACGCCAGCACTTGGGAGGCAAAGGCAGGTGGATCTCTGAGTTCCAGGCCAGCCTGATCTACAGAGAAGGTTCTAGAACACTCTGAAACCTGCTACACAGAAATCCTGTCTTGAAAAACAACAACAACAATAAATAATATTACTAAAGGCCCTTTGAAGAAAAACGCCACTCTCCATATAGGGGGCGCAAAAGAGGGGAAATACTTGTATAACTTGTACATTAGTCAGAATTATTGTTGGAAACAGATAGAGGTCTCAGATGGCTAATTTGCAAAATTGTAAGTAGAATTTAGGGAGGGAGCCTAGGCTGGAGTGCTGTAGGGACAGGGCCCTGACAGCAGCTGTGCTTGCCACCAGCTACAACACATTCTTTTTTTTCTTTTTTAAGGTTTATTTTTATTTTCTGTGAATGGGTGTTTTGGCTGCAAGTACAGATCCCCTGGAAATGAAATCGAAAGCAGTTGTGAGCCGCTGTGTGGGTGCTGTGATTTGAACCTAGGTCTTTCAGAAGGACAAAGTGTTCCTAACTGCTAAGCCAGCTCTCCAAGCCCTGCAACTTGGTTTTGGCATTGACTGGAGGGTAGGGATTACCTGTCTCATCCTCCCACTCTCTCAGCTCTGCCAGCAAACCTGTTATCAACACAGTGGGCACTGAATACCCCTTTCCTTGAAAAGGAACTATAGAGCAGGAATGTCTGATGGGGTGTGGTTGGGAGGGCAGGGTAGAGGAGGGATATGAAGAGGCATTACTGACACTAAACTTAGAAACACCATATGGGAACCTGTGCTATAGACGTGTCCTAAGAATATACATATACAGGCCTAAGAGGATCTTAAATTGAGTTACCCTACAACTGAGTGGCCAGGCCTCTCTCCCAGACACCACAAACCATCAAACAAAGATCCAATGCCTGGTGTCAGGTCATTAGACTTGGCAGCAAAGCCCCTGACCTGCTCAGTGATCTTGTAGGTTTTTGAGAACCATCACAGAACTTTTCAAAATGTCTGTATAATCTTCCTTCCCTCTATTGATGCAAGGCATTCTCCACACCCTTGCCATGCCCATTGCTCTTCATTGTTTTGGTAGCAGCCCTTCTACAAACACAAGGTGATAGGCACGGTGGCTGGAACTGTGATTTGTATTTACCTGATGGCCAGTGAGGTTGAACACTTTATGGTTAAGTCACTGTTTGGGGAGGCTTATAGCTGGTTTCTGGTGTTTTGCAATTGGAAACAACACTGGTAAATATTCTAGCATGGACTCTTGTTTCTTCATCCAATGACTCCTTTAACACTGGTTCTTGAGGTGTGTTACAGAAGTCCTGGACAAGCTGCCGCAGGGACGAAGCATTGGAAGTAAAGGGCTCCTTCCACTGCTAATCGCAGCAATTCCAGCTTCCCTCCCTCTGTCCTAACTGGTGCAAAGAGAGAGTCATTGTGAGAGCAGTTGGACGTCTAGCGCTTTGGGATGTAACCAAAGAATTTGCCTCCTTATGGATTTGATCCATACTAGCTGTGATGTGTTACTTGTCAGGTTGATAGAAACGAACCCCTGATCATTCCTAGGGGATTGTCCTGACTGTGTCCCCTGAGATTGGAGGACCTGCTGTCCGCGGCACCACTCCCTAGCCAGGAACTTGGACAGGAACCTGGCTGCAGAGAAGGGAGTTCAGCAGCAGCAGTGTTTATCTCTGCTTCTTGATCGTGGGTGTGATGTGAGCAGCTTCTTCAAGCCCTTGCAGCTTGACCTCCCTGTCATGATGAGTTGCATCTGTGCCAGAACAGACCGTTTCTCCCTTAAGTTGCTTTTGTCGAGTATTTTATTGCAGCATCAGGAAATAAACTACCAGAAAAACTACCGGAGCCAGGCATGGAGGTGCATGCTTGTAATCCTGGCACTTGGGAAGTGGAGGAGGATCAGGAGGTCAAGGCTGTCCTAGGCTACATGAGACCCTGTCTCAAAAACTAGAACATAAGTAAGAAAAGATTTGAAGGGTAGCGTAGCGACCCACACTTCTATCAGCAGTGAGCTGTGGGACTAATGGCTCTAGCGTGCTTCATTTACACCGTTGAAAAGGATGAACATCGTTCTTTTCTTCTTCTTAAAACTAGAAACTGTATTAATGCCCCGTTACTGTTATACAGACTTCCACAAAGTTTGGGGCAAAAACCGCAAAAAACCAAAGTCATTATCTTTATAGTCCTGGAGGCCAGAAGTCTAAAATGGCTCTGCAGGCATGAACTGGTGGCAGTGACCCTAGACTCCCAGTGCTCTGGAGAGTTAATTTCCTTTCATCTTTCCCACCTGCCTTCCTCCACTTCCGTTTTGTACGTGGCCTCTTCTTCCTTGATCATTTTTCTGTCAGGACATTTGTGGCTTTCCAGCTGATTTAATATGTTTAGATATTTTGGAGTTATGAACATGCTTCCTGCTATCTGATTCTGCTAAAAGTGTTTTCCACATTTCTGGTTTTTTGTTTTTTTGTTTTTAGCTGTGTATTATATTAATCTCATCTAGTTGCTATAACAAGATGCCATGGCCCAGGTGGCTTGAACATCAGGAAAGTTTTTCTTACTGTTGTGCAGTCTAGAAGTCTGAGATCAGGTACCAAGGCTGTAGGCTTGCAGCGAGCTCTTCTTTCCCGTCCTGCAGACCACTAAACACTTCCGTGTTCTCACATGGTGGGGACAGGGAGAGGACCCTCTATGCCTCTTAGGAGGACGTTAATCCTGTCATGAGATCCTCATGACCCTGTCTATCCCTAATGATCTCTCCAAAGCCCCATCTTTAATATATCCTTTTGGGGAGTAAAATTTTTATATAATGATTTGGGAATCACAAATATTAACCATAAGAAATTAAAAGGCTAGGTTTTCATGTGGTCAGAACTATTTATCTTTTTTATTTCTTTCTTTAGTTGAACAATTCCAGACAGGGCTTAACTATTGCCTTCAGCAGACAGGAAGCATGTGGAGTTAGGTCTATGACAGAGCCTGGGTCACGCCTGGGAGACAGAGGTGAGCAGAGGCAGAGCTACCATACCAGGGTCAGGTGAGAGGCACAGTGGCCGGAGGCCTGCATGTGGGGGCGGGGTTTCCAAATTCACCTCTGTTCACATCCTGTTGTTCCTGCTCCCTTCCCCTGACTGGAGTAGGCTTTCCAGGCCACCTTTCCCTCCATCAGGAAAAACTTTGTCCTTCCCCCATCCTTCCAGACTCTAATCTTCTGGTGAACGTATTCGGTCTCTGGCCACTGCCAGGCACCACCTGGCACCTTCTCTTCCTTGTACTGACCTCAGCTGGCTGACATTACAACCTGAGATCAGCATGCTCCCTGAGGAAATGGGGAGCTCTTCTGGGTTGGGCTCAAAGATCAGCTGTCCCAGATTAGAAGCTGTTGCCGTGACCATAGACAAGGCCATTGTTTCTTGGGAACCTCAGGATTTCTTTGTAAATGAGTATGACAGAGACCACTTCATGTCGGTGCTGGCCTAAATGAGCCACCATGGGTAGAACACTGGCCCTTGGTTGAGATGCTACAAGCATCTGTGCTGACTCTGTGTACAGCCCCAGCATGGTGGACAAGCATCTGTGCTGACTCTGTGTCTTGCCCCAGAATGGTGGGATCTGGTTGTTGACATGGATGGAGTGAGCGTTCTAGGGTCAGGAGGTACAAGAAGAAACTCAACTCTCTCCTAAGAGCTGCTGCCCAACTATAAATCCTCCCAACTCTGTCCTGTCTCTGGGTCCCATGATTATCTATCCCTCACCTTCTATGCTGCCAATAGAATCTCTGAGAAAGTCTCTGGAGTGGACACTGCCCTTTTGAGAGGGCTTCATGGAGCCTTTGGATTCATCTGGAGCCAAAATGGCTCCTCTGACTTCCTTTCCCTTCATAAAGTGTGTGCCTCAGCCACTTTATGCCCTTTCATTGTCTACCAGCATTGCCATCCTCTACTGTCCTTCAGTGTCCCAAGATCCAAGCCAGTACACTAGTAGGACTGTCCTGTACTTGGTCTCTATCAGCTGGCAGCTTGGTCCTCTATCCCTATCCCATCATCTCCTAATGTTCCATCCTTTCCCTGCTGAGAATGCTTTCTCTCCATTTCTTGGCCTAGGCCTAATGGACCCTCCTTCAGAAAGTGTGCTTACACCTACAGAGCAGTGTGTGTTGTATGTGTATGTGAGTGAGTGTCCTTTCTTTGTATCAGAGAATATGGGACTCTGTTCTATAGACAGTTAGCATTGTTGTACCTCAAGTGGACTGAAGTCTGAGCCTGAGAAAACCCAGAGGAGTGGCCGAATGCTGGGCATGTGGCTTCCCAGAGAACGTAGAGTAAGACCTGTGGCCAACTGCCAAATCTGGGATGAGCTCAGGGAGGGTCCAGGCCTGATTATTCTTAGATATAGGACATCTAGTCTTGGTCTCTTGTGGACCTAGAATCCTAGGTCCTAACACACAATAGTTTTCATTCTGCTCAAAATAGAAGGGGCGCTGTCATCTGCCACTACGTGCTCTAACCACAAAAATTCATCTCCCCAAAACTCCTCTAGTTTTTGCATGATGGGACATAGAAAAGCACAGGTAAAGTAAATCAAAACCACATGCAGTCTTATACCTGGAGACCATGTCATTCATTGTTTGCTTATAGGCTTGATTTCTACTTTTTTTTTTGGACAGGGTTTTTCTGGGTAGTCTTGGTTGTCCTGGACTTGCTTTGTAGACCAGGCTGGCCTCCTACTCATAGAGATCCACCTGCCTCTGCCTCCTGAATGTTGGGACTACAGGAGTGTGCCACCACGCCTGACTCTACCCATTTTTTTTTTACTGTACTAGAAATAACATAGTTGACATCATCTTAGGTCAACCTTGTTCACCTAGTATGTGTTAAAATAGTGTTTCTCCCACATGCCCTGTAAAAATCAAGATGAGCTCTGCTTCAACCCTTCTAAAGCACTCTTCCACATATCAGAATCCAAAATCTACCCACAGCACATGATGCCCCTGGGATCTGAACCTGCTTCTCCAGCTCCTGAGGTCTCTATTCCAGCTGGCTGCCTGTGCCCACCATGTATCTTCCATTCATCCTCAAAGAGATGAGCTGACTCCAGCAACTGGGAAGTTGCTCTTCCCTTCTTTGCCTGGGATATTTGTGCCTGGGATATTTTTCCTTTTAGGGTTCATATTTCACTTCACTACCTCCTGTGGTGGTTTGAATAGGAATGGCCCCCATAGGCTCAAACATTTGAATGTTTGGGGAGTGACACTATTTGAAAGGATCAGAAGGTGTGGCCTTGTTGGGGGAAGTGTGTTGCTGGAGGTGGGCTTTGAGGTTTCCAAAGTCCATGCCAAGCTCTGAGTCTTTATCTCAGCCAGTGGATCAAAATACAGCTCTTAGCTACCGCTTCAGTGCTGTGTCTGTCTGTCTGTGTCTGCCTGTGTGCTGCCGTGCTCCTAATCGTGGGCTACCTCTGGAACTGTGAGCCAGCCCCAATTAAATGTTTTCTTTTATAATAGTTGCCCGGTCATGGTGTCTCTTGGCAGTAATAGAAACCCTAAGATACCTCCCCCAACAGTGCTCTCCTGATCCTGAGGTCCCCACCATGCTGTCCCACTCTTCCTTCTGGCACAGGTCTCCGTGTGCAGCTGTGTTATTTGGTTTGCTTACTGTATGGCTTTCTTGGTAGATGGTCAGCCCCAAGATGGCAGGCACTGTGAATGCCTTGTTAACCATAATCTCCCCTTTAATTCTCTCCAGACTTCTAAAACAGCATCTACTGGATCTATTGGGATGAATCCGTGGATAAAGCAAGAGTCTAGATCCCCAGGACTAGTAAAAGTTGGGTGGGCAAGGCAGCACCCCTATAGTTGCAGTTGGGAAGGCAAAAAGGGGACTTCTGGAGCAAGCTGGCTAACAGCACTACCCAGCTAATGAGTTCTGCCTTCCCACACACATACATATGTACTCTGGCACCTGCACACACATGTTCACCCATACACATGTACACATACATACACATGAAAAGGATAAAAATAATCACAGTGCACGGCAACACTTCGTGGCATGCTGTGCTTGCCTTGCCCCTTCGTGTTTGAGGACCTGCATGAGTCTGTGAGTCATGCTGCAGTGAACACGCTCATGAGAGCAGCTCCCACGCTCTCCAGTCTTACTCCTGATGCTCATCACTTCCAAGCTATGCTCTTGGCAAGATGCACTCATCAGGCACCCGTAAGCGTGCACATTGAGCTTGTATATATTTGTTTCATTTTCTAGACAAATTCTAATCATTTTAGCATCTAGTTAGAGATGAATTATTAATCCTTTTCCACTTCTTTAAATCCAGCTTCTAATAGTTTCTAAGCATGCAAGCATCTAGAGCCCTGGATTTACCATCAGTGGAATATCTTCCTGTGGTAGCTCATTTGATCCCTTTTCATTCTGGACTGGTTATGAAAAAAACATTTCTTTGTCTATCTGGTAAAGCCATTCATTCAATACAAACCAACAACCAAAGGCAACCTTTTCCATTTTTTAAAGAAAACTGAATTTTCTTAATATTTCTGGCTTGAATGGCTTTCCAGGCACAGCAATTTATGACTGGCTGATCTGCTGCATTTATGGCCTCACATTTCTCTGAACACTAAAGCGATTTCATCTTTTAAGGAAATGGAGGAAAGGTCCTGTCCATGGAAAAAACCGTATGCTTTTTTTATTGGGGTCACTAAGTGTGAGCACAGAGCCTGCACCGGGTGCCTGTGTCCAAGAGTGAAGAGATAGGATAGGGTCTTAAACTACACAAAGACACTGGGATTCAGACTCAGGAATCTGGAACTGTGCACAATACAGGCATCAACATACATAACTGTATCATCCTGTCTCACCCTGCCAGTCCTGAAACTACAGAAGTCATGCCAGCAAGTGAAGGAGAGAAGCAATACAACTTGTAAGAAGCCATTACTTACCTAGACTGATAGTCCTTCGGGGATTTTAGTGTCAGATACAGACCTAATGACTTCTACGGAAATGAAGAAACAGTCTGGGGACCTTTAACGAGTTAGAGGTGGCACTGTTTTGCCAGGTTGCTGGAGCTTAATCACTTTTGCACAGTTGTATTCTTTTTTGTTTGTTTGTTTGGGTTTTGGTATTAAGACAAGGTCTCTCTGCATAACCCTGGCTGTCCAGGAACTCACTATGTAGCCCAGGCTTGCCTTGAACTCAGAGAGATCTTCCTGCATCTGCCTTCTGCATGCTGGCATTAAAGGTGTGCACCACTGTGCCTGGCCTCACAGTTGTTTCTTGATTCTCACAAGGGACAGGAAGTACAGAGAAAAGGCTGCAGTCAGGGGACTCTTCCAAGGCAGATGAAAACAAATCTTCAAATAATAACCACAGATCCTGTGGCCACAGCTCTGTCACCTCACTAACAGTTTTGCCACTGTTGCCAAATTTAGCACTGAGACTGGCTATTCTTTGGGAGGGAACTGTAAAACAAAACAACAGGGAAGACTTAGGAAATTGATGCCAATTTTAAAACCCAAATTAACCAGGTCAGTTATTTATACAAAAAAAAAAAAAACAAAACAAAACCAAAAGCTAAGTATGGAAAGAATGTAATACATGACTGCCAATAACACTTATACTGAAGCCAACACTGTGCCAACTGTCAACCCCCTGTCTCTTCCAAGATCCAGTGACCTGGGCCTGGGACCTTCCTTCAAGTTTCCTTTAGCAGTTTCCATGATATTTGGCAACACTTGGCCAGTAGAGGGCTCTGCAGGGACATCAGGAGGATGGGAGTCCTTCCAGGTTGCAAAATGTTTTGCTCCTAGATTTTGGAGGTCAACAGTAAAGGGCTTGAGAAGTGGGGTCACCCCTCAGCTCACCAACGCATGGCTTCTCTCCAATAGGAGTGACTTTGTCAGTCTCTCCTGGCCACAAGCTCACTCACCTGGACCCTAGAGCAGTCCTACAAAACTCCAGTCTGAGGCAGATGTCTCTCTCAGCAGCCTTTTCAGCCTCTAGGAGATTTCCAGAATTCTCTCTCCTCGGGGACACTGATGTAGGACGACTAAGACTGCCGTGTTATAGTTCTTTGTAGTAAACACTGCCCTACAAATTATTGGTGGATTTTGTTTCCCAACAACAAATTATTGTCTAACCCCACTGGATGGAATTATCTCAGGAACATAAAAGGAAATAAATATATTTTCTTTTTTAAAAAAATACTTATTTTTATTTTATGTACATTGGTGTTTCGTCTGCATGTGTGAGGAGATAGGATCTACTGGAACAGGAGTTATAGACAGTTGTGAGCTGCCATGTGGGGGCTAGGAATTGAAGCCGGGTCCTTTGGAAGGTAGCTAGTGCTCTTAACCCCTGAGCGTCTCTCCAGTCCTAAATACCTTTTCTTAAGATCTTAGGTTCATATCTGCCTCCATAAAAAAAAAAAAAGATTAACAAGGGTGAAAAAAGCACAAGTTATTTAATGTACTTCCTGTTATGTGTAGTACAAGACCAACCAGCAAGTTGCGTCCTGTGTAACTTCCCAACAGCCACGGAGAACAGTATGAATAAATAGAACGTATGTAATGGATTTCAGAGAAACTTGAAAATGGCACTGTTCTAACACAGTCACGAAAAGCAGCATGTATGTGCAGCATCTTGTATTTGCTGTCCTAATCTCTATGGGGGTGCCCCATAGAACTTGAGATAACCTATAACTTGTAGGAGTGTAGGATCAGTACAGTTTCGTTATCTTTATTTTTTTAAATATATGGATACGGGTGTTTTGCCTACACATATGGCTGTGTACTGTGTGCCCGTGGAGGCCATAAGAGCGTGTCAGGTCCCCCAGGACTGGAGTTACAGATGATGGTGAGCGGCCATGTGGATGCTGGGATCTGAACCCTGGTCCTCTGGAAGAACTGCGCCATCTTTCCAGCTCCTGCCATTATTTCTTAATGATTCCCAGTATTTGAAATTAGAGCCACCTGCTCCTCATTCCCCATGCTCTAGTTGCACTTCACTCTAACTGTGCTGTCTTGCTAGCACAGCCACCACCATGATCATCTACCGGGACCCCATCAGCCATGACGAGCTGTGCTCTGACTTCTACAAGATCTGGGAGATCCTGAAGATGGAGGGCAAGAAGGTCAGTAGATCAGATGGTAATACCGATGTTTTGCTCCGTGATGGCAACGCTTCTACTGAAGACCTGGAGGGCAAAGGTACTGGAAGCACCATAGTCACCAGGGCTGATATTGTCATGGACCATCACTTTCAAGCTTCACAAAAGAGGCCTGCAAAAAGCACATCAAAGATCATATGAAATCACTCAAAGGCAAACTTGAAGAACAGAAACCAGAAAGAGTAAAGCCTTTTATGACTGGGGCTGCACAGCAAATTAAGCACATCCTTGCTAATTTCAATAACTATCAGCTTTTTAGTGGTGAAAACATGAATCCAGATGGTATGGTTGCCAAACTACCATGAAGACAGTGTGACTCCATTCATGATTTTCTTTAATGATGGCTTAGGGATGGAAAAATGTTAACAACTGGACAGATCACCTACTACCAGTCACCATAACTGGCTGCTGCTTACCATCTATACAACATCAGGACTTAGGACAAACGGGACTGATGTCATCTTGAGCTTTTATTTTGGCCATGATTTATTTGAAGTGGAGGTATTGTGTTTTTTGCTTATTTATTTTGTTTTTTGTTTGTTAAGAAAAAAATGTTTTATACGTTGTCTAAAAATAAAGTGCATTTAAAATCAAAAAAGAAAAGAAAAGAAAAGAAAGAAAGAAAGAAAGAAAGAAAGAAAGAAAGAAAGAAAGAAAGAAAGAAAGAAAGAAAATAAAGTCAGCCTCAGGGGTCAGGCCAGGAACAAAAAATTAGGCAAGCGGGACTGCCCAGGCAGTGACTAAGAAGAATATGCACCCAAGGCTCATTTAGGGATCAGCATGTCTCCACCACATAAAAATGCAGCTCTCCTCACAGTCACCCTCATTTGGACTCTTCTGGGAACACACGGGGGCCCAGACCCTGAGTCTCCCTGAGTGACTGTGCATAGCTTAGAGGCTCCCATCCCATACTATCCCCCTCTGCTGATTGGCCACCACAGCTCTAAAGTTACATTCTCTCTGTCTCTCTGTCTCTCTCTGTCTCTCTCTGTCTCTCTGTCTCTCTCTGTCTCTCTCTGTCTCTCTGTCTCTCTGTCTCTGTCTCTGTCTCTCTCTCTCTCTCTCTCTCTCTCTCTCTCTCTCTCTGTGTGTGTGTGTGTAGGTCATGGTGGTGTGTCTGGAGGTCAGAGGACAAGAAGTTGATGGATTCCTGAAATACATGGATCTCAAGAGTTAAACTCGGGTCATCCCAGCTTGGTGGCAAGGGTCTTTCCCAGCTGAGCCATCTTGCAGGCCCTCCCCAAGGTTTTATCAGTATTCCTGCAGGGTGGGGTGATGGGATTTGCAATGTACCCTTAGAATCCCTTGCCCCTCTTGACCCTAGGATCACAGGAAGGCCACATTGGAGCCCCTCCTCTCCTGCTTTCACTCTTTCCTTCATCTCTGTCCAGCTCTCTGGAAGCTTTACTAAAAAAAGAGGCTCAGGGCTAATGGTTACTACAGTGCTAATGGTTTAACAGCTCACCCTTCCCAATGGGTGAGGCTAGAGTTTCAAAGCTAACAGTAAGAAAGGCTATTGAACATGGAAACATGGGGATTTAGGGGATTTGGCCCCTCCCAGGAAGGAATATGTTTACTTCAAAGTCTTCCTTAGCTTTTCTGATCTTGCCAACAAAACAAAACCCCTTTGGAGAAAGGGACAGGTGGCTGAGCATCAGGCTCTCTTCTGAGGCCCTGAGAAACCCAGAAGGGTGGGAAGCGTGGGGTCTCCTGCTGGGATTGTGGCCTGTGGTGCCACCTGCTAACTTTCATTCACCACTTGTCCCATGTCAACGTCTAGCAAGTATTCCTGAAACACACCCAAGCTGCACTCTGACCCGAAGAAGAGAACAGCCCCAACAGGTTGCTCAGGATTGCTATTTATAGATTAAAAAAAAAAAAAAAGAATGAGCAACCCTTTGTGCATGACTCTAGCCTAGAGGTTTTCTCCCTATTCAGGCAAAGGCTGCTTCTCTGACATCTTCCAAGCAGGCCTTGCAGTTAAAGTGTGTGGCCACCAGGTGGTGAGACTGTGCTGAGGCTGGGAACAGCACCCAGGAAGCCAATCTCACCAGGCACCTTAGATAGAGCGTCCTCTCTGCTGCAGCCACAGGTGCTGGGAGGGGCTGCCCTCAACAAACGGTCCATAGTTGACCCAGAGCAGCTATGTGGGCCAATCTCACCTATCTGTCTCCATCTGAGAAAGAAACTGAATCTGTCTTTAGAGGGAAAAAAAAGCCTCAAGAGAGCCTGCTTTTCTTTTTAAAACTGTATTTGTTTATTGATTGATTGGTTGGCTGTGTGTGCATGAATGAGCATGTGTGTATGTGTGTGTACTCATGTATGTGTGTACATGTGTGCATGTATGTGTGCATGTGTGTTTGTGTGTGCCTGTGCATGGTGGTTAGAGGTCCACTTGCAGAAATCACTTTATTCTTTACAGTGTGTGGATTCTGGCGACCAAGCTCAGGTTGTCAGGCTTGGAGGCAAGTCTGTTTACCCACTTTGCAATAAGCAAGCCTCTGCTGCCTTGTACTTTTTACTGGCCTCCTTGCAGGAGGAGACAGCCTTACCCTCTTGTGATATTTCTAGAAAAGAATTCGTACTTGGAAGGAGCTGGCATCCAGCTTTCAGTTGTTACTGCCTGGGAAACAGCCTAGGGCAGGTGTTCTCAACCTGCAGGCAGAGAAACCTTTGGGGTCAAATGACCCTTTCACAGGGGTCACCTAAGACCATTAGAAAACACAGGTGTCTACATTCTGACTCAGCAATAGAAAAATTAGTTCTGAAGCAGCAATGAAATAATTTTATGGCTGGGGTCACCACAGCATGAGGAACTGTATTAAAGGGTCACAGCGTTAGACAGACTGAGAACCACTGGCCTAGAGGAACGTGGTCAGGATGGAGCTCTGGCAGGGTGTTGGAGGTCAGAGATGCTGGGGTACCTCGACCACGCTCTGCCCGCCCTGCTGGGACCTACAAATTAGCTGCTGCCCTCTTGTCTCCTCACTTGTCCTTCTCTGATTTCCTTCCTGGTCCTTCCTCCAAACACAGACAATTCCCTTTATTCAACGTCACCCCTCCACCCCTGTGACATCACCACAAATACTTAATTAGCAAATCCTGAACTCACAGGGGGGTTGAGTTCTTGGGGAACAGACAAATTAGGAGTCTTTCACCACATTTTTACCTTGATACAGAGCCTTTGAGGTCCTCATAGCTGTAATCCCAGAAGAAGCAGTGAGTGAGTTTGTGGTCAGCATAGGTTACAGTGAGAGACAACTGTAGCACAGTCTTCACAGCAAGCATCTTTTCTGACTCATGCACTATGGGTTATGAACCACGGTGTGCGCTCCAGCCCTGTGCTCATCAACAATGTAAACAACCAGTCAACAGCAAAAATAACAACAACAAAAAATGCTTTGGAAAAACAATGGGGGTGGGGCTGTCTGAGAAGCCAGAGCGGGGGGGGGGGGAGGAGCGGGGGAACTCTGAGCTGGCAAGCCAGAGCCTCACCTGGTAGGACCTGGAGAAGCAGGAATGGAGGGGTACTCCTTTTCTGTCACAAATGAATGAGGAAAACATTTGTTCACAGTTTTCTGTGACTCTGGAGCCTTCAGGCTGGGTCATCCACACTGGACTCTTGCTTCTAATGCTGATACGTCAAGAAACAGGGACAGCCGCCTGGATAAAGATGGACACAGGAACCCTGAGTTGGGGAGACCACGCAAGACCTCCCAAGTTCCAAGCTTTCTTGGCTTTTTCACTGACACATTTCTTTGCTTCCAAGGGCGGGCCAGGACCCTTCTTCTTTTCTTCTCTTCTCCTTTCTTTTCTTTTCCTTTTTTTTTTTTCTGGTTTCTCAAGACAAGGTCTCTCTGTGTAGAGCTGGCTGTCCTGGAATTTGCTTTGTAAACTAAGCTGGTTTAGAACTATCTGCCTGCCTGTCTCCCATGTGCTGAAACTAAAGGCATGGGCCACCGCTGCTTGGCTTCTTCATTTCTTTACGAACAGTTGGAACATAGAAAGATGGACGAAATGTTAATGTAAATTTTAATTGGTTTTGTTTTGTTTTATAGCTGGTTTTCGGGGAGGGGGGTTCTGGCTTGAGCTTTGGATGAGGTTTCAGCTTGACTCAGGGGAAGATAAGGGTTAGAGACAGAAGGGCAGAGAGAAAGCCAGCTTCTGAGACCTGCACTTTGAACTACTGTTTTCTGAGCCTCCTTAACTGCAAATGTGTACATCAGGAGACTCAAGGTGTCTACCGACTTAATGCATGTCTGAAAGTGCCTGCCAAATGCAAACGGGATTGCAACAAGTAGACACAGTTGTAAATTCAGAACTATTGGGGAATGGTGTCTGGTGTGCTGTGTTTTCAGATCCTGATTTTTGTGCCTGAGATCTGCTTGCAGTCCGGACATGGGTATTATCATTTCTATAAAAAACAAACAAACAAACAAACAAAAAACCCTCCTGTACCAGTGTTGTATAAACATTGCTACCCAATTACTACTGATTGGTTAATAAAGAAGCTGAGAGCCAGTACCTGGGCAGAGGAGATAGAAAGGCTGGATTTCTGGTCCAGTAAGGAGTCTCAGGTAAGCACCAGGATATAGGAAAGAAGAAGGAAGAAGAGGGAGAGGAAGGACATGGTTATGACTAGCTTGCGGTGAGGATTGAAGAAGAGGGAGGGAAAGGACATGGTTATGACTAGCTCGCGGTGAGGACTGACCTGACGGAGCAGAACTGGCCCAGGAGAGACCAATCTGGCCAATAACTTGGGGCGTGTGGCTGGGAATTGACCAGACTAGCATAGAGGGTTTGAACAGCTGAGTATCTTCCCAGCTCTAGTGCTTTAAAGCTTGTTGACTAAATCTAATAAATCTCCATCTCATTATTTGGGAGCTAGAGTGGGTGACTAGAAAAGGCCTCCAAATGATATCATTACACAGAGCCTATGAGCAACCAGAACTGATGCCACATGTGTGTCTTGTGCATTTTCTTCTCTCTCTTTCACATCAGCTCTCATCCCTGGAAAGTCAGTGCAAAGATATATCTAAATCTGTGACTGCTCTAAGCCAGCAATTCTCGAAGTAGAGCTCTAGGATCCCACCCAGGAGGGAACATAAAGTCCACCTTTGAACGTGCTGGCAGGATGCTTTGTGGATAAAGGCACTTTAGGCCAAGCCTGAAGATGGGAGGTGTGGACTCACATGGCTAAACTCCTGTGAGTTGTCCTCTGACCACACACAATATATAGAGTGATAGGTAGATGATAGATAGATAGATAGATAGATAGATAGATAGATAGATAGATAGATACTTGCTCCTCCACCAGCAGCAGCTTTACAGGATCCATGAGGAGATGGGCTGCCCAACTTCCTTCTCCAGGCCACTGTATCTTTGGATTTGTTCTGCCAATCTGTTAAAATATGGTGGGTTACAATGAAGCTCTAGGCGTGGAGACACGTGCCTTGCCTCTCCTGAGGATTAAAAAAGGCAATTGATGATAGAAACAGCAAAGACAGATTAAATGGTGGAGGAGGGGCAAATGATACTCTCTGGACAGTTTGAATTTGGCTTCTCTTTCTAGAGGTCAGATGAGGATTGGGGGGAACATTTTGGTGGAAGGGATTCATCTTTTGACTTCTGTGAAGAGCTATTTGAATGCTTTTTTGAGAACCACAGGGCAGAAGCCAAAATTCAAGGTGCTTTTTCTCTATCTTCCATGATTTCCATCTTCTGGGGGTAGGACTTTCTCCAGTCCATTAAAAAACGTACTTCATTTGGGTCACCTCACAGGGACATCATTTCATTCTCTCCCACATTATCTGGCAGCAGATAACATGGACAATTTCAAATCAATATCAACTTCTACCACATAGTTAACGGCAGAAAAATCAATAGGAAAAGAACAGAAGAGAACCTTTAAGAAACAGCTGAAGGTTGAACATGGCCAGCTAGATCCCAACCTTAGTGATGAATGGTGAGGAAGTTGCTGCTGCTCTTGGATAATCAGGAATTCAACTCACATTTAATAGGAACTTAAACAATAACAAGTGCTATTTGAAAATTAACAGAAACACCTTTTTTTTTTTTTTTAAGATTTTAAATGAGGGGGCTGGAGAGAAGGCTCAGAGGTTAGGAGCACTGGCTGTTCTTCTAAAGGTCCTGAGTTCAATCCCAGCAACCACAAGGTGGCTCACAACCATCCAAGCTGAGATCTGGTGCCCTCTTCTTGTGTGCAGGTGTACATGCAGGCAGAACATTGTATGCAAAATAAATAAATAAATCTTTACAAAATATTTTAAATGAAAACTTTGGGTATAGCTGCACCTGAAGCACTTATAGATGGCTTTTTTGAGCTCTTATTTGCCACAGAATTTTGAGTTGGATGTTGGGAACACACAATAGGCCCCTTATAACTGTTTTCTTTAAAATTGTTATAATCGAACGGCTCTAAGATAGCAGCACCGAGAGAGAATTGTGTCTGATGAGCAGGACGGCAGCGACTGCACAGCGACTAACAGATAGAACACTGGGCCCTAAAACACCAGAGATTGTGTTTCCCAGGTGAGAGGAAACCCCACGGTGTGGGAAGCAATCCGGACCGACCTCAGATCACCAAGACAATCCCTGGAAAAGGTCCCCGGGTCCGGCAGGCACTCAGCTGTCAGCCCAGAGACCTGCCTGCACACCCGACTTAACTTACCATCTCCGACAGAACTGTGGGCCCCAAGGCACCGAATTGGGTTTCTCTGTGGGGAGGAATCCCCGCTGTGAGGAAAACAACAGGTCAGACCTCAGGGCACTCAGCTGAACCATCCCCCACTCCCACCCCGCTCCCCTCCTTTGGGAACTCGGTTCCTGAACTCCAGCTGCCAGTGCCTGCGTGCTCTACTCACCATCCCAGACTGAACTGTGGACCCCAAAACACCACAGGCTGAGTCTCCCTGTTGGGAAGAAACCCCATTGTGGGGGAAACATCAGGTCTGACTTCAGAACACCAAGCTCTGGAAAAGTTTCTGGGCTCCTACAGGCTCCAGCTGTGGCTGCATTCTCCTGCCACTGATTACTGTTTGGGTACTCGGGCACAGAGCTCCAACCTCAGACCTACAGAAGCCTGGGATCCACAGGATCAGCCCCAGAGACTGTACCAAGGCGCCTGTCTCCCTAGCTAAACTGACCAAACTGCAGGACTTCCTGCTTCTTCGCCTGGCAAACACAATTTAAGAGCAGCAGCAGCAGCCCACTAAATTCAGAGCAAGAAACCAGCCAGGGCAGCTGTCTCCAGGACTTCTGGTGAGAGAAGAGCCTCCCTGACTACCAACGACCACAGTCACCACACAGGTCCACACATGTGAGGGGAGAGGTGGCAATTCCTGAGAAGCACTGGCCATTCGGTGACCATCCCCAAAAAGCTGAGAAGGCCTCCTTCAGGAAAAACCATCTTCCTGCCAAGGGGAATCTCCACACCCCAGGATTCCAGGAGGAACACCTGAGACAGCTAGATGGGTAGAGGCCAGCGTAAAAGCACAACCAGCAAACGCCAAAGCAATATGGCATCTCCAGAACCCAGTTATCCAGGGGCAAGCAGCCCTATCCTATCCTAAATGAAATCCAAGAAGATGGCCTTACATCTATGCTTATGAAGAGGTTAATGGAGGAAGCAAATAAAATGCGTAAAGAATTAGAGGAAGATAAAGTCAAACAGATTATGGCTGTCTGGAAAAAAAAATACAGGAAAATGCAGTCAAACAGTTTGTGGTCTTCAGAGAGGAAATAATTAAATCACTGAAAGAAAAGCAACACAGGAAAATTCAAACACACCGGTGAAGGAATTGAAGGAAAATATAGTCATACAAGTAAAGGAAATCAACAAATGGTTCAAGATATGAAGATAGAATTGGAAAAATTAAAGAAAACATAAATGGAGGAAGTCATGGACAGGAAGAACTCAGGGAAGAAAACAGGAACTACAGAGATAAGCATAACCAACAGACTACAAGAGATGGAAGAAATAATCTCAGGTGTGGAAGACACAATGGAAGAAATCGATGTATCCATCAAAGAAAATGTTAAATTTAAAAAATTCCTGACACAAACCATCCAAGAAATCCAAGAGAACATGAAAAGACAAAACCTAAGAATAATAGGAATAGAGGAAAAAGAAGATTCCCATCTCCAAGGCCCAGAAAATATTTTCAACAAAATCATAGAAGAAAACTTCCCTAACTTAAAGGAGAGGCCTAGAAGCATACAAGAGGCCTACAGAACACCTAATAGATTAGACCAGAAAAGAAAATCCTCCTGCCACATAATAATCAAAAAAGTAAGTATACAAAACAAAGGAAAAATACTAAAGGCTGTAAGTGAAAAAGGCCAAGTAACATATAATGGCAAACCCATCAGAATCACACTTGACTTCTCAACAGAGACTATGAAAGCCAGAAGGGCCTGGACAGATATCATGCAGACCGTAAGAGAGCACAGATGTCAGCCCGGACTACTATACCCAGCAAAACTCTCAGTCATCACAGATGGAAAAAACAAGATATTCAACAACAAAAACAAATTTAAACAATACCTACCCACAAATCCAGCCTTACAGAAGATACTAGAAGGAAAAATACAACCCAGGAAAGATAACTATAGTCAGACAAACACAGGAAATAAATAACCTCACTACAGCAAAACTAAAAGTAGACAAGCAGACAAACACACCACTACAACCATCATCAAAATCAAAGGATCTAACAGCCACTGGTCATTATTCTCTCTCAACATCAATGGACTCAATTCTCCAATAAAAAGAGACAGACTAACAGAATGGATGTATAAACAAGACCCAACAATCTGTTGCATACAAGAAACACACCTAAGTCACAAAGATAGACATTACCTGAGAGTAAAGGGCTGGAAGATGGTTTTCCAAGCAAATGGACCCAAGAAAGAGTAGCCATTCTAATATATAATAAAATAGAATTTCAATGAAAATCAATGAGAAGAGATGGGGAAGGTCATTTCATACTTACCAAAGGAAAATTCCACCAAGAAGACATCACAATTTTGAACATCTATGCCCCGAATACCAGGGCACCCACATTTGTAAAGCAAACATTAATAAAACTTAAACCACACATAGATCCCCACACATTAATAGTGGGAGACTTCAACATCCCACTCTCAACAAAGGACAGGTCAACAAAACAGAAATACAACCCAGGAGAAACAATGACTCTAATGGAGGTCATGAATCAAATGGACCTAACAGACATCTACAGAACCTTTCACCCTAACATACAAGAATTTACTTTCTTCTCAGCACCTCATGGAACCTTCTCCAAAATAGATCATATAGTTGGTCACAAAGCAATCCACCACAGATACAAGAAGATTGAAATAGTCCCTTGTATCCTATAGACCACTATGGACTAAAGCTGGACCTCAACAACAACAGAAATAGCCAAAAGCCTACACACACATGGAAACTGAACAACTTGCTACTCAATGACAACTGGGTTAAGGAAGAAATAAAGAAAGAAATTAAAGACTTTCTAGAATTCAATGTAAATGAAGGCACAGCATACCCAAACTCATGGGACACAATGAAAGCAGTGTTAAGAGGAAAATTCATAGCATTAAGTGCCTTCAAAAAGAAACTTGAAACATTTCATACAAGCAAATTGAATGGCTCACCTGAAAGCCCAAGGAAAAAAAAAAGAAGCAGACCCACCCAAGAGGAGTAGATGGCTAGAAATAATCAAACTCAGGGCTGAAATCAATAAATTAGAAACAAATGAAACAATTCAAAGAATCAGTGAAACCAAGTGCTGGTTCTTTGAGAAAATCAACAAGATAGACAAATACTTAGTAAAACTAACTAAAAGGCAGAGACACTATCCAAATCAACAAAATCAGAAATGAAAAGGGGGACATAACAACAGACACTGAGGAAATCCAAACAATCATTAGGTCTTACTTCAAAGCCTGTATGCCACAAATTTTGAAAATCTAAATGAAATGGAAAATTTTCTTGACCGATTCCACTTACCAAAACTGAATCAAGACCAGGTAAATAAGTTAAATAGTCCTATATCCCCTAAGGAAATGGAAGCAGTTATCAAAAGTCTCCCATCCAAAACAAAACAAAAGCCCAGGGCCAGACGGTTTCAGCACAGAATTCTATGAGACCTTCAAAGTAGAGCTAACAGCAATACTTTTCAAACTATTCCACAAAATAGAAACAGAAGGAACATTACCAAACTCATTCTATGAAGCCACAGTCACCTTGATACCTAAACCTCACAAAGACCCAACAAGGAAAGAAAATTTCAGGCCAATCTCCCTTATGAACATTGATGCAAAAATACTCAATGAAATACTTGCAAACCAAATCCAAGAACACATAAAAGATATCATCCAACATGACCAAGTAGGCTTCAACCCAGGTATGCAGGGGTGGTTCAATATACGGAAACCCATCAATGTAATCCACCGTATAAACAAACTGAAAGAAAAAGAACCACATGATAATCTCTTTAGATGCTGAAAAAGCATTTGATAAAAATCCAACATTTATTTATGTTTAAAGTCCTGGAGAGATCAGGGATACAAGGCACCTTACCTAAACATAGTAAAGGCAATATACAGCAAGCCTATAGCCAACATCAAACTAAATGGAGAGAAACTTAAATCAATTCTACTGAAATCAGGGACAAGGCAAGGCTGCCATATCTCTTCAACATAGTTCTTGAAGTCCTTGCTAGAGCAATAGAAAATTAAAGGAGATCAGGGGGATTCAGTTCAGAAAGGAAGAAGTCAAAGTATCACTATTTGCAGATGAGATGATAGTATATCTGAGTGACCCCCAAAATTCTACCAAGGAACTACTACAGCTGATAAACACCGTCAGCCAAGTGCCTGGATACAAAATTAACTAAAAAAAAAATCAGAAGCCCTCCTGTATACAAAAGACAAATGGGCTGAGAAAGAAACTAGGAAAACAATGCCCTTCACAATAGCCACAAAGGACATAAAGTACCTTGGTGTAACTCTAAGCCAAGCAAGTCAAAGACTTGTATGAAAAAAAAAATCTTCCAGTCTCTGAAGACAGAAATAAAAGAAGATATCAGCAGATGACTTGGCAGGATTAACATAGTAAAAATGGCCATTTTACCAAAAGCAATCTACAGGTTCAATGCAATTCCCATCAAATTACCAATTCTTTACAGATCTTGAAAGAAAAATTCTCAACTTCATATGGAATAACAAGAAACCCAGAATCACTAAAACAATCCTCTACAATAAAAGATCTTCTGGGGGTATCTCCATCCTTGATCTCAAGCTGTACTATAATACTGTACTGAGCAACAGTAATAAAAACTGCATGGCACTAACATAGAAACAGACTGGTGGATCAATGGAATCGAATAGAAGACCCAGAAATAAACCCACACTCTTATGGACACCTGATTTTTGACAAAGATGCTAAAATCATACAATGGAAAAAAGATAGCATCTTCAACAAATGATGATGGTCTAACTGGATGTCTACAAGTAGAAAATGCAAATGGATTCATACTTATCACCCTGCACAAAACTAAAGTCCAAGTGGTTCAAAGACTTCAATATAAAACCAGACACACTAAACCTGTGAGAAGAAAAAGTGGGGAAGAGCCTTGAACTCATTGGCACAGGAGACAACTTCCTGAACAGAACACCAACAGCACAGGCTGTAAGATCAACAATCAATAAATGGAACCTCATGAAACTAAAAAGCTTCTGTAAAGCAAAAGACACTGTCGTCAGAACAAAATGACAGCCTACAGACTGGGAAAGGATATTTGTGAACCATATATCTGACAGAGGGCTAATATCCAGAATATATAAAACACTAAAGAAGTTAAACAGCAACAAATCAAGTAATCCAATTTTTAAAATGCGGTACAAAGCTAAACAGAATTCTGAATAGAGGAATATCAAATGGCAGAGAAACACTTAAATGCTCAACATCCTTAGGTATAAGGGAAATGCAAATCAAAACAACCCTGAGATTTCACCTTTCACCAATCAGAATGGCTAAGATCAAAAGCTCAAGTGAGAACACACGCTGGAGAGGATGTGGAGAAAGAGGAACCCTCCTCCATTGCTGGTGGGAATGTGAACTTGTATAACCACTTTGGAAATCAATCTGGCGCTTCCTCAGACAATTAGGAATAGTACTTCCTCAAGATCCAGCTATACCACTCCTGGGCATATATCCAAAAGATGCTCAAGTATACAACAAGGACATTTACTCAACCATGTTTATAGCAGCCTTATTCATAATAGCCAGAACCTGGAAACAACCCAGATGTCCCTCAACTGAGGAATGCATACAGAAATTGTGGTACATTTACACAGTGGAATACTACTCAGCAATTAAAAACAAGGAAATCATGATATTTGCAGGCAAATGGTGGGAACTAGAGAAGATCATCCTGAGTGAGGTATCCCAGAAGCAGAAACACACACATGTTAAATACTCACTTATAAGTCGATATTAGATATATAATATAGGATAAACATAATAAAATCTGTACACCTTAAGAAAGCTCATCAAGAAGGAGGACCCTGGGTAAGATGATCAATCCTTACTCAGAAAGGCAAATGGGACGGACATCAGAAGAAGGAGAAAACAGGGAACAAGGCCTACCACAGAGGCCTCTGAAAGACTCTACCCAGCAGGGTGTCAAAGCAGATGCTGAGACTTATAGCCAAACTTTGGGCAAAGTGCAGGGAATCTTATGAAAATAGAAAGACCTGGAGGGGACAGGAGTTCCACAAGGAGAGCAACAGAACCAATAAATCTGGGCCCAGCGGTCTTTTCTTAGACTGATACTCCAAACAAGGACAATCCATGGAGATAACCTAGAACCCCAGCACAGATGTAGTGTCCAAGAATGTCTCCTAGTAAGGGGAACAGGGACTTCTGTGACATGAACTCAGGGGCTGGCTCTCTGATCAACTCCCCCTGAGTGGGGGAGAGCAGCCTTACCAGACCACAGAGGAAGACAAAGCAGCCAGTACTGATGAGAGCTGAGAGGCTGGGGTCAGATGGAGGGGGAGTAGGACCTCCCTATCACTGGACTGGGGGAGTGGCATAGGAGAAGAAGGAGGGAGGGTGGGATTGGGAGGGAATGAGGCAGGAGCTACAGCTGGGATACAAAGTGAATAAATATACTAAATAAATAATTGTTATAATCTCTGTATATCCCCACTCTGTCTCTGTCTCTCTCTTGTCAAAAGTGATCCCTATGACTCTTGAATAGTGCTAGAACAGACAAGCAAGGCTGACATTTAGCACCAACATGGATTTGCTTCCCAGTGGGTTGAGAAGCAGGGTAGTGTGAGCCTGCTGTGAAACTAAAGCTGCCAGGGTGAGTCTTCAACAGAAACAGTTCCATGCTTCTCAGTATTTAGTAATGAAAGCTAGGTTCGTCCGTGGCAATACAGTTCTGATTTAGTGTAAGTTAAGGATGTTTTCTGTCATGTATGGGTGCTGGATGCTTCACCTGTTAGGACAGTTTGTTAACTATGTGGTCCTAAGCTTAGGCTTAAAAAGTTGTAAACTGGGTCTTTGTCATCCTCTATCAGTATTCATTTCTTCTTTTCCATTCCCATACTACCTGTGCCTCAGCCCTCAGTCTAGATGATGTTCATGATGTCATTACTAGTCTGTTTTCTGTTTCTATAACAGACTGGATCATTTAAAATGATAAGGTCTTATTTGGCTCACAGTTTTAGAGGCAGAACAGTTCAGGATCATGTGGCTACATCTAGCAAGGGCCCTCATGTTGTGTCATAAAGTGGGTGATGAAGTCATGTGACAAGAGCATGGGTGTGAGCACGTAGAAGAGACGAGGGAGAGAAGGCAGTGACCCCACTTTATAACAACCCATCTCAAGAGACATAGTCTATAGTCTCTATAGAAAGAAATTAATTCCTCTTAAAGGCCCTGCTTCCCAACATTGATTGCTACATTGGCCACCAAGTATTAGTATGTGTGACAGTAGGGACAACCAGCCAAATCTTTACTATCAATATAGTCATCAGCCAGACACAGCTGTGCCAGCAGCAGCCGTCATAGATAAGGTCCAGGATTTTAATCTCCTCCAGTGATGGTCCGCCTCCTCCTAGCCAGATTCTGACTATTACCCCAAAGGGACACAGGCCCAGGGGAGCATGCAAGTGAGGGGTAGGAGGGAGCTTGCTCCATTGTGACAGTTACTTCCACACCAACCTCAGGTCACTGCAACACATGTGAATATTTCCAACCACAAACACAGGTTAATTCTTTCCTCTCCTCCTCCAGGAGAGTTTGGGGACTTTTGAAATGGCTTTGATCTTTTTGGGGGCTGCCCCAACTGCAGAGTGGGAGGAAGGGAAGCTCAAGATTAGAAGACTCCAGCTCTGATCCCTACCCATTGGGGTGAATGCCCCCTGCAGCTTTTACCTCCAAAAAGGTCCCAGTACAGTGCCATAAACCAACTTTGCACAGATTGCTCGTCCACAGTGAGCAGTGGCTGCTAATTTTTCTACCAATGGTAACAACTGGCTTTATCGAACTCCTACTGTGTACCGGATTCTAGGCCGGAAGCTTCCTAGGTTTTTATCTCAGTTACTTCTTGCAAGAAAACATGAAATAGACACTAATATTACCTATGCTTTACTGACAGGGCTCAAAGAATTTGCCGACGTGTATAGGTAAGTAGTAGGACTGGACTGGACTTCACACCAGAGCCCAGGATGATGCTCTGAGCTGCTGTTAGAAAGCCCTTTCTCCCCAGGAGGGTCCTGAAACTCTCCCTTTCCCTTTTTCTTTGGCTAACGGTTCTGGTCAGGACTTAAAATACAGTAGACTTGTGTGTCCTGCTATACTCCATTAGCCACTGATTTATCTCATCAGCCTGGGTGAAGAGAAAAGCCAAATTCAAAGCCCCAAAATTGCCCTTCATAAGAGCAACAAATCGCCCAGAGCGCTGCTCTGAGGGGTTCGGAGTTGCCAAGGAGGAGGTTGTGACTGCTGTAAACAGTAAGTGCCATGGTCAGCCAGGTCTGGAGACACAAGGCTCTGATCCCAGCTACCCAGGAGACAAAGGTGTTATAGTCTTAAACTGCCTCAACTAGAGTGAGTTCAAGGCTAGACTGGACAACTTAATATGGACCTTATTTCAAAGTGAAAGTCAACACAGATTTGGAAGCACAGCTCATTGACATTTGGGAGCATAGCTCAACAATAGAACACTTGCTTAACATGTACAAGGCCCTAGGATCAATCCCCAGTACCATAAACATGACAAGCAATAGATTTAATAAGTGCTGCCACTGCGGGAGACCACCAAGCCTGGCTGGCACAAATGGCTCAGCAAGCTTAGTTGCCTAGGCCCAAAGACCTGAGTGTAATTCCTAGATTTGATTCCCACTGTGGAACTGACTTCTGAAAGCTGTCCTCTGACCTCCACATACACATGTGCATGCCTTCCCTCACACATACCTCATGCACTCACAATAATAACAAGGTAAGTAAATATTTTTTAATGGCCACCCCTAAAACAGACAAAGGAGACCCTGACCTGGGGGCTCTTGGTACACCAGAACCTTCCCCAGTTACTGTTCTGCAGAGGGAGGCCCAGACTCTGACAGCTAAAGGGAGTCAGCATAATCCTGTCCATGTTCATCTAGACAGGCAGAAATAGAGAGTGGAAGAGAAGGAAGAGAGGAGGAAGGGACAGGAAGGCAGAGTCCTTCCTGGCCCCAGACTGCACACCTGACATGCCCGATGAAACCTCGGAGAGAGGCTGCCACCCAAGACAAGCTCTATCCTGAAAATGTCATCCAATGGGGAGTCCTGCCTCTTGCCATTTAGTGCCAGCTTCATCCAAGCAAAGGTCACCTGCTGTCAGCAGAGTACAGGTGCAAAGTGAGGTGGGAGGGATTCTGCCAGGTGGATTTCTGGTTTAGCTGGTTTCTGGTTAAGTAAATAAGGTGTGGTAGACTTCCATTTGGTATCTAAATGATAGTGGAATACACCATTTCCCTGAAGGGACAGTAAATTGTAATATAAATGGGATAATACTAAATGGCTCAAGAAAATGGGGAGTTTGGCAAAGGCTGGTGAGTGTTGACTTCAGAAATTAACAGTCTGGTGGCAGAGCTTTGAGGACCCACACTGTTGGATGTGACACTGCCCTATGGGCGGTGAGGATCCTGGTTCCAGCACAAGGAAGTGCTCAAGTTGCAATGCTGTGTCACCTCTGACATCCAGGCAAAAGGAAGTGAGATGCAAGGCAGCATGCTGCTATAGACTGCAGAAGGGTGGGAGGACAAGAATGAGGATGGCTCTGCAGATGCAAGGAGCAGCAGCTAAGCCTGCCCTTTGTCTTTAGCAGGCCAGGTGGCTGGAACAAACTGCCTTTAGCTGGATGACTTACAACAACAGAGCTTTTGTTTTGTTTTGCTTTGGTTTGGTTTGATTTTCTGAGACAGGGTTTCTCTGTGTAGCCTTGGCTGTCCTAGACTCCCTTTGTAGACCAGGCTGGACTCAAACTCACAAAGACCCACCTGCCTCTGCCTCCCAGAGTGCTGGGAGTACAGGCATGCAACACCGTGAATTCAAGTTCAAGGTGCTGGTGTCTGCCAAAATCCTGTTCCTCAGACATGCACTGTGTCCTCAGTGAAAGGGAAAGCATCAGCCCTTCTCCTTTTCTGAAGGGCACTAACTCACCTTTGATTGCTCTGTTACCTCTGAAGGCCCATCTCCTATTACTGTCACACTGGAGATTAAGACCCAACACAAGCATCCAGGCTATAACAGGATCCTTGTGTCACATGACTTGAATCCTGATTCCCACAGAGAGAAGGGGAAAGGGTAGACAACCCAAGTTAATATGGAAGACTCTAAAGAATTATTTAAAAGAGATGATCCTGTTAAGGATCAAGTATTTAGAAAAGTCACACAAATCCTTACAATGAATTAACAAGTCAGGAAGAAAATGAATGGAATGGAGATGACTGCCGTGCTGAGGGTACTAGACCTACAGAGAAATCTGGAAAACCAAGGGACAGTGTGGAGGATGCACGTGAAGCCAGTGAGCATCGATGGTGAGACAGACAGCTGCCCTTGACTCCACTTAGCCAGCAGCCTCCGAGCTCCAGCCGAACTGTAGATGGGTCTGCAGTCTGCAGAGACACTGCATGTGACTAGGGGCTCCGTGTCTGCACACTCTGCCACCCTATTCTATACCGAAATGCCTTAAAGAGCCTACATTTGTTATTATGAAGCTGGTACCAAAACCAAGTAACCAAACAACAACCAGAGCCAACCACACAGATATGGGAAATCAAGAGTCACCAAAAAAATGTTTTTCTGTGTAGTCGTTTACGTTCATCATCTTCAAAAAGGAGCACAAAAAGTTAAATATGGTAGGAAAATTAAGGATTTCATATTTCCTTTTATCTTTTCGTTTCTTTTTTTAAAATGGTTTTTAGAGACAGGGTTTTTCTATGTAACAGAGCCCTGGCTGTCTAGGACTCTATTTGAAGGCTAGGCTGGCCTTGAACTCACAGACGTCCAATCTACCTGCCTTTGCCTCCCCAGTGCTGGGATCAAAGACATGCACTACCACACTAGGCTCATATTTCTTAAAACTTTCCAATTAAAAACAATCCTTGAAGCTCAGCAACATATTTTATTATTACATTTTTGAAAAACAAAATGTATTAAATGTTTTCTTTTTAATCTAAAATAACTGATTTTTAAAAGAATGCCTTTATTATTTTTTTTTTTACTAGCAAAGATATAGTGGCTAAGTGACAGACAGGACATGTTCCCATCATGATAATAAGCTTTTGAAAAAGCTTTTGATGTATTACCCTATTTGGTTGGAAAACCAGAACAAAGCGTCAAGTGACTTCAGAATTCAGAAAGATTTGGACTGGCCCTCTGCGCTGTTTTGGAGAGAAGGAATAGGGTAGGAATTTTCTGAATTTTGTCCAGGTCAGATCCAGTTCAAGATTCAAAGAGAGAACAACATTGTCATTTGGGTTCAGTTTCAATTCATATTAAAATATCAGTTTCCTGCTTTGGGTTCAGCTCCATTTCTGCTGAGGGCTGAGAATGCTATTTAGTGTAAGAAAAGACGCCAGGGCAGGTATTTCACAAACAAAACAAAACCCACAAAACTCATTTTGTAAAGCCAGCACAGATGTTAAAGTTCTGGGGGAGTCCCTTAGCCTACAGTACCTGAATCAGGACTCTTGACAAACTCGCTCTCCACTCAAGGGACTCTTGATTGTGGCTTGGCCAGCCTCCTTCAGGTAGCAAAGAAAAACTGACACTTCAGGAAATGAACTTAATCCTCCAACAGAGAAAGGCTGAGACAGCCATAAAGAAAAGCTTTCTGCTTTTCATCCATTTCATCCACCCTGATGAAGAAACTCAGCCTCCAGAGAAAAACTGAGTAATGGGAATGCTTGATGATAAGCTGGGCCTGAGAAGTGGCCCCCCTCTTCCTCCTCCCCTTCTTCCTCCTGTCCGATGGGTAAATGTATCCACCACTACCTTACTGAGAGGGAGCTTGGGGCTGCTGTCTACCCACCCACATTTGTTTTCACCATCATTCCCTACAGAATGGTTCACAACCTTCCTAATGCTGAGACCCTTTAACACAGTTCCTCATGTTGTAGTGACCCCTAATCATAAAATTGCTTTTATTGCTACTTCATAATTGTAATTTTGCTACTGTTATAAATCATAACGTAAATATCTGTTTTCCAATGGTCTTACATGACCCCTATGAAAGGGTTGGTTGATAGATCCCCAAGAGGTCTTGACCCACAGCCATTCCTGTCTGCCCAGCCCTGGCTACTTGAGTTTTTTAAGCAGGCAACCAAACTGCTCAAAATGACAACTGTTAAGCAAACCCTACCGGCACATACACCCACATTTTTAAAAAGTAACTGAAAACAATAACTGAAAAAAGTGTTTAAGAAAAAAGGGAAGAATGTTATTGTGATGCATTGTATCAGTAAATATATGCCCTGTTGGACTAGGGATACAGCTCAGTTGGTAGAATGCTTGCCCAGTGTATACTGAAACCCTGTTTGATCCCCGCTGCTGCACTAACTAGATATGGTTGTAGTTTGTCTTTGCTACTTTGTGGATCTGTCTTTATTCCATCCTTCTCCACCCCCTTTCTAACACCCTTTCAGCTTTCTCACACTAGATAAGAGAAGAAAAAGGACAGAGAGGAAAAGAAAGAGATCCCTGAAAAAAGTCAGGGCTTGGAAAGGGGGCGATGTTATTGTTAGACTACTTCCTGTTGATTGGGGCATCAAGTTCCTTGGGGCAAATTGGATGTTCGCTATCAGGATATCTAATTTCTTCTTGTTGTTTCTTCTTTGTGCGCGACTACTTAACAAACTGCCACCAAAAACCAACAACAACAACCACCACCAACTCCCACACCTATTGGGGCCCTAGCATTTATATGCCCTCTGAAAAGTCCCCAGAATCCCAAATGTCACACAATCGCAGAAACTATCTACAGCTGACAAAACCACGACTCTTCTAGAGCACAAGTCAAATCATAGTCAGCTGCTGGGAAGCAGCCCTATATCCCCATATCTGGAATTAAAATGAAAACATATTCTTATAATATTGCTGCATTTTTTTAAGAAACCAAAATTTCAAACAGTCACTACATCTGGTGGCATAAAACTGCAATCCCAGCCCTCAAGAAGTAGAGACAGGAGGATCAGAAACTGAAGGTCATCCTTTGCTACAAATTTGAGCTTTAGGCTGGGCTGGGATACATTAGACCCTGTCTCAAACAAAATAGCAATAAAATCTCAAAAAAAACCCTGTTTTATAAGATAGAGTCTTTGTTTGTTTGTTGTTTGTTTTTTCAAGACAGAGTTTCTCTGTGGAGCTCTGGCTGTCCTAGAATTTGCTCTGTAGACCAGGCTGATCTCAAACTCTCAGAGATCTTCCTCTGGAGTGCTGGGATTAAAGGCATGCATCACCACTTCCCTGTTTAATAAAACCTTTTTCCCCCAGATGTTTTTAAATCTTTATTAACTTAGTAATTTTTATATTTTTCTCATTTTTACTCCCCAGCATTTTCTATGTGTACAATGATATAATTGCCAATAATGCGTTGATCTCTTCCTTACAGTCTTTATCTGAATTTCTTCTTCTATCTTGGTGACTGATGTCACTAACAAATATTGGGAGTGGTTAAGACACTTCTCATGGTTGTGAGAATACTACTTTTACTTTTAAGTTTTGGTGTTTGCTGAGCGCACTCAAGGTTACTCCTGCCTTTCGTCCACTTTTAATAGCAGTGTGAGTTGAATTTAATCAAATTCCTTTCCAGCATTTACTGATATCTAATGGCTTTCCTCTGCTAGTGGCTACTGAATTAAATGAATACATTTCCTGGTGTTGAACTGCTTTTGAGGATCCAAAATGAAGGCTACTAGGTCACAATGCACTTTTTGAAATATTTTACCTAGCATCTTCGCATCTAAGTTCATAAGATTTATACCTTAATTTTTGAGAGACTTGAATGCCAGGACAAGAAATCTAGATTTATTTGATGAGGAAGGGTGGGGGAACAATGAAGGGTTGATTGATAGTTTGCCACTTGGAAGATCTCCTCATGGCCAGTGACAGGAATTTATCTTCGGTGATTATCTGGGTCATGTCTCCGTTTTTTTGCTAATTTTTTCCCTCCTCTGTCCTGTTCTGGACAGTGTGTTTAATGGTTATAGTGGAGATACGGTCAACAAAAATCTTTACTTTTCTCGTAATTGGAAACCAATCTATTTTGAGTAACCATTGTTTCTTTTCATGTTTCCATGCCACTGTGTTTTTGCAGAGTGGTTTGCCAAGAAGGGGTGTGGGAGCCATTGGAATAACAACTGTCCAGGGGGAAAAATGTGTCCCCAAGGCCTCCTACAGCGGCGCTTTACAGCAGTGGGCTAGCACAGCGTATGCCCACAAGCGAAATGACTATATCTGCTGAGGAGTGACACTTTTAGGCAGCCTGCTCTATTGTTAAACTATTAGTCGGTGTTGTATTCCTCCCTGTTCGGGGAAAGCATCATTCTATGCTAAGGAAGACCCCTCAATTCCATCTAAAATGCTGAAAGTCCAAGACAGGCTGATAAATTCAAGCCCTAAAAAACAAATAAACAAACAAACAAAAACAAAAAGCAAAAACAAAGGAAACACGTTCGTTGGCCCTCGAAGACTCCTGAAAAAAAAAAAAAGCCCCAGATGCCCTTATGAGGTAAAGGAGTCTGGACAACTCCAGGTATGCACAGAAGATATCGACCTCAGGCTCCTCACTCTGGTCTGCAGGGTCCCAGCTCTCCCGAGAATAGATCATACCTTCTCTGACAGTCGGTTCATTCTATCCTCCTTTTCCATGATAAAAAATGTTTAGCTGAGTCCACAGGCAGTCAGCAAAAACTACATTTCCCAGGCTCCCTTGCAGCCAAGTGGCCACGTGACTAGGTTGTAAACAGAAGGTTGTAAACAGAAGTGATGTTTGCCGCTTGCTGGTCTTCAGTTTTAAAACGCTGGTACACCCTCCCTAATTTCCTGCTTCTCTAAAAGTGGACGCTAGGATGGAGAAGAATTACTCCAGACCACCCTGCTGGCCCCCTCCCCTCTCCTGTTGGAGGCAGTAACCTACTGTAGGGGACAGTTGTAGTTTGGCAGGCGGGGACCAGGCACCAAGGATTGAATCTCTATGCTGTGTTTGGGGACATACCCATTATATTAATGGAGGCCAGGTTCTGACAGCCTGTTAATTGCGTATGAGAGAAAAAGCAAAGCTAAGCGATTATTCCTCTCTCTCTGGCTGGAGTCCTGGAGAGAGGGGGCAGGTAAAAATCAATTGCGGGTTGGGTGGGGACAGTGAATATTAGTTGTATAATACGTAAGTATGCATTGGGCTAGAGCGTAAAGAAAGGCTGATAAATTAACTGACGTTACCTAACAAATGTTTAGACATAATCACATCAAGAGGGAAATCTAAATTACCATCACAAGGGGAACGGCTAATATCAAGCTAACTAGATTATTGTAAAACATTAAATAATTCCAGTGGGGTCCTGCTTTTCTACATTCCAGTTAAGCAACACGTTTTTAACTTTACTTATAGCAAGAAAACTTAAATGTTGGTTTAGGCCAAAATGTTCAGCTAAATGGTGGGCTGGCATGCTTGCCAAAAGTTCCCAGGAGAAATTACATACAGAGGCTCTTGTTGAGAAACATAGGTAAAGGGCATATATTTACAAATCAGTGAAACAAATGGAATTTTAGCAAGTGAATTAAAAGGGCCAGAATGTTGTAGAAGGGCCATTCTTAGTTCAACGAGATGCTCTGAAACAAGGTCCATAATGTGAAGGGCTGATGAGACCCAGGGATTTTGAGTTCATGTGCAATCTGCAGACTGCAGTAGAGAGATGGGACTGTGCTCCTAGAGTACTCGAGGTGAGCCATGAGGCACAAGGTTTTCATACTGCAAAAACACGAGTGGCAAAGCCCTTCAAAAGTACGTTCTCCAACGACTCTCTCTCCCCACTACGTTCTGTAGGCTTTTTAATACACCAGGGGTCAAAATAAGAAGGAATTTTCTTCCCCACAAAGATTGCTCCCCATAATTCATCTGGTTTCTAATGGTCTCTGAGGCCAGAAAGTGGTTAAGACAATGTATATGTAGTCGAAAAAAAATCAACAAGTAGTTATTCGTAATTAAAGCATAATTGTATGATTGCTCATTCTGTTTTGGGGAAGCTGTTAAGTGCACAGTAAATACTTGCTGATTTACGGCCAAGCCCTCAGCATTTCAGTTTGGCCTTACTTGGCTCCTCCCTCTGCCTCTCTAGTCTGAAGCTCGGCCTCTCTCATCCTCCACTACGTAGGATTTCCTTTCTAACTGTGGTCTAGGGCTGATGTTCAGTGCATTTCTTACTCTAGGCTACAACCAGGAAAATCTGAAAAATGCTTCATGATGGCTGTAGTGACATATACTCGTGATCCCACATCTTGAGAGGTGGAGGATTATGAGTTACAGTGATCTCAAGGCCAACTGTGGATATTTAGTGTAGACCAGGAAAAGGAGGGATTGGGAGAAGGAGAGGTAATGGAAAGGAAGAAAGGGGAAGCAGGAAGGGGGAGAAGAAGGGAAGAGAAGAAAAAGAAGAGTCATATGCCACAGAGGGTAGCTCCTTTGGCACGGGCCCTGGGAGGAGCAGAGGGAGACAGGGGATGACACACTAGGAGCTCTTCAGCTCCCTAGAGGAGGGGCAGGATGTGGAAGTTGCTCCAGAATAGTGAGAGAAGAGTGTGTGTGGGGGGGAGTAGAGGGAGAGGGTGGGATCCTGGCAGAAGCAAAACAGACCCGACCACCAAGCTCTCCTTCAGTCCACCAGGCCCTGCCCTGTGGCTGAGCCACAACAGGCTTGCAGGCCACGTTCATTGGGCTCACACAATAGGACTTTTTTTTCCCAGGCAGTGAAAGGCAAGGCAGACAACATGGCTTAGTTCAGAAGTAGGAGACATAAAATGGTCAGGACGGAAATAACCTCATTCTTGCCAGAATGTTCCTAGTTTATCCAAAGTTTATATCAGGAATTCTAGGCATATCTCTCTTACTGGGGGTGCCCAAGTGTGCTCTTGGAGCTCTATAGGCAGCTCTAATGCTTCATGTATTCCTAGTAAGTTAGGAAAGTATGTGGGGAGAGCAAATAGGATACTCCCAGGTAATCATGGTGGCTGCTGACCCAGATGGCCCTAAGTCATCCTAAGTTGAATCCTTAGTGCCCTGGTCCTCACCACCTAGTTCTCTGTTGGTTTGTTTTTTGTCATGGTACACCAGACTGTCCTTGAACTTGCTATGTACTAAGGACAACACTGAATTCCTGGTCCACTGTGCTAGGAGTCCAAGTGTTCACCCCTGCACCCAGTGTATGCAGTGCTGGGGCTGCGACAAGGCAAGCACTCAGTGAACTAAGTTACCTCTCCTGCCCCCTCCCCCAAATCTTCTGCCACTTATCCTTGGCCATGTAGCCTTTAGAGGCTGGACTCCCTGGGTCGATGTGCCGCCTGTTCTCCATGGCTCACCAATACATAGCTGAGTATTGCCTCTGGCAACCTGAGGATTCCTCGAACAGCCAGCTCCTCTCTGCTCATTCTGTTTCTGCCCTCTGAGTCTTCATTGCGCAGAGGAGCTCTTATGCATCTACTTACTGGTGTACCTGTATCACTTGCCTTAAGGGTAGGGACGCTGTCTGCTCTTCTCTAGACCAGTGCCCAGTACATCTGCTAGGCACTCTATGAAACCCTGGCCCCGCCTCCTCTCTCAGGTACACAGCAGGCCCTAAACTCCCCGCCTGCCCTTACCCCTTCACACCTGGTAGGGACTCCAGCAGAAAGGACAGCCATGGCACCTTTCACATCAGAGACATTTCGCTAATTCCTTCTGTCTCTGTTAGCATGCTTACTTTCCCCTAGAGGTCCGGACTATTGCATCAGGGCTTAAAGGACTCCTTTTCTCTGAGAGTCTGAGAAAGTTGGCTAAAGATGTTGAGATACGTTAGGAGAGGAGGAGCTAGCTATCTGGAGCAGCCATGCCAGGAAAAATTGAATGCAAGCCACACATGTAATTCTAAGTTGTCTACTACCTCATTTCAAAATATAAAAAAGAAATGTTGCCTTTGACCTTAATCTTAAAATATTTTATATGTTAGTGTTTCAATATGAAATATGTTAGTTCATTTGCTGTTATTCTGTGTCTTCCTCAAAATGTCATAGTATGTTTTATGTTTAGGGTATTAGCCACCTTTCAAATGCTCAGTGGTATGTGGCTTGTGGTTTCCTATTGGTCAGGAAGACTAGACCTAGAAAACATTTGTGTTTGGGGAGGGTCTTGCCATGGATACTTTAAAATGTCACCTGCTTACTTTCATCTTGTTGACTTTAGGGTGGAATGTATGACCTTGATGATCTGACCAAGAGGAGGAAGTGGAAGCATAGGCAGAGTACAGATGCATGGCGGGACAGGTATGAGGTACAGTAGGGAGTCACCATCTTTCTCACCAACTGCATCAGTTTATTGTTGATGAGTCTCTCAGAGTTCCAAAGTGCCAGACAGGAGCAAGTGTCAGCTGTTAGCCAGATGTGGTGGCTCAAGGCTGTTCTCTGAGCATCTGGGTCACTGAGACAGGAGAGCTCTTTCAAATTGAGGCTACCCTTGGCTACTGCATGAGACCATTTCTCAAAGGCAGGGAGGTGGTTATGTACTTAATACACAAGCATAAGTACCTCAGTTCAGTCTCAGCATTCACTAAAAACCCAGGCCTGGTGGCTTATGTGTGGCCATCCTGGTGCTGGGGAGGCAAGGATGGGTAGGTCCTCAGATACAACTGAGAGACTGTGTCAAAAAACAAAGTAGATAGGATGCTGAGGGAGGGCACTTGAGGTTGACTTCTCTCTCTCTCTCTCTCTCTCTCTCTCTCTCTCTCTCACACACACACACACACACACACACACACACACACGTCTGTCAGATCTCTTCCAGGGGGAGAGGAGACTAAGGAGCTGACGAGGGTCAATGGGAAACTGTCCCTCACAATGGCTGGAGCTTAGTGAAGACCTGGCTCAGAAGCCTGGTCATGTGAGATGTCCATCTCTCAGGGCTATTTCCCACAACCCTGCTGGTCTCTCCCGTGAATGTTGCATGCAGTGTTACGCCCAAGTCTCACAGACCCCAAACACAGTAGGTCTTTTATTTCGAGCTCGGGCCCACACTGGGTCACTGATGCAGTGTTTCTCGAGTGGTTATTTAGGGTTACATCAAGGTTCAGGAATTCCAGCTTAGCAGTTTTATGACTGATTGACACTTAGGAAATATCGGGTGTCTGGAGGAAATTTCCTACCCAGAAGGGCAAGCCAAACTGTAATTGTTTTACTCAACCTGTTGTAAAGAACATGTCGGTAAACTTCAGGTAGTGACTGATTAGCCATTGCTAGGGGTAATGGTTAAATATTACCAGAAGTGAGTGGTCGAAGCACTTTTTTTTGTGATCTTCTCTCCTTTTTGAAACTGTAGTTTGTGCCTAGGTCATTTACCCTTACGACAGAGTTTCTTTTTCAGAAATGGGGTTACACAGGCCTCACAGTGGCATTACTGTCAATTGCTTTGTGTCTAAAAGGTATGTTATAGAATCTGTATACAGGGCAGCCTCGAAGCTAATTGC
>CM053752.1:58034296-58056633 GCA_028658305.1 Pachyuromys duprasi
GAGAGCGTTCTCACATATACCAGCCATTGTTGTGTAAACCTTGCTCCCCAATTTAAAGTCAATTGATTAATAATAATAAAAAAAAGCTAGAAGCCTGCAACTGGCTGAAGAGAAGTGGGCAGAGCTTAGGTTCCTGGGCTTGGGGTCTCAGATGGGGACCACAAGGAGGCAGAGACAGACAGGAAGGAGGCCAGAGAGAAGTTGCCATGGGGCAGTATGGACCATGAGGGCTGGCCTGATGGAACAGAAGCAGCCCAGGTAAGAGCAATTATGGCAGTAACTTGGGGTGTGTAGCTGGGAAATAGCAAAATAGCCTAGAGGGTTGATACCTGCCTAGTAATTGTTCCATAAAGCTTATTATAAATCTAAAAGGTCTCTAGCTAGTAACTAGATGAGTTAGAGAAGCCCTCTAGAGTCTAATAATTATTCCACAACACAGGGTCTCTACAACAAGCCCCAGTGATCTTCCTATCTCCCACAGAACAGGGACTGTGGGCAGATGTGTGGATCGACTCTTAGCTTGTTGTGTGGCAGTCCGGGATCTGAATTCAGGTCCTTGAAGCTACAAGTTAAGTAAGTTTTGGTTGGTTGGTTAGTTTCTTTGTTTTGTGGGCTTTTTAAAGACTGGGTCTCACTATGTAGCCCTGGTTAACCTAGAATTTGCTATATAGATCAAGCTGATCTTGAACTCACTGAACTCTGTCTACTAAACACTGGGATTAGATGTGTATGCCACCACTCCTGGGTAACCACTGAAGTGTCTCCAGCCCCAGTATTCTGTTCTTTAGTCTAAGTGGCAGTTAGATTCATGATGTTCATAAATACATTCAAATCTTTCACTTAGACAGCTGATTTTTGCCCCCTGAAACTTCAAATGCTTTTAAAGAAAGGATGTGGGCCAGAGTAGAAGCCATCTGGATCAGCGAAGGTGATGCTTTGCCACAGGCAAAGGGCTAAGGTATGGTGCCTGTCTTTTGATTCCCCATGGGGGATTGAAAGGGTTGGATTAAATGCCCTCTGAGGTTCTCTTCAAAGCTAAAAGTTGTATGATTCTGCACTCAAAATGCCAGAAGCTTTCAAAATATGTTAGTTAACAAAAATACAATAAAAATCAGGGTTTTTTAAAAAGTCATCCTAAAAATTTTCAACGAGTTCTCTCCCATCTGAGTACAGGGCTCTTAGACTAAAGATTTTGTGCAAACTTGTGCTTAATTAGTATCTAGGTATAAGACTTGGCTGTCAAAATATTCTAATGGAATGTTCTGTTTGTCTCGTTTCTTAACAACCTTTGCAAGATTCAACATTCTAAATTTTAAGCTGTAACACACAGATCATGTTATGTCGCAGGCTAGAAGTGATATTCAGTACAGGAAAACAGTCAATGTAGATAGTCTTCTCTTTTACGTTGTAGTACTGAGGACTGAACTCAGGACCTTGAATGTCCTAGGCTACCCCTAAACTCTTCTACCACTGAACTACATATCTAGCCATTTATAAAATTTTGAGACAGGGTCTCAACTAGTCTTCTAGCTGGTCTTAAACTTGCTGTTGCCCAGGTAAGTCTTGAATTTTAGATCCTCCTGCCTCAGTTTCCTCAGTAACTGGTATTACAGGCCTGTATCTGTAGTGAGAATTTTGGTGTCTTAAAAAAAACAATTACATTATGTAAACATGTTTTTGTTTTAGTCCTAGGAAAGGGTTATGGGGCTGCTTCGGACTTGTGCTCTGACAGCTGAAGACAGTTTAATTCTGGGGACTCTAGAGAGGGTCTAAAAAGACCACAGCCCCAAGAGAGGAGGCATGGCTGTTTCTTCTTCTGCTGCTGCTGCTGCTGGTGGTGGAGGTGGTTTGCCAAGTGGTCATGAGAAAAGAGACAATAAAAAGAAATTGGAAAGACCCTGAGTTGAACATTGAGTTTGTCTCAAGGAACTCAATGCCCCTAGTCAGCAGGAAGAATCTAAAAAGATCTCAACGCCTCCCTTTCTACACTAACCTTCTGTCTCTCCTACCTAGTGTTGGGATGTTGGAAGGGATTGGGGTGGAGAAGCATGGTAGATAGATATAAGAACCCAATCAAAGTCGCATAAACAAATACACCAAGCTGTGTCACCAGGTGAATAGAAAGAAACACTGCTAATCTATTTCCAAAGTATGTGCTGATGGAAAAGACTCAGGTTAACTAGAGGTTGCACACTTTTCAAATGAGTCATCAAACATCTATAGTGTCTATTCCCCCCCACCCCCCAGTACCCTCTGGCTGCATTTCATTTCTTTTTAACTGTCTTTCTGTTTTGTTTTTTTGGGTGTTTTTGAGGTGAGGTCTTATGTAGCTCAGATTGCCCTTGAACTCACATGTAGTTGGGTCTGATCTTGAATTCCTGATTCCCTGCTCCTACCTCGCAAGGGCTGAGATTACAGGTGTGCATCACCATGCCCAGCTCTCCAGACTTCTTTTCTAGCCTAAGTTTCAGAACCTAAATTCCAATTTCCTGTTAGAAATCTCTCCATGGATATCAGACTCAAACATATCCCTAATAAAGTTCCTGTTATCTTTCCTCTACAGGCTATTCCCCTGCCTCACTCCACCAAAGATGATGACTAATTTCCCTGTGCCAAGTTCCTTAGCTTTGTTTCCAAAACCCTACGTAGGAAGAGCCACCCCTGCATCCCAGAGCATGTACTGCAGAGGGGAAGGGGTTGTTCAGGCTGCATAGGTGAGCAACCTCAGGCTAGACACATCTGGGGGAGGGACACTCACTAAGAACCCCCTTTGCACTCCCAACATTGGAGTGCAACACAGTGTTCTGAGACGGTTGTAACAAAACCCATTCTTCTTATTCTTATATTTATTATTCTGTATAATTAATGTGGTAATAAAAGCACTTTAAAATAAAATACAAATGACTCGATCTTGTCCTTACTCTCCTAAGAAACCTTGCAGTATACAGAATTCCAGCTTGGCAATTTAAGTTCATGGCTGCTTTTATTCACTGGCTTCTGGCTTCCTTTGTTACTACTGAGAATCTGGTCACTGTCTAGTTCAGTGGTTCTCAACACTGTGCTTTCTCACACCACAACTCTCCATTTCTACCTTCTCTTTTATGTCTTCTGCAGCCTGGGTAGCTACTGATTTGCATGTCTTTCCTCTAATTCTTTCTTCAGCTATGTCCGAGAAATTAAACATTTCCATTGGGTTTTAAAGTTTAGTTTCTACAAGTTTTATTTTGGGAAGCTCCAGTTGGTCTTTTTCAATTCTGCTGGATTACTGTCTTGGTTTCCTGGCCCATATTATCTTTGCCTATTTTTTTTTTCTTCAAATTGAATAGGTATAGTTGTCTTCGTAGACTCCAGCTAATCATTTCAAAATTGAAAGGCTTTGCAGGTCTTTTATTCTAATTCATTCTCTCTCTGCCTCTGTTTCTCTCAATTTTAAAAACCTCTCTCTCACACACACATACAGACACACAAACACACACACACAGATTTGATTGCTGGCCCACACATGCCATAGCATGTGTGTAGAGGTCAAAGGGCAATTTGCAGAAGTTGGCTCTCTCCTTACATAATGTAGGTCCTTGGACTTAAACTCTCGAATTAGGATTGGTGGCACATGGTCTTCAGCTGTGAATCCATCTCACAAACCCTGTTTTGATTTTTTTGTTTTGGGAAGTTTTATTTTGGGAGAGGCGGAAGGGTACTGCTCTTTTGAGAAAGGGTGACACTTTAGCTCAGGCTAGCCTGGAATTCACTGTGTGGCCAGGTTTGTCTTGGACTCACTGTAGGCTTAGATTTTTCACCAAACCTAAGTTAAGCACCTTACCTCCTTTCCAGCTTCCCCCTCCCCTGGAGATTAGGTTGATGGGGATTACCAGACTCAGTTCTTAGGATACCAGCAGCCCAGTCCAAAGGCCAACACGAAGCAGCAACACAAAGTCAGCGAAAGCCGAAAGACTCAGTTGGATTGCCCAGAGAAGCTCTCTGGAACATTTTTCTCTTCGAAGTCAAATGTCGAAACACGAAGATCAGTGTAGTGATGTCGATCCAAGAAGCAATGCCTCACTGTGCTTTGGCCTCCCTATATATCCTGTCTTCAAAGTCCACCCACAGATCTTCTCGGCTGGGCAAAGTCATGCCCCTCACACGTGAGGGGTCACAGTAAGACATCACGTGCCCTCTCATAAGCCGACCTGGGCAAAACATCATGTGTCCACCTTGCAGCAAAACATCACATAACAAAACTCAGTCTTCAAAGAAACCAGAAATTTCCACTGTTGGGATCCGTAAGCAGGCATCTCTACGGCCAGCCCCAAGGGACCTGACAAACGGGATATCAGGCATCTGTGAAGCCACCTATGGACCACCTGGAACTACCTGCGCATGCTCTGGGTCACCTTATAGAGAACTCGAAGCTCCTCCTCCTCTTTTTCTCTCGTGCTTCAGCCAGAGATGGTCTATGAGACCCATTCCCACTTCCCTTCCCTTTAAACCTTCTCTAATAAACCTCTCACGTGGAACCAGTCGTGTAACTCTCATCCCGCACGATGTCTAACATCCACTGCAGTCATTCCTCTGGTGTTGCCTTGAGAATGCTGACTTCCAACTGTGTGCCACCACAAACCCACCCTACCTGTCATTCTGAAGGGTCGTTTTTGGCAGGAATCACCTCTACTTGCCTGAGATGACCAGGCACTTTTCATTATTTCTTTCTTCTTTTTTGTTTATTATTATTTTTTACACGGGGCCATGTTATGTTGCCCTCACAGTCCTGACATTCGCTGTGTAGTACAGAGTGACAAACTCATAGCAAACCTGTCTTGGTCTTACAAGCACTTAGATTATATGTTGCCGCCATGCCTCTTTTTCTGTTATTTTTTTTTTTAATCTGTCTATCTATTTGGATAGGATCTTACTTTGCAGCCCAGGCTGACTTAGACCTCTCAATATGGTTGGGGGTGGTCTCAAACT
The DNA here is from genome assembly GCA_028658305.1 of Pachyuromys duprasi. NCBI lineage: Eukaryota > Metazoa > Chordata > Mammalia > Rodentia > Muridae > Pachyuromys > Pachyuromys duprasi. The sequence goes on from CM053752.1 coordinate 58,039,262, forward strand.
CTCAGCAATCCTCCTGTCTCTGTCTCCCCAGGGCCAGAAGCATAGGCATGACCCCTATACCTAGGCTTATGGTTTCTTTGATTTGGTTTCGCTTGTTTATTATTTAATTTATTTTGAGCACCCCAGAAGTCTGGCAATGAAGCTGTAGCAGCACCAGCCACAGCCAGGCATTCTCTGGCCTGCTCTGCTCCTTCAAAGTGAGACCCTCCTGGTGACTTCCTGGTCTGATGGTGAAGCTCTTTCAGTCACCCTTGTCCTGTAGGGTTGACCCATGGTGGCATGCGTGTGTGTGTGTGTGTGTTCCTCCTTGACCTGAGAGGCCCACAGATGCAAACTTCAAGTTAGCCAAGTTAGCTCAGGCCCTCATACAAACCCCAGCTTCCTGCTCAGTTTACTTCCAGAGTTCTTTACTTGTGACATGGGCCTTTAGCTTTTTATCTTCTTGTCTGACCCTTGATGTTTTTAAAGAGAAGGGCTAGCAAGGTGGCTCATAGGATAAGGGCATCTGTACAAGCCTGGTGAGCACAGTTACACTTGCAGGTCCCATGTGGCAGAAGGAAGGCTCCCACAAGAGCCAACTCCTGCCCTCCACAGACAGCCGCAGCATGTACATACTCGTGGAATAAGTGTAAAAAAAAATGGTAAAGAAGATTGGCTAACTTACTGTTTTATTATAGTGAATGTTTCTGGGAGTTTCCCATGGAGGCTTTTTGGTTGTTGTTGTTGTAACTAAGGACCTCATTGGGAACATGCCATGCTCTTCTGATTTTCCTGTTTCTCAAATGAACTTACAAACTAGAAAGCCCACCTGACCTATGCTCAGGAAGGTAACATGGAAAAAGCAAGCATATGTTTCATTAAAGTCTTCTATACCTCAGGAAAAGATTTCTGTTGAGGTTCCCTTCAAAAAAAATCAAATTATGGAGACTTTTTTAGGAACAAATTTGAAATTTTCTAAGGATTCACTTTTTCACAAAATTTAATTTTCTAATCCTTATTAGGTTATTTTTAAGTTGCAATACTTTATCTAAAAATTGCTTTTCTAGCAAATTCAGCCATCCAGGAATCCAAGAATAAGAATAAAATTACCCTGCATAGTCCAATTACACAGCATGAGCATTTGTTGTTGTTGTCTGAGCCTGGGTTTCTCTGTTTCTCTGGCTGTTCTGGAACTTGCTCTGTAGACCAGGCTGGCCTCGAACTCAGAGATCCACCTGCTTCTGCCTCTCAAGCACTGGTGAAAGCAGGACATTAACTCCATTTTGTGTTGGTCTCCATTATAGAACCGGGCCTGACCTAGGCCTGGCTCTGAGAAGTCATCAGTTCCAGGAACAGACCATAAAAATCCCCCAATCAGAGGAGAGGGCAGCCAATTAGAGGAGAGGGTAGCCAGGAGATAACCACAGGAATGTGGAAAGATCTTAAGACTGGCCATCTGTGCTTGGCACCCTTATATGGTTTAGGTTCTCATCTTATGGTTAAATATTCATGGCACAATGTGGTCTGCTGGCCATGTGGGCAAGATCCAATCAAAAACTGATCCAAGCAACTGCCCACCAATCAGGTTTTAGATTACCTTAATTTTCAATGGAACTCCCCTCTTTACCCACAAAAAGGCCTGCAAGCTGACATTCAAGATCACCATTTTGTAATGAAGCTGACACCTGCGTGCAGGATTCTTGCTTTTTGAAATAAAAACACTCTTGCCGATTGCATATGTGAGTGGCGGTCTTCGTGTTGCAATTTCAGACTTAACACTAGGATTAAAGTCTACCACCACCTATCTCAAGTATCTTGTTTAATGTTCTTTATTCATCAGGAAGTCTTTAATGCACAAATCAGAACCTTTTAACTCACAAGGTCACACACTGTAACTCAGGCTACCCTGGAACTAACTACCTCAGGCTGGTCTCAAACTCAAAATAATTCTGCCTCTGCCTCCTGGATGATGGAATTAGAAGTAGGAGCCATCACTTCTGGTTCAGAGTCGTTTAGCTCTATTTTGCGCAAGATTCAAAGAAGCCTGGCTCTCTGGTTTTCTATCTTGAAGTCCTTAGAAATAATAACCTAAAGGTAGATGTGCATTTTTGAAAGCAGCTCATTTTAAGAGCTAGGAATGCCACCTGGCATATTCGTGAGGAAGAAAAAGCAGAGCTATAAAAACAACCTGTCCCAAAGGTCAAGAAGCAGCAGGATGGCTGCCCTCAGACCAAGCTGGAGCTGATGAAAGGCCAGGGCTCAGCTTCAGTGTGGGCAAGTGTGTGATCTGAAGACAGCGACACAGTGTCTTCATACATCTTCCTGTATTCACATTCTATATTTATACAGTTAAGGTTTAAAAGTTACTTTTACGATGAATTCTTTTCAGATCAAGGAGAAACTTTAAATCCAATTTCCTTGAAAACTGGTTCTGAATAATCCAGCACTAATAAAAGCCGGGGTTGTGCCTGTGAGTTCCCTGCCTCTGATTCAGGAGTGAGCATCTCCTCAGCGACTCTAAGATCTAAAGTGTGAGCTCTAAAGAGATAACCCTGGAGGCAGCAGTGGCAGAGGAGTCCCAGGTGGGCTGCAGCTTGACCTCAGAGAGTTTCACTTGGGGAGTTGTGCAAACACCAGCTCAAAATGCACAGCCCCAAAGTCGAGAGCTGATTTGGGTTTAGAGAGTACAGGGAGAGCAGGGAGATCTTAGTAGGGAAGAAAAGGCTCTCAGCCCACCCTGCTCTTGTTCTTATCACTAGCTCTGAGTCAGCACAAAAGCACAAAGAAACCTAAGGCGCATGGGAAGACCAGGTGCTCTCACTCCGAGACTGGGGTAAGCCTCTTGCTGCTGGGAGTCAAGAATTTCAACACCACCAACAAATCACGGTGGGGTCTGTAGACATGCTCAGTGGTTCGGAGTAATTGCTGTACATCGGAGGACCTGAGCTCAGACCCCAGCATCCACATAACAGGCTCTATAATACACCTCATAAACCATCTTGCAATCTTATTACTGCAGAAAAATTTTTAGAAAAAATAAACATACCAAAACATTCTACCTCATCTTTAAACCATTAAACAATATAACCTTAAAAGTCACCAAAATCCTGTGTTAATGTGGACTGCAGATGTGAGTCTCTTGAGAAGCCAGTGGCTACCCTTCTTGGGTGTGCAGAGCTGACCTTTCTCTGTCAGTCCCCCAAGCCCCACACCATTGCTCACCCATGCTTAAATCTATATTAAAGCCTTTCCTTAATACACACCACTATTGGTTCCTACTGACTCAGCCTAATATTCTTGCTGGAGCCTAAGAATCCAAGCTTTAGCTGGCAAGATGCACTCACATGCATAAAGGTGGTTTTCATGCAATTCCCAAAATATGGGAAGAGCTGACTACAAAGTTGTCCTCAGACCACCACACCTCCACTAGGGCCAGATGTGCATGGCTCACACTTTAATCCCAGCGCTTGGAAGGCAGGGGCAGTTGGATCTCTGTTGTTCAAGACCAGCCTGATCTGTATAGGAAATTTCAAGCCAACCAGGGCTACATAGTGAGATGTTGTCTAAAAGAATCCTAGTTTCACCCCTGTAGCAAGCCACTGGAAACACTGAGGTGCCCTTCCAGCTGCTGCTGTAGTGGACGACCTAGCACTTTGTAAAAGGAGGAGGATCAGCCAGACAGTTCACACTGATGGTTCTCACTGGTGGCTCTCACTGATGGTTCTCACTGGTGATTCTCATTGATGGTTCACAATGGTGAGTCTCACTGGTGGTTCTCACTGGTAGGAAATGCTAGGGCAGTGGAAGCAGGAGGATTAGGATTTGAGGCTAGCCTGGACTACCCCTTTGGAACTCCCATAAACATGAAAACTAACTCTGTCTCTGTCTCTCCTTTTTTCTATCTTTTGTCTTCTTCCTCCCTCCTCCTTTGGGTTTTCACCTGAAGGCTCATAGAGCCCATAAAACTTTTCTTTAAATAAATTGTTATGCTTTCTTCCCTTTAGTCTGTCTTTGTCAGGTTTTATTCAGACCCCAGCCAGGACTCCTGGAGAGCACAGGAAACTTCATGTTTCTATAGAATCATTCTTATTATCATTACTGAGACAGGGTCTCATCTGTTGAAGACCTCCTACTCACTGTGTAGCTGAGGCTGATCTTGAACCCAAGTGCTGGAATTCTAGGTCTGTCTAGCTATTCCTCATTACTTTATCACTGGTATCATTCAAGGATCTCAAAGCTGGAAAACCCAGCCACCCGCTTACTTTAGGTTTGCGATAATGGGACTCCTGACACTCAGCATAATCCTCTCTTCTTCTTTCTTTTTAAAATTTTAAAGACAATGTCTCACTCTACAGCCCAAACTGGACTATAGTTCTCAACCCTCCTGCCTCAGCTACCCAAATTGCTGGTATTACCACCACAAACCAGCAATTCCTTATTTCTTCCCAAAAGTTTTTTTTTTTTTTTGGTCTCTTTAAACAGGTTTATTTGTTTTATCACAAGAACAAAAGCCATTGGCTTGTCTGATTCTGTGCCTGAAGGAAGCTATAAGGAAGTCTGCCTGGCATCCAGGTGGCAGACCGTCAGAGAGGTAAGAATGTACGTCACAAGCTCCAGCACCTGCCTCAGCAGGGAGAAATTCCTCCTGGAAGTTTGTATCAAAGCGAGCTGAGCCTTGGAAGAGAGGCACTAAGGATGCCCAGCATTGGATGAACAGCCTAAGAGTTGATGGGATCCCACAGCAGTGACCATTTCCAAGCCTTGTGAAAAAATAGGGTTTGTTTTTAATGTAACAAAAGAGCTTCCAGGCAGGTACTCATCCTGGTTCTGTGCAGTTATCCCTTCATGGCAACAAGGCCCAACAGTTTCCAGGGAACATTTTTTTTTTTTTTTCAGGATGGCTGGTATGCTGACCTGGGTGGTCAGGGCTGGGTTAGGGGAAGTCGTTGTAGGGCAAGCGGAAGGGGTAGAGTGGTGTGTGTCTTGAATCCTGTCAGAGTAGCTTGCCCTCCAGGAGGGCAATGGAAGGCCAGAGGACCAGAGTCTGGTATTTGAGCATGCTATACATATTCAGGCCAACGCGGGGATCAGGTTTAAGGTTTTGAGGCCTGAGGTGGCTGCCACAATGTTCTTGGGCATCTCCTTATGTGCCAAGTCTACAAGAAGCACAGTATTCCCTCAGTAGAGGTATTTGGCCAGTTCTGTCAGGTACTGGGTATCTGCAGTGGATAACTCCAGGGAATCCACAATGTGTAGGTCATCCTGCATCAGCTTGACAGTCAAGGCCACCTTGAGGCCCAGTGCCCACACTTTTCATGGGCAACATGTAGTAGTATCTTGTAGGGCCCCGGGGACCGTGGACTATGCCTCCTCCCTGCCATAGGGGGAAACGGATGCTGCCATGCTGGGCACGGCCACTGCCTTTTTGTGGCCAGGGCTTGCGACCACCACCACTCACCTCAGCCCTGGTCTTGGTCTTAGCATATCTAATTCTCTTGAAGTTCCTCTGCCAGATGGCAACTTGGTGCAGAATGTCCAGCTGGGCGTGGTGGCAAACACATCGGGGTACAGCTCTGCCAGGCCTCGAGGCCGACGCGCTCCTGCTCGAAGCCTGGCAGAGACTCGACCCACGCTGCACCGGGCGATGGTGCGCCCGGATCCGGAGCTCACACTTCCGTAACACGGGATCTAGGAGACCTGAGCTATTCCCCCGGCTCCGAAAACCCTGGCTGAACCGCGTCTTTTGCCAGCGAGTTAAGAACCTGGAAGCCAGAGCAAAGTGGCCTGGTGCAACCGCAGCATCTCGGATCAAATCTCCCCGTAGACTTTTTAAGCATTTGTTAAATTTGTAAATTTTTCCTATCTTGATTCATGAATGGACATAACGACTGAACTGTAGGAAAAAGTTTCCATCTGCTTTAGGAATCCCTCTGACTTTCGGAATCCAGCTGACTTGATTCCTAAAGCTGCCATTGGAAGGATGCAGAGGTTCTTCTGTATTAATAGAACAATAAGGTCAGCTAGCCACATCCACCTAGCAGCAGAAACTGAACACATAGGGCAAACAATGACGTAAGCAAATGTGTACTGAGTGTCCATCACACAGCAAGTGGAGCATAAAGTACAGGCATTTGGTTTTTGGTTGACTGTTTATTTAGGCAGAGTTTTGCTATATCTCCCCTGACTGCCTCAAACTCATGACAGTTTTCCTTCCTCGGCCTCCCAAGTACTAGTTTACAGTCATGAGCTAGCACACCCATATTTGTTTTGTGTGTGTGTGTGTGTGTGTGTGTGTTTTAAACAAGGAAAATGTGATTCTGACTTTTAAGAAGCTGTAAAATAGCTGGAGAGATGGCTTGCTCAGTAGTTGAGTACATTTACTGCTCTTAGAGGACCCAAGTTGTTTCCCGCCCCCCCCCCTCCGGAGGCTTAGACCTGGCTGTAAGTCCAGTTGCAGGGGGTCTGACAGTGAGTCTGGAAGCACTGGAAGGCACACACATGCTTGCAGGCAAGCACTCATACACTTACAATGTTTTAAAACTTTAAAATAAGTTGTAATAAATGGCAGGCTAATGAGCAAATAGTTGAAATAGTGGGCTGTGCACTCAAGAAGGGGTATAGGAGGGCCAGGGAGAAAGAGTAAGGTGGACACTGGGGCAGAAGTCGAAGAGGTCAGACTGTAGCAAGTCCAGAAGGCTGAGCAGTATCAGCTTGGCCTGGGGGCCCTCCTTTCTCCCTTCAGAGCTTATAACTGAGGAGCTTCGGGGCATTAATCTCTTCTTGGCAGCTCTCCCATACACATCCTAATGGACACCCGTGTCTATATGCCTCTGTTAGCCACAGCCTTCCCCTTCTTATCAGTGACTTGACTGAGTGACTCCTGGGGCATCTCAGGTGGCTGAGGCAGGGCCACCAAGAGCCCTTTCATTGGTTCTGGCTTTTAGTTTATTTTATTATTATTCAGTGACTTGTTTATTTTTATTTCTTCAAACAGCACAGCCAGGCTGATGTCAAACTCATTGTACAGCCGACAGCAACCTCTTGCCTCAGTTCCTCCCATTTCCCCTAAGCACTGAGGTTACCGCTGTGCGTGGCTGGGACTCCCCTTGTAGGTAACTCTAACTGTACTTTGCAGATGTGAATTCCCCAGGTTTTTTTTTTTTTTTTTAAGACTTATGTATTAACACAGTGTTCTGCCTGCATGTGTTCCTGCAGGCCAGAAGAGGGTACCAGATCTCACTATCGATTGTTGGGAGCCACCATGTTCCTGGGAGTTGAACTCAGGATCTTTGCTTTTAACCTCTGAGCCATCAAAGAAGAGCACAGTGGTCACAGTCAGGAAACAGAAGCCTAAGCAAGGAGCTAATAAGACAGTGCTAGCTGCTCCAGATGAGTTAAACTTTGTAAGTCTGATGAAATACAGGCTAGATCTGAAATGACTTGCACACGTGCTCCTACATCAGCATCCATCTCTAAGAAGTTAGGAGAACGGCAGACGCAGTGAATGCTTGGGGGTCCATGGATATCTAAGCCACAAATAGCAAAAAGAGATTCAAAAACCAGACACTCCAGATTTAATTGGATTCCTATGTGAACTTTGTAATGACCTCACCAACAGTGTTTATGTGCACTTAAAAATGGTATGTTGCACACTGAGGGTGAAACTTGGTGGTACAAGAGTCACCTATTAGCATGTGAGTGACTCAGTAGAAAACAAAACAACAAAAAACAAACAAGAACAGTAGGAGGACGAGGAGGAGGTGTGGATTTCTGAGTCAACTCAGAGAGGCAGAGGCAGGAGGAAGAGATGGACTTGTGTTGAGGCCAGGCAGAGCTATATGAGACTAGGTCTCAAATAATTAAATAAATAAATCTTGTGAATAAAAAATTGTATGTACACTCAGGCATAGTGCCCATGTCTGTAATCCCAACATTTGGGAAGTAGAGGCAGGGGGATTAAGAATTCAAGGCCAAATTGAACTACAAAAGACCTTGTCTCAAAAACAAACGAATCTGAGACTATACTCACTAAACTAACCCCAGTCTTTCTTTGATAAAGTTGTGAAAGCAGGGCTAAATATTTTGTTAAGTACTAATGATTTGATCCTTTCTCCAAAACTAACAACAAATAAATAAATAATAATGACAACCCCATTTACAGATAAGGAAACTAAGCAAAGATTCATCAGGGAGCCCGCCCAAGGTCATGTGCTTAGTTAGCATTTTGATTGTTTTGAGAAGACTTCTTGCTTTGTAGCACTGTTTTGGTAGTTGCTATATAGTCTAGACTGGCCTCAAATTTGACAAGTTCCCCTGCTTCAACCTCTCAGGCACTAGGATAGCAGTGTGGGTGACGGCGATGCCTGGCCACAGCTAGTATTTTAAAATTAAGGTTGAACTGGGGTCTGCCGTGAGAGCAAGGCCAATCTAAGAACTGGACTGTGTTTCATAGGGGTAGAATGGGAGTTGGATAAAATGTCATACCCCAAAAGATTACATCTATGGATTCACGCCAGCAAGGAGAAACATACTACTGACCACTACGGCTCTAGAAAGTTGACCCAGGGATGCTTAACTTTTTTATGAGACTTGGATAAAGACCCAGGCTTATGCGTATGATATTTACAGATGGCAAAAAGCTAGATGGGAAAGATAGTTCATGTAGTAAATGAGAGAATCATGACTCAGAAAGGTCTTGGCAGATGGGAATAACAGACTGGAGCCAACAAGATACAATTCAATAAGGACCATGGTAAAATCCTAAGCTCCAGTTCCAGGAGCAAATACATGTAGGGATGTTGGTGCAAGAGCATGACAAAAAAAAGAAACCTGGGAGACTAATTAGATCCATTGATAAGGCTTCCTATAGATTGAGTTCAAAATCACATATATAGGCAACAGAGAGATGGTTCATCAGAAGAGCACTGGCTGCTCTTACAGAAGACCTGGGTTCAATTCCCAGCATCCACATCGATTCACAATCATCTGTAACTCCAGTCCCAGGGGAACCAACACTGTCTTATGGTCTCCTTGGATACTGCACACATGTGGTACACACATGTAGGAAAACACCCATAGACATAAAATAAATAGTTTTAAGAAACCACACATGCACATGTACAGGTGCACACACACACATACACACACACACTTCACATACCCACAAATGCAGTAACAAAGCAACCTAACATATGGACCTCATTTACGTGGACAGTACTGGGATTGAACCAAGGCATCCTGCATGATAGGGCACTACTCTATCCTAGCCCTCGTTTTGCTTTTTGAGACAAGGTCTCACTCAGTTGCCCAGGCAGGCCTTGAACCTATGAGCCGCCTGCCTCTGCCTCTGAAGAGGCTGGAATAGCACACTGTGCTACAGGCCTGAGACCAGTTACTGTCACATCTAATTGGCTCGCTGGCCTGCACCCCTGTAGAGCTGCAGCCCCCTTACTTCACCGTGTCTGAGATGCTGCCAATTGAAAGCTGCATCAGTATCTCCACCCTGCTGGGGAAGGAAAAATATCACCCATCTAAGGCACTGTTTCTATGTTGGTGACTGAAAGGTCTTTTTATGCTCCATCACTGAGAAGGACAGTGGCCCTAGCAGTGAGGTTGGCTGCTCCTGGGAGGAAGTGTCCAGAAGGATTCACTGCTGCCTAAGATCAGGTCAATCAGCCAGGAACCTCACTGTGGCAAAGGCTTTAAACACTACCAGAAAGCCAACCACGGGGTCACAGGAGTGTCACCAAATTTGATTCACACTAACCAGACACAAAGGAACCCTGGAGAATGCAGAACAGATCAAGGGACTTGCCCATTAAGTGCTAATGGGAGGGAAAGAGCAGGCCAGGCTGAAGTCCCCACTGCTGACCCTTATCACTTTAATGAATGGGCTGTCTGTTGCCAAAGAAAAAGGTTTTTATAAATTTTCATCATGTATGATGTGCTCATAGGACAGATGCAAAATGTGAGAAATAAATAAGTTAAAGTTTCTCTGCTTTTCGTTTGGTCTCATCTGAAATCGGGTCACTTCTGTTGTGTATACACAGCATGTTTTCCAAAAGTCACCAGGGTCAATTTTAGATGCTTGAGTTCTTGTTCTCCTTCTTCCTCCTTCTCCCCTCTCCTTCCCCTCATCCTATTCCCCTCTCCCCAACATTTTTCTTTTGTTTTTGTGAGGGTGTCTCCTGGACTCAGACCTTGGATGGACAAGCTTCAACTCCCCATCTTCCTTCACTCTCTAATGCTGGGATTACAAGTGTGCACCAGCATATTTTATGCAGGCTTCTGCAGTGCTGGGGATCCAACCCTGGGCCTCAGGCATGCTATGCAATCGCTCTACCAACTGAGCTACACCTTCAGACTTCTCTCCTTTTCTCCCTCTCCCTTGCCTCAACCCCTTCTTTCTAGATAGGGTCTCTCTCTGCTTCTGAGGCTTGGCCGGAACTCACCGTGTATCCCAAGCCAGCCTCTCGCTTGCAGTGACCCTCCTACTGGAGCCTCTCTGGTGCTGGGATTTCAAGCAGGAACCACCACATCTGGCTCAGCATTTTCAAAGAATCCCTTTTTTCCAGGTCAATGATTCAGCAACACTCAGCCATCTCCAGATATATTCTAATACTGGTTCTTCCCCGATCCTTTAAATGTAGTTTTATTTATTTACTGGGGCAGGGGCTATCGGAGGTTGGCTCTCTGCTTCCACCTTGTTGAGGAAGGCTCGCTTTGTTTCTGCTGCCATGTTGTATACTCCAAAGCTAAGTGCTTCTCAAGCTTCCCAGAGAGTCTCTTGTCTCTGCCTCTTATCTCTCCCATGGGGGTGCTGGGATTTCAGACCCTCTCTTCCCACTGGGGATGCTGGGATTATAGACTCTTGCCACAAAATCTCACCTTCTATATGGTTCCAGGGATCAAAGCCAGTCATTTGGCTTGTGCCTGCAGCCTTCCCCCACCGGGCCATTTCCCTGGCCTTTTGCTTCATCTTTTAAGACAGCGCCCATAGTGTTCCAGCAAACAACCTGGATACCCCAAAGAGTCCTACGGTTGTTGAGTAAAAAGGTTGCAGCTGTCCACTTATGCCATCAGAAATATAAAGCGACCTGGTATATATATGTCACAGTGAGTGACACTTACCTCTTAACTGTCACTGGCCAGTAACCATTGGAAGAGGCCACTGACCAGGAGAGGACCCTTACTTCAGAAATGCCCTGTGTTAAAGGCTAGATATCTAGAAATGAGTAAAACACTATTTAAACTCTACTTGCAGACTGTACCCCTTCCGAATTCCAGGATCCATTCTGTCTGACAACAGCAGGGACTGTTCTGTCTCCTCTGGGATAAGTTAGTGTAATTGTCTATACTTCTGCTAAGAGAAGACTTTAAATCCTTGACTTCCAGGCAGGATATGAGTTACTTGCCTACCTGTAGAGTGACTTTGACTTCCTGACAGCTAGTAGCTCCTGCTTCACTCCCTGCCTTCCTGATTCTTCACACCTCCTGGAATGAGCAGGAGTCAGCACAGGCCAACAATCATTCTTGAAATCTGTATTCATGAAGTTGGGGATTTCCAAGCAGCAGTTGGTGTTTCTCTTGTTACCTGTGTGAAATATAGTGGCTAAGAACTCATGCAGGTCTGAGGGACACATGTGTGTGTATGTGTTTTATATGGTGCTAGGGATTGAACACAGAACCTTTTACATGCAAGGTATGTGTTCTGCCATTGACCCACAACCCCAGCTGTGTAATAAAGTATTGAGTGTCTTACCTAGCACATGCAAGTGAACAGTATACAATACACATTTACTGTTATACTTGTTCTGTATAGTCCAGAGGATGATCTATGATCACTGTGCTCTTATTTCAAATGAGTAAGTTGATTAAGTTGTGTAGCAAGCAAATAAATAAGAGTAGAGAGAAGCAGCAGTAGATATTAAGTCATCACGAAATTGAGGGTTTACAATCAGCCTGCAGAAATCAACCCCAAGTAAGGCAGTCAGCTGGAGTTTTGAATTGGCAATCTCCTCCTGGGTGAGGCTTCCAAGTGAAAGGGTAAATAGCAACGCAGACAAAGTCATCAAGCCAGGTGTTTACAAACATCTGGCAGAAACTGACTGGGAAGTTAAGGCAGTCACCTGGAGTCCCCATTTGAGAGACTTCCTCAGACTGAGGGTCCTTTCCATCCTGCTCATGGGAGAGCGTCCATGGCTCAGCTTCTATTTCCACGGCAGGCACCTTTACACCATGGAACAAGCCCTAGTCGCCTCTGTAGGAATGGTTCACCTCCCAGCTCTCAGGGACACTGTGTTGTTGGTGTCTTTTCCCATGGTCAGTTTTGGTGCTCTCCTCCTTCCCTATCATAGAGTTAGGAGGACAAGAGGTCTTAGAGGACATTGTGAGACAAACAGGCTTGGATCTGAAACGGGGGGGAAAACAACCACACTTCCAGAACCAGCTCCTTAGTGAGCTCAAACAACATATGGCACTTCATCAATATACTGTGCATTACACTCAGCCCACAATTTGTTCATGTAACAGTTAAGGAGATTTTTACATCTATTAAGTTATTTATAATATACAAGGTGGCCTGGTTTAATACAGTTGGAGCCAAATGCAATAAAAAATTAGTTCACTATAAATGCTTTGCTATTTAATTTTAGAGTCTTTTTTTGTCTGGTAGCTTGACTATCTCATTCCCAGATGTAAGATCTTTTATTTACCTTTTTAAAAGTGATTTTTTTCTTGTTGGTTTAACTTAATTTTTTTTACATATTTATGTATATATTTACTATGCCGGTGTTTTATTTTGCTATTCCCTCCTTAAGGATTTAGAACCCATGGCCATGGCTGTTCTTCAATGCTTTGGAGCAAGATAGAGATGCTGATGAAAGGGCTGGATGATCCCTCCCCCAGGTTCACATAAAGAGAGGTTTGTGGCATTACTTTGGGTAATACAGCAGCCCACAGTAGCAGGAGGTGATCATGGCAGTCATGGGTTGGCATCCCTTAGTCAGCCTTATTTAAAGTTGTAAGGCTACCAGGAGACAGTTTCCTGAGTCTAGCCATCTCAGGAACAAGTTCCATTTTGCTGGCAGTGTCAATACTGAGTTTGTATCCCCAGTCCCTGGAACCCAACTTCTCTCCTGCTTTTTCAGGTGTTTAATGTTTGTCTGTTAATCAGTAAAGCATGTAAACAGAGAAATTGCCATTATATATCTATATTTATATTAATTTATAAATATCCATTATATAAACTAAGGCACACAAGTTGTGAATGTGTTGCCTGTCTTGACTTAAAGCTTGCCCACTCCTTTGTTTCCTTATTATTCTAAAACTCTGGACCAAAGTCCAAGAGAGGACCTCACTGCAAAGATCTAGCTAAACCTAGGATCCTTGGTCAAGCTCTTGTGTCAAAATATGATTGGTCGGTACAACAGTCCACCCTGGTCCTGTTCCCATCCTTTAAAACTGTGGTACAATCCTTTCAGGGATGCAGTTAAGATCCTGAACTGGCTGCCTTCCTGCTTGAGCAGAAAATAAAGCTTGCATTTTAAGCTTCTGTATCTGAAGTTTCCTCAACTTCCACCCAGAACCCAACAAGGCCTGGAATCCGGAAGACATCAATCACAAATAAACAAGGATCAAAGACATGAAGCAAAATTAAAACATTAAGGTATAGAGTTTTACTGGTTGTCTCTTTTTAATTGTTTACACTTTTAAAATTGCTTTGGTTGTCTTTTTCTTTTTCTTTTTCTTTTTGCTGGAGTTAGAAGCAATTAATTGTGAGCCCCTTGATGTGGGTACTGGGAATTGAGCTCAGGTCCTCTGCAACAACGATACATGTTCTAGCCACTGAGCCACCTCTCCAGCCCCGGTTTTGTTTTTTAAATCATTTTTTTTTAAACATTGCCATGAGCAGATCAATGTAACTTTAGGAATTTTAATAACCTTTGATCACTAAACATATATCACAGTTAACATTCACCATCCTCCAAAACCCTCATGGGACTTACTGGGGTCCTCTCCCACTTACTTAGGCATCCTGGTTTTTTGTTTTATTATTATTATTATTAAATAAAATCAGTCCACTTCTTTTTTACTATACTAAACCTTTTCTTATATAAACATTCTCTTTTCTTTTTAATGCTTTTTATTTTTTAAGCAGAAACTACAACCTCAAGTTACACACATACTGCAGAAGTCCTGATGTGAGAAGCTAGCCATCCATGGATAAAAGTTTCAGTCAGCAATTCCAGCTGCCAGCCTCAGCTTCCCCAGTCACCTGATGTGGAGATACTGCTTTTCTGCCGCTCCCTGTTGCTGGGGGAGTGGGGGGGGGGGCGCTCTGCTGTACCTGACTCGCAGGAAACTCCAGCTGGCTGCTCCATTGAGCTTCCTCAGTCACTTCCAGCCAGATGTCCGCAGCACCTGATCTGATGATGTTTCATCTGCTCCTCACTACTTCCCCCCTTTAATTTGGTTTCTATAAACTCACTCGAACTGAAAACATGCCTATCGTAGCTCATTCTCATACAGAATATAACTGTATGGGTGCACTCATTTACTGAATTTCACTTTGATCCAAAGCTGAAAAGTGAAATAATAACAACAGTTGGAGATAACATGGGCTGAAGGCAGAGACTAGCTGGTAAAGCTACAGAGGGCCTGAATGTGGACCCAGCACTCACCTAAGAGGCGGCAAGGGGAGACCAGAGGCTCCCTTGCTCTCTTGCCAGCTAGTCGCACAAGTCAACCAGTGAGTGCCAGTTTCAGTGACAGATCTTTTTGTTTGGTTTGTTTTGTTTTTTGAGACAAGTTTTCTCTGTGTGGAGCTGTGGCTGTCCTGGAACTCAATTTGTAGACCAGGCTGGCCTTGGACTCAGAAAGATCTGACTGTCTTTGGTTCCAAAGTGCTGAGATTAAAGGCATGCGTCACCACTGCCCCCTTCACTTAAAAAAAAAAGACAGAAAGAAAGAAAGAAACAAAAAACAAAACAAAAAAAATGGAGAACAAGTGAGGGAGACACCTCATGTCAGTCTCCACACATACACACACATGTACTCATACACACATAAAACATGTACACACAGGCACACAAATACACACAAAGACTTTTATATGGTTGGTCGGTTTTTGGTTTTTTGAGACAGGGTTTCTCTGTGTAGCCCTGGCTGTTCTGGAGAAGACTTTTCTAATGCTGTATGTGTGAGGAGAAAGAGAAGAAAATAATTTCAAAACAGAAATTGATAGATTTAGCCATCTGAAAAAAAAAGTTCTGTATAAAAAAGTACATAAAGCTACAGATGCTTGCTTAGTATGTATGAGGCCCTGGGCTTAAGCCCTAGTACTCAGAAAGGCAGGAAAGTAAAGAATAAAGAAGGGAAAAAGAGAAGGAAAAAATAATAAAAATGAACAAAGGATGAATAAGAAAAAGCTTTGTTCTCTGTAACACAAAGAGTTAAGGTCCTTAGTATATAAAGATCATTTAGAGCTGTTGTAGAACACTGTCCTTGGAGCATGAAGTCAGCATCTTCATCAGAAAGGCCCTGACTATTGCAGGAAGCCTGGAGTCTGGGGCTCTTGATGGCTTGGGCAGCAAGGGGTTGGGGGAATCAACACTGGACCCTCACCTGAGAGTCCAGCTGCCTACCCTTCTCTTCCAGCTGTACATAATTGTCCCCAAGCTGGTGTGGTCTCATGTCTAGGGAGACACTGGGGTTTACAAAAGGGGGGACTCCATCTATGCAGGTAGGGGGATATTGCCACCGGTGCTGGAGGGAGACTTGCTGGTGGCAGGGCCACTTTGGGCTTTCCCATGCTCCCACTAGGACCAATCTTCTGTCTCCCTTTGGTTATTTGAGGCAGCATAGCCCAGGCTGGCCTCATAGTCAATACTCCAGGCTCAGCCTCCTCAGCGCTGACAACACAGGTGTGCACCAGCACAGGCAGCTTCAAATGTTTCATCTTGAGATGAAGAATAGCACATTTCCAAAAGGGCTGTCACCAGACCTCAGGTGCCACATTCCCCAGGGGAACAGGATGTTAGTGAGGCGAACTGCTGTCTGTAGACTGGTGAAGTACTGCTCTGGGAAAGTGACCAGGCTTGCATGTGCAGTCACTGAAGGCACAACAGATAGTAGCTGAGGACAGACACGATAAGCTCCAGGAGGGCTAGAGCCTGTTAAAAGAAATGGTGCCTTTTAAGGGAATGAGCTCCCTATAGCTGGACTATTCAAGCTTATAGTGGGTGTCACACACATGTGCACACACACATAACACAGAGAGAGACGGGGAGAGAGAGATCGACTCAGTGCACCGGTGCTAAGACTGTGCTCACCCCTCTATGTTTCTCCTTTTTACCATCTGCCTCTTCTCATTTTTTTCTTTCTTTTTCTCCTTAGCACACATCACCACCTAATATTTTATGTTTCACTTATTGTTTTCCTTTTGTTTATGCCATCTTCCTTTACCCAGTAGGAACCCCTGTGGACACCAAGGACTCTACCTGTTCTGTATCTGTGGTCTGTGGGACATGCTTGGCACACAGTGAGCATTCATACTCCATGAGTAAGGATGAGGGGTCATTTTAGAAGCTCCTGCCTACAGTAGATGGGAATGATTATTTCTGGCCTTAGAGCATTAAAAACCTTGAATTTCCAAAGGTCTAAAGAGTGTGCCCACATCTCCCATGTCTGGGGCTGCGGGCTCTCTGGAGAGGTGCAGACCTCTCATGCAGACCCCATGGCCAGTTCAGAGCAAGAAGGCTTTTAGTGGGGTGCAGGGATCTCATACCAAGGCACACTGGGGAGAAATCAGAGCCTTTCAGCAAGTTACTTACTGTCCCTGAGACTTAAGCTTGACAGGATTGTGCAAAAGCAAATGTGAGCACTGGTCCCAAGGCCAGATACAGAAGTTTAACCCACAAAAATGTTTGTTCCCCTTCAGTGACTATTATGTTACTTAAAAGTTGTTGAAAAGTGACATTTAGTGTGTGTGTGTGTGTGTGTGAGAGAGAGAGAGAGAGAGAGAGAGAGAGCATATATGATCTAGGTTAGAGGACAGCCTAAGAGAATCCATTTTTGTTTTTCCTTCTTCAAGTGTGACTCCTGGGGATCAAAATCAGTCCTGGCAGCATATGCCCTTACCTGCTGAGCCATTTTGCTGGCCTGCTGTGGTATTTAGAGTGGGATTTTATGGAGCTCTGTAAAAAAGTATTTGCAAAGCAGATGATAGAGCCTTGACCAAGGCTCAGGTTCTGGAAAAACAAAAAGAATTCAGGAAAACAAAAGTTCTGAAGACATAACCCGGCCCAGAGCTCAAGGGCAGGGAATCTAAATCTCAAGTAGTTGAAGCCTCGTTCAGAGGAGCTTGTAAAATGCTTGTTGGTGTTGAGGACAAA
>CM053752.1:58057133-58114920 GCA_028658305.1 Pachyuromys duprasi
GCCAAGCATTTGCTCTGGAGGCTATACTAAGTATGTTCTCTTCCTTCTCTTGCCTGTGGTGCTTTTCAGAAAGCCCTGGGTAGTAAAGAGAAGCATAGAGCAATGAATGGAGCCTGGGACTTTGTCAGGCCTGAGTTCAAATCCCAGCTCCAGGACATATAGAGAACTTTATGCCTTTACCTCCTGCCTTTATTGAGGACATGGATGACTGCTTCAGAGGGTTGAAAATTTAATAAAATCTACAGGTCACCTAGACCAGTGTTTCTTAAAAGGTAACCTGCATAGAGATGCTATGAGCATCTTGTCAAAGGAAAGAGTTTGAATCAGCATCTCTGAGGCCTGGAACTCTGCATGTCTCATGGGCCATGCACCAGGGACTCAGCCCAAGGTAAGCACTCAGCAACGTTTACATCTAACCTCTGACCTTTTTCCTTTCTCTTGGCACCCATAGCATTTCACCCATACCCCCATATACAATGCTCATTGCTTCATGCTCCAGTTAGTTGCTGTGTCTGTGCCTCCCATTAGACTATATTGAGCAGAGAAAGCACATTATTCAGTGTTGCTGGGGCCCAGGAGAGGGCTGAGCATACAAATGGGGATTAATAAGTGTTTGTTGAACTAAGCTTTATAAAATGCAAATAAAAATATCAACTCTGCCTGTGTGGGCAAGTTGTGGAAATGAGCAAATGCGATCATTTGAGAGGGAACATGGTGATACGCATGGTGTGGCAGATCAGAACCACTCTGTCAGTCAGCTTTCATTCTGCAATGCCTCCAATTCATGCAGCTGAGGAATGCTCACCTGAGGTTGTGTCTCACCTGGATTTGTCTGTGGGGTACAAATACACTGCATCCTTTCCAGGGTCACAAGCGAGACACCTCTGATAAGAAGCCATGGAACGAGCCCAGTGGAGAGGATGTGTCTCTCCATCACATGGATGCATCAATCAATCAGTCACCAGCAGGCTCCAAGAACCTCTCCAGGTGGCGCTGCCATTGCAAATAACCTTTTCTTATCTACCTCCCCTCAAATCCAAAAGGAGTGCGGCCACATCATCCCCTGCCTGTTTGAAAGATACGACATTCAGACATCCCAGAGATGAGGAGAAGGAAAGAAATATCACAAAAGAGAGGCCACAGCAAATCGGAACAGTTTTCTCACCCAGTTTGATACTAGACATGCTATCTAGATCCATGTGTGTTTTGTAAATCTCAGACACACAGGACACTTGTGATCTGTTTGCTGAGGACATGAAACACTTACTGTTTGTGGGGATTTTTTTTTGAGACAAGGTCTTTCTGTTATATATCTCTAGCTGACCTGAAACTCACATATACCACCTGAACTCCCAGAGATCTGCCTGCCTTTGCCCAGCTAAAACATAATAAATAAATAACTTCTTCCTTTATTGCCCAGGCTGGCTTTGAACTGTCAGCCTCAAGTTACCCTCCTGCCTCCACCTCCCAAGTAGCTGGGACATTGGGGGCACACCCTGTGCCCAGCACTGTAAAGAAATTCGCACTGAAGACCTGTATGACCAAAGGAGGAGTGAAGAAAACTGAGTTGCTGCCTACTATCTAGTACTATCATCAGCCAAAGTCAAGAGTCAATTACAAGAGTCAGAGATGGGTTAAAAGCCGGAGCCAAGGAGGAGCCCAGGGACAGACCATAGTAAAATGCTTACCATGGAAGCATGAGGACCCGAGTTAAGCCCTCAGAACCACATTTAGTGTTATTTTGTTTGTTTGTTTCTGTTTTAAAGAGCTGATTTTTGTGGGCAAACATATAATCCCAGTAGTAAGGAAGAACGGGCAGAGGTCACCCTAGAGATCACTGGGAAGCTAGCCTAGCCTAACTGGCAAATCTCAGACTAGTGAGAGATCTTGTCCTATCAAACAAAATGGACAGCACCTGAAAAATAACACCAACGCAGTTATCTGGCCTACACACACACACACACACACACACAAAAACAAAGCTGGAGCCACAGAAAAAGGGCTGCCCCATAAGAGCGCTGTCCATTAAAACATGTAGTCACTATAATCATAATTGAAAGCCACAGGGACAAGTAGGAGGAATTAGTACCAAGGCCTTTCTCTATTTCCACCTTCTACTGCCTCCATTGGTGTAGCCTAACCAGAAGCTATGCAGACAGGGACCCAAGGGGTACACACCAGAAACATCAACCTTCCAGGCACACAGCAGTGTAGGGTAAAAAATAAATTGGGGGTAAAGTGGGAGGGAGCAAGATGACTCATGAGGTAAAGGCACTTGGCAGTGACAAGCCTAAAACCTGAGTTCAACCCCACAGGCCTACATGGTGGAAGGAGAGAAGTTGTCCTCTGACCTCACACTTATGTATTCATGTATATAAAATAAGTAAATAAAATGTAATTAATTTTAAAAACTTTTGTGGTACACAGCATGTCAGTCTGTGCACCACACTCATACCTGATGCTTAAAGGGTCCAGAAAAAGGATATAGGATCCCTGGAACTTGAGCCTCAGACAGGTGTAAGCTGCCATGAAGACACTGGGAACAGAACACAGGTCCTCTGGAAGGGCAGCCAGTGCTCTTAATCACTGAGCCAACTCTCCAGCCCCCTAAATGTAATTTTTAAAAAGAGATTCAGGCTTTGGGTATAGAACCTGGCTCCTAGTCAGCTCAGAGATACACTTTGAAGCTCTCTCTCTCTCCTTGCCTGACCTAACCGACATATTGATGCTTCCTTGGTGCCTAATCATTCCAGCTCTTCCAGTCTCCTCAAAACTTCTCAGAACTGGAACAGACTCTCCACAGTGCTGCTCCACAATGTGAGTCAGTGCCAGGTAAGACTGTGTGCCGACTACAATCATAGAACTGAATTTGCTACCAACCATTTGCACCAGCAAATTAGAAGTAAATTGTGTGTAGTCAACCAAATTATGTTTTTTTTTTAGTAGTCCAGGGCAAACACAATTATTTAATCGAAAATTACTTTTTGATTAGTCATGAAAAAGTGCAGGTGAGCCCATGTCAAAATAAAATAGCAGTTTAGCAAGAAGCAGGGGTGCTTACAAATAATTCTATATACTCATAAACCATACTGGAGAGCCATAAGTTTTCAGGATCTACCATAGCTGCTGGCATCTGTTCTTTCCCACAGAGAGACTTTTGCACAGTCAACAGGCCACAGGCTGATGTTTGGCCAAGGGACAAATTGGGCAAATGCCAGAGACCAAGTTTTCTTTTTAGCATCATGTTTATCATTGTCTTCATCGGAGGGGAAATGACAGAAACTGCCAAACAAAAGGGTATTACAATCTAGGACCAACCAAGTTTACAGTATAAACAAGAGCCAGTAAAAAACCAGATAGATCACAGATGTCCTGTGGTAATCTAGTAAAAGAACAACAACAAAAATGTACTCTGAAAAGAATCTGAACCTTATATGCAAAAGGGATAATAGCAGAGTTAAAAGCAAGTTCCAGAATGGCCTGAGCAAAAGACATCCTACACTCAGGCAGCAGCATGTGGTGATTTCAAGCCATGTGGATGCAGTTCAGCAGGGCTACTGAAGCTGTGGGTCAGAAAGTGTGTTCTCTGAGGTGTTTCTGATCCAGCACAGCCAGTGACTAAAGTCTACCAGAATATTCTACTCTCTACAGAGCATGACACACAGAAGCCATGTAGGAACTCCACACTGGAGCAAGAGGGACTTGTGCACACCTGCCTACCTGCTGTGGCAGTCAGTGTCAGAACCCAAGGCTGATGCTCAGCTTGTCTCCGGCCTGGGACACATCCCCGGAAGCTGCTGTTCTGAAGACGAAGATCACATGGAACTCAACCTGTTTTTCTTTTACATTTGTATGTGTGTGTTGTGTGTGTGGGTGTATGCCTCAGCATACATGTGGAAGACAGAGGCAACATGAGAGAAGTTTGTTCTTGCCTTCCTCTAAGAAGATCCCAGGAAATCAACCTTGGGTTGTCAAATCTGGTGACAAGTACCTTTACCTGCTGAACTACCCCCCTGTCCCCTACTTTATTCTCATTTTTATTATAAATAGTTATAACAATGCCAGCCTACATGGTGCCTATTAATTTACTTATCTTTTTACTAAACTGTTTGTTCAGGATAGAAACGGTCTGATTGGCCTTGACATCTTTAGTGCTTATCATAAAATCTATACCAAATGTCAATAAATATTTGAAAGACAATAGAATGAATAGCTTTTAAAATCAGAAAATATAGTGTACAAATAATAACTCCAGAAGAATCTGGGATTCTTAGCTCAAGGCTGAGAAGTGAACAAGAAGTCTGGAATGTGTTGCATTCTTACAGCTGGAGACATAATGAAACTAGGACTCCAAACACTCCAGCTGGGTACTCACTATTCACAGTAACTACTTAAAATACCCACTACAATGTAAATGCTGTGTGAATAGTAGTGCTGTATTGCTCATGGGATGGTGAAACAAAAAGTGTCTGTACATGGTCAGTACAAAAGCAACATGTTTTTCTAAATACTTTCCACCCTCTGTTGGTGAAGGCCACAGATTCATAACCCTGGGCCATGGAAGATGACTTCATGCCTTGCTATTTGAGTTCAGACAGACCTGGCTACAAACCCAAATAGCATCACACTGGTTGTGGGCTTTGTAAAGGCCCCTTGATACATTTGCTGTTTTTTTTTTTGGTTTGTTTTTTGTTTTGTTGTTGTTGTTTTCATATAAAAGGGTGGACAGCATTTACTTTGAGGGGTCATTTCAAAGAGTCATGGAGGTAGATGTGGGGGAACCAAAGTGCACACCATGCAGATGGTGTTCTGTAACTGGAAATGGACTGTGACTAGATAATAATAATAAGCTCTAAGCATAGACAAGGCCGGGTTGAAGCTGGAGAGATTAGCAGGGAGAGGGTGCCAGGAGCAGGCATATGAGAAAGAGCAGCTCAGAAAGCTAAGGGCAGGCTTGTGCTCAGGTGTGAAGATTCCTCTTGTCGGTGGGTTCTTCCTGTCATAGGGTGATCCGAGCAGCCTGAGAGCCCGCACTGCTGGTGAACACGCTTAGCCGAGTGGGAACACTGGGGACCTATAGTGCAGCTCTCAACCTATATTTTAACTACTTTATCCGACATTCCTAGGCACCTTCTCACATGCCTTGCACCTCGGGATCCTGGACCTGCTCATATGTATACTTTTTTCATTCCTTTTGGCTTCAATTAATCACCTCATCTCTAGTCTAGCCTGGGTCCAGAAGTGCTTTGGTGGGTTGTGCTGGGAGTGCTCACATGCCAATTCGGAGTCTTTCCACACTGGACTATAGAGCACAGAGAACATGTGGAAACTGTAGGGTACTGTAGGCGAGTGCCATGTGTGTTGGTGGTGCTGCCTGAGTTTGCATGTAAGAACACCCACACTGTGCAGAGCAGCTCACTCATTATCTATACACATGGCTGTCCCCTAGGAGCTGCCTTCGAGGCGCTCACTCTCAGCGCTTTGACAGATGACCACTCCATTCCTGAGCTTTACTCATAGCTGCTGGTTAAGGATCTTTAAAATGACGAAAATTTTCTCCAGCCCTTCCCACATTTTCAACAGTCACAACAATAAATATGTAATATGAACAAAAGACAAAACAATCTGAAGATTGTTTACGATTTTAATGCAAATCTTTAGCAGGTCATTGATTTGCTGAGGCTCGCTAAGGCAAAACTTATTCCATGAAACTCTTTTTTTTTTAATTAAATTTTTACTTTTTATATTAGTTACAGTTAATTTACTTTGTATCCCAGCTGTAGCCACCTCTTTCATTCCCTCCCAATCCCACCCTCTCTCCCTCATCTCCTCCCTGCCCTTCTCCAAGCCCACTGATAAGGGAGGTCCTTCTCTCCTTCCATCTGACCCTAGCTTATCAGGTCTGTTCAGGACTGGCTGCAATGTCCTCCTCTGGCCTAGCAAGGCTGTTCCTCCCTCGGTGGGGGGAGGGGGGTGATCAAAGAGCCCTGCACTGAGTTCATGTCAGAGACAGTCCCTGTTCCCCCTACAAGGGAACCCACTTGGATACTGAGCTGCCATGGGCTACATCTGAACAGGGGTTCTAGGTTATATCCAGGCATGGTCCTTGGTTGAAGAAACAGTCTCAGAAAAAAACCCTGTGCCCAGATATATTTGGTCCTTGTGGAGCTCCTGTCCTCTCCATGTCATACTAACTCCCCCTTCTTTCATATGATTCCCTGCACTCTGCCCAAGGTTTGGTTATGAGTCTCAGCATCTGCTTTGATACACTGCTAGGTAGAGTCTGAAATTTTAGAGGCCCTCTGTGGTAGGCTCCTGTTCTGTTACTTGTTTTCTCCTACTTCCAATGTCCATCTCATTTGTCTTTCTAAGTGAAGATTGATCATCTCACCCTGTGTCCTCTTTCTTGTTTATCTTCTTTAGGTATACAGATTTTAGTATGTTTATTTTATCTTATAGGTCTACTATCCACTTAAAACTGAGTATATACTGTGTGTGTCTTCCTGCTTCTGGGAAACCTCACTCAGGATGATATTTTCTAGATCCTGCCATTTGCCTGCAAATTTCATGATTTCCTTGTTTTTAATCGCTGAATAGTAGTCCATTGTGTAAAAGAACCACAATTTCTGTAAATGGGACCTCATGAAACTGAAAAGCCTCTGTAAAGCAAAAGAGACTGTCATCAGAACAAAACAACAGTCTTCAGACTGGGAAAGGATCTTCACCAACCCTATATCTGACGGAGGGCTGATATCCAGAATATATAAAGAACTAAAGAAGTTAAACAGCAACAAATCAAGCAATCCAATTTAAAAATTGGGGTACGGAGCTAAACAGAGAATTCTCTATAGAGGAATATAGAATGGCAGAGAAACACTTAAAGAAATGTTCAACGTCCTTAGCCATCAGGGAGATGCAAATCAAAACGACCCTGAGATTTCACCTTACACCCACCAGAATGGCTAAGATCAAAAACTTAAGTGACAACACGTGCTGGAGAGATTGTGGAGAAAGGGGAACCCTCCTCCATGCTGGTGGGAATGTAAACTTGTACAACCACTGTGGAAATTAATCTGGTGCTTTCTCAGACAATTAGGAATAGTACTTCCCCAAGATCCAGCTATACCACTCCTAGGCATATATCCAAAAGATGTTCAAGTACACAACAAGGACATTTGCTCAACCGTGTTCGTAGCAGCTTTATTCGTGATAGCCAGAACCTGGAAACAACCCAGAGGAAGGGATCCATGAAACTCTTAATGTGTACTAAGGCAGACTTGTTAGAGGACCACACCAGATGTGGGGACCACTGCACTGAGGTCTTACAGTAGGACAGAGAGCTTGGGGTCTGCTCATCAGAGCAAAGGAGCAATGTGGGGGTCAAGGGAGGGGAAATTACTAAGAAGAAATGTCCAGTGTAAGGGATTAGGCTGACCTGGCAGGATTCTAACTAAAGATAGACCAGGGTATCTAGTATAATCCCAGGGTGTTGCACCTGGTCAGATATGGTGATCAAGAACCACGAAGGAGGCTTCTTGTTAAACTCACTCAATAAGCTTCTTTGCTAAAACTAGACTTTTCAAGGAAGGGCATAGATGGATTTAGCAGCCTTCCTTAAGTTTGGACAAGCAAAGAATCTCTGTCTGACCCTTGGTAGATCTGAGCTGTTTAGTATTTGTATAGATTTCTAAACAGGAAAATCTGGAATTGAGACAAGCTTATCACTTAGAGGGACAATTTCATAGTATTTGGAATCTGTGTAGGGATTAATCCATGACAAAGTTCTCATGACCCAATCATCTGTCAATGATTGGCTCTGCTAGTTGGAGCCAGAGCTTTCAACACAGAACCTGAGAAGCATCTCAAGAGACAGCAGAGTGGCCGGATGAGGGCCGTTTGCAAGAGATGGGAAAATGCTCTGCTGTTACTGTGTGGACTTCCCTGACAGACAGAATGCCACCCCCTTTTCTCTAGGTGCAGTCCTATGAAGATCACATGCAAAGCCTGGATTCAAACACCATTGTGAAAGGAACAATACCCACCTTGTAGGTATAAAAGCAACATGTGCAAACGGCCCTCATCCAGCCACTCCGCTGTTCCTTGAGCTGTCCCTCAGATTGTGTGTTGAAAGCTTCGTCTCCAAACAGCAGAACCAACCATTGGCAGATTAATGGGCCATGAGGACTTTGTCATGGATTAATTCCTACAGGGATTCCAAATACGATGGAATTACAGGAAGATAGTATAAACTTCTAGAGGTGGAACCTGGGTGGAGGAACTAGGTCACTGGGGGTATGTTTGGGCTGGACTATCTCTTGCCCATAGTTCTGTCCCTTCCATTTCTTCTCTCTCCCTTTCCTGGTCACCAAAAGCAGGTGGCTACCATTCCCTTCCTCTGTGATGCTCCATCTTACCATGGCTCCTGAACAACAAAGCCACCCGACATGAATTGAAAGCTCTGAAACCATGAGCCAGAATTAATCTTTTCCTTTTAATTTGTTTCTCCCTGTTGTTTATCAGAGCAGTGAAAGACAAGCATGCACTTAACTGCTTTGTTAAGTGACTTTGAATTCAATTAAAACTCAGATGATCAGCCACCTTTGTGAGTGTCTTCTGTTACTGGCTCAGTCTGACTTTTGTATCATCTGCTGGTGCTCCAAGGACAGATCTCTCTCTCTCCTTCTCCCTCTCTCTTCTCTCTGTCCTCCCTCCATTCCTCCTTGCTTTCTTTCCCCCCTCTCTCTGCCCCCCCTCCATGTACAGAGCTACAGATGGGAGGTGTCTCCTCCCATCTTCTCCAAGATTCGTTTCCATCATTAATGCTTGCTGTTTTATATCTTGAATCTCTCCTTGTCTACTGGCTTTTTTTTTTTCTTGCATACTTGCTCAGGTCATTCATGCTTAAAACAAGTGGCTGATTATCTCAGCTGTAGAACACCTGGAAGCATGAGTACTACCCTGGGTTCAATTCCCGGTACTCCCCCAACCCCAACAGCCAGGCAGATAATCACTGTTTTTTGCTTTTGTTTTCCTTCAGTTTTATTGTCTATTTCTACCCTTCCCATCATGTATTGCTGGCTCACACAGATACATAAGGATCCTATAGTTTTCTTTCCCAAAGATTTAACTTTTACTTGCACACACACACACACAATAAAAAAATAAAAAACCAAAACAAAGGCAAGCAACAACAACAACAACAACAAAACCCATCACATCCAAGACTTCTGCGTGGACCCAGCAGGGAAGCTTGGATACTTCTCAAGAAGTTCTTCTCTCTTCTCACATTTTTTTCCCTAGTGTGAAAACTTTTATTGTTAATTTAAAGAAGAGCCTGTAAGCAGGGCATGGTGGTGCACACCTTTAATTGCAGCATTCAGGGAGGCAGAGGCAGTCAAATTGATGTAAAAGACCCTGTATAAGTAGACTAGTCACATTTCTCTAGCAGGACAAAGCTTCCAGGATGGGCGTCAGATTATAGACCAAATATGTGGGCCTCTAGTCTGAAAGTTTGCCTTCATGTTGGCAGCAGAGGGAGAGGCCTATTCACTTTGACAGAGGCCTGGAGCTGATAGAAGGCCACAGTGCATAGAGAGGAGGATTTAATTCTTCTTCATTCTTCCCTGCTTTTGTGAGCCTGGGATATGTAAAGCTAAAGACCAGCCTTAATTCAGAAGAACGATACACACCATTTAAACTGCATCTAGGCATGGCCTGGGAGAAAAGAGAATCTTGGGGTGTGTCCCTTTCCTGGTAGTTAGGGGACCTCACTAAACACACCTGTGTCAAATTTAGTCTGTTTTCCAGAAAGCCAATGGCCACTGAACAAGAATAATCCTGGACTCTCAGAGAGGAATGGGACTCTGAAGCACCAGAAAAATATGTATCTCCAGACCTTAGAAGCCATGGAGATCAGGCAGTGTATAAACAGGCCAGAGTTGGGTACCACCTTTGTTCTCTATCCAAATCTGAAGGGGAGGAGCATAGGAAAATGTGTTCATTCCAGGGGGCCACAGATTGCCCTCCTCTTCTTCCTAGTCCAATGGCATCACTGAGAGCTGGACCTATTTCTGGGCATGTCCTCAATTGTTCCTCCCCTGTGTGGTAGTATGTTCACTGGAAGAGGGGACCAATCCTTCATCCACTAGTGGGAGGAGGAAAAAGATGGAGAAGGTAAGAGCTGTCTAGTGTAGATGGGGTGATGGTGAACAAAGGACCCTTATGACTCTTCCTGCCAACTTTATGACTCTTTTCCCTATTGCTTGGCTCCTAGACAAGGGAAGGCTGGAAGAAGAGATGGCTCACAGCAATGGCTGTCCCCACACCAACACATCAAGATGAAAAGATGACCCACATGAACTGTCCTCACTGCCTCCCCTGCTGTCCTCTCCTCAGATCACTGACAGCCACCACCACCCCTAGGCCACCATCATGTTTGCCTGATCCTCCTTCCCTTTGTTCAGAAGCATCTGGATTTGGAGCTGGTTGCGAGGTTCTGGAAACTCTCGTGCTTCCATTGTTTTACTTCCCTCAAGGGTTCATCCTTTGCTTATGTCTTAAGGTTCGTCCTGAGGATCTGATTTGCCCGGGCAGCCTCATGCATCCCTGACTTCACTGACACTGCAAAGATGACTATGTCTAGCACTGCCCTTCCTTTGCAACTGCTGGCAGCTGTTTGTATCTGACCAAATGCAGAGTATCCACTCCTGGAAGCCCCATAGACATGTAGAACCTGATATTTTCAAAAATAGCCTCATCACCTCCAGACTACACAAACAAGACCTGGAAGAGTCAGCTACATAGTCCATCTGGGAGTTCCTAGCACCACCATCCACAAAGACATCCAAACCAGGCCAAGAGTGTCACCTAAGATGTCCCAGTTTTCCTTGTCTGGTTTCTCCAGTGTTCAGAACCTACCACCTCAAGTCTATACCTCTATCTACAACTGCTGTTGGACTGGCTCCTTAAAACCATGTTTTGCCCTCAAGATGGAGGGAAAAGTCCAAGCTCTTCCTCTTGTTCACCTACTTCAGAAACTTAGAGGGCTCTCTCTCTCCTGAGACTCCTGGCTGCTCCATCCTCCAGCTGCTCCTTCTATTTCCAAAGCCTTTCTATGCAGCTTCATCCTGCCCTAGACTGTGCTGGGAAGAGCCCTCCCACCACTTACTCATACACCCTTTACAGTATAATTTGGATGTTATCATCTTCAAGAGTCCTCTGAACCCTCAGGATGAGTTGTGGCTCCTGGCTATTCAGCCCTGTGATTATGTGTCACAGGAAACAACTGGAGAGATGAACAATCCGTCTTCTAAGATGGCCCCTTGGTGGGAATTATCAGTCCATGGTCTGGTACTCAACCTGGCAGGTGAAGAACCCTGACTTCATTAGCATAGCAAACAGATCAGTTTCTTAGTGACAGACTCTGGTTGAGTAAATTCTAGAAAAAATACAGGAAGTCAGTATGTGAATGGATTAACTTCAATCCTGGGAACGCAGACACCGGAGTGTTCTTCCCCTGCAAACAGATTGACTCATGATTTGAATGAAAACCAGAACAGAGCATGTGAGCTGAATGACACAGCCAGTGGGCTCGGGATTAAAACTTGGATCCTCTGTCTCCTGGGCAGGAAAGGAACTTTCTTTCCGGTGGAATCCTGACATTAGAAAACTTTGTCTATGCCCTTCTTCTTGGAGTAAAGAAGACTTTCCTCTGCGTTTCCCTGACCAGCCAGTCATCTCTCTCCTACCCCTTTCCTCAGTGCCCCTCATTGTCCTCTGCTGCAAAAGCCTGTTGGCTCCTGCTGTGATCCTGAGCACGGATTTAAATTTGTTTAAGAAACAAATTTGGGGGCGGGATGTGTAGCTCTGTGCTAGAAAGCTTGGGCTCAACACCTATCACAGAAGGCTAGGGGGTGGGGGAGAGCAGAAAATGTGAACCTCCAAGCGGGAAATACAGTCTTATTCTATAGCCCAGGCTAGACAGAAACTGTCTAGTCCAGGCTAGCTTCAAACTCACAGGAATTCTCCTCGCTCCATCTCCAGCTGGAATTATGGGTTGCCTTTCGCTCTCTGTGTTTTCTACTACCCTTTTCTCTTCTGAACACCCTGCTCCTGTGGGGCTGACCCCCACTCACTCCTCTGTGAGTGTCCACCTGGGTCTCCTGTTGCTGCCAACCCACTCCAGCAAACACAGTAGCTAGTCATCATACCAGGTCGATTGCGTTAGCTCCGTCTGTTCTCTACAAGTCTCCCCCAGCTTCGACTAGCTGCCACAGCTCATCACTCCCAGATTATTTTCATCAAACACCAGGGAGTGGAGCTACTGAAAAGGCCTCAGGAGCAGGCCCCACTACTGTCCCAGGGAACTGTCATGTGCCTCCCGTTGCAAACCTTCCTCAGCTTTGCTTCTCTTCCTCTTCATTCCCTTTGGTGTTCTCCTTCTTCCTGTCAGACTGCATTCCCAAACTCCAGTTTTGAGAATGTATTCCCTCATGTGTCCTGACATACTCGAACCATCCCCACATGACTGCCTTCAGACGAAAGACATAGCCCAAAAAAGGACTTTGCTAAGTCCAATTCCTCAGCTACAGATAGGTTTTAGTCCTCCTTAGAGAAGCCGTGTTGGCTGATTTTAATCTCAACAATAAAATTTTATTAACCATAATATTTTATTTAATCTTAATGTTAGACTTTTAAAAATACATTGTGTGTGTATCTGTGTTGGGGGTTGGGTTGGAGACATGTCATGGTGTATTTCATCGAAGTCAGAGAGTCAGTTCTCTCCTCCCCTCTCCCTTACTTTTAGTCCAAGGACTTAACGCAAGACAGCTTGTAAAAAGAGCCATTACAAGCTGAGCCATCTCACTGGTCCAACAATGTTCATTTCTGCACTACAGAGTTTGCCAGCTGTACATGTGCAGGGTGTGGGTGGGCATCAAAAGTAGGCCTCAGACTGGGTATAGTGGTGCATGCCTTTAATCTCAACACTAGGGAGGCAGAAGCAGGAGAATCTTTGTGAGTTCGAGGCCAGCCTAGTCTACAGAACAAGCTCTAAGACAGCTGGGGCTACACAGAGAAACCCCATCTTGAAAAACAAAAATAAAACAAAACAACCCCTCCCTCCAAAAAGAGTCGGCCCTTGTTGGGAGTCCAGCACTCCAGAAGCTTCCAGAGCACAGAAATTCAGAGTGAGGGAAGGAACCAGCTTCAAAGGAAGTGGAAGGGAATAGGGCTAGAGTCTGGCAATCTAGCTCACAGAACGAAAGCTGAACCCCTGTCCTTGGGATGCTTGAAACACAGAGGCCCAGGGGCCCCTGACTGCAGGAAACAGTCCAGGTGAGAAGGTGAACCCAAACCTTTCTCAGGAAGGTGTTCCCAGAGGGGTGGCAATTGCTTTCTCAGTGGCTTTGCATCTCTTCATCCCGACAAGGCTTAAAATTAAATAGAGATATAGTGGAGGCACTCAAGCCTCTTGATGTCTTTGTATTAAGCACTCTATCATGTTATATTTACATGTTTCTAGCGTATGATATTTTAAATACTTCTAATGTTTAATGACATTTACTAAAAATAATAAAGTGACTAAAAATTAACCAAGCGATGCTGAATTAAAGTATATAAACTTATACTACTCTAGATTTGGTTTTAAATGATGGGCATTTTAAGTTTATTTACTAGTTTGGGAGTTTTAAGAAAAATTCCAATTCACATATGTCTTAGTTTAACTTCACTCTTTTTTCTTATTGTTTCGGGTTTGTTTTTGTTTTTGTTTTGTTTTTTTTAAAGAGTGTTTTATGTAATCCAGCCTTAAATACTTTGTGTAGCTGAGGTTAGCCTTGAACTTTTGATTCTCCTGCTTCTGCCTCCCAAATTTTGGGAGTCCAGTGTACACCACTACCCTTGTCTGTTTCATTGTTGTTTTTAATTTTTAAAATTAAAAAAGTGTAAACTTTATTAGGTAAAAAAACAACAACAACAAAAAACAAACTTTCTAACATGGTCCAATGTGGTGGTTAATGTCTTTAATCCTAGCACTCAGGAGGCAGAGGCAGGTGGATCTCTGAGTTCAAGGCCAGCATGGTCTACAGATTAAGTACTAGGACATCCAGGGCTACACAGAGACACCCTGTCTCAAACAAACAAATTAAAAAAAAAAAAAGCAAAAACAAAAACTCATAAAACAAAGAAACAAAACAACAACACGCAAATAAAAAACTATCAGACACCACAATTAACAGGACCCGAAGTCTCTACATCTCAACGAAGGCCTATGTAGTTAGAAAACCACTCTGAAGCTGTATACCTGTACACTGGACTTCGTACTTTCACCACTGAATATATTTTATGTCCTTATTCCACACCCCCCAAAAAATCTGTGATAGAGTTAGACCTAGCAACCAAGTAGTTTAATATCCTTTTTCATAACTATATTTGGATTTATTTATTCGTGTGTGTGTGTGTGTGTATGAGAGAGAGATGCTTGTATGTGCTATCTGTGCATGTAGGGTGTGGAAGACAACTGGTATCCTATTCTATCATTCTCTTGCTGGCAGCCCTGAGCCCAAGAAATCTTGGCTCCTGCCCACAGCGCTGAGGTTGCAGATGTGTGGCACTCCTAACTCTTCACGTGGGCCCTGGGGATTTAAACTCCCTTCCTTACCTTACCTGCCACGCCTTCTTCCCAGCTTCTTTATTTTGTTTGGCTTTGTTGAGATGGGGTCTCATTCTGGAGTCATGGCTGGCCTCTGATTTTCAGTGATCCTCTTGCCTCAGTCTTCAGAGTGCTAGGATTACAGGCAGGTGCTACCCTGCCTAGCTAATTTATTAGCTTAATGAGAATTACTTTATAATTTGAGGAGGTTTGTTAATCAAAAAATTAGCATGTTTGAAAAAAATAGCCAAAGTATGTAATTAATAAATGCAGTTTAAAATGATTAGGTGGATCAGATATCAATTTGTTAGGTTTTTGAGGAGACTGATAAAGTGGATACATTTAATGTAAAAGCTTCAGATTTTGAATTTAGAAGTAATAAATATTAATTTTTAAAAGCCAAAACAACTTCTAAATAACTACTTCAGTCTGAAAAGTCTTTACTAGGTTTTTAAGACCCACCCAACCCCTTTTTTATACTACCATACAGAAAATTCAGAAGGAAATATCCAAGTCTTTAAGTATGGATTCTTCACACTGAATTAGCAAGAAAGAACCATGGGTGGACTAACGGGCAGCAAGGTGCAGAGCTGGGAGAAGAGACTGAGGGATTCAGTAGAACACACACATGAATTCTGACCTTCACCTCCCCAGACCATCCAGGGTGGTGTCCAGGGCTGTAACTCCACATACTTGTACCAACATTGCATTTCATTATTTCCTTATCCCAATCTTTTCATTCTTTCCTCCAGAAACATTGTATTGACTGTATCAGTCACCTAACCCACCAGCTGGAAGCCTTGCTGTCAGGTTCTACGCTTTCCTCCCTCTTCCTAGGTCCAGCCCTGCTGAGCCTTTCTATGTTAGATCTACCCTGTTCCAGCTGTCATGTCATCTATGACCATGTTCCTTATGCCAGTCATACTATGGACTACTATTATACCGCTCTTGTGTGTATGTGTATGTGTGCATAAATGCATGTGTGTGAGGACAGTATTAAAATGAGCTATACTGTCATCCTCAGGTGCTCTTTATTTTGAAACCAGGTATGCTGATTAACCATTGAGTCCTAAGGATGTGCCCTGTCTAGAATTACAGCTATGCATGACTGCAAATTCCCTTTTATATAGGTGTTGGGGATCCAAATTTAAAAGTCGTTCTGTTTGCACAGCAAGTAATTTCTTAACTGAGCCATCTCCCTGTATGTCTCTCTACCTATATTTCACCAGACTTTGTTTCCATGTCTATGTTTTGTTTTGTTTTGTTTTGAGACAGGGATGCCCAGGCTATGATCTTTCTGCCACATTTCTCCAAGTACAGGGATTACAAGTGTGTGCCATTTTGCCCAGCTTCTAATGATCTCTAACATTTTAGTTGCACTAGTTTTTGTGGCTCCTAACATAGGTCAAACAAAACCTAAGCTCCCCTGACACTAATGAGGAGTGCCCCTCCTCCAGCACCCTCATCTTTCATGCCTTCTTTCCCTCTTTTGATGTCAAGCTAATCTACTGCATATTCTTCACACAGTGTTGTGCCAATGAGTGTGTCGTCCATGCCCATCTCCCTCTATCTAGAACATCCTGACCCCTTTTTGCCTTTGAACACTCAAATCTAGATTTTCACCCCCCCCCCCCCCAAATCTTGTGAAATACTGACATCTTCCTAGGCTTCGTCAGAGACTTGCTTCATCATCTGCACTTCACAGACTCTTCTGCATCAGTACACACTTGTGTAATTAACTCTGGCTTGTTTATATTACCTACCCAGTAACAGTGTCTTTGCTTTTGTGTATCTCTTCTTAAAGAAAGGTATAAATATTTTTAGGCAAGGATTTTTCCTGCCTTGTCAACCACAGAATTGTTAAGAGGGTCAAAGGAGATGGTTTGGCTTGTATAAAAGTGCTGTTGTAAGCTGCAAAGTTTTCATCAACTACAATGTAAGATGATGGGACTGAAAACGTTGACTGGGACTTGGAAGAGTGAGCTCACTTACTAGCTCTCTCTCTCCTTCCCTCCCACCATCCTTTTTTTTTTTTTTTGAGACAAAAACTTATATAGCCTAGCCTCCAACTCTTTACATAGCTGAAGCCAGCCTTGAACTCCTGATCTTTCCTTTGTTTCCCAAGTGCTTGATAGCAGATGTGTGCCACCGAGCTAGCTACTAGATCTGTCTCTTACTATTTGTGTTAAGTGAGATGGAAGCCCTGTCCACAAGCCTCCCCAGTAGAATGCCATCAGAGGCTTTATAGAGCAGAGGGATGAGGAAGATAAAATAGATGGACACCAATAAAAATGTTTAACAAAATTCGGGGCTCTCATAATTGTATGTATTTCAGGAATGACAAGGCAAGCTGGATGCAAATACCAACAGGTGTTGGCTTCCTGACTCAGAGGAAGAGCACATTCCACAATAGCAGAAGCCACACCCCTTCCTAAAAGGCTCCTCACAGAAGAAATGAGGAGCACATGTGAGTCAAGCACACCTCACGTTTCTAACCCTCCAAAGATATGAGACTACCCATGTGAGTGGAGCAGAAGAAAGCATTCAATTACAAGAGATGCTTTAACACATCTTTATTTATTAGTGTGTTTGTGTGTGTGTGTATGTATGGAGGTCAAAGGACAATTAGCAGAAGTCAGTTCTCTCCCCCCTCATGTTGGTCCCTGTGATCAATCTCAGCTTCTCAGAGCCAGGAGGGACTCTCTCTATAAGCCATGGTATTTTCCCACATTGCATCAAGTTCCAGGTCCTATATTTGAAATACATTCAATGTTTATTTGCTTATAAACAGTTTTTGTTGCAGTAAATATTAATTGTATATACACTGTATATTAAGTACACAAGTCTTGGGCCCTGGAGCTACACCAGTGAAGATGACTCGAGCTGCAGTCCTTAGGTATCTCATATTCCAACAGCATAGACATAACATGTAAATAAGCATGAAGCACTAGGAAGAAATTGGTAGTATGCAGGGATTACAAGTGTGTGCCATTTTGCCCAGCTTCTAATGATCCCTAACATTTTAGTTGCACTAGTTTTTGTGGCTCCTAACATAGGTCAAACAAAACCTAAGCTCCCCTGACACTCACCAATGAGGAATGCCCCTCCTCAGCACCCTCATCTTTCTTGCCTTCTCGTGCTGCCTTGTAGGTGTGGGTAGGGGTTGCCCAGGAAGGCAAAAAGGAGGAGGTGAGAGCTATAATAAAGCCACAGGAAGGAGCATGGCCAACTGAAGAGAGAGTAAGAGCAGAGCCCCTGTGGCTAGGCTAAGATGTCTATGTAGCTGATGTTTAATGACTAGGTCCACAGCCACCATTCCCAATGGACACATCTACAAAACAACCCCAGACCCAAGGCAATACCATTGCAGAAGAGAGGACAGAAAGATGTAAGAGCCAGAGAGGATCAGGGGCTTTGCTGTGCGACTCAACAACATGACTCCCCAAATGTGCGCTGAACAAGGAGAACACCAACAAACATGCCAAACTGGATGGGGAAAAGCCCACAAGGCCTCAACCCCACACAGAGGGCTACAGGCACCTGAGTAAAGCGGGGAGTGGGAGCGGTGGTCCTCACCAGGGAAGAGCAGAGTTGGGTGTCCGGTGCCAAATGGTCAGCCCTGAAAACACACATACAAGTAACATTATATGGAACTCCAGGTTGTGTTTAGGAATGTATGTGTAACAACTGATGGGGGGGGGGCATGAATGTGAAGGAGAGCAGGGAGGGACCATTAGGAGGGATTGGAAGGAGAAAAGGGAAAGGAAACATGTAATTAAGTTAAAATCTAAAAACAAACAAAACAAAGCAAAAAACTGCCAGATCATGAAAAGCCTGGCAGGCCTGGGTGAGGAGTCCGGATTTTATTACGTATACAACATAAAGATCAGTCAAGGGGCTCATTTATTATTGAAATTAAAATTGTGTCTTTTTTTTTCTAAAAAAAAAAATTACACTCAGGTGGGTGGAGAGATGGCTTGGTGGATGAGAGCTCTTTCTACTACAGTGTGAGAATATGTGTTTAGATACCAGCTCCCACATGAAAAACTGGGTGTGGCTGTGCTCCTGTCACTCAAGGACTGTAGGGGCAGAGACTGGAGTATCACTAGGGCCTGCTGGCCACCAGCCTGGCTTCAGGCTCAGTGAAGGGAATAAGGCAGAAATTGGTAGAGGAGGAACATTGCCATCATCCTCTGGCCTCTCATGTGTGTGAGAGTGTGTGCACCAGTACATACACCACACTCACTCACACACTCACCTGCACCGGCACATGTGTGTACACACACACACTTTCAGTATTAAAACAGCTCGTGTTGCACTTCACAAAACTTATCCAGATTTTATTAAGCCTAAAATTTCTAGTTACAGACTGCCATGGGTTCAATGTGCTGCTGTCATCAATGCGTTATGAAATTAGGATTCTTAACATTCTAGATGCAGGTGATCTCATTAATGGCCAAGAGGGCAGACAAGCCACCTTTCAGCATCCTTTTAAAAAATGATTCTTCAAGCTGGTCTACAAAGGGAGTTCTAGGACAGCTGGGGCTGTTACATAGAGAAACTCTGTCTTGAAAAACCAAACCAAAATAAAACAAAAGAGTCTTCAGACTATAGTCATAGAAAAGAGGAGGACTCTGAAATAACATGGTGATTCCCCAAAACATGTCAACCAAAACAAAGGAGCATCATGCCTGACAGTGATGGTTCATGTCTACGGTTAAGAGCCCTGGGTAGCCAGTAAGTAGAACGAAGCAGAATTCTTGTATCCATCTTCTTGTTATTTTAGTATGTATTCTTGTTGCTTTGCTTTTAATTTTCACTATTTGGGGTTTCCTTTGGAGGGGACAGAGACCAGAGGACCAGTTGTTGAAGTCGATTCTCACAGTCCACCAGATGATGTAGAACTTGTGGATTGAACTCAGGCCAGCAGGCTTAGCAGTATTTAAGACTTCTTGTTGACTTAGCATGTTTTCTTTTGAGATGAGGGTCTAACTCAGGTTGGCTTTGAACTTTCAGTTCAAAGGACTGCAGCTCCTGAGGACCAAGACTATGGGTGTGGGCCACCATGCCTGGTTCTCCTTCTTACTGTAACCACTAATGTAATAAAAAAAAAAATGCAGGTCCTCTGTTACAGTGCCACATTTCCAGATCCATCCAGCCCTTGTGTTCATGTGACTAATGGATACTTATTAGCACAGGTTTAGGGCATGCCCAGCATCATATGAGTTTATTAGATAGCCTGTTGTCAACTTAGCTAATTAGTGCGTAGGAACTCAGGAGTCAAATAATTTAAATATATTCTAGTACTAATTTTCCTAAGATAACCCGCAAGGACAACATTTTGAGAGGCAATAAAAACACACAGGATTCAATTTCTGAGCAGACAGGGATGTGTTGGATGAATGCCTACACAAATAATTTTTCTCTGATCTTTTTGCTCTAGCACAGTTATAGGCAGCTATGGCTTAAGACCATGAGAAATTTTTTCTTAAGTGTGAACTTCGATTAAGTACAATTAACACACTTGGTGTGCAGAGAATTATGTATTCTGCATGAGTACACAGCACGGCCAACAGCATTAACAGTATGGCGGAGTGAGTGATGGATCCAATGGTATTCAGCGTTAGTATCATTGTCAATTTTTTTCATTTTTTGCTATCATTATGGACTAGTTTTTCACAAATTAATGCTTTTTAATTTTTTTTTTCAAAACAGGGTTTATCTGTGTAGCCCTGGCTGTCCTAGACTCACTTCTTAGGCCAGCCTGGTCTGGAACTCACAGAGATCCACCTCCCTCTGCCTCCCTGAGTGCTGGGATTACAGGTGTGGGCCATTGCACCCAGCCAAATGATTCTTTTGATTAGCCATAATCATCATTTTCATATTGGTATTTGGATTGGGAGAATTCAGTAATGCCACTGTAATTTAAGACATTCTTGTTTGTGCCCCACAAGATGTTCCAAGTTCATCTATATGTTCTCAAACCCATATATGACAGTCTTTCCAAGGCATATCGACTCACTTATATGAAAAGTGACATTAAACCCCCAAATTTGAACAGAATCAGTCCATAGGACCAGGCCCATGATGGTGGAGGAACATTGTTCCATGTCCATTTTACTGAACAGGATTAGAAGAGACATAGTTTATTGACTACTAGTTTATATCAATTATAAAATATTAGTTTATTATATATAACATATAAGTACAAATATTTATATACAAATATTAGCTACTAGTTTATATTACTTTTTCCAACTGACTTTCACATCACAGAACAACTACCTCAGTTTTTATTCTTCCAAATTGTTATCTCCTTTCTTTATAATTTAGTAAGAAGCACTTATTTGTCATTCTAAGTAAGAAGAATCCTAAATTAAAATGAATAATATTTCTTTTATCTGAAAATACAAAAATAGCATCAAATACTAGTACAACTATTAAACTATCAGATAATATTCAACATTTTCTTTGCTATTCTCTTGGCTTGAAGCTCATTAGGGATGACCAGACTGATTATCTATCATTTATAACAAGTCTTTGTTCTGTGTGTTCATCTTCTATTTATGGGTGTATGGTCCAGGCTTCTGGGCTTAGCTTATGTTTGAGCCCATTGACACTTGAGCTCTGGTAATGGTGTGTGTGTGTGTGTGTGTGTGTGTGTGTGACAGCTTCTAGCTTCTCACAGTTGCCTCTTGAGAAACTAGTCTTTTTTTTTTTTTTTTTCAAATGTAAAATGTCTTATTGAAAGATGTAGCTAGGCTATCTGCATTATCTTTTTTAGATGCATTTTTATTTCTGGGTGTGGTGGTGCATATCTGTAGGCCCAGTG
This sequence comes from Pachyuromys duprasi, assembly GCA_028658305.1. Taxonomy (NCBI): domain Eukaryota; kingdom Metazoa; phylum Chordata; class Mammalia; order Rodentia; family Muridae; genus Pachyuromys; species Pachyuromys duprasi. Next base: position 58,078,616 of record CM053752.1, read on the forward strand.
CCTGAAGGCTGTGTTGGTTTGAATAAGAATGGCATCATGGGTTTATATATTTGAATGTTTAGTCACCAGGGAGTGACATTATTTGAAAAGATTAGAAGGATTAGGAGGTCTTATTGGAGGAAATGTGCCACTGAAGGTGGACTTTGAGTTTTCAAAAGCCCAAGCCAGGCCTAGGGTCAGTTCTCTCTCTCTCTCTCTGGACTAGGACATAACTTCAGTACCATGGCATGCTCCTTTCATGGTGATAATGGACTAAACCTCTAAAGATCCCAATTAAATGCTTTCTTTTTTTTAATTTATTTATTTTTATATCAATCACAGGTTAGGTACTTTGAATCCCAGGCGTAGCCCCCTCCCTCATTCCCTCCTACCCTCCCACCCCCCACCCCCATCTCCCAAATGCTTTCTTTTATAAGAGTTGCCTTGGTCATGGTATCTCTTCACAGAAATCAACAGTGACTAATACAGAGGCTAAAGCAAGAGGAAAATTACAGTAAGTTCATGGCTAGCCTAGTCAAGAAATTCTTGGCTTGCCAGGGCTATATAGTGAGACTCTGCCTCAAAAACATTTTTTAATATATAAAAAATGATAACTATTTCTTTTTTTTCTCTGTGACCAGGAAATAGTATCACTAAATTACTAAAATTATTAAAATAATTTTGATTAAAGGGCTTAAAATCTAGACTATATAATGAGAAATGCTCTGGACATGGGTATGCACATAACTGTGTTTCTATAAACACTTCACATAAACTTATGAGGACAAAAGGCGCTTAGCCACCACTTATCAATCACAGATTTTCTTGCTCAGTCTGTGAGTCCAAAGACAGACTTCTAGACAGAAGTTGTTCATATCTTGCTAGTTTCCTAGAATAAACATACAAAATAAAATGACGAATGTGTGTTGGTATAATGTTCTTGTGGAATGTATACAATTTACCCTTGTTCATTCAAATGCTGATTTCTCTACCCCACTATCTGGTTTCAATCTAGATATTGCATTGTGATGCTTATTCTAAGAATCACCTGTCTCAGGTTTGTGTAAACATGCCACCATTTGTTCTCTGTAATTTCAATAAAACAACAGCCAATGCTATGCAACGGAAAGAATAGGGTGGGACGTCCTACTCCAGAGGGGTGGAGAAAGAAGTGAGTGAGAGGAGTCAGAGAGGAGAGATGGAGAGGAGAAGACTTGGAACCACCAGGAGAGATGAAGCCGGACCTAAGGTATGACTTAAAGCAAGTATAACACCGGAAATCTGAATGGGAGGAAACTATGGGGGCTTGGAGGTTTAGGATGGAATAACTATTGCCCGGTATAGTGCTCTAGGTTAATTAAATAAATCCCAGTCTCTGTGTGTTGGTTTAGGTATAAGGCTGGTTTAAGAATAACTTCTATTTAGCTAAAAGATAAATCAATAATAAATATTAATAATCAACAACAAATGTGTTTCACGGTTGTTAGTAACAGACCTGGAACTGATATCGTCTTCTCTGACAGGCAGGTCATTTCTGACTCACAGCTGCTTCTTGAAGCTCTATTGGGGCCTAAGCCAGAAGCAATACTATGGAGAGAGAGTATACTGCCAGTGGCTAGGCGCTGGGTCCAGCTTCACCAAGGTCTGCCTTGAGCTGATGGGTCACATGGCTCTATGACCGGTGGCAAATTAGGGGCACCCAGCCAATTTTCCCTTGTGTCCTTAGCCCCAAAGACTCCCAAAGCTGATTTCAGTGCGTTTGTGTATGTCTACCCAGAGCCCTACTTACCATTATGCTGAGACCTGGGATTCCTGGAAAGAAACTGCCCCCACAGGTTGTTTGGTTAAGAAAATGTCAATGACTGTGGAGAGTTTGGGAGGCTGATGATCAGAGAGCATGGCTGTCATTTCTTTGGGGTTCTAGTTAGCTTCCTAAAGAGCCTTTGACCACCTGGCATCAGACCTGACACCGGGAATAAACAAGTAAAAAGCCTTGGAATGTATTAACTTAACAAAACCCTATTCTCCCCCAATGGAAAGGCTAGGAATGCCATTAGCTAGCATCTGAGGACTATAGTATAGATCCGTGCTGTGATGGACTGCTGATATGTTTTTTAAATGCCTTGATTTATAACTTTCTCTGTTCTGTTACTATAAAAACTCCACGAAACTGCTTCTTCCTTGAAACATTAGGTTTCAGGAGATTGAGATATATATCCTCAGGCCATGGTCACTCATATTTTGCAGAATAAGTGATGTGTTTTATTCCTTTGAAGTGAGAGCTGTTTGTTTGGATGGCAGTTTCATTTACCACATTTGTAGCAATCATGTTGGTCGGTCCATTAGGCTATGACAGCCTTCATATAACATTGCAGCATCATAGGCATCTCTCCAAAGTATACACTTCAATAGGGAGTTATAGATCCTCACTATACCAAATAAGCCCCTTAAGGCTAGATGCAAGTACCTCACAAAACTAATAAGATCTATGTCATACTAGGTTTATCCTAGGGAACTACAGCTTAAAAAGTATGTCTCTAAGAAAGTTCGGGTCATCAAATTTTCTACAGAATTTTGGAATATGTTATTAATTTTGTAAAAATTCCACCCAGATGATGGTTTATATCCATGTAGAGGAATTTTAATCCAGGAACATAGCTACTCTGGATAGAATACAGAGATGCCCTTAGTACAAACATTTAATCCAAACAATGAAAGTAAAGTTAGTTTGTAGAAAGAAGCACCCATGTTTGAAAGTGATGTCTAATTGCAAGGCAGACAAAGTGACTAATCAGAGAAAGAAATGACAGAATAGAATATGCCCAACTCTCACAAGAACACAGAAAAAGGAGAAGCTATTTGAGAGAGCAGCATAGAAGAAGAAAGGGAGGAGGTAGTTGTACAGAGACAGGATGCAAAGAGAGAATAAGCTAGATACAGGTGAAGACAGAATGAGTCAGAGAATGAGAAGGAGCCAGAAGATTAGAACATATTGCCAAAGTTAGTATGAGGTCAAGCAGAACAATTCAGTCAGAGGCTGAGAAAGAAGTCGGATTGAATCAGTCAGCTCAAAGAGGAGTTTGAGCCAGAATAGCTGACTTGAAACAGCCAGGCAGAGTTCAGAAAGAGCTAGAAAGGATGAGCTTTTTCAGCACTAAGTCTCAGAGGCTGAAAACATTCTAGGCCTAGAGTAGATTGTATAGAGGACAGAAGCTTCCAGGAGTAGGCCTAGGTTAGCAGACAGAGGCAGTAAGCCTCTGAGACAATTACATCAGGTGAATAATATTTACTTTAGCATACTCATGATCCCACACTTAATGAGACGGAGGCAGGAAGATCACTGTCAGGTAGAGGCTAGCCTGGGCTAGTGAGTTCCAGGACAGCCTAGGATACAGAGTAAAACCTTGTCTCAAACTACCATAAAAGGTGGATGGGGAGATATCAAGCCAGAAGGCCTAGCTTATTTGTGAAGTTGCAGGCCAGTGAAAGACTGAAAACAAAAGGTGGATGAATAATGCCTAAGGAACTACATACATCTGAGGCCTGCACAGACATGCATGCACCCCCCCCACACACACCTGCACATGCACATCCACATGTACACACATAATTCATATGGTTAAAAGAAAAGGCAGGTGAATTCTATAATGTTGATATCACCATTTTACATTCAACATAGGGATTCTCTTACCTTCTTCTGCCTCTGAAATGTTTGAAGGTATTCAACACATCACTCATCAATTTATATAGAATGGGAAAAGCCCATGCTAGTACATAGAAACACTGGTTTTAGTCCTCAACTGAGAAAGTGTCCTGTAGTCACCTTACCTGAACTTCAATTTGAAATTGACTTTAATCCAGCCCAGCGGAAACCACCGCTAACTGAGACAGAGAGCCCCAAGGCTACACCACCCCCAGTCTCCATAGATCTGGTACCTCAGCTCTCAATCACACAGAACATGCCTTTACTGAATCCTAATCAGCTGCTACTGAGAGCTGACTAAAGAAAAAACAAATACCCATGAAAACAATTCCTTCACTTAAGCACAGCAACAATAAAAATCACTGTTTGAAACTGCTGCTCAAAAATAGCGTGTAGTAGCGCATGCCTATAACCCAGCATTTAAGAGGCTGAGGTAGGAGGATTACACTGTATTCCAGGTCAGTTTGGGCTATAATGTGAAACTTTGTTTCAGCAAAATGAATAAGAAAAAACAAAAAGCAGAAGCAAAAACACTCTTGCCTGAATTTTTTTTTTTTTTTTGCAAAGCTTCCTGGAGACAGGCTGGGGGTTTTGTTATTGTATAGACAGTGCCATAATAGCACACAATACTTACGTGTAATGACTGCAAGAGTCACAGTAGTCACGATATTTTCATTTTGGTTTGTTTTTTTTTGAGACAGTCTCTCTTTGTAGCTCTGGATGTCCTGGAACTCACTCCCTAGTTCAGGCTGGCCTTGAACACACAGAGATCTGTTTTTCTTTATCTCCTGGGTGCTGGGTCAATATCTTCTTAATAAAGAGCTATATATACTAGTGTTTTAGTTTTATACCAGGAAAGAGAAGTTGTCTTCCTGAATAAGCCTTAGAATGCCCCAACCCCTACCCCAGGAAGATCTTGTCTCTTTTCTTGCATTCACTTCCAGGAACACCGAAGTAACACCTTTCCAGGAATGTTTTAATTGGTCTTCTTTGGCCTCTCATTTCTCAAATCCAGTACTTTGACATTGCTACCAGAATAACCTATGGAAAAAAACACCAGGACAAAAGATTACGCCCTGGGCTCTCTCTCATTCAAGCTGCACTGTGTGCCTTCTATTTCCAAGCCTTGATCTGGTTTTTCTTGTCTTCTTCTTTATGGATCCTCATTCACCCAGTCTTGCGGCACCATGTTTCCACCCTGGGAGTTTGCTGTCTCCCAGAAACCGAATGCTTATTTCTACCTCCAGGACATTGGGAGTTCTGTTCCCCTCCAGGCCCTTTCTTCTCATTGTTCTAAACACAGGTATCTTCTCAGTTCCCACATCAAAGACTTCATCCTTTGACACTTGGGCATCAAAGTGTTTCTACTTGGTAAGCCTCAGTTTATTTATTGGCAATTTTGTCATTTCCTTTCTGATAAAAAGCTGTAAAGAGGCAATAAAATCGCCCAAGTTCAATATATTGCCATGCTCAGTAAACATTAGCCATTAATAAAATTTAGTCAGTGGGCTGAAATGGAGTTTTCACATTTACCTATGCACTTGTTATGGCAGTAACAGGGAATCTATCACCTTCAAGTATTCTCATGTTGACCTCTTCAGAAAGCAGCAATGATTTTTGTTGTGCAGATGCTATTGAACCCTGTCTCAGGAGGCCATGGCATCTCTTCTGTTGACCATACTAGATCCACGAAGGCTGGGAGCGATACACTTTTCGGTCCTGCAGGAAGTTCAGGGGTCCAACAGCTATTGCTTAGATCATGTATGTGCTTCTGTCTAGTGTTTGACACAAATTTGAATTTTGAACCTGTCTAATCAGCTAGTGTATTATATTTCAAGAAGTGGGAGGCACAGAACAAGGGGCTGTACTATACATCACCCCATCATATGATAACTCGGCTAAGGGAACAATAGTCATGTTAACCAGAGTAACAGAACACGTATTTAACATTGAAAGCTATGCCCCAGAAGTCTTGGTATTCTGAGATTCCTGCAAGTTTTTTATTCTCTTCTATAGCAAACTACAATTATTCCTCTCTGAAACACTCTTTGTTTCTGGGTCTGTAGGAAGAGCCTAAGTGGGTCTGTTTCAGGGTCTAGGTCTTCTTGCTTGATATCTACTTTCTAAGGACTAAGGTCAGATTACATTATCTGCTGTACATTTCAGGGAAAGGCGTGTGTGTATGTATGTATCCACATATACATATATGTACCTACCTTTCTGCATTCTAACTTGAACTATACATATTGTATATGGAAGGAAACATTATCTGAGTGGGATCCATAGGAAATCCTGATTGTGGGCATGTTAGTCTATAAATTGGGAGTAAAGGCTATGTTCCTTACCAACCCTAAACAGCAACAAAATAAAAAGCCAATTTTCTGAAACATTATGTAATGTTTCTCTATTTAATAGAGTGTTTGTGTATTTCAAGGATCAACAAAAAGTATACCCAGTAAGTATATTCATTTATTGTTTATTTCTAATATGCTCCTCAGTATTATCTAAAGGTGCTATAAGTCCAGCCAACTTCTATTTGTGTTGCATGACACAAGACAGTATAAATTAGTATGCATGTTTTCTGAATATATCCTGGATAAACCTGAAAATCATTTCTACATTTCTAGTAAAGTTCTAGTGAATAGGTTCTCTGGAGAGCCTTAGAATTTATTCATTAAATAAAGCAGGTTAATTGAATGATGTTGATGTCATTAGACATTCTTAGGCACCCACAGTGAGAGGCTTCACATAGAAAGATATTACTCCACCCCACAGCTTGCATTTAAAATTAGATAACACAGGGAAGCCAGATAAACATCCGCAGCGCTTGAGAGAGAAAGGAGTACATTAAAAAGGCAGAAAGAATTAGCAAATATTTAGTCTACTGTCTTCTACATATAGCCTTAATTTCCTCTCTCAGAGGACAGGGAGGTTGTCTGAGAGCCCCTGAGGGGAGTCAGAGCATGATACGATCATCAACTCTTCAGTTTTTGAGGTCCAGAAACTCTTTTCCTTCAGTAGTACTTGCTTCTGCTTGCCTGGCTGTGTACTAATAAAAGTCTATTTATGAGGGGTGGTGGCATACAACTTTAATACAGTACTTGGGAGGCAGAGGCAGGTGGATTTCTGAGTTTGAGGCCAGGCTGGTATATAGATGGAGTTCTAGGACAGCCAGGAATACACAGAAAAACCTGTCTTGAAACAAAACAAAACAAACTCTATTTATTACTGTCATTCCTATAATGAGAGCCAAGAGTCTAAGTAGCATTTTAGAATGTGCCTCCTACAGCAGCTAGTAGCTAATAGAAGTGGGATAGGAGAGCAGGCCAGGGACTCTGGTGTACACACAGTCCTAGGGTAACAAGTTGAGGAGATCTTCCTAGTAACCTATTTTGCATGATTAAAATGGCTGGCCTTCTTACACAAACCAGAACACCAAATCCATAACTTTGAATTTCCATGTTTCATGTTAGGATGCAGAGATACAGATAAATGTGGCATATACTACTTTTGCAGCATTTTAGAATTTTATTTCAGGTGGCAGCTAGTGTACAAAACAATCTAATATAATGTAGAAAATGTAATGTCGGGGGTGGGGAATGAGAATAAAGTCCAAGGTGGTGGTCAGAAAGGACCGCTAGAAAAGAGGTGTGCTGTGGAGTTTCTAGGAGCTGGATGCATGACAAAAGCTGAGAGAGAGAGAGAGAGAGAGAGAGAGAGAGAGAGAGAGAGAGGACAACTTCAGCAAATGAGTCAAATGCACCTGGAAAACAAAACAAAACAACCAATTGGGTTTGTCAACCTATAGTGGGATCATCAACAACTGTGGACAGGGCAGTTTGAGTGGAGGTGAAGAAAGCAATACCCTGACTGGGATACAGAATCCAGGGGAGAGTTACAAAGTACATGGAAATAAAAAAGGTCAGGGCCATTAAGATGGCTTAGCCTGGAAAGGTGCTTACTACTAAGCCTCTCAGAACCCATATGCACACACATAAACACACACTAAAATAGTTACTATGAACAGAAAGTGAATGGAAGATCAATGTCATTAAAGGAAGGAGGCTTTTGTTTTGTTCAGAAAGATACTAAACTGTGTCGAATGGGCTGGTTAGAGAAGAGAAATAAGTAATTGTTAGATCAAAGGCCTTATTCAACCAAACACGGGGATAGGCAGCATTTGCCACGATTTTAATCCTCACACTCAGGAGCAGAGGCAGGCAGATCCCTCTGAATTTGAGGACAGTCCAGCCTACATAGCAATGTCCAACACAGCTAGAGGGATATTGTCTTTAAAAAAAAATGTACAAAGCCAGGCGCGGTGGCACACACCTGTAATTCCAGCACCTAGGGAGGCAGAGGCAAGCAGATCTCTGTGAGTTCCAGGCCTGGTCTACAAAGCAAGTTCAGGAGAGCCAAGGCTACATAGAGAAAACAATAACAACAAAAACAAACAAAAATGTACAAAGAATATTTCTAGTGACTAAAATGTTTCTTTCCTGCACCCAGAGCACCCGGTTCCTATATCAAGTTGTCCTGGGGGCTGAATTGCTAGTTGGACATAGCATTTAGAAGTCTATACATGGATTCACAACAGAAACACGCTTTGACAGTTATTTCTGGGGAAATTGCAGGTCAGACCTGGGAGCTGTACAATACTCAAGTCTAAATTAGTGCTTGCAAACTCTTGCTCTCTGACAAAAGTGCTGGGCCTCAAGATCACTCTTCACACTTCTGCTGTTTACAGTGTCTTAATGGGACATGTCCATTAGACCATGTATGCTAGTGATGGCCCAGTGGTCAGGAGCACTTGCTGCTCTTCCAAAGAACCTGCATTTGATTCCCAGGACCCACATCAGCCAGCTCACACCCATCTCTGACTTCAGTTGCAAGAGATCGGATGCCCTCTCTGGCCTCTTTTTGTGGCATATACTCACATCACACATACACCACACACACACATTTTTAAAAAGGGAAAAGCAATAGGCGAAGGTATGTGATTACACATGGTTTCAACTCTTGCTGTATAAATTCCCTTCTCATTATTACAGTGGTATTGCATTCATGTCCCTTGAAATGTGTGGTCAGAAGAATGCTTGCAGAAGTCGGTTCTTGCCTTTGACCATGTGGGCCTGGGCTATACAACTCAGGTCTGGCAGGGCAGCAAACATTTTACTGAGTTATCCAGACAGCCTTCTATAATGGCCCTGCTTTTTGTTTTTGTTGTTTTATATTCCTTTTTTGCTCAGAATTTAATAAACTATAATACTGCCATTTTCACCTTATTTTGACGAAACATTTTAGAATAGACTCTAACAGCATTATCCCACCTGATAAAATGCTGGGACTGGATGTTCATTGCACCTTGAGTCTTTACATTTATGAAGACCAAAACCCATTATTAACCTCCTAAGAACTTGGCTTTACCATCTTTACTTCAGGGTACTCAGCACATAATGGGCATGGATTAATTTTTAGCTATAATCCTAGTAGACTGTTTTTTTGATGAACTAATTTAACTAGTCTTAGTAGATTAAACAGATTGACATTCAGAGTAATACATAGGTTTTCATAAACAACAGCCCTAAATTGTACTCATTTGTAAAGCATACAGCAACACGGTTTTCAAAACTATGATTCTGCCGACTTTAATTCTAAATGGGCTGTAGCTGTAACTAATCTACACTAGGCAATACGCTAAGTATGAACTAACGATCAATGAATTAAAGAGCCGAGCAGTCCTTTAACTTGAGACCGTTAACGGCAAAATTAGTACTATTTGCTTCACTTCCCATACATCACTGTCAAAGGATGTTTCTAGATAGGACCTCAAAATTCGTAAAAACTATCTTAAAGTGGATTTTTTTTTGTGCTGACGTAATATCATTTCTACGAGTCGATATATTTGTGGCTATCATTTTAACCCACAACCCTGGCTGGCCCGGAACTCGCTGTGTACATCAGGCTAGCCCTCAACTCTGAGATCTGCCTGCCCTTGCCTCCCCAGTGCTGGGGTTAAAGGCGTGGTCACGACGCAGGTTACGCCTGACCACTCCCAATTCTATCAGAGTAATTGTGAGAAACGCGTACTTTTTAAAAGGAAAGTAATTTTTCTCGAGTCCTGTTTTCACACGGCTCCCCTGCCCTTCCCTCCCCCTCCCCTCGCAAAGCGCCGCGGACCCGTGCGGGGTCACGCCCGGGACGGTTGGGGTCCGGTTGAGGTCAGCGAGCCCGCGGCCGTTGAGAACTCCAGCTCCCGGCAGGCACCGCTTCCGCGGCCCACGCGCGTGGCGGCGCTGCCCGCTGGGACACGTAGTGCGGTCCGGGTAGGAGACCGGGGCAGCTACCCTGCCTCACTCCGCGCACAACTCGGAAACACGGTCTGCAGAGGCTCACGCCCGCCCGCCCGTGTCCGGCGCCACTCGGGGCGGGGGGACTAGCGAAGCAGAACCCGAGACTCGGCGGCGGGAAAGGCCGCGATCGCGCACGTGGGGGGCCGTTGGCGCCGCGAAACCCGGAAGCCCCGCGCGCAGACCACCAGCTGCGCTGACGGGTTAACGCTCCTCTGGGCGGGGGCGGGGCGTGTGCACGAGAGGCGTGACCAGCGGCTGTTCCGGGACCGCCCACTGGCGGCCCCGCCCTTTCCTGGCCCTGCGCAGCGAGGACCGGGCCCCTGGCCGCGGCGCGTGCGCAGAAGCCCCGCCCGCCTCGGGTCCCCGCCCCCACCTCGCCTTTGGTCTGCGCTTTCCTCCGCCTCCTCCGGCGCCGTCGCTCACGTAGGGCCCTGGCGTCAGACGCGCGTGGGCGGGGCGAGTGCGGCGGGGGGTATAAGTAGAGGGTGCAGGGGGCGGTGCTTCCCCTTCTCCCCGGCGGTTAGTGCTGAGAGTGCGGAGTGTGTGCTCCGGGCTCGGAACACACATTTATTATTAAAAAATCCAAAAAAAATCTAAAAAATCCTCTGAAAAAACCCAAAAAAATTTACAAAAAATCCGCGTCTCCCCCGCCGGAGACTTTATTTTTTTTTTCCTCTTTTATAAAATAACCCGGTGAAGCAGCCGAGACCGACCCGCCCGCCCGCGGCCCCGCAGCTCCAAGCAGGAACCCAGAGACCGAGGCCTTCCTGCCGCCCGGACCCAGCACCGCCAGCCTCGCTCCCCCGGTTCCACGGCCGTTGAGTACGCGTCGATTCCGGTTGAATTTTGTCCCTCTGCGCTCGCCCCCGTTCCCCTCCCCCCGGCTTCGTCCCCCGGCCCCGCACTCGCTCTCCTCCTCTCACGGGAAAGGTCGCGGCCTGCGGCCCCGCGGGCAGCCGTGCCGAGATGAACCCCAGCGCCCCCAGCTACCCCATGGCCTCTCTGTACGTGGGGGACCTGCACCCCGACGTGACCGAGGCGATGCTCTACGAGAAGTTCAGCCCGGCCGGGCCCATCCTCTCCATCCGGGTCTGCAGGGACATGATCACCCGCCGCTCCTTGGGCTACGCGTACGTGAACTTCCAGCAGCCGGCAGACGGTAAGCGGCAGGCCGGAGTGGGGCGGGCGGCCATGCGGCCAGGCCCGGGCGAGGGGAGGGCACGGCGCGGTATCCCCTCGCGGCCGGCACTTCCTCCTCCGCGACCATTTTCTCCCCAGCGGTCGCTCTCAAACTTTAGGACGATGACGCGCGGGGAGGGTGGGTGAGAGCGCTCGACCCGCGTACCGGCACAGGCTGCGATGTTGGGGGGCTTCGAGGCCCTCCTGGCGCAGCGGGTGGAGGCGCCCTTCCAGCCCCCTACCCTGGCCGGGCAGCCGGGCCGAGGAGGAAGTACGATTCGGTGTTGGAAAATACCACGTGTTGAACCCTGTAACCTCAGGCCCGAGGCCTGTTCCTGCCTGTGGCCCAGTCGCTGGGAGGAGCCAATGGCTTGAAGAAAGTTAATAGGGTCGTGCCTGGTGGTGGTCCTTAGGGTCGTGAGCGCATTCCTGATAGTGTATCCCTGGCCTCCGCACCGGGAAGGGCTGTTACACCATGTGCACTTGCCTGGGGTTTTCATGCCTAGATGAAGTATTTTCTGTCTTTAAGCGCAAAGTGGAGGAGGGGATGTAAGATTCTAGGGCACCAGTCACCTTGGCTCATTTAAACCAAATTAGTTAGATCTTAGTATAAATGGCTATTTGATGTATACATGCCTAGTTTTTTTTCAAAAGCCTCTGCTAGGTTTGGTCGTAAATGTTAGTGTGTAACTTGGACCGGATTATGCTGACTTAGTAGCAATCAACTAAGAAAAAGCTTTGATTTTTTTTTTTAAAGTTCAGTATATCCATGAATCTTGGACTAACTGAACACAAAGGTTGAATTTCTATTCTGAAGTTTGATAACTTGCTGAAGCAAAAATCTAGGAATCAGATAAGGTCTGTGGCCTGCTAAGTGTTGAGGTTTTTTAAATCTAGATCACTTGACTTCCAGAAGTCAGCTTCTGAATTGTATTTTAATAAGGAAGATTATGAAGTAAATGACTGATCAGTTTTTTTACTAGTTTAAAGCTGATACCGAAGTTTTGGTAAGCATCTTTAGTGACAGTAAAAAGTTGTAAAACTGCACTGCAGATTTCCTGCCCTTGTGCTCTGTAAGGGCACTTTCCTTATCACTTCATTACAGCTCAACTCTGGGCAGGATGTATCACAAGATCTAAGATAAGAGAAGGTAACTTGGGAGCAAATGACCAAAAGAGCATTACTGTGAAAGGGTAACTTGAAGCTTATCTTTTAATACAGAAAAACCCAGTTTTCAAAACCTGGGATTTGAAAAGTTGAACTTCAAATAGCCGTGATTATTATAGGCCACTTGGTATGCTTTTATTGGCCAGTGGACCAATATTTATGTGTTGCAGTAATGGACTAGGGTTCTGTAAATGACCAGTATTCCAGTTTATTAGGAAGATGTGACTCATTAGAAAAAATGTCAAGCAAAGTCAGCATGACCAGGGGAGCATAGGAGGTGTGGCCAATTGATAATGAGCTGGCTGCTGATTATCACTATATTCTAGGAACTGAAACTTTAGAAAACGTGGCTGGAGGGCAGGTGTGGTGGTTTCTGCGGTATACCGGGGGTTTTTCCTTGGTGTCCACCCTGGGCTACATGAGGTCTAGGAGAGCTGGAGCTACATAGTGAGACCTTACTGAGAGAGGGGGGTGGGTAGCTGAAAAACTTGTCAAAACATTACAGTTAGTGAGAAATTTGGAATTGCTTCAGGGAATCAAGAGGACTGTTCTTGCAGGTCTGAGACAGGTATAACGGTACATACTTGTATCTGAGTTCCAGGCTAGCTAGAGCTCCGTAGAGAAACCCTGTCTCAAAAAAGTTTCAACTTCAGCATTTCTTTCACAATACAAGTATACATAACTAATCTTTTTATGGAATTCAAGATTGAAGGATAGGTTTTTTTTGATGTGAAACGTAACTATCTAAAAATAACTAAATTGAATTCATTAAGTGGCTAATGAAATCTTAGAAGTAATATTTACTCTGAATATTTCTTATAGCGGAGCGTGCTTTGGACACCATGAATTTTGATGTTATAAAGGGCAAGCCAGTACGCATCATGTGGTCTCAGCGTGATCCATCACTTCGCAAAAGTGGAGTAGGCAACATATTCATTAAAAATTTGGACAAATCCATTGATAATAAAGCACTATATGATACGTTTTCTGCATTTGGTAACATCCTTTCATGTAAGGTAAGCAAAGGTGTGATTGGTCAGTATTTTGCAATATTATGCAACTTTTGGATTTGAAGTAATGTCTGTTCTGTCACTGCTGTCTTTATTTCCAAGGTTCCCATTATTGGGTAGCTAACATTTCTGCAAAGTAGAAAAGCAATAACAAATACCGAGTGATTGGTTGGCTGGTTTGTTTTTCAAGACAGGGTTTATCTGTGTAGCCTTGGTTGTCCTGGACTTTCTTTGTAGACCAGGTTGGCCTCTAACTCACAGAGATCTGGCTGACTATGTTTTTCTCTCCAGGTGGTTTGTGATGAAAATGGCTCCAAGGGCTATGGATTTGTACATTTTGAAACACAGGAAGCAGCTGAAAGAGCTATTGAAAAGATGAATGGGATGCTTCTAAATGATCGTAAAGTGTAAGTACAAGTATTAAATCTCCAATCTTTTTTGGGGGGGTTAGATTTTGAGGCAGTTTCTCTGTTAGCCTTGGCTGTTCTGGACTTAACTTTGTAGACTAGGCTGGCCTCAACTCACAGCAACTCACCCCACCAGAATGCTGGGATTATAGGTGTGTGCCACTACCACCCGACATCCAGTCTGCTTTTAAGAGTTCTACATCAGTTTAAAAAGTAATAAGTATGTTTGTTTTCTTAAAATAGAGCTAGCTGGAGCTGGACGTGGTGGCATGCCTTTAATCTCAACACTTGGGAGTTGGAAGAAGGCAGATCTCTGTAACTTTGAGTTCAGCCTGGTCTGACAGTCAGCTACATAGTGAAACTGTCTCAAAAAAAGAAGTAAAATAAAGCTAGCTGGAATGGCATATGCCTGTAATTTCACCTACGATAGAGGAAGCTTGGTCAAATGAGTGCACTTTTGAACTGGAAATCTAACCTTTTTAAAAAACTTAATTTGTCACCCTTTTTAACATTTGGGTAACTAGACAAATTAATTGTAGGTGCCTTAAGCCAGTGAACTGATGACTGCACACCTAGTGACCTGAATTCAGAGCTCACTCCAGTTGTTTGATTTCGTGATTAATATTTCTGAAATAAGCTTGTTTAAGGAATTACAAACAAGAAATAAAGTTGTCAGAGTTTTCTCGTTTTTCCTGAGACAGGGTTTCTCTGCTATCTTGGAACTCACTCTGTGGACCAGGCTAACTTCGAACTCTGAATAGAGATCTGCTTGCCTCTACCTCCTGAGTAGACTTAATTTACATAGACCCGTCCCAAACAAAAAACTCCCCATCCCTGGGTTTCTCTGCACCTCTGGCTGTTGTGGAACTTCTCTTAAGATCAGTCTGGCCCTGAAATCAGATTCAGATCCTCCTGTCTCACATGTGCCACTGCCCTGTTGGAATATGCATTTAGAAAGTAAAGGAAATGCTGATTTCAAATGTAGAACATGACAAATCAGATTTTTGGCATATTTAGATTTTCAGGTAGAGGTGTTCTGCTAGTAAAGCTTATAAATGTTGTGAAACTCAAGACTCTTATGGTCCCAAGAGGCTACTCAACTTGTAATCATAATGGAAAACTTGATAGCAGTGCTTTAGTAAAAATTAAAAGAATGTCTACACTGGCACACACAATGTAGGTAAAGACTGATTGGTGGCTGGTGGTTTAGTGTATAATGAGGTGCCATTCTGTAAAGTGGTTTGATTATGAATTATTTCTCTTCCCTTTGAGCTATGTTTTAGTAACTATCCTAAGAAAGAGTAAGTTAAAGCTTTACTTATAGGTAATCTTGGTTTTTGTTTGAGACAGGCTTTCTCTATGTAGCCCTGCCTCTACTGGACTTTGTAGAGCAAGCTGGCCTTGAACTCAACAGATTCTCTTTCCTCTGCCTCCCCATGTGCTGGGATTTTCAGGCATGTGCCACTGTTCCCTGCTGAGAATTGAGAATTGCTATTTCAGGAGATGGAACAATGGTAAAACCACTCTGAAACAGTGATGAAAATATTTATGTAGGGTTCTTGGTTGGCACAGAACACTTTTGTTGACTGGGTTGAACTCCTTTAACTTTGGGCTAATTCTTTCAAAATATGCATTGAAACAAAACTATTTCTTCATAATTAAGGTTAATACATTGTTTTTAAAATCTGTATTTTCCATGAAGACATTTTTATTTTGTGGTATACTTTGTAAACTATCAGCCTTAATCTAGGCTTTATGAAACAGAACCTTATGGTAAAGTACTGACTTTTATTTTTTAAACCAGGTTTGTTGGACGATTCAAATCTCGGAAGGAACGAGAAGCAGAACTTGGAGCAAGGGCAAAGGAGTTCACCAATGTTTACATCAAGAACTTTGGAGAAGATATGGATGATGAGCGCCTTAAGGATCTCTTTGGCAAGTTTGGTAATGTGTCCAAGTTCAATCTTTACACCTAAAGTAGTTGTCTCAAGTTTAGTGACTAATACTTGACTGGAAAGTATTTTAAATGCTTGATTTGAATTAAGCTGTGGTCTACTGCATTGCAATAATATGCAAGTGGAATGCTATGCAGTGATTAACACAAGGTGTGGCTGGCTGAGTAGACTTTTTTAATGTTTAGGGGCATTAAGATACAGACCAAGGGATGGCTGGCTGGGTAGGTTTTTTTGTGTTTGTTTGGTTTTGGTTTTTTGTTTTTATCTAAGGTTTAGCAGCCTTAAGATGTAGACAATTTAGCTGGGCATTGTGGCACATGCCTGTAATCCCAGCACTCCTGGGAGGCAGAGGCAGGATGATCCGATCTCGTGAGTACAAGGCCAGCCTGATCTACAAAGCCAGTCCAAGGCTACACAGGGAAACCCTGTCTTGGGGGAAGGGAGATAAGACAACTTTAGTGTAAGAGGTAGGTAGATGATCTCATGAGTTTCAGGCCCCGACTAGTTCTAGGTGAGCATTCGTGAGTAAAATGTAATCTTTAGTTATAGAGTGGAAAAGCCGCCCCCTTTTAAGACTGTATGGTTAGTGTCTAACATGTTTTTTTCAAAGATAAGTTCTTCAGTTTTTTTCAGAGTAAATCTATCTAGACATGGGTGCTTCACACCTTTAATCCCAATATATAGGATGTGGGTGGAGGGCTTAGGAGTTAAAGTTTGTACTTACTGCCATGTGGAGTTTCATGAAACTCAAGTTTTAAAATAAAAATATATACTTAGTGCCTCACATTTTAGTACTGGAGTAAAATATCAGGAAACAAGAATTTGTGGGTGGTTTGCTGCTTCCTCTTTGAACCTAGGGATGGGCTTTTTGTTTTTGAGTTTTTTTTAAATAACAATTAGTACATCTAATTCCATTGTAAGGCTAGGCTAAGCTTTGCCATATTGAATACTTTTTTAAGCGTCTCACTTAGGGCTCTGCATCTGCAGCTCAAGAAATTCACGTACCTCCAAGTGCTAGAATTATAGGCATAAGACATGCACCGCCACCACACTAGGCTGAATCCTCTTGAACAAAAAAAGAATTACTTTGCACAGAGATTTAGTTATGTGAGATGAGGTTGTAACTGAGTCATGTTTTACACTATTTTCAAGTCTCTCCATTCCAGAAGTTTCTCTCGTACTACATCTATCTTGCATTTTAATGTTTTAAAATACAAACTATTTCCTTTTTCTGTGTGTGTGTTTTTTTTAAGGGGTCTCTCTAGCTGTAGCCCTGTTCAAGGTTGGCTTGAACTTTCAAGAGATCTACCAGCCTCTCCCTCCCAAGTGCTGAGATTGGGCTGTTTTTTTTGTGTGTTTTTTGTTTTTTAATTACATCACCTTTCCTATACCCTGAGTAGACGTCTACATTGTCATAGTTACTTTTATGCTGCTAAGCTAAGACACTGTGACCAAGACAACTTAATAGAAGAGTACTGGTCTTATAGTATGGTGTGTCCATGATGGTCCTGGCAGGGGCAGCAGCAGAGAGCTTACTTGTTAGGACAGCAACCACAAAGCAATTAAGAGTTAATTGGGATGGTATGGGCTTTTTGAAACCTCAAATCCTACTCCCAGCTACACACCTGACCCTTTCAAACAGTTCTATCTACTGTGGACCAAGTATTCAGATAGGAGCCTATAAGGGCTATTCTCATTCAGACTACCCCTTCCATTTTTTCTGTATTTGTAGAAATACTGATGTCCCCTGCATATGGTCTCTTAACATCATAGGAGTAAAGGGAAGCTTGTGTCTAGAAACAACTTCCTTGTAATTCTAGGTTTCCTGCCTGAGATCTAGTCATCTAGTCTGTTCAGAAGCAGATGGACCAAAGAAGGCTTTTAAGGATAATTCTTAGTTCTTAGGAAGAGAACCCACTGTAGTGATTTAAAGGTGCAACTTTACTGAACTAAGAATATACACTTTCCTAAGGTTGTAAGACACCTTGAAATGTAGGAATCTTTAGAAATGTATAAAATACTTATAAAAAAGGGTCTGTGAGAACAGTAAAAAACCATAAAGCCTGGGGTTCCTTGACCTTCCCTCATGGCCTTTTTTTATGTTAAGATATGAGATGTGTACATTAATTGTGGACAAGTTTTGATTTATTCAATAACTTTTTCAGGGCCTGCCTTAAGTGTGAAAGTAATGACTGATGAAAGTGGAAAATCAAAAGGATTTGGATTTGTAAGCTTTGAAAGGCATGAAGATGCACAGAAAGTAAGCATGCCCTTAATTTACTCTTTGGGGGAACATGGCTATTCTTGTGAAGTTTATGTGCAAACACTTACATGCTAGCATCAGTTGAAGCTTTGTATGTTGTAGATTATTCACATTTTATGTGTTAGAGAGTTGGGCATGTGTACTGCTCAAACCTAGAGATTTGGGTTTCTTGAATGTTAGTAATGGGGTAATTTTTCTTGTTAATGAGATGTTCTTTGAGAACTCACTAAGTTTCTTTTTTGTTTGTTTCTGTAAGGCTGTGGATGAGATGAATGGAAAGGAGCTCAATGGAAAACAGATTTATGTTGGTCGAGCTCAGAAAAAAGTGGAACGGCAGACGGAACTTAAGCGCAAATTTGAGCAGATGAAGCAAGATAGGATCACCAGATACCAGGTTCATTTTTACTTCAACAAGCAAAATAAGACAGGGATGAGGAAACCTATTTTACATTTATTTCGGTTACTGCCAGGTAACTGAGAGTTTGGGGAGGAAGAGACAAGTATGGGCTAAAGTAATAGGTCTGCTTGGTCCCAACGATGGACTTTCTACCTATTTTCACAAATTCTCTTTTCTTTTCAGGGTGTTAACCTTTATGTGAAAAATCTTGATGATGGCATTGATGATGAACGTCTCCGGAAAGAGTTTTCTCCATTTGGTACAATCACCAGTGCAAAAGTAAGAGTGTACACTGTGCTTACTTATTTGAGGTAATGCGTATCAGTTTTTAAGCTAGCAGGTTGATTTTTATATATTCTGTGCTTTTTTTTTTTAAATTTTTGCTCTTAAAAAGTAGCTCTGCCACTGATAGCTGATGGCACTTCACTGAGACACTGTTACTTACATAGTTTAGTCTGGGTAGCCACCTTCCTCACAGAAAGGATCCATTTCCCTTTAGGTTGAAATGAGATTACAGAAAAGTAGGATTCTAACCTAAATTCCAAGATTTTTGTTTTTAAAACCTAAGCTGTGTTTACCTAGTGCTCATGATTAGAGACTATCTTGAAAAGTTTTAGACATGTTTTGCTGGGATAGGATGAGTGTGCACTGAAAAAAAAAGCCCTTTTGGTCCTTTTGCTGGCCTTTATTTTCCAGATACTCGTGTTGACCAAGACTTGTTAGAAACAATATTTTGAGGCATAGTGGGTGAATATAAATAAACACAGGGCTTGTTGCCTTGTGTTTGAGCATGCATTTTTCTATTTATATTAAGATGGACTTTTTTTTTTTTGAGTGTCTTCACAGTGTGCTGCCTAAAAGTTGTTTGAATTGAATTTTGTGTATGTGGGTAGGACATAAAATGTAATAATTCTTGGGTTGAGAATGTTGTCAGGTTAAAGGACAGGACATCATTTGGTGCCAGGTCACACAAAGGGATGGATAAAATGGTAAATGAAAGGTCCTTTGCGTTCTGGTCACAGAATGAGCTAGCTACAGTCTAGACATTTCCTATACTGGACTGAAATTTCTGGTGGTGTGTTCAGATAGAGACAATTCTGGGTGTCTCCTGGTCTTAAGAGATTTGTCAGTAGAATAAGAAGTCATCGTTCTGAATGCAGTTCATCATACACTGGTGTGCCTGTGTGTTTCTTTGGGGTTGTGTTTAAGGAACATTTTGCATTGGACTTTTAATTGTGCCACTCATTGCACAGTGTTGGCACAGATAGAGCCAACACTATAGTGCATGGTCTGCACCTTGGAGGGTGGTGGTTGTTGCTTGTTGCTCCCTCTTGTAGTTGTTGCCTTCAGTAATGCATGTGCCAAAACTCAGAATAATACCAGATAGTTTTAGCATTAACAGGGTTATTTTATTTCAGTGACTTTGGCTACAAGTGACAGTTTTTATTTATCTTACCTTTTTCTTTATAGGTTATGATGGAGGGTGGTCGCAGCAAAGGATTTGGTTTTGTATGTTTCTCATCCCCTGAAGAAGCCACTAAAGCAGTTACAGAAATGAATGGTAGAATTGTGGCCACGAAGCCACTGTATGTAGCTTTAGCTCAGCGCAAAGAAGAGCGCCAGGCTCACCTCACCAACCAGTACATGCAGAGAATGGCGAGTGTGCGAGCTGTGCCCAATCCTGTGATCAACCCCTACCAGCCAGCACCTCCTTCAGGTTACTTCATGGCAGCTATCCCACAGGTAAGTGTCCAGAAATCAATCATTGCTAATGTATTTTATGCCCTCCATGAAAAATAAAGCACCAAGTTATTAGAATTGGGGGAAAAAAGGCAAGTATGGGAGAGGTGATTGGTTTGAGAGCATATAATGGTTTTGTGATGTTCGTGTTTTCTTTCCACAGACTCAGAACCGTGCTGCATACTATCCTCCTAGCCAAATTGCTCAACTAAGACCAAGTCCTCGCTGGACTGCTCAGGGTGCCAGACCTCATCGTAAGCAACATTTTGTTTTGTGTTTTGGGGACTAGGGATATGGCCCAGTGATACAAAACAACACTAAACCTATCACTTGCTAGACTATGGGTTCAGTTCTCCATTGCTGCCATGGATGAGACGTCCTATTATAGTGGTAATTTATGGTTGAGGTGTAGAATCTAGCTTTCGTTTTGAAATGTATATAGCCTTGTAATGAATGGATATGTACTGTCATGCTCAGTTCTCAGTTTTTAAAAAATGCTGATATCTTCAGTGAGTATGTTTGATAGGAATTCCCTTGTTGAGAACTTGAAGATTTACTCCAAGTCTTCATTTGCCTTGATAGCTATAGCTTCAGAGCTCTCATTCTACAGGAGCTTTAGCTTGTGGCATTTTGGTCCTTGCGCATGGCATAGCAGACTGGATTGTAGGAGCACTTGGTATTTCTCTCTTTAATCCAGTTTATCTGAGATAATAAAAATACTTTACATGATAGGATTTAAAGTAATTTGAAACTCACTTAAACTAGGGTCCCTTCTAGATTTTCTTATAAACCTTGGCCCTAGAAAAGCTGCAGCTTTTACTCAAGTGAGTTTCCCAGCTTATGTATGTTCTTGTCTTTAAATGCAGCATTCCAGAATATGCCCGGTGCTATCCGCCCAGCTGCTCCTAGACCACCATTTAGTACTATGAGACCAGCTTCCTCACAGGTTCCACGAGTCATGTCAACACAGCGTGTTGGTGAGTCTTATCCCTTTCTGTAAAAATGGATCCCCAATTTAAAATGGTATGATACAATTTTTTTTTTTTTTTAGCTAACACATCAACACAGACAATGGGTCCACGTCCTGCAGCTGCTGCTGCTGCAGCCACTCCCGCTGTCCGCACCGTCCCGCAGTATAAATATGCTGCGGGAGTCCGCAACCCCCAGCAACATCTTAATGCACAGCCACAAGTTACCATGCAACAGGTATGGCTTAATCATTGATTTGTAAGGGTTTTGATGGTTAGCTGAAAGTAAACTATGATGATAGCTGCATGTTATATGAGAGTTTAAGCTATCTTACTAGTTGATTATATGTAAGTTTTGTGACTTAGAAAGTAGACAACCAGCAGTCTCCCCGTGTGGTATATTTTGTTTGGTGTGGATGTAAGGAACTAAATTCAGTTAAACTGATACTAACTAGATTTGACCTTTTTTCTAATCCTGGGACCAAAAACAACAGGATTCTAAAGAAGACTAAAATATGATTATGTATTGCAGGTGCAAATGTGATTATCTATATACTTATTAGACCTTTAGCCAGTATTTCAGCTTCTCTTTGTCCAGTTCAGATAGCACTTTGTTGTACCTGTGATTCTACATTGATGGCTGGCAGGTTTGTTTCATTACTTTGGGGCTTATGAGGTTTCCTGTTTTATCTCTAGCCTGCTGTTCATGTGCAAGGTCAAGAACCTTTAACTGCTTCCATGTTGGCATCTGCCCCTCCTCAAGAGCAAAAGCAAATGTTGGGTAAGTAAAGTAACTGTTGTTCTGGCTGTCAGTTACAAGGTCTACAAAAACACAAGGATCAAATATATACACTTTGCACGTAGAAGCAATCGCTTGGGACAGTGGGAATTGAAGATATTCAAACTGAAGGCTAGTGGGATGTGGTGGGACATTGCTTCCCGTTGACCGTCAACTCTAGCCTTGGAACAAGAAAACATCTGTTAATAACATTTGAGAAGCCGATAACACCAGAAGTGATTACTCCATGATAGATTGCTGTTCAAATGGGTGTGGCAGCAAGCACATATTCCTAAACCCAGGGTTGATAATGGCCATCAGTACTTTTTTTCATAGAGTTATCTTTTCTAGGTGAGCGGCTGTTTCCTCTTATTCAAGCCATGCACCCTACTCTTGCTGGTAAAATCACTGGCATGCTGTTGGAGATTGATAACTCAGAATTACTTCACATGCTTGAGTCTCCAGAGTCTCTCCGCTCAAAGGTACTTATTTTGTTCTTTCAGTCTGTGTTATTCTAGAGGGTTAAAACATTTATGCATGGCGTATTATACAAACCAGTGTACAGTAAAGATATAAGTACTGACTACAAGCCTCGATAACCTGGGGTACTTGTTCTCTCCATTTTGAGTAATATGCTAAAGTTTTCACTTCTAGTCAATTGCAGAACTAACTGCTGCTCATATCCAGTTTGCTTAGCTCCTGCAGTCTGATTGGTAACTTAGTTTAGAGCTTGTTCTACTCTCATCTAAAAGTTGGTTTTGGTGAGAATTATTTTTCCCTGAACCAGTGTATTCTCCATTTTCCAGGTTGATGAAGCTGTAGCTGTACTGCAAGCCCACCAAGCGAAAGAGGCTGCCCAGAAAGCAGTGAGCAGCGCTGCTGGCGTCCCAGCTGTCTAGGTGAGTGCTCCTCAGGCCTATTTCAGCTTTCTTCCTACATGATGAAGACTCCCAAACATATGTTAGTATATAGTTAGTTTTCAGAGTATATACAATGACCAGCTTTAAATCAGCCCTTTGAAACAAATTTTGCAGTGCTTTGTATGTAATGGCCTATAACAGAAGTTGGCTTTCAGAATACTTTTTTATTGGGTGATGGTTTCTTGGACCTCTTTCCCACGACCAGGAAACAATGTTGGTGCATAGTTTAGTATAATGAGGTCAAGAGTAGGGTTTGATAGACACTTAAAACTGACTTAGAGCCCTGGTTTTTGTGGGCCATGTTGTACATGATACAGCTGTGGATATTGCTGAAGGAGTGGGTATGGCTATGTGTCAGTAAAAACAGGCAGCAGACTTCCTGAATTCAGTCAAGGGCTTTAATTATATCTTTTTTTAACATTTGCAGATTGATCAGGGACCACGAACAGAAACTCGTGCTTCACCGAAGAAAAAATATCTAAACATCGAAAAATTTAAATATTATGAAAAAAACATTGCAAAATATAAAATAAATAAAAAAAGGAAAGGAAACTTTGAACCTTATGTACCGAGCAAATGCCAGGTCTAGCAAACAGTGCTAGTCCTAGATTACTTGATTTAAAACAACAAAAAATACAAAAAAATAGTAAAATATAAAAACAAATTAATGTTTTATAGACCCTGGGAAAAGAATTTTCAGCAAAGTACAAAAATTTAAAGCATTCCTTTCTTTAATTTTGTAATTCTTTACTGTGGAATAGCTTGGGATGTCAGTTCTGTTTCAAGTAGCAGAACTGATGACTGAGCAAGGAAACGTAATTTGGATTATAAAATTCTTGCTTTAATAAAAATTCCTTAAACAGTGAATGGTCATGCCTTTATTTACTTTGGTTCTTGGCAGTTGGTATGTTGGCTATCTAAATAGTGCAAAGCTGGAATCAGCTATCAGTTCTGTTGGTAGCTGTTGGTTTTTGGTGGTGGTGGGTTTGTTTTAGATAAGATCTTGCTGTTACTGGCCAGCCTAAGCTAGCCTCACAAGTTTTGGGTTTGTGGGTATGTGTCACCATTTTGACAATTCTTCTAAGAGATTTTATTAATTCCCTATGTTATTAAGCTGCTTTTATATCAGTTTATCCCTTTGGTTTCTGTGCTGCAAAATGATTAGTGTAAGCCCTTATTTTGGTGGGATGTGACGGACTACTCCAAGGGCTTTACCTATCCCTACCTAAGGAGTGACCTAAATTCAGGATACTACTTGCAAAATAAGATGTAGAACTTGGGTCTTACAGGGATTGGTTTATGACCTTGAAATAAATCTCATACCCAAGCAACTTGCACTTTTGAAATATTTCTTGAGGCAGGGTCTATGAATTCAGATTGCCCTGCTTCTACTTCTCAAATGGTGGGATTAAAAGCCTACCCTATACCTTTCCACACAGCCAGAGTTAACTTTTAAAGGAGGCATTGATGGAAATGTAGCTAGCCTATTGGCATGTAGATTGGACTGGCTTCAAATTTGGAAGTTTAGCTGAGTGATAAGATTCTGGGCATATACTGCCATGCATAGCCAGACTTAGCTTGACAGTCTGCATATCATTTCCTGACCGTGCTAGATAGAATTGGCTCAAATACATGCAGATACAGTGTGAGCAAGCTTCTTGTGGCTTCTGTGCCTGGAATGCCTCACTTTTGAAATTGAGATCTTGACCATGCATCCTGCCTGAATTTCACTCTGGGTATCCTGACTTGATATTGTCTGGTCTAGACCACAGTTGATTGAAACAGGCATTCCTGGCCTGGAACCTGTGGCCATCCTGACACTTCCAAGTGCTGGGATTGCAGAATGTTGTGAAACTTGTTTTTTGGAGGTGCTAAGGAAAGGCAGAAAAGTAATGACATCTTTCTCAACATTTTAGTGTGGGAACTTTTAGGTTTTGAACAAGTTCTAGTTTGTGAAGTTAAAACATTTCAGGGAGGTAAGGTTTGAATAGACCGGCTTTTGTATTTTTGGTTACATGGTTAATTTCTTATGGAATAAGAAAATAGATCACCTTAAATTGTTTTAAATATCTTTTGTTAGTGAACAACTGTTGGGCAGAAGCAGTAAGCCTGCAAGATTCTTATGTACTACAGAAATTGTACATTTAAAGTGTTTGGCTTTTTGAGGCAGGGTTTTTCTGTGTAGTCCTGGCTGTCCTGGAACTAGCTCTAAACTAGGTTGGCTTTGAACTCAGATCTGACTACCTCTGCCTCCCAAGTGCTGGTTTTAAGGGCGTGTACAACCACCACCCAGCTTAGATTTAACCAATTTAAATGAAAATTGAAACTGGCTGCTTCCAGTAGCCTGTGGGCATATACACAACAAGGACTTGGGTTATCTAACAGTACATAACCTCCTAGATGAGGTTCCTCATTTATTGCTTAAAGATAAAAGCATGTTCCTTACAGGAATTTTTTTAGTACATATTTGTGGGTACCAGGTATAGTGCAGATGTGTTTTTTATGTTCATGAGCTTTGCCTGTGTGTGCACCATCTGTGTGCTTGATGCCCAGGGAACCTAGAAGAGGGGCTCAGATCTTCTAGAACTGAGTTATGAGCAGTGGGTACCAAAACGTGCATGCTCCACAGACACCAAGCCACTTAATTCTTGAGCCCCAAGGTGAGGCTTTTAACAAGCAATAGGAGAATGTGACATGCCTTTCAGAGAAATGGGTGTTAGGTCATGTATAGGGATTGCATGAGTTACAGTGCTCTTGGCTATCATTTCTATGTCAATGCATGTTTAAGATGCCTTAAGACTACTAACCAGTTGTCATTCCCCTTGGAAGAGTTTGCTTGTTCAGAATTGATGGTGACTTAGAAATAACAGTATTGAGCAGTTTATCTGGAAGCTAGCATTTTTATCTATAATTTGTTTGGTTTATAATTTAAAACTTGTATAGCTTCATGACAATTTGAGGAGGAAGCAGAGAAGACAGCTGGTGATGAGACTGGTGCCTTGTTAATGCACAGGTCAAATTGGCACAAACTAGGTATGTAGTACACTATGTAAGGGCCAGCTAGAAACTTATAGCTAGAATCTTTCCATCTCAGCATTTATACTCAGTCATGCGTAGATACAATGAGTTTAGTGTACTTAGTTCACAGGATGCAACTTAGTTTTACTTTACTCCTTTCCTTCCAGCTCAAATTAACCCTGTGGGAGATACTGTGGGGAGTAAATGAGGGCCCAGGGTATTCACTTACAATGAGCTTTAACTTTGAACAGGTTTTTAATGAGGATAGTGGTCCAGCTCTGAAGGAAGCAAAGTAAAATGACATGTTTGTGGACTGGAAGCGTAGTGAGTGCGCTGGCTTATTCTGCCAGACTTTGCTGTTCTGGTGCACACTTCTTATAGGAGGCTAGACTTGTGGTAAGCAAGCTGGCACATCTTAGGACAATGCCAGAGCTTCAGTGAATGCCTTTGCTTTATGCTTACTTCACAGGCTGCAACTAGAACGTCCTCATTTTAAGCAGACTCCTAGAGGAGGAGGCTGCTATTTGTCTCTCTTCAGTCACTTGGATATCTTTAAGATGTGTCTATGACTAACTGGTTTCAAATGCTGCGTAGTTAAGGTGGCAAATAATGGCCTTAGGTGCTGTAGGTTTCTGTATTTACATTTGGGCAAGATTGTATCCTTTACAAGGGCAGAAAAAATAAGCAAGTTACTTAATTATTGACATAATCTGGGAAAACTAGAGGTAGCATTCCTTCTGTAGATAAAACATGACCATAAAGCATACATTAATAGATGAATGTGTGGTTGCTGATGGATTTCTATTAACAGGAGATACATAAAAAGTAGTAGATGATGTGCTAAACATACATTAGAGCTAATTTTAACATGGGTAGTTTTGTACAGGTAAATTATAAATATAATTATGCACCATTTTTAATAACAAGAAATGAACATTGAGGACACAAGCCTGTGTACTAGAGGTGATAGCAGTGGGGCCTGTAGAGCTCTGTCATCCTTACTCTTGATTGACGGTAGTATGAGAGATGAGTCAACTTTTTTAACAATGGGAAAAAGTCTAGTTTAGATGAACAATTGTAATTTGTAATACTAAAATCATGTGCAATTTACTGAGGAAATGTGGGACAGGGCACTAAACTCTGGCCTTGTGCATAGTGGGTACATACCACAAAACTGCCTCATTTGTTTTTGAGACAAGGTCTCTCTTGACTATCCTCAAACTCTTATGTAGACCAGGCTGGCCTCAAATTCACACTGCCTCTGCCTCTTGAGTACTGGCATTAAAGGTATGCACCACTTCATTCTGCTCATTTAATTCTTAAAACCACCCTTTGTGACTTGTTCTATGACCAGTATGGAGGCTTTAAGAAATAACTTGCCCAAAGTGACTGGAAATGGACCACAAGAAGCACCACTTCAGAAAGGAAGACTGAGACACAACACATTTTAAAGTTTACCAAAATTGCTTTCCAGTGAACATTTCTGAGGTCTAGAGAAATAAATGAAGCCGGGTGTGGTGGCACACGCCTGTAATCCCAGCACTCAAGGAGGCAGAGGCAACGTGATGTCTGTGAGCCAGCTTAGTCTACAAAGAGTCCAGGACAGCCAAGGCTACACAGAGAAACCCTGCCTCTCAAAACTAACACCTCCCATCCCCATTTCCCCACCTCGGAAAAAAGAACTGAGTCTTCATTGGAACCTCATGGATCTTTGGACCATCTGGGAAAATTGCCCTTCATTCATTTGATCTTCTTTTCCCCCTTTTTTAACCTTTGGAATCAGGATGTGAACTTTTGTAACAATTAGGATTTCAACCTTTTCTGAACAGGTTTTTAGAAATACATATAGATAAATGCCTATTGTTGCGATGAAGAAATTGACAACAGACTTGCGTAACTGTAGCGCTCCCATGACGCACAGCCCCCCACCCCACCATGTAATCACAACCAGAGGATGTGTGGCATCACACAAACAGCACTGTAGAGCTTCTGTCTAGTGAGATCTTGCATCTGTGCCAATTTAGTAACACCACCCATTCCTTAGTTTTGTTTTACTGCATAATTCATAAATCTTACGTGCTGCTGAATATAAACACAGTACATGTGTGTGTTTCAGATCAGGGTCTTGGTGTAGCCCTGGCTTGCAGCATAGACCAAGCTGGCCACAAACTCAAAGCCCTCCTGTTTTGGCTTCCAGAGTGATAGGATTATAGGTATGTACCACTGTGTAATGATTTTTTGACCAGTGTTCATACCCACATAATCACCTGCAATATATAATATATATACTTACCATACACAAGCAAATATACAACAGGAGTCTTCATTTTTTCTATATTCTAGCACTTCGAAAGGTTCTCTTGTGCCTCCCCCCCCACACCCCAAATAGAAAAACTAACTTGTATATTTGCTTGCAACAAATGCTGTGGTAAGTAGTTCTTGAACTTCAGATGAGCTTATAAATTTGTGTACTTGGCTTCTGTGGGCCAGTATGATTTATCTATATCATGTTGAGGCCATATGTGAATATATCAAAGTTTATCCATTGTGTTGGGGAAACTTGGGTTTTAGTTCTTGGTTGTGAAGAACAAGCTTGTGACTAGGCATAAATCACAATAAGGGAGAGTGTTGTTGCGGGGATCACTGCTGGGACCGCTAGCAAACTAGTTCGATTTCTTGCACTGAAGGAAGGCACAGTACCACTGGAGCAACAGAATGTTGACCACTGCAGGACAATTAGTGTTTCCATATTGATTTCCAAAGAAAGGAAAGATGATTTTAAAATGCTTATATAATCAGTCTTAAAATGTAGGCTCTTTGTGGATTATAAAGGTAAATGTCATAAAATGTATCTTAATAGTTTATGAATTTAAACTACATTTAATTCTTCCGTTTGAAAATTAAATTTTCTATCTTTGTATGAATGTTTTGCCTACATGCATGTCTGCATCACTTTCATTCCTGGTACCTTTGGAGGCCAGAAGTGTCAGAACCCTTGGAACTGGAGTTACAGATGGTTGTGAGCTGCCCTGTGGGTGCTGGGAATCAAATCTAGCTCCTCGGTAATAGCAGCTAGTGCTCTTAACTGCTGAGCCATTTTAACCAGCTAGTCTATGCCACTTCCCTTTACCCCTCACATCTGTATTTGGAGAAAGAAAGTTCTCTTACATAGGCAGCACAGTTTGGGTACTACATGCAGCTAATACCCAGTTTTGTTGGTCATTCCGTGTCCTTCATGCCTTCTTTTCCTTGCCACTCTAGGACTATTTTTTTTTGCATTAAGTTGTCTTTCCTTATTGTTCCTCAGCTTTTGCTTGACTTTTGTACATTTGACATTGTTTTATAAATGGAATTTAACTTGGGTTCATTGTTAGGTCCTCAAAGTTAGATTCAGGCGATATATTTCCCAATTTACACATTGACCGTGTCCTCACCTTAACAGTTTTTGGAGAAGCTGAATCAAGCTCTGTCTATCCTTCCAGGCTCCTCCATCAAATCAGAAAGCAGCTGTTTGGACATGGTCTCTGTTTTCACACTGGTTGCTGTAAGGAAAGGCACTCTCCAGTTCATTGCTTACCAGTGAAGACCTACAGTTTCCACTCCTAAACTCAGTTTACAATCTATTAAATCTTTCTCTTGATACCCTCATTTCCTCATATTTGGTCCATACTCTATTGTTTGTGTGTGGTGTGAGAACAACTTTGAACTTAGGTAGGTAGCTTTGGTCACAAACACCCTTCCTTTGAACCATTGCACTAGTCCTCTGCTCCCCTTGATTGTAAAGATTTCTCTTTTGAGACAGGGCACTGTATAGCCCAGGCTAGCCTCAAACTTGCTGCCTCAGCTTGGATTATAGTAGGGATTCTTAACCTGTGCATCATGACCCCTTTGGGGGAGGAGATCACCCTTTCACAGGAGTCCCATCAGATATCTTGCATAATCAGATATTTACATTATGATTTATAGCAGTAGCATAATTCCAGTTTTGAAGTAGCAATGAAATTTTATGGTTGGGAACCACTGGAGGCATCCTAAATGAATCAGCATATCTAAGATTTCTATAACATTGGCCATTTAAGTATAGTGTATTTTAGAGATAACTTTCAATTTGTGTTCTGTCTTAACTTGGTGATATTTTGCAAAAGGGGTCTTTAGTTTGTCTTGGCTTTGTCTCATGTCTCAGACTAGTCTCAAGTTCTGTATCCTGCCTTCCAAGTGGTGGTACACTACCACATCCAATGGAAGGAGGGAAGGATTCTGCTTTACATTTATTTCTGGGGAGGGGCAGAGTGTATGTGTACAGAAATGAGGCGTCTTCAATCACTGTCCATCTTTTTAAAAAGATTTATTTTTATGTGTTTGAGCAGTGGGTTGAGAAACACTGCATGTGTGTGTATGTGCCATGTGCATACCTGGTGGTTGTGGAGCCAGACAGACAAGGGTGTTGAATCCCTTGCTACTAGAGTTAAAGATAGTTGTGAGCCACTGTGTAGTGCAGGGATCAAACCTGAGTCCTCTGAGCAGTCAGGGCTCTTAGCCTCCATCTTATTTCTAAAGACATGTTTCCTAATTCAACCAGGAACTCACTGATTCAGCTCCACACATGGCCAGCAAGCCCCAGTCTTCCCCTCCCCATCGCAAGGGTTACCTGTGCTCACTGGTGCACCTAGCATTTTTAATGTAAACTGCGTTCTGAACCCAGGTCCCCATGTTTTTGTCTGACTTATGGAGTCATCCTCCCCAGCTCCTGAAGATCTCAGACCTGTTTGTAGTTTGTTCTTGTGTGTGCTGTGAGGGATGGGTTTACTTTAAAAAAAAATGTTTATTCACTTACGTATATGAGCATTCTGTCTTCATGCATATCAGAAGAGGGCATCCGATCCTATTACACAATTATAATTAATTTGGTAATTAATATAATTAATTTTGGTATAATTAATTTGGTAATTAAACACTTCTTAAAGTTTATTAATACTTAAAATATTAATACTTAAAAATACTTTGTTGTGGGGCTTATAAATGCTTATTTCTTCCATATATATTCCAACTTGTTACTAGTTCGTATTATGAAAGTTATCTTTTTGATATTACATTCCTTGTGCATGTGCGCTGCACAGTACACAGAGATGTCAAGGACAGCTTATGAGAGTCAGTTCTCCTCTACCATGTGGTTCCTGGTGGTCAAACTCAGGTTGTCAGACTTAGCAGCAAGCACCGCAGCCTGCTGAGCCATTTCGCCAGCCCATTGAGTTTAGTATTTTAACTATATCCAGTTACATGGGGTTTTTAATGGAGGTTCTTTCTCTAGAGCAGGTTTCTCAACCTGTGGGTTGTGACCCATCAGGGTGATATGACCTCTTCACAGGGTTCACGTATCAGATATTTACATTACTTTTCACAACAGCTAAATTACAGTTAGGAAGTAGCCACAAAGTAATTTTGTGGTTGTGGTCACCACAACATGAAGGGTCGCGGCATCAGGAAGGTTGAGAGCACTGCTTTTGAGTCTTTGAGCATCTTCTCAGGTTGGATGCCCCAGAGAGAGTTTCCTTTTTTTTTTTTTTTTTCTAATTCTCACTGCTTTGTGTGACTTGGCGAAATTCCTCCCATGAGGTGATAAATAGTAGAAGTACAAGTCTGTTTTGTTGCTGACTAAGCTAAGAAGGCCTCTGCTGTCTCACCGAGACAGGGTGGAGATGGGAGATGGATAGCTCTGCAGAGACTCACACACAGTTTATGTAGGCTAGTGTCCAAATATGTACATATATAATGATGCTAAGGAAAGTGTGTTTTGTGGATATGTGTGCACATATGAGTCTACTATGAATTGTGTTCTTTAATTCATTTGAGTTCTAATGAGCCAATTAAAATCTACATCCTTTACAGGCACGTGAGGTCCAGCCACATGTACCAATATGGCCACTATATTTGTTCTCATCTCTGTCAAACTCATTTGTTATCACTAGATATGGAATGCAGCATTTTTAAAAAATGTAGTAGTACATCTTCACTACTTAATTTTATTTATTTTTGCTATTTGAAGCAGCATATGTTTTTATTCTTTATGCTGTTTTTCATATTGAAACTTTTTCCCTCTTATGTGACATTTTAGTGTTTTTGGTTGTTTGCTTGCTCTGTAGCCCACGCCTTGAACTCATTCTGTATCCCCCAGTCTGGAACTCACAGTCTACTTATTCCAGCCTTGAATTATAGGCCTAGACCAATATCCCTGGCTTAGTCTGTCATTTTAAATAACATCTCCTGTTGGTTTTGTAGGTCTCATGTAGCTGGCCTTATATTGGCTGTGTAGCAGAGGCTGACCTTGAACTTCTGATCTTCTACTCTCAAGCACCAGAATTATAGGCATGTGTTGCTATGCTCAACTCTCCCCATCTCTACCCATCAGAAAATTTTTATTAATGTGATATGAATCTTGGCATACATTTTGAAAAGTATATAATTACCCAATTAATCTAGACTCATTTTTCTCTTTACTTTGTTATAATTAATTATATATGATTAATATTTATGTAAATATTATTTTGATCTATAAAACACTATGTATAGTATTGATATATAATAATTACAACTCTGTAATTATGGGCTTTATCATGTATTTTTATACATGTGCAGACTGTATTTTAACCATGTTCATCCTTGCTAATCTCTCTTGTCCCCTTGCCACTGATCCTTCTCTCCTCCCCACTTACTAGTCACCATCTCCTTTGACTTTCAACTTTTTTTTAACAACCCCATGAATTTCATAAGGATTCCTTCCAGAAGCATGAATGATGGCTTGTTTTTAGGAGTGTGGACACTGTCCCCACATGCCCAGTCTCCATGGTGCCTCCTGTATTCTGTGATAGCATCTAGCAGTTGCTAAATCTTAGTCTAGTCCTTGTCTTTCATTTCTTCCTTCTCTTAGTGTGTGTGTATGTGTTGCCTGCATTATGCTTGTGTGCCATGCATGAGTACACGGGTCCTGAGGAGGGCTGGTGCAGCCTCTGGAACTGGATTGACAGGACAGTTCTGAGCCACCATGTGGCTGTTGGAGGTCAAACCCTGGTCTTCTGGAAGAATAGCCAGTGTTCTTAACTGCTGAGCCATTTCTGTAGCTGCTTCCCCTTTCTCTCAATTTTTATTTTTGTTGTTTCTTCCTTTTTGATATTTGCAAATACACGAAAGTTTAGTAAACTCTATAGTACTTTCAAATGTTCTGTCAGCCACTTTCAATAACTCTCAACACTTGACAGTTTTCTTATATCTACATCCCCACAACCTAAATGTGCCTAGATGATGGGAAAGCAATTTCAAGCACTGTGTCTCTCAGCTTGTATGGTGGAGCTTATTTTAATCCCATCTCTTCAGAGGCAGGTAGACCTCTTAAGTTTGAGGCCAGCCTGGTCTACATTGTGAGTTCCAGGACAGCCAGGGGTACATAAAGAAACCCTGTCTCAAACAGACAGCGCCTGGTTTACAGAGCAAGTTCCAAGACAACCAAGGCTACACAGAGAAACCCTGTCGTTTAAAAAAAAATTCTTTCTGTTGTTAGTTTTATGAGATGGAGTCTCACTGTGTTGGGCTAATAAGCATGTGCCACCATGCCTGGCTAGACAAATGTTTAATACTAAACTATTCTTTCCCGGTTGTCTGTGTATGTATCTTGTTCTGTGAAGTGTGTTTGTGTAAATTTTGCCTTTTCACCTTTTTTTATACTGGGCCTTGAACATGTGAAGCAGATGGCCCACTGCTGGGTTGCATCTGCAGTTCTTAAGATTTGTCTATTATGTTTATATTGCTCTATCTGCATTTACACCTGCGCGCCAGAAGAGGGCACCAGATCTCACTGCAGATGGTTGTGAGCCACAATATGGTTGGTGGGAATTGAACTTGGGACCTCTGGAAGAGCAGCCAGTGCTCTTAACCCTTGAGCCATCTCTCCAGCCCCCACATCTACAGTTATTTTACATTTATTCTTTGAGGGCTGTGTGATGGGTTACACCTTTAAGGAGGCAGAGTGGGTGGCTCTCTGAGCCTGAGGCCAATCTGGCCTACAAAGTATGTTCCAGGGCTACACAGAAAAACCCTTTCTCAAAATCAAAAGCAAACAGAATTTTACGTCGAGGAAGAGTCATCTTGTTGCAGCTTTCCAAGCAGCTGAGATTAAACATGTGCACCATCATACCAGGCTCCAACTTACGTAAAAGTTGTCTATGTGTTCTGGATACAAGCCCTAGTTTACAAGTGCACTGTGAATATTTTCTTCGGTTTTGTGATGTACCGATTCTCCAAACCATGGCTTATTGGAGTGTGTTTCCTAATCCCATATGAAGTAACTGAATTTGAAGATTATGAAAAATCTGGTAATAGTGAAAAGTCCAAAAGTCAGCAATCAAAAATTAATTCAAAAATCAAATGCATGATGGATCTGAGGTCTTTCTGCCAGTGTGTACCCAGACTGCATTGTGTGGCTTCACTGCAGCCTTGATGCTGAGTACACAGCATTCACACTTCATACTATGTGCACTGTCACACTCAGCCCACAGTCTCTGCCTGCCAGGAACAGCTCAGCTCTCGTTTGAGATGAATGTATGTTATGAATAGCAGTACTTTTACTGTACAAATAAATGTTTCTGCTCTTATAGGAACATTTAATTATGGAAAACAAAGGCCTTGGATATATTCCTACTACCACTCATAAGCTTGTATCAGATAAGTACAGATAAGATCATATTGTGTCTGAATGTTTAGTATGTATTTCTTTTTAGTCCTTTGAGATAGGGTCTCACTATGTAGCGCTGACCATCCTGAAACTCACTATACAGAACAGGTGGGCCCTTGAACTCAGGGTTCTGCTTGTTTCTCTTTCCTGAGTTTAAAGTCATTTATGTGTAGTTTTCTAAACTGCCATTTGAAGCTGGACTGTGGTTGAACATGCATTTAATTGCAGCACTTGGGAGGCTTTCATTAGGAAAACAAGAACCAGAAAACTGTCCAGTGAATTTTGGCCTGAGATGAGGATTTTCAGCGCTTCTGAAATGGCCTTAAGCATCCTGCCACCTTGGACTACATATTAATGTGAAGAGACTTCTCAGCCCTGAGAATGATAAAGCATGATCAGCTACAAACACTGCAGGTGTTCTAGATCCTAAGGTATCAAATATTTTGCCACGATTTATCTTGTTTTGGAAAACAAACTCTATATTTAATTTTTAATAAATATTCTGAACTTACGTATAACACATAGGATAAGTTTATCATTTACCGTAAATTTATTTACCAGTAAATGTTGGTTTGTATAGTTGTCTTATAGACCTGTATACCTAGCACCATGCTGGGTCATGAGTGGAACAAATTTTAAGCTCTGCTCAAAATTTGTCTTTTAGTGAGCAAAAGAGTTACATTTTAATAAAATTCAGTGAACTGATTTTTGTACATTACTCATGGTTATATTCTGTCAGTACTCTAGAAGGTAGATGTGTTATATGTAACATGAATAAATGTGTAAATGGCGGTCGGTAGCAAGCAGCATAGTCCACTCACAGCTATAAAGTCTATGTTTTGTCCCTCTCCAGCAAGTAAAAGTTCTTCCTAAAATCAGTTCAGTATAAAGTCATAACTGGAATTGGGGGTTAAGGTTAAGGAATTAGAAAGTAAAATTCAAATATCTCTTGTATCCTGAAGAGTGATTTTTAACTTTAATTTTTACCTATTTTTAAAATTTATTTTTAAATGTTTATGAGTGTTTTGCTGGCATGTAGTATGTGCACCACATATGTGCCTGGTACATATCTCCTGGGACTAGAGTCACAGATGGTTGTGAGCCACCATGTAGGTTCTGGGAATTGAACTTGTAACAATAATAGTATATCTTAACAGCTGAGCCATCCGTCCAGCACCTGAAGCCAGTCTCTTAATTCCACGCATGTGTGTGTCTATGTGGGGCATGTGTATGCAGTGTCAGAGGTGTCCAGCAGAGAGTGTCAGATCCTCTGAATCTAGAGCTTCATGTGACTGAGCTGCCCAGTGCGAATGCTGAAGACTGATCTAGGGTAAAAAAGCATACATGCTCTTAACCTGTGAGCTGTCTCTCCATCTCACTGAGTTTAAAGGTAAGTTTTGACACAGTCAGATCCAAACAACCATGTTCACATCCAAGCCTCCCATTCCCTGTAACAGAATCAAAATGCTCTGCTCTAATGCTGAGCAGTAACTTTGTTTTGTTTTTTGAAACAGGGTTTCTCTATGTGTCCCTGGCTGTGCTGGATTTGCTCTGTAGATGAGGCTGGCCTCAGACTCAGAGATCTGCCTGCCTCTGTCTCCGAAGCACTGGAATTAAAGGTGTGCACCACCACACCCAGCTTGAGCGGTGACTTTTTTTTTTTTAATTAATTAATTTATTTTTATATCAATCACAGGTTAGGTACTTTGCATCCCAGGCGTAGCCTCCTCCCTCATACCCTCCCAC
>CM053752.1:58115020-58169547 GCA_028658305.1 Pachyuromys duprasi
TCAAAGAGTCAGCCATCAAGATCATGACTGAAACATTCCCTGTTTCCCTCACTAGGGTCTTCAGTCTGACAATGAGCTATCATGGGCCCCATCTGAGTGGGGGTTCCAGGCCATATCCACACATGGTCCTTGATTGTAGAAACCATCTCATACAAGACCCCTGTGCCCTGCTCAGTTTGGTCTTTGTGGAGCTCTTGTTCTCCCCAAGTCTGAGCGGTGACTTTTTTAATGTTTAATTTTTTATTTGAAACTATCAAAAGGTATAAAGAAAGTTTAGGAATATTGTATAAAGAATTTAGTTTTTAAGCCACTTGATGCCTCATACCCTGAACACTGAACAAAGGCAGTCTCCCAGATAACTGTACTCAGTGTCCTCAGACTCCTTGATGACCCCAGTTGTCCTGGTAACAGCCTGTGTAGTTCAGAACTGACAGACATTTGGTTATTACAGCTTTTTGTCTCATTTAGTTTGACCTAATTGTTTAATCTCCCCTTGACACTTTTGAACACGAAGGACTAGTCAGTCAGTGCAATAGCCCTCATTTCTGGTTGCCCTGGTGTTTTCTTATTGTTACACTGAGTTTATAGATATTTTAGTAGGGACATCACAGATTTTATGCTGAATTCTCCTCATTAGATCATCAGTTTCTCTCATGATTTTATTTTATTCCATTGTTGAGGACATGCATTTTAAATACTGAAGCTGCCATCTGTGAAGGGACAATTTTTGGTTGTTTTTTTGGTTTTTGTTTTCCCTCTGTGATCAATGGATGCTTATAGGGAAGTAATTTGAAACAAGGTAAATATCTGGTTCAAATAACTTTTTTTTTCCATTGGCATATTCATGGTTCCCTGTTTTATTGTTTCTTTATTATCAATGAGTAATCATCTGTTAATGCCATTAAAAATTTCCAAGACTTTTGCTTTCATGCAGCTGTCATTTAAAGGCCAGGGCTGACTATCCTGTTTGCTTGTGCCGTCAGGGGTCTGCACTGAGCCCTGCCAGGGAACAGATCAAGTATATCTAGAACCTGCCGAATCAATGTGCAGTTTTAACCAGTTTCCAGTGAGTCAGAGGCACGTTAAAGCTTGGGAAGCCCTGCTCCTCACTGAGTGGCCTTCAGCATCAAAGCAGCTATGGGAGTTCCAGCCTTTGCAGCTGATCACATGTACTGAAGAGGAAGGTAGGAGCCTCAGGATTAGCCTCAGGGTCTTCTGAAGTCTCAAAACAGTTCCTCCAGTCTCTCATTGCTTAGAATTTAGTCACATGACTAGTACACAAAAGGGGCATGGAATCTAGGTCTGTCTGCTCTGAGAGTGGAAGGGTTTGAGACAGTCTTACTCTGGAGCCCAGGCTGGCCTAGAGCTTGCTATATAGCCTAGGCTGGTTTTGAACTTCTAGTGATCCCCCTACCTCAGCCAGCTTCTAGGATCGAAGGCCCGATGGCTTGGTTACAATCTGATTTCTTGTCTGGGCTCACAGCCCAATGGGCTGTCTCTCAAGACAGCATAGATGATAGCTACTGGGTACTTTACAGGAATCTCGGTCCCCTGGCCTTATTTGGTAGCAGTCCATGAATCTTCTCAGTAGACTGGCAAATTGCTGATAGTAGCAGCCAGCTCTGGGCAAGGAGAACATCAGCCGTTAAGGAAAAAAATCCCTGATCATGTTTCCCATTTATACAACCAGACCTTCGACCTGGCCCGAGCATGGAGCCAGAACGATAGACTAGATCATTTGAAAGCATGTTAGAGCATCATAGCTCAGGTCCCAGCACCAACTGCTGCTTATAGCAGGGTTCTGTCTCCTCTCCAGTGCTCAGTGCCAGGCAGCCATCTAGAGTGACCTTCCAGGTTGTCCTTCCAGGAAATCTACAAGTCCCATTGACCACCATTTTCTCAGGAGAACAGAGCTCCAACAGCAGGGCAGACTCCAACAGCTGCTTTGATGTCAAGCATGTGCCAGAGACCTGTTCTACAGGAAGTGTGGCCAGTAGCACTTGAATCACCATCAGCTTAACACTCTAAGCTCAATGTCTCTCCAGCTTAGCAAAGAGCCCAGTGACTCTGTTTCTTGTTCCAAGGCTCTCCTGATTTGAAGGTTTTGTTGATGCATCTTTTCTTTGCCTGAGATTGCCTCTGTTTCTTGACTACTTGAATTGTTATTTTATTTTTAGAACGGAAAAAAAAACCCCATGAAGCAAACAAGCTCCTATGATGTTTAAAGCATTCACCTTTGTTCACATCCTCTCTGAGATGATAAAAACAAAGACCTACAGCCAGCACAGCCCATTGATAAGCCAAGTGGCACTGACAATGCAAAAAGCACTGTGTTGTCTGAGACAAACATCCAGGTAATTTGGCTGCTTTTACTGGTTTGAACACAATCAGTTTGCCTAAGTACCCAGGGGATCCTGAAAGACCAGTTCTTGTGTTAACTTCCTCCCTGACTTTAAAACGCTAACATATTTGCCCAAGGCCTCTAGGTATCATTGAGGAGAAATATCTAAGATACACAAAGAATTCTTTTTGTTAAGATCCAGGACTCTATGACACCAGGGTGAAACCCTTAAAGGATGCTAAGAGTGTTGGCAAATTTGTGCCCTTTTGTTTATTCAAAATGGAAACAAAATTCTCCAAACTGCCTCACTCAGCTCCTTTGCCACTTGTCAGCTTGGCTGACACTGTTGGCTCCAGTCCCTCTACCTTTTCAATTCTGTCTTAAGTGGGGCTGAGATGTGACGTGATAGGCCATCCTGGAGACCAGGACGAGGATCCTGATAGTGCCTGTGCAGTTGTGTGTCCATTGCAGTGAACTTGACTGTGGGACATCTCACTTAGGGTCTCCGGAAGCAGCAGGATTGCATATCTTGGCATCTCGCCTGATGACTTTCAAGTTTGTGGTAAATGGGGTCTTATTGGTCTCCTTAGGGGCTAAAGGCTAGCCCCCTCCATACTGTCTCTGCAGTGGACTGTGCTGACTGCAGCTGGGGTCTGTACCCTTCTTTTCAGGAAAATTTCTCCAACTTCAAGAAAATCTAGTGAATTTTATAAGTCATAGTGCCTGATCATTCTCTGGGGGTAACAGTGTGACCCTCTGGGTGGTATGAAGAAAGCTGGAGGGTTTGAGATAGTCCCTGATTATAGCTCCTCCCTTGCTTGTCCCAGCCAAGCTTCAGGGTCCTGCCATTCTAGACTTCTTGAGGTTTTTGTCCTGTTTGCCTCCCCATCACCCTGGGCCCAGGTACTTGACATTTTTCTCCCGAATAGCTGTGTAGTCTCCTCTGTTCAGAGTCCTACAGCCAGAGTTAAAGGACAAGTGTGATTTTGTCACCCCATTGGCTACTATGGCTCAGGAGAAAGACAAAGCTCCGAAGCCCCATGGAACTCTCCTCTTCTCCCTGCTCTGCTTTATTCTACTTTCTCCTGGCTCTTTCTATTCAAGCCCTTTGCAGCCTCAGGCCACAGAACTACTTTGCTGCTTTATCCACAAGTCTCGCTCCAAACAGGAAACCGTCCCCCAGCTCTTTGCCTGGGGACTCTTTTTGATGTCGGCTCTAATATCTATAACTCCTATGTCTAGTCTTTCACAGAGCAGTTCATACTTGCTGGCCAATTGACTTACGATTATAAGCTCCATGAGGCTGGATATATGTCCTAGTTACTTTTCTACCGCTGTAGAACACTATGGCCAGGTAAACTTACAAAAGAAAGCATTTGATTGTGCTTACATTTTTGGAGAGTTAGAGACCATGATGGTGGAGGATAGGCCTTATAGTAGGAATGGCTGACTGCTCACATCTTGATCCAAAAGTAGGAAGCAGAGAAAACACACTGGGAATGGCTGAGTCTTTTGAAACTACAAATTCTGCCCCCATGACACAGCTCTTTCAACAAGGCCCTGCCTTCTAATCCTTCCAAAACAGTTCTGCCACTGGGGACTGAGTATTTAAACATGAGAACCTGTGGGGCCCATTCTCATTCAAAGCACCACAACACAGTATCATTTTTGTTCAAAATATGTGTTAAATGTGCTGGAGAGATGGTTCAGCTATTAAAAGCTGGCTCACAACTAAAAGTATAAAATATGTGTAAAATGATAGACAGCGAATGACTTGGTCCAGGTATCCAACACAGATCCACCTAACTGGAGCCTTTTCCTCATTTCCCAAATCTAAGGTCCTGCCTGCCCTGGGGTACAGGTGACCACCCACCGGGCCCTCTGCCACTTCCCCTCTGTATGGTGAAACCTGGACAGTACAAAGAAGGTTTGGTGGTGTGCGTCTCTCACTTCATGAGCAGCTGTGGCTCTTCAGTTCTTACCCACTCCCCACTTTCACAAGCTGTTTCTGGAGGCAAAAGCCAAGCTATCTCTATGTACACTTGTTTGAATTGGAGTTTGGTCAGTTCCAACGTAAAACTCCACTGAGGCAGTTAACCCAGTGACCTGGGTGTGGGGACTCGTGACTGGAAAGGCATTAGGTTAGGCCGCTAAAACAAGTGCTGTTACCACAAGAAGCCTTTTTGTTTGTTATCTGCTGGTAGGTATTTGGGGTATGAGTAATGACAATGTCACTAGAATGCTAAATACACTCTTGACAATTGGTTCCAGTTTTAGCCAGCTAGACATCCATGCACCTGACATGCTCTGAGCACCTGCCGTGAGAAACACAGCTGGACCTGGAGTAGAACACTACTTATGAGTCAGACCCCTTAAAAGGTCTACAGGATATTCTGCTGGGAAATGTGGGGTGGACATAAATAGGACAGGTGGTACTCAGAATTCCTGATGCTTAAGTTGGAAAAGCTAGACAAAGCTTGAGGCAGGCAGGTGCACTGGCTTGGAGCAAAAAGACCTAAGCCTGAACTCTGGCTCTGTTGCTCAATTCACTCAGCCCTACTTAGTGTTCACTGCAAAATGAGGATAGTAACCCTTGTGGGTTACTGGGAAGATTCATGGAGGTAAAATACATACACTGAATAGTAGAGAGGTGTTCAACAAAGTGAACTAAATGTTGTTATGTGTCCCAGGCAGTACTATGAGTGCTACCTGGGAAATATTTGCCCAAAATCATACCTTCTCACTTCCTTGGAAGCTGTTGCACTTAAATGACCAATATTAGGAATTGGTTTTAGGATTTATGTTTTGACCTATGTTAAAGGGCAATTGCACCACTTAAAAGTGTAGTGATTATAGTGAGCTATTATCAAGAGCTAGCCCAATCAAGGTGGGCCTGGTGGAGTAGGTCTGCTATCCCAGACACTCAGGTGACAGGATCACAAGTCAAAGGCCTGCTTGAACAACCTTTTGAGCCCTGAGAGAGAGAGGAGGGCCTAGAGTGGTTGGGGAAGTGGCTCAGATGTAAAGTGTTTATTATGTATACATATGGACCTGAGTTTGGATCCCAGGACTAATGTGAAAGTCTGAGTGTGCTGGTGTGTGTCTGTAATCCCACCCCTGGGCTGAGATGGGAGGATCCGGGGGTCTTCCTGGACACCTATTGTAGTCATTCAGTGACTTCCAGAATCAGTTAAAAAACAAAACAAACAAAAAGCTTTTCTGTAGAGGAAGGTACCTGATGTACCTTTGTCCTATACACACACACATGAATACATGGACATGGATACACATACACTCACACACACATACACAGCCTAGAGATATGCTCATTGGTACAGCATTTCCGTGGGCCCTGAGTTCAATCCCCAACACTGAAAAAATCAGCCTAATTGATCAGCAAAGATTGAATTTGGAGGACAAGGCAAATGGGTGTGTGACCTGGCTACTGTGGGCCTGTGGAATGTGCTTTCTATACTCGCCTGACCATGGACAGCTGACCTAAAAGCTCTTGGTGGCTCAAAGTCTCCCCATGAACCATATCTTTTTCTTGGAAGTATTTGGACAATTAGCAAAGGACAGCTGCCTCGGCAAGCTAGAGTTGGCGCTGAGGCTTGTCTGCCTTTTTAGCCAGGGCCCATCCTGGGAGGAAAACACTGAAGGGGAAGGACAGGGCCCTCAGGTGTTCTTCCATCAGGTGCAGGTAAGGCTTCTGTAATCCACTATGGGAGTATGCTGCTTCAGGAATTGAATGGGTGATTGATTCAGCTGGATACTGTGCAGCAGAGCCCAAGAGAATTGTACCCCCACTCACCCTAAGGAAGCCTGTTCAGAATGCCCCCCAGTTATGCAAAAGTTTCCCAAGGCCTCTCATGTTGCTGTGTAGCACTTTACTGATGATGGACTGAAATTAAAACACAGCTGAAAGCAGTGCCAACACTGAGCCTTTTATAGTAGTCCACAAGGGGGCATTGTGTGCCAGTCTGGAATCTGCAAGATGCCCGTGCTTGTCCGAGGCAGAAGTGACAGGCAACTGTTGCCATGAGACCAGTGTTGGTGGCACTGCTCAACGCAGCAGGGAGCCCTGCTGGCTTGCTGACCCCTGCTCTCTCCTAATTAGAAAGTGAGCATCAATCTTACAGTCTGAACCACAGAAGGACCACACAATCCAGTACCATCAGGACTTTCCTGGAAGCTTTGACACCCGTCTAGTCCTCAGGCCTGCCCCTTGGAGGGCCTGAGTTAGACTTGGGGTAGGATTCACAGGGGCAGAGCAGCTTACTTTTTTCCGTCCTCTTTGACAGTTTTCCCTTGCTATTATCTACAAATGTTATAATTCACCCATTTAAAGTGTACAGCTCAGAGGGGTTTGCTGTACATATGCAAGGCTCTGGAACCACTATCCCAGTCAAGTACAGAGCATTTTAGCAGCCCTCAAAAAACCCTCTGTGCCTGTGATCCAGCTCCCAACCCCCAGCCAGCATGGTTCTTATTTCTGAGTTTACAGAGTCACCTACTCTGGAGATTTATATAAAGTAGTAAATTTTGTGCCTTTGTTTCTGCTTGTCACTTACCCTGCTTTCAAGCTATCCCTGTAGCATATGTTACCCATATGTACTTATTGGCTCATCATTTCATGGGTTTTGAGTTTTTCTGTGTTCTGACTTATGAAGGATGCTGCTATGACTATTCTTTTGAGAAACCATTTTATTTATTCTTATATGTGACTGTGGAGGTCATCAGGAATTGGACTAAGGTCACCAGACTTGTGCAACAAGTTCTATTACCCACTGACTGATCTCACCAACTCTTTTATATACATGTTCTTGTAGGAACAAGATATTGTGCCTGTGTGTGTGGTGTGCTTGGGTGTGTGTGGTATGTACTTGTTAGTGTGGATATGTTCCAATGGGTGTGCTGCTTCAGGGACTGAATGGGTCAGTGTGTGTGTGTGTGTATGTGTGAAGGCAAAGGTTGCTGTCCAGTCTCTCCCTAATCAGCTTTATTTTTTGAGATAGTCTCTTGGTGAACCTGAAGCTCACTGCTTCTGCCACACTGGCTGCTGTGAGCTTGAGAAACCGATTCTCTTCTGTACCCACAGTGTTGGGGGTACAGAAATGTGTCAGCATGCCTTGCTTTTCATGTAGGCTCCAGGGATCAGAACTCAGATCCTCTTGTTTGCAAAGCAGGTGTTTTACTGACTGAGTGATCACCCCAGTCCAACAAGATTTATTTCAAAAGTGCTCTCCTAAATGAATGGCTTTCAACTAAGGGGTGGGTTTTTTTGTTTGTTTTGTTTTGTTTTCCCTCTAATAGACATTTGGCAGTTGTAAGGAGACTCTCTGGTTGTTACTTCTGGAGGACAGAGGCTCCTGGAGGCAATCAGGTGGAGTCTGGGGAAGGTACTAAATATCATAAAGTGCTTGAGGGAAACCACCCCTTTCCTGTGAACACAGCTAACATGCCAGGGGAGAATGACCACCTTCAGGGACCAGGCATTCCTCAGGGAGGGTTGAGAGGCTCTATGGATCTTCACCCACTCTTTTTCACTGGACCTGTGTCTACATAACCTCAAACATCTACAAGCCATCCTGGGACTGGTGAGATAGAGTGGGGAGAAGAGGCATCTGCTGGCAAGCCCTACAACAGAAGTTCAGTCCCCAGGTCCCACATGGTGGGAGGAGAGA
This sequence comes from Pachyuromys duprasi, assembly GCA_028658305.1. NCBI lineage: Eukaryota > Metazoa > Chordata > Mammalia > Rodentia > Muridae > Pachyuromys > Pachyuromys duprasi. Next base: position 58,123,046 of record CM053752.1, read on the forward strand.
ACTGATTTATGGCCCCACAAATGTATGCTCAAAATAAAAATAAAAGCTGTCCTTACTTTCAAAAACTTGTTCAAAGAAGTCAGACCCAGTCACATTTCATAGAATTCTTCAGTCTGAGGCTGACTGGGCTAGAGCTTTTAATCATAGGATAGAGAGCTATGGGAGATTTAGAAATCACTTGACACACTTCAACAATCACAACTATGTGTGGAGACAGGGTCTTGAGTGAAATCTTCCAGCGAGATTTTTCATGTCTTCTGGACCAACTCATTTTTCTCTATACTCTATAGCAACATCTCTAGGACTGAGAATTAGCCAAGAATGAGAAGGGAAAAGATGCTTCTGGATCCATGGGATGGGGGGTAGGGTGTGTGTCTGATTAGCCAGTGGGCTGATGGCAGATATAAGCTTAAACCATCCCTCCACACTTCACAGCGGAGAAGTCCATGAAATCTTTTAGCAGATGAGAGCACTGATCATCCCAGTCAGACAGTCAGGATTCAATGGTTCAATGTTACAGCAGTGAGATAGCTCAGCAGATAAAAGCACTTGCTATTGGCCTGATGACTTGAGTCTACGCTCCAGAATCCATGTTAAAAAGCCATATATTAGCTGGTCGGTGGTGTCTCATGCCTTTAATCCCAGCACTCAGGAGACAGGCAAGCAAATTTCTGAGTTTGAGAACAGCCTGGTCTACAGAGTGAGTTTCAGGACATCCAGGGCTACACAGAGAAACTCTGTTTAAAAAAAATTTTTTTTTTTTGCATCTGTAATTCTACTAGTCCTACAGCAGGATAGGAAGCAGAGGCAGGGGAATCTTTGCCTGGAGTATGCATCAGTGCAGTGACAGAACAAGAGGGACCCTGCCTCAACAGGGTGGAAGGAAATAAATGACCCCGAAATCTGTGGACTTCCACATGCCTACCCCATGATATTTGAATGTATTCTCCAACACACACTTGTTGGCACTAGTTTTTAACTATCTTATTTACGTTTCTTAGATCTCTTTTTCCATACTCCACCCCAATCCCTTCCAATATCCCAACACCAGGTAGGAGAGAGAAAGGGTTATAAGTAACATAAATAAAATAGTTAAAAACTAGCACCAATAATTGGCACCACACATGGAGCTTAAACACAGTGGGTAACTTTGCTTCTATTGTAGCGCCAGAATTGTCAGGTTTTGATGGGTTGGCAATGCTGTTTAAGGAGGTTGGCAAAATAGGGGCTACTGCCACTGGGTGGTCTCCTGTCTTGCTCCCAGAGGGTGTTTTCTGGTTTTGCTTCATATATTCCATTTTGAAAAAGATTGGGGGAAAGCTGAAAACTTAGAAGGTTCACTCAATTCCCTGGTGTTAGAAAGAATTGCAGAGTTGGCTATGCACGTAGAGAGTTTGCAAATAGAGGTCTAAGTGCTTGGAAAGCAAAAAAATGCCAGTGGAAAGAGTACCAAAGGGTTCAGGCCTGGTGTCTGAGACCAGAAATTTCCCGCAGGATGAAAGAGGAAAGCAAATTAGGCTGGAAGGCAGATTGCCACCCTGCCCTGCTCCACATGATTTTGCTGCCAGATGCCAGAGGCAAGATACTGGGAAGAGCAAGAGGCAGTACGGGGATAGCAGATTACCGCTGTGCCGAGCGGAGCAAGAAGAGTCATCCGGAAGCACCATCAGCTTCCTCGGTCATTGTGCACCATATTCCTGCTACTGATTGTGGTGAGGCTTCTGATGAGAGGACATTGTGTCCAGTAGAGACGCTAGATTTAAAGATTTTAAAGAGTCTATTGTAAAGTATGGAATGCATCCACGTTTCTTTAAGCAAATGTTAAGCACCTGGGTTACCCAAAATAGACTTATTCCACAGGATTGGAAGGGAATGGTGTCAACCATGTTAGAAGCTGGTCAGCAGTTATAGTGGTGGAGAAATGAAGCCATGAAACTAGAATAATTGGGGAAATAAATGTTGTTAGGGATCAATTGCTTGGTGAAGAGAGTTATGCTGATTTATGAGAACAATCCAATTTGATGATGTTTTAATCGAAAAAATGTCATTTTGCAGCGTTAAGATCATGAGATATGGTTGAGGTGCCTGGGAAAACATGCACTTCTTTTTTTTTTTTAAGATTTATTTATTTTATGTATATGAGTGTTCTATCTGCATTTACACCTGCCAGAAGAGGGAATCAGTTCACATTATAGATGGTTTTGAGCCACCATGTGGTTGCTGGGAATTGAACTCATGACCTTTGGGAGAGCAGACAGTGCTCTTAACCACTGAGCCATCTCTCCAGCCCCCAAACATGCACTTCTTTTACTAAGGTAGTACAAAGTCCTTCAGCACACTTTACAGAGATTGGGTTCAGCTATAAATAAGCCATATCAGACCCTAGAACCACACAAGTGTTGATACTGATCTTGGTGTATGAGAATGCAAATACTAAAGGTAAGAGAGCACTTAGATCATTAAAAGCGTGAACAGCCACAATAGATGAATGAATGAATAGACAGCTGAAATTGGCTGTCAGGGAGGTAGAATCATTTAAGAACACTAAATAAAATAGTTTGTCAAAAAGTCTAAACCTACACTTCAGGAAGAATAAATAAAAATTGTTAAAAGTTTAAGGTTAAACTACATAGAAAGTTCAAGGCCAGCCTAAGTAACTTAGGGAAACTCTTTCTCAAAATCCCCCAAACCAAGACCTGGAGAGATGGTGTGGCAGTTGAGAACACTGGCTGGTCTTGTAGAAGACTTAGGGTTAGATTAGAGCACTCACAGGACATCTCACAATCACCTTCTTTTGGCCCCGGTGGCAACTAGGGACACAAATGGTACACAGACATGGAAACAGGCAAAGCACCCATACACAATAAAATGTTTTATTTTAAAAAATAAGGACTGGGTTTATGCCTCAGTGCTAAAATGTTTGCTGGACATGGGCAGAGTTCTGGCTTCCATCTCCAGTACCAGGAAGAAAACAGAAGTTATCCAGCTTGGTGAAGAGAGTGAAGATTGTACATGCCTAGAGATGACCAGGAGGCCATGGTCATACTTATTTGGTGATGCTCTTTGTTTCTCAAAGCAAGACTAATCAATATTAAAAATATAAAAATGTCAACACTGAGGCCATTCTAAATGGATGGCCACCTCTTAGTGGCATGTCAGTGTGTTGTATTTTGGTACCTTTGTGCCCAGTATTTGGCAAACAGTTCAACCCAGTACTCATTCTGTAATCTGGTATGAGGGAACAAAATGAAGTAGGCAAATTGGGCAAAAACCAAGGGCAGGAGGAAGGCATGAAAGGGTGCTCTAAGGAAGACATCTCTAAGGAAGTGACATTTGAGATATGGGGTGCAATTGTAGCTTAGTGGGTAGAACGCTTTCCTAATGTGCATGAAGCCTTGGGTTTGAATCCCAGACCCATATAGACTGGAATAGTGGCACACACCTATTATCCCAGCATTTGGAAGGTGGAGGCAGGGGTTCAAGGATGTCCTTGGATGTCCTTGTGCATTCGATTATGGCTTCAGTTACATGAGACCCCATTTTAAAGGAAATTCGGTAACAAATGGGTCATGTGACCATAAAGGGAAAGAATATTCTGGGGAGAAAAGACTCTAGGTAGCAGGAGCAAAGACTCTAGGTAGAGGTGTGTTTGTTTCAGCCATGGATCCAGAGTGGTCTGGAGAGAAAGTAGGAAGATATGAGATAAAAGGGCAATAGTTAAGAGCACTCACTGTTCTCTCAGAGGGCCCAGGTTCAATTCCAGCACCCACATGATAGCTCACAACTTTGTGTAACTCCAGTTCTAGGGGACCTGATACTCTTTTCTAGCCTTCTAAGGAACCAGTTTGTACATGGTGCACATAACTGCACAGGCCCACATAAAAATAAAGTTATTTATAGACATGTGTATTCTGGAAGAATGACTCCTTCCTTCATCTCTTCCTTCATTTCATTTATTTTTGGACAAGTACAGCACTGTGTGGTGTCAAGCAAATCATTTAACCCTTCTTGCCCCCATTTTCTCATCTGCAAAATGAGGAAGTCAAATGTACAACAAAATTGCTCCTGTCTGACCTATGAACTTTGCAAGCTAGTGATAGGAGGTTTGCTGGTTGTAGCAAAAGCCCCTGTGGTGGACAGTGGGGAGGATGCCCCTGGAGAGGATGCCCCTGAGGGTGAAAGGGAAAAGCTATAGGAGTTCTTACAGCTTTTTCTGATAAATGAGATGATAGTAGCAAGTATAGTGCCAGCTCATAGAGTGACTAGGAGAATAAGACTTAATTCAGGTAGCCAAGTGTGGTGAAACATCATTGTAATCTCAGTACTCCGGAGGCTGAGGCAGGAGGATAGACAAAATGTTTTATTTTTTAAACTTTATTAATTTTATATTCATGTGCTTGCATGCTTGTATGTACCACATGATCTCTCATGGAACTCATAAGTGGGGCAGAATAGACCCCTGGTGCTGGAGTACAGACAGCTGTGGAGTACAGACTGCCAAGTAGATGCTGAGAACTGACACTGGGTCTTCTGTAAGAAACAAGTGTAAGAGTCTTGCTGCAACTGGAGGGCCAAGGAATGCCGAAAAATCATAACATGCAACAGACCTCATGCAAGCGATTTATTGGGGGGGGGGGTAGGAGGGCCATGAAAAGCCACCCCTGAGAGTGTGTGTGTGTGTGTGAGAGAGAGAGAGTCTGTGATAGAGCGGACTTTATAAGAGGTATGGAGCATGGACATATGGAATGGTGGAAACATGTTGCATTACTGATGATGTGTCGTACTGGTCTCTAGTGATGATGAATATTGTTGAAGGTGAGATAACAGAACACTTGGTTCTAACGTTCCTCTTTTTCATTTATTATAAAAGGTAAGGAAATGGGAAGGGGTGACTGCTGACGTAGCAGTGCGGGCGCCACTTTAGACTGCTTCCTGCTGTGTGTGTGTGGGGGGGCGGGGCATCAACATCTGTGGGGACTCAAGAACGCTGGAATGCTGGCAAGGCCGGGAGAGCAGGCTGTTTCACTCACTATCCAGGCTTTGCAGGACCGTCTGGCACTAGGGAAGTGCAGACTGCATTGGAGCAGTTTGCAATCTTTAACTGAATGGAAATCTGCTGGAACATATATATATATGGAACAGAAGGTAAAGTTAAGGAGTTTAGGGGAAACTTTTTCTTAGATATACATTTGAGACTTTTATGCTAACAGTCCTGATAGTTGGAAGAGGGGAGTCCCAAGCCCAGGGAAAGCATGGGAGATCTCACCCTCAGGAATAGGCAGGTAGGGGAACACAGTACTTATCAGTAGTCCATTTGATCTTGAGAGGTGGATTCAAGTTGATTACCCGAAACTTACACGGATTTTTTTTTAAAGTTTACAAAAAGAGATAAAAGTTTCAGCTCTGTTAACATTGCCACTGTTTGTAATCTGAAATCCATATTGTAGAAAAGGTAGTAGACTCACACCTTTGAGTCAGAGTAGTAGCTTGGAAACCCAAGAATGATTTTGGGTTAAAGGCATTACTAAGGCTCTTTCCAGAGTGCTGGACATGTAGATTGTACAGAGTTGTCTTTTAGCATAAAGAGAAGCATTTTTAAGTCTGTTTAGAAAACAACCAAAGGGAATTTAAAATCTTGAGCCTGTTACTACGATAATAGTAGTCAGCACTTTACCAGAGCTAGATTAATAGCTTATCAGAACTCCACTGATTAATGTTAAAACCGTGAACTTTTGAAGTCTTAACATAACAATAGCATAGAGAGGGAAGCAATTGGAACATTTTTCTTTCTTTCTTTTTTCTTTTTGTATCTTAAATCACTTTCTAACCACCTTAAAATGGTTTCTTAGAACTTTATAACTTGTATTTACATATCCTTTTGTTTTTGTTTTTCCAAGACAGAGTTTCTCTGTGTAGCCTTGGCTGTACTGGACTCACTTTGTAGACCAGACTGACCTCAAACTCACAGAGATCTGCCTGCCTCTGCCTCCTGAGTGCTGGGATTACAGTCTTGTGCCACCCCATCTGACAGCCATTTACATATCTTAAAATCCCTTTTTAGAACCTTATAACTTACTTAAGGTTTCATAGTCTCGGACCTTACATAAACTTTACACATTTTTTTACAATCATTTACCATGATACACACATGGTTGATTACTGAAAGCAGTCATTGTAAAGCAAGTTTCTATAGCCAGCATTTGCTACTTTGTGGGTTCCTTACTCTCTTCCACACTTCTCCAACCTATTTCACCCTTCCAACTCTCCAACACTAGCTAGAATAGAAAGAAGGATAAAGAGGAGAAAGAGGTGTCATTATTGTTAGACTACTTCCTTCTGATTGGGAATATTCACTTTCTTCTCGTCTCTTTGTACACAACCACTTACCAACTGCAACAAACAACAGCACCAGCACCAGCATAAGGAGCATCCTCCACCACACTTCCTCTTGGGGCTCTCACATTTATATACCCTCTCAAGGGTCCCCAGAGTTCCAAATGTCATACATGTGCAGCTGACAAAATCAAGCCCCTACTAGAGCATGAGGCAAGTCATAGTCAGCTGCAGTGAAGCAGCCCATATCCTCACACTTGTAATTAAAAACAAACACAAAAAACAAAAAAACATAGTCCCACAACATTTCTGTGTTGTTAAAGAAACCAAAAATTCTCAGTACATTTCCCCATTTTGTCTTAATCCATTAGTCATATTGTGTTTAGCCAAAAAATTATAAACAGAAACATTTTCAATAAACTAAACCTTTTTCAGATCAGTGGTCAAGGTTTCCAAGAGACCTCTTCTGCTTACTTCTAATCTTTATGAGTTTTGGTAGTATCCATAGCTTCTCATTTCTTGTGGAAACAAGCAAACCCATTTCCCCAATGCCAAACTATTGCACATTTCCATTTTGATGTTAACACATCCTTATATAGGTTGATTTAATTCCACAGTTTTTTTTCTATAACTCAGTGTCTCTTAGCTGCTCTTGTTCATTTTTCATTAACATTCAGAAAGTTTAGAGTTAAGAGAGCACTATTTAGTCTACCCCTGGGTGTCTTTATTCTTCCTTTTTGTTTTATAAGTATTTCTTTTAAAGTGCAATTAGATCTTTCTACAACTGCTTGTCCTGTAGGACTGTGTGGTATACATGTAGTGTGCTTTAAATTATAATAAGTAAAGAATTGCTTCATCTTACCAGAGATATATGCGGAGGGATTATCAGTCTTAATTCATACAGGTATCCCTCTGATAGCCATTATATCTAGAATCAGCCTTTTCAGAACTCAAAGCAGTTGCCCATTGAAACCCTGAATATATATGATCTACAGACTTTAGCTTTCCAAATTTTACAAAGTGAACCACATCCATCTGCTAAATTTCTTTTTCTTTTTGTTTTTGTTTTTTTTTTGTTTTTTTTTTGTACCCATAGAATTACTTTCAGTGGTGATGGAGTTTGGTTATACAAAGACCAAGTAGGACATTTTCTTATAATATCCTTGGCATCTTGCCAAGTGATAGAAAATTTTTTTCTTTAAACCTTTACTGTTTGTATGGTGTTTTTCATAAAATGTTGAGGCTTCTGACACATGTCCTATTAATAATTGGTTATTTTTAAATTTTCCTTGTGCTAGTGGACCTGGCAAGCCTGTATGAGACCAAATATGGCCGATATATAATGGATAGTCTCTATTTCTGATTGCCTGATGCAGTTGCATAAATAACAAGGTTAATTCTGAATTACCAGGAATAAATTCAGCAGTTTCTATAAGCAAAAAATCCTCTTTCTGCATATTGAGAGTCAGTACTTCTATTAAGAGAGTCAGGAAAATCTAACAGTACCATAAAAACTGCATACAACTCTGATTTTTGAGCTGAAGCATAGGGGCTTTGAACTACTTTGTGTATTTTGTCTGATTTGTAGCCTACCAGTCCCAATTTATTTGCATCAGTATAGAACGTAGATGCTTCAAGAATTGGCATTTGCTTTGTGATATGTGGGAGAAGCCAATTAGTTCTTTTTATAAACTGAAGACACTTGCTTTTAGGATATTTGTTGTTAATTTCTTCCAAATAGTTGCTTCAAACTCTTTGCCAATCTTCTATGATTGCACATGATGACATAATCTCAGCGTTAGTAAAAGGCACTGTGATTTTGGCCAGATCTGTTTCTGACAATTGACATAGTCTTATTCTACCTTTTATGATTAAATCAGAAATTTTTTTTTCTGGGTAAGACTTTAATTTTTTACTTTGTGTGCTAAGAAAATCTATTCCATAATACTATCTTCATTTCACATAATGAGCCCAGTAGGAGAATGAGTTGAAGACAAAATAACTGAAATACAATCAAATTTGGTATTTATTCGATCCACATATCTATCTTGCGGTCTCTGTTTTACCAGAGTTAACTCTCTCTGCTTTTGCTGCTAACCATCTTGGAGTGTTTAAGTCTGAATCTTCTTCTAACATTTAAGACAAATTATTTAACTCTTATGTGGTTAATCCAATGGTAGGCCATAGCCAAATATATCTCCCATTAATATTTGAAAATCATTAAGAGTTTGCAACTGATATCTTCTGATTTGTACTTCTTTATGGTTGAATTTTTTTGTTAACTTATTTTATAATCCAAATAGTTAATAGAGTCTCTCTGTAGTTTTTCAGGAGCAGTCTGTAACCCCCAGCGTGGTTTGCAACACAAATTGTTGTGTTTCCTTAAACATTTTCTCTAAATTATCTGCATTACAGTCAGCCAACAAAATATCATCCATGTAATGATAAATAATGGACTGAGGAAATTACCTACCGATTTTCTAGTGATTGTTTCACAAAATATTGACATAAAGTTGGACTACTTAACATTCCCTGTGGAAGAACTTTCCATTGATATCTCTATTGGACAACTATTATTACAAGTAGATTCTGCAAAAGCAAACCTTTCTCTATCATGCTTATGCAAAGGGATTGTGAAAAAAGCTATCTTTTGAATCAATTAGTGTCATTAGGCCATGACTTAGGTATAAGAATGGAAAATTTTAACTTGGTCCTAACCATGGGAACTAACCATGGAAACTGAGACTTGTGAGCTTTAATCATTACCAAATCTGGATCTGATACAATACCAAACCCGGATCTGATACAAAATGTTTCTAAGAGACACTTCTGTAGCTATGGATACAATCTCTAACAGTCCCCTAGTTAGCACACCTGGACGCAGCCAATCACTGACTGCCCCGTTAGGAAAGTCCCTTACCCCTAGACCCCCTCCTGTTTTGTGGTTTTTGCCTGTATAAACTCTGTGATTCCGTTGCTGGGTGCTCTGCATCACCCCCTTGTATGGGAGCTGTGTTCGGAGCCCCGGCATGCCGGCTATTAATTAAACCTCTTGCTGATTGCATCAAGTTCTTGACTTTGTGAGTTATTGAGGTCTGGCGTCTATCCCAAGGAACGGAGGGTCTCCTCACCTCGGGAGTCCAACATAGGTAGTGAGGAAGGTAAAGGAATTCCAGGTTGTAATGAACTTACTGCTTGTAATTCTCTTTCCAGATACAATTTTTTTCAATTGCTCAACCATTTTCCTAATCTTTTTTTGAGACAGCAGATAGGAAGAAGAAAAAGGAAAAAATGGGAAAAATCCCCTCTAGGAACAAAGCAGACAATAGCCTAGTGGCAGCAGCAGCAATAAATCTTTCACTGATGTTTTAAAACAAAATATCCATCCCTTTTCCCCTGCTGTTTTTGGTATTTGAAACCAGATTTCCAGTTTTCTCTTGCTCCATGTTGGACACTACTTGTAGCCTTTGCTTGCTTCTTTGAGGGTTCCTTGCTCTCTTCCATCCTCCTCCACTCTTATTCCACCCTTCCAACCGCCCCCCCCCATCACTTGGTAGGAGAGAAAGAAGGATAACGAGGTAAAGGGAATGTCATTATCATTAGACTACTTCCTGCTGTTTAGGGGTGTTGAGTTCCTTGGGGCAAGTTTGACATCAGGATATTCAATTTCTTCTTCCTGTCTATTTGCACATGGCCACTTGACAAACAACAGCAACCAGCAACATCATCATCATCATCATCATCAGCAGCAGCAGCAGCCCCTCTCAGGGTTCTCACATTTATATATTCTCTCAAGAGTTCCCAGAATTCCAAATGTCATACACTTGCAGTGTTGTGCCCAATTTGAGAGACCCCCAAAGACCAGTAGGAGTTGAGTCTGTTGCAAATCGTACAAGGATCTTTATTCAAGCTTAAGCTCGGTCTGCCAATCTTCCCTGATGTAGCAGGTTAGAAAGTGAGGCCCCGAGTTTCAGAGGGGCAGAGTTTTTAAAGGGAAAATCTGCAAGCAGGGAATTCCAAGCCATGACATTACAGGGAAGGGTAAGATTTGGATGGAGGATTCAGCAAGCGAGGTGACTTTTAGGCTAATTGTTTCAAGACACCTGGTCACACTGAAAGATATCTAAGATATCTGTAGGATAGCCTGCTGGGTGGAGGACCTACTAACACATTCTGGGGCATTTATGACAACCTGTGGGGTGGAGGCCTGGTTATAGTTATCTATTTACACATTCTGTGGTATCCATGACAACCTGCAGGGTGAAAGGCCAGGTGGCCCTTCTCGACTTAGGTGGAGGCTAAGTCACTCCAAGGAAAGTCAACTTAAGAGAGAGTTTGAGAAACAAGATGGAACTGTCCCTGCCATTCTCAATTCCTTCAGCAGAAATTTATCTGCAGCTGTCAAAAGTCATGCTCCTGCTAGAGCACAAGGCAAATCATAGTCAGCTGCTGCGGACAATCTGAAGCAGCCCCGTATCACACAGTGGGGAATAAAAACAAAAACATACTCCCATAACATTTCTGTGTTTTCAAAGAAACCAAAAATTCTTACTACAAGTTCCTTTAAATAAAGGAATAGTAAAAAGTTATTTTGAAATCTGCTTTGTGAGTTTATCTCTTTTCAGAGTCTGGTAGCTGAAAAACCCAGATAGCTAGTCCCCAAATGACCAAGAGGCTTTGAGTCTGAATGCAATACACAGGAGGGTCTTTTATTACAAAGGGTGGCTGCCCTTTACAAGGACAAAGGGGCAAGTGACCCCCAACTCCCAGAAGAACAAGGTTTTTAAAGGGACAAAACACAAGCAGGGATGTGCAAGTCTTGGTATTACAGGGATTGGGGAATGGGGTCTTTAGGGGAGCTCACCTTTAAAACGATTGGTTTGTTTTTAGGTGCCAAGACTACAAATGGTCAGGCCTGGCTACCTGGGGGACACCTGACCCCTGGTACTGCCCTGTTACATGTGCAGGTTAGGCTGTAGCAAGGGGAGGGGGAGTTAATACATTCCATGGGCTTTCTTAGGGGCTACATGACCCCAGTCACACCCTAAGGTTTATCTGGGTGGGGGACTGCTGCTGGACCTCTGCTCTGAAAGGATTGTGATCTGGTGATTTTCCCCGAGTCCCAGGAATAAACTTGTAAGTTTTTTGAACCTCTCAGCAGCGAGGCAAACGGCGTCTTTCTGCTGCAGATTTAGTAGTAGCTCTCCAGTGAGGCCCGAGGGTGATTTTTACATAGGAAGAGAACTGAGAAGGCAGCTGAAGTCTTGGGTGCTGCTGTTAATCTGGCAAAGCTATCAGAAGCCTAGCTGTTAATACATCAGAGATCTGAAAAGGATAAATTTCATCAGAGTAAGCAGGAAGTACAGACCGAGCAGCTTCTGACTCTATTAAAAATGACAGAGTTTTACTGGCTACCTGGGTAGTCACCTTAGGTTCCTCGGTGGTCATCTTGATTTCTTTGCAGGCAGAGGTCTCAAGGCAGTGTGAGTCTTCCACCACCAGGCCCAGAAGATCCAACAGATGTTCCTACGGATTAGGAATCTGGGGGACTTGCCTTCCTTGTTTGGCAATGTGGGCCAATCAACTCCCCAGTGTTGTGCTTGTGCACAGTTTGGTCAGGGTTGTGGTGGTGGGTGAGATGTAAGGCAGTTTTTCACACAGTGGCCTACTTTTCCACATTTAAATCAAGCTCCAGGCAGAGGTATTCTGTGCCTATAATCTTCTTTAGAGGAGATCTTAGGGCTGCTGCAATGATCTGCCACTTCTCTCTATTTGAAGCTTTTTCTATCTCTTCCTGCTCCTTCCTTAGTTAACAACAGCCTGGTCTACAGATCAAGTTCTGGGCCACCCTAAGCTACATGATGAAACTGTCTCACCCACAAAAAGAATTACTGTGTATAAAATCCTCTGAACAATTTCAGTAAACTAGAAAATACTTACTAAGAAGTAGCCATCTTTGCTTCAACCCCAGTAGCCATTATTTTACTATCAGACAACGGCGAAACTTCTTTTCAGCTCTATGGATAAGACATTTTGAAGAGAAATGATTCTGGTTAGGAGACTGGAGAGGTGGGAATGAAAGAAGATGATGGAATGAAGGACAGGAAGAATCCATCAAATGTCTCGGAGTCAGAAAACATCAAAACAAGGTCCTGTGGTAGTAACCCACATCCAAGAAGAGGGCAGGGAGGTTCTGCAGTGAGCTCCAGCTCCCGAGTGTGGGTGCTAATCTCTCACCAGGGCTTCTCAGTTGTAAGAGGTACTAGGCCACATCATGAGTACTCTCTCCAAATGCTTACTGAATGAAGGGAAATTAATTATTAACCATGTCCGCAGCCCATTGGAGGAGCACCATCCAGATGGTCCCCTGACTGAGAAGAACAATGCAAGGCCTGTCCTCTGTTCTTTTAAGTGATCAGGCACAATTCTCTCTAGCACCATTCTGACTGCAGCCAGGGCTACTGAAAGAGTGCTTTGCTGGTGTTTCCAAGGGAGGATTCGCTGCTCAGCCCAGGAGCTGGCTGCCAGTTCTGTTCTCTGGAGTCTCCCCTGAGCACACTCACTGACCTGGGATTCCTACCATTCTTTAGCAGGAAGCTCTGTGGCTGTGGCTGTAGCTTCCACACTGTTCTCTTCTGTGGACTGTGGCCTTCCTGTGCATTTTTACATTTTGGTCACTATTTGCTCTGCTTAGGGTGTTTTGTAAGCCCTGAAGGAGGTGATAGTGAATGTTTCTTTAGCACTTTACAAAGACTCATGTTACCTTCTGTATGTGCACATGGGTGTATGTATGTGACTGTACATGTATGCATGTCTGTGTTTGTGCATGCATGTGAACGTCCAATTGCACATGTGAATGTTTGAGTATGTGTGTATCATGCATGTCTGATATGTGTGTGAGACCATGTATATGCATATACTTGTTTGCATGTATCTTAGTACATGCATGTATACATGGTTTTTTTTTCTTTTTTGTAAGTGTGAATGTGTATGTACCTGTTCCTGTTTATGTGCTCATGTGCTTGAGTCTGCATGTGTGTGTTTGTATGTGCACTCATGCATACTGGTGTGTGTGTATACATTTGTGTGCCTGTTGTGTATGTGCACATGTTGCTTCAAAGTTACCCTCCTTAGAAAGGTTAGAGCAGTGGGAGATCTAGGGCAGGCTTGCTTGGATCTCTCTCTCTCTCTTTCTCTCTTGCTCTCTGTTCCTCTTTCCTCACTTTCCAGAAGTTTGAATAAGCAACTTGGCTCTTGCATGGTGCCATGGAACCGTAGCAGAGTGACATCACATTGGTTTTGCTAGTTGGGCCTAGCACAGGAGCTCAGTGTAAAGAGAGGCTTCCTATGAATCTTATCTGCACATTATCAGCATTGATTTATTTTTAAACTCATTAACATAGGAATAGAGGGAAATGACTGCCCAGGTGTTATTTTATATTCCAGTAGGCAGGCATGTTTGTTCACATGGCATGGCCACATAAACACTGTTGCTAATACAAACACCAGAGAAATGGGTAGGGAAGAGGGATGGGAAGAGGCTCTACTATGTCAGCTAAGCTGGGAGCTAGGGAAAGCTGATTTGCAGACATACTAAATAGAGAGAGGAGAGACTGAAGGTTTCGGAACACTTCTTCCATGACTGAGCGTTCCTTAAGCCTCTGCACCCCAGTTCGGTGCTGGAGGACCCACAACACTGAGCTCATGCTTCTGTCCCCAGTGGGTTTCTAGCTCATGCCTCTTTCCTATGGTATTCTGAAAACTCCTCTCCTCAAATTAGATCAAATCAGATCAGAGTCTACAAGTCCACCTAGCATGAGGGTCATCCCTGCAGTTCTGCCACTAGGCTGGGCTGTGGGAGTTGACTAGAGGCTTTCGCCGAAGGTCAACACACAAAGCAAATGCTACTTCATATTTGAACCTGGGCTCTGAGCCTCATGGTTTGTGCATCTTTGTGTACGTTACTTAACTCCTTTGCTCTTTACATATGAGACAGTAAAAAACACACCACTTAGTGTGGGCTCAAGCTTAGCACAGAGTCTAACTAAGTCAGTTACTTTCTCCCTAGGTCCCCCTTCTTCTGCCACCTTGTAACATTTTCAGTGACTGCTATGGTACTCCTAAGGGGATTACACCCTCATTTTTATAATTGGAATTTCTTGATAAGTACAAAAATATAGGATTTTGTGGGGAAGAGGCGTTTAAGAGATCATCCAGTATAGTGCTTAATTTTCTCCTTCCATGATCCCCTTTCATTTGAAGGTTTTAGGAACCCCTGAACATACTGATGTATATAATAGTTACACAAATCAGACATTTGCTGATAATAAATAATAAGAACATATTTTAAAATGATTATTTAATAACCATACAGTTTTCCATTATTGAAGACGAACGTGAATTTGTATACTAAGATGTACTTATTTTTCGTGAAGAATTAAATCTTGGCTGAATATTTGATACTGTAGGATGTAGATCATTAGTATCTTTTGAATTCTGATTGTCCACAATGAGATCACTAATTAACATAAACATATGGAAGAAGTATGTTTTGGGCTATTACAGAAATTGTTGGAAATTCTGCTTTAAAACCAAGACAAATTTATTGAACAATTCTTTGTTTTGGTTTTGTTTTGAGATAGGATCTCATACAGTCCAGGCTGGTCTTGAACTTGAGGAGTATCTGAGGATGACCTGACTCTTGACATCTGCCTTTATGTACTCACTCTTAAAATGAAACTCAAGTAAGCAACTTACCCAGTATTTCAATTTCCATGTTTATTTTTGGCACAGGGCATCCCCCTGTGCCCAGTCTAGCCAGAAACTGGAGCTGAGGCTCTCTCCTCAGCTTCCTCAATGCTAGGACTCCAGGCATGCCCCACTAAGCCAGGCTCAGCTCTGCCTCAAGTCCCTGCTTCTCCAAAAGGCTCCTCTTACCATCTACACTCCTTTTGTCAGCTAACCTTTTCTCACGCTTCAGTACGAGTTAAATGTCTCTTGCTTTGGGGAACTTTCCTGTCCCTAGACTCAGCAGCTCTGTGTGACTGTAGATGTTGGGACAATATCTGGCAGGTCCACTGTGGGTCCCACAGCCCAGGCCAGATTCCACAACCACAGTAGATATCTGCTACATATATCACCTCCCCCCTCTTGGCTGAAGGCCAGGTTACCTTCTGGGTTTCTCACGGAGGGCCCAGCCTTCACATTGTTCTACCACTCCCTGCCCAAAAATGCAGAAAGGCCAGTTGTACTCAGTTCATGTGCATTTAACCCAAATTAAAAATGCCAGAGCTGAATGGTAGCCCAGGCTCAGCAGGTGGCATGTAGCATGCTTGTCCTCATTTTCAGTGCACTCTGCTCTGGCTGATGATACAGTCCCCTGTCTCCAGCCCTGACTCTCATTTCTGTTCAAGAATCAAAATCATCTTCATGGGAACTCTTACCTGCTGGGGTGTCTGCAGGCAAGGAGGGTGATGTGGAGCAGATGGAGCCTGGGAGCATCCTCTCAACCCAGGAAGAGGAGCCAAACCAAAGTAGTGATCTTGGCAGTTAAAAAGTCCTTCTGCAAAAGCCCCAAGACTCAGAAAGGAGTCACTGGCCATTTGCCACTGCACGATGAAGGGAAAAAATATTTTTTTCTGCTTTCTAACCTGCAAGTGTGAATGCTGTTCACTAAAAATCTGTTTCTGATTTTCACCAATTTATTTGCGAAAGCCAAAATGTTTCATTTATTATTACTTTTTAAAATTAGGTCAAATGTGTTCTGATCTTATGTTGTTGGGACAGAAGCCAAACTCACACCAGGGAACACTATCAGCAGCTGGATGCTGTGTAGTAGGTACAGAGGAACCTGGAGGTACGGAGACAAGAAAGACATCAGGTAGAACGAGAGGGCTGTGGACCTGTCCTACCCAGTCATGCACACCTTGCCAACTGACCCAGTTTGATTCTCCCATCCTTCTCTAAGGGTTTGAACCTTTGCCTCTTGATGGCTGCAGGTCCCTCTTAGATACCTGAAGGGCACAGTATCTCAGCTCTTCCACAGCAGGGGGCAGAAGAGCACCCACCTCCAGTCATGGGCTTGGCGGGGTGGCAAATGACCTGTTGTGCAGATTTTTACAATAGTTTGACCTAACTTTTTCTTTTGAGTTTACAATGATGTAAAAGCAGAACACATCATAAACTGACAATGTCTCAGTGTTTCAGCTCCCTTCTACCACTTGCTGTGATAAAAATACTTCGAGGAAAGCATCTTAAAGGAGGCAGGTTAGTTGGTCATGGTGGGAAAGTCAAGACAGCAGGAGCATGAAGCAGCTCATCACGCGACACCTGTACTGTGGAGACAGTGATGAGCCTGCCTCCTACATCATCCACCGCCCCATAGCCCAGCTAGGAAATGGCAGTACCCAGAGTGGGCAGGTCTTCCCAAATTCATCAGCATGGTCAAGATGACATCCACAGGCATGCTTAGGGGCCCATCTCCCAGATGACTTTGTATTCCTCCAACTTGCCAATTAGCATGATCACCATAGCTCATGGTCCAGCCCTCCCACGAGGCTGTGGACAGTTAGTTACTGGATTGTGACACTCTATCACATAGTCTCATTAAGCTAGAAAACACACTTTAAATGCATTAGCCACTTACTACTGTGTAACTTGCTTACTACCCAGCTTATCACAGATTTATGAGGAATTAATCTCATCACAGATTAAGTTGTATTCATCCATAAAGTTGTAAGAGCATTTAGCCTAAAGTCATATTTGTAAAATATTAATCATAAGCCCCAATATTGTGTATAATCCAATTAGGCATATCAATAGGTCTAGATAAACACTTTTTGGCCTAGATACATTGTAGAATACTCTCAGCAATGAAAAAGGAGGAGAACTATGAAATGCAACACCAGTAAGCAAAAATACGTAAATGAAAATAAGAAGTATAAACTGCATGAAACCTAGAACTTGGAAATGACTGTGCTGTGCAGAGGGAGGTAGGCCATGCAGTACACACTGCACAATTCCACTTATAGTCAGAAATGCAGACTAATTCACAGTGACAATGCAGATGAACACCTGCTTGTGCCGAGGGAGGCGGGAGGGACCTGGCGACCTGAGTCTGGGACTAACAGGGTACAAGGAAAGAACAGACTTCTGCAAGTTGTCTCATGACCCTGACACATTCTAATAAATGCATATACAAATAAGTAAATGCAACTTTCAAATAATTAAAAAGTGACAAAGGCATGCCTATAAAAGTAACGATACAAATTTGATTATTTTTGATTTTTAAAAATTATCTTATTATTTTGTCTATATGGTTGTTTCATCTGCATGTATCAGGTCCCCTGGAACTAGACTTATAGACAGTTGTGAGCTGCCATGTGGGTGCTGGGAATCGAATCTAAGTTCTCTAAAAAAGCAGCCAATGCTCTTACACTGAGCCATCTCTCCAGCTTTCCAACCATGGTCCTTGAAGAGGACGTCTCAGGGCATTGGCTGGAGTATCAGACCAGTTGCTTCATCTCCCTGCAGTCAGGGGCAGAGAGCATCCAGGACACTGGGACAGAGCTGACTTTCGCTGTGCACATTCCGGGGTCCAGGCCGTGCCACCACCCAGTCTGTTAACGAACAACCCCTTACAGATGTACCTGGAGGTTTAGCTCCTAGATGGTTTTGGATGCCATTAACTTGATAATTAATTTTAACCATATTCACAGTTAATATTAATCTATATCAACAGTGAAAAATCAAGAAGTGGTTGAAAGATTATACGAACTCAACTACATGGAGAGGTATCTAGTCAAGAGCAGGGCTTCCCCAGGTAAGAGACACCCAGGTCAAGTCCACGTTTTTTTCTATTAAGGAAAAAAGGATGTAGACAACAACAGCAACAACAAAACAACAACAAACACCAAGCCAGTGCTATATATGGGTGGCACATCATGATACATTTTAACGAGGTTAAGACAAAACCAATAACAAAACAAAAGAAAAACAAAACCCTGCGCCTACTATAACTGTGATGGTCACAGGGTACTTTCCAGGTGTCTCCCTTTTTTTCCCTTTCTAGTCATAATCCACAGTACGCTTGCGCTTGCGGCAGCGAGGGCTGGGGGGATGAGAAACTCCCAGATCATCAAAGCACCCTTTGCAGACAATGCCAGGAGTTCCGGTAGGAGGCTGGTCTGAATGCTGCCTCATCTGCCTTTTCTGGAAGTGCACATTAGCTACACACACTAGACCTGTACCCTGAAGTGGCCTCTTGAAGAGGCTCTGTTTCCCTAGGCAAGCTGCCGGGGTTTGGTGATTTGGGGCAGGGCAAGGTGGGTCAGTGACTTTCTGGAACTGTATTGAATGTTCATGTGGCTAAAGCCACGATTCTTAACTCTTGTGGGTTCAAGAAGCCCTCTGAAAAAGAATTCGAGGCTCTCACTCCCTGCCTCAGAGGCTCGCTTTCCTCCTTAAAAGTCTTTAAAATTCTAGTCTCTGACTTACAGAGAAACCCTGGTCTGAGAGGCTCTGTCGTGCCTCAGAGTCCCTCTGTACCTTGATTGGGTCTCTAATCCATCAGGGCATCTGGGAACCAGGCTGAGGACAGTGGAAGGGGTTGGAAGTGGGTGGGGCCAAGGGCTAGACCCCGCCCACCCTCAGACCTAGGGCAAGGAACTGGAGCTCAGGACCTAGCACAGACTCTAGGCGACAGGTCCAAGTCTCCGCACTGTCCCTGGTCATCTCTAGAGCCATGAAGATGCACTTCTGCATCCCGGTGTCCCAGCAGCTGCCAGAAGCGCTGGGGGGCCGCTACGTGGTGGGTTGGGGCCGGGGGGCAGGCTGGTTGGGGCTCGGTGACCTTGTGCCCTCTCCCCCCTGCCCTCCATCCCATCCTCACTTTGGATAATCCTGGGCTGTGTCTGTGCTTTCAGCTGTACTCCGTGTACCTGGACGGGTTCCTCTTCTGCAAGGTGCGCTATAGCCAGCTGCACCGCTGGAATGAACAGGTGAGTCTGGTGAGAAAAATGTGCCCAAGGGCTTGGGCTCTGTAACTCTGAAAGACATTGCACTGTGTGTGTGTGTGTGTGTGTGTTTGTGGTGTGTGTGTGTGTATGTATGTATATGTGTGTGTGTTTGTGGTGTGTGGTGGTGGGTGGGCTGGCTACAGGGTTCTGACCTGCAAACTATAGGCACTCTCACTTTTTCTATCCTAGAGCAATCTCCTACACCATCGCCAACACCAGGCCAGCCTTATAACATGAACAGGATCATACTGACCAGCTGCAAAGTCACATTCTTCCTTTGGCTTCCTGTGCTCACAGCTCTCAGGCCTATCCTAGAGTCGGGTCAACTGGAACAAGCAGAATTATAAAGGGTGTTCTTTGTGCAGTTTCTGTTTCTAATGCTGACTCATCTAGCCCATCTCTCCAAGTCCCTTTGCTAACTAAAGGGCCACACTCAAAGCAGATTAGGTTGTGGCACCTAAGCAGAAAGTGTCATAAGACACAAAAGCATCTTATGCAATCCAGGGGGATTTCTGGAAGAAGTTGGTGTTGAGAAGGGGCTGGTCCAGGAGTAGTGTTTCAAGCAGAGGATGTGACCGTAGCAGATAGAAGAAGGAGGTGTGAACAGGGAGAGAGGGAGATAAAAAGCCAGGCAGGATGCCACATCCCTGTAGTTCAGCCCATGAGAGACTGAGGCAGGGGGATAGAGAATTCCAGACCAGCCTGGGCTCCACATACTTGTCTCAGACCAAAAAGAAAAGGGGTTGGGGCATGAGGAAAATCAGATTAGTTCAGAATGAGGAAGGAACCAGCTAGGCTGGCACCTGGCAGGGAGGAGCACCGAACAGTTGAGAAGCTTTCAGAGTCTCCCGCCCCACTCCTACAACGTTCCCTGTGCAACCCTGGGCTCCCACAAGCTGACATTGCCTTCACAGACTTCTTAAGAGCTAGGGAAAGCAGCCATGGCAAGGGGCGGAGGCATCAGACAAACTGGTTGTATTTATCTGAAGGCACAAAAAGCAGGCTGGCCAGAGTTCACAGCAGAAAGTAACAGGGCTTAGCAGCAGAGCATAAGCTGCCAGACCTTGATGGGGTTTTGTTGGGGAACAGGGCTTTTTGAATGTTTTCTTCTTTCTTTGTGTTGTTTGTTTGTTTGTTTCCTACACTGGCCTTCAACTCAGTATGTAGCTGAGGATGATCTTGAACTATACCTGCTTTACAAAATACTGGGGATCAAAACCAGCACTTCAAATGTGCTGGGCAAGCACTCTACCAACTGAGCCACAGCCTCAGCCTGGTGTGTGAATATATGTGAGAATGTGAGTGTGTAAATGTGCGTGGGAGTGTGTATATGTAGTGTGTGTGACTATGTGTGTGAGTGTGTGTGAATATGTGTATGCATGTAAATGTGTGTTCTCTCCAAGTCTGGCAAAAGTTGAATGGCTTTTCCAGATCCTTCTCTGTCAGTTTTTATCCTTCCTTCCTTCTTTCTTTCTTTCTTCCTTTTTTGCTTACTTTTTTTATTGTTGTTGTTTTGAAACAGAGCTTCTTTGTGTAGCCTTGGCCACCCTGTGACTCACTCTGCTGCAGACCAGGCTGGCCTTGAACTCAGAGATCTGCCTGCCTCTGCCTCTGCCTCCAGAGTGCTGGGATTAAAGTCGATGGCCACCACCACCTTGCTGGGTAACAGAGCTGGAAAGCTGTGCCTCCCTCTCTTGCATGGAGGTTTTGATGTGATGCCAGAGGCTGCAACCTGTTGAAACTGGTGAGAGGCCTGTGCCCAGCAGAAATGGACCAGAGAGATGGTGGTTGACTTTTGGCAGAATTACTCAGCTCACTCATGTTTCTCACACACACCCCTTTGAACTGCATTCAACCAGAAATGTCAAAGATTTCTTGAGGAACCCGTCTTTGTGGTAAAACCCGCTGGGAGGGATCTCCTCTGTGACAGGACCTAGATTCTTCACCGAGTTGACTTTTCCCACCTCCTGGCCTCAGGGTAGGAGCTTCCGTAGGTTCAGTTCAGCAGATGGCTGATTCAGGCAGACCTGCTGTCTAAGGGTGCTGTGACTAGAGCCAGTTAAGGGACTGTCTGTGACAGTTATGGACACATATCTGTCATTGCTTAGTTAGCTATCAGCTGACTGAGAAATGATCACACCCAACAATGACAAATGTGTCCTGTGTTGGAGCAGCCCTGGCTGATGGCACTGCACAGGACCTTTTGAGTCTTTAGCACGGCAGGAAGGAACATTTCCTTGGGTTTAAAGGAAACATGATTGCCATGAGAATATCAGATAACAGGACTGGATGAGAGCTGTGTTTGCAGGAGTTAGGCAGTCGAGAGACAATGGGACATGATGGGAGCTATTATGCGGCCTCTAAGCAGATGTGACCCCTGAGGATGGACCCTACAGCTTCTGATTTTCTCAAGAGAATCCAGAACATCAGCTTTTCTGTTTCTGTTTTTTAAAATAAACTTAATTTTTGTAGTAATAGTCTTAGTTTATAAAAAAAAATACGAAAGTTTCCACATACGACTCATTCAGTTTCCTCTATTCTTTTCTTCAAAATATTTTAGATTTATTATTTTTTTTAATGTTTTAAGTGCACATGAGTGTTTGGCCTGCATATATGTGCTGTATCCTCAGAGCTCAGAAGAGGGTGTCAGATCCCCTGGAAATGGAGTACAGACATTGTAAACTACCATGTGGGTGTTTGGGATCGAACTCAGGGTCTCTGGATGAACAGCCAGCACCCTTAGCTGCTGAGCCACCTGTCTCCAGCCCATGCCCTCTGTGTTCGCAGCACCTTTAGTGTGCACAGTTGTTACAGTGACGCAGTCAGCAAGGCTGTCCTGTTACCGACTATAGCCATCATTTATTCAGATTTGATTAGTTTTTCTCTAGTCTCCAATTTCTGTTCAGGACCCAGCAGCATTCCGATTCACCAGCATGTCTCCTGTAGCTCTCCGGCGACGGCAGTTCTCAGACCTTCCACGTTTTTCATGTCCCTGACATTTTAGAGGGGGACTGGTCAAATCTTCTGTGGTTGTCCCTCTATTTGGAATCTTTGTTTTCCACATTGACTCAGATGTGTGCCACGAGTGTAGCCAGTCGTTGTTAATTTTGCCCATCTCTTGGCTGAGGAGGCATCTGTCTGGTTTTCCTAGAGCAAAGGGGCCCCCTCTCCACTTCTGTTGAGAAAGAACTCTTTGGAAGGATATCGCTGTGCACAACTCATCCTTAAGGAATGGGGATTTATGTTTCCTGTTCATGTAAATGATCTAGAATTCTTCACGTAAGAGACTGGCCTGTTCTCTCCTATTCATTTATTCAGTGATTTAGTTAGGTCATCATGGAATGATGGGTATTTATGCATTGGATTATGTATTGATGCTGCTTTGTTTTATTGATCTGGTTGTCTGAGCTTTGGCCACAGGAGTGCTTCATTTGGCTCCCGTATCTCTTCTACATTCAGCCATCAAACACTTCCATACTTTCTGGGGCTCCAAGATGCTCCAGGATCTGACTTAAAATGGGTAATTTCTCCATGGAGCTGTGGTGACTTTCTTTGAGGAATAACACCAATATCTGGGAGTAGGTATGCTCCCATAGTGATGCTTCTGAGCAGAGCTAGGAAGTAGACACTGTGTACAGTAACCCAGACTTACCTCTGCAGATTTCTAGGAGTATCTATTTGTACTAGTTCCTTTTCTTACTGCTGTGATGAAAGTTCTGACAGAAACAACTTAACCGTAAAAGAGCTTGTTCTAGCTCCTGGCTTCACAGGACATGGTCCATCACTGTGTGGCAGCATTCATGGTGATGGGAACATGTAGCGGAAGCCTGTCACATGAGTGTTCACAGACCTGAGCCACAGTGTGTCTTACCTTCAGCGCCCATTCCTAGTAACTTATTGCTGCTGGCTGGGCCCTATATCCCAAATGACCTCATAAAAATTACCACAAGCTGGGGACCAAGTACTCAGACATAGGTGCCAATGGGGGGCATTGCACATCCAATCATACACAGTCTATATTTTTATTACACTAAACAGGAGTTCACAGTGAAGCATTTACACGGGACCATCTAGCCCCCTACTCCTATCTATAAATTCACTGCAGCAAAGGGAAATCTGACCCAACAGCCTGTCACTCATTTACTTCGTTACTTGAGTCTGTATACTATAGCATGAGAATTAACTCACGTGCCCATGGCAAACAGCGTCACCAACAGTACAGCACTTGGGCATTCTTCTTGTGGACTTCACACATTTCTGTCCTTCCTTAGGTCAGTGCTTTCCCCTCACGCCTTCCAGTGAGGCGGTGTAGTATGCTTGTAATGCAGTTGGACTTCTGTCACACTCTGCACTCCATCCTGAGACCCTCCAGACTACTTTTTAAATATTGGCATATGTCAAGACTGTGCTGTAAAGTTTAGCATGTATGGACAAGGGTAGAGCATCGTGCTCCTCATTAGTGTATGCTAGCACAGGTAGATTTAGGCCCTAAATGTCTATGTGCTTTACCTATTCAGTACTCTCTTGTCCCACAGCCCTGGTGACAAATGATCCTTTTACTATATTTATATTTTTACCATTTTCAGATGGTCATATAATTGAAATCATATAGTAGCTTTTTCAGACTGGCTTCTTCCAGTTAGCAACATGCATTGAAGGTTCATTTGTATCTTTTTGTGGCTAGATAGTTCATTTCTTCTCATGGATGAACAATATTCTATTGTGGGAATGGATCACTGTTTATCTGTTCATATTTTGAAGGTCATCTTTTCAGGGTTACAGATAAAGCTGCCATAAACAAGCAGATTTTGGGGTTTTGTTTGTTTGTCTTTTGTTTTTCTAGACAGGGTTTCTTCTCTGTGTAGTCCTGGCTGTTTTGGAACTCACTCTGTAGACCAGGCTGGCCTCAAACTCAAGAGATCTGCCTGCTTCTGCCTCCCAAGTGCTGGGATTAAAGATGTGCACCACCTCCCTGTTACAAGCACAGTTTTAAAGACTTATTTTTATTTGTGTGTGTGTGTGAGAGCATGCACGCACACACACTCATATGTGTGATACGTGTGTGCAGGTGTCCTTGGAGGCCAGGAAAGGCTATCAGAACCCCTGCTGCTTGAGTTACAGGAAGTTGTGAACTGCCTGATGTAGTGCTAGGAAATGAACTCAGTGTTCTGGAAGAACAGCAAGTGCCCTTAATAGATGAGCACATGCAGTTTTGTGTGGACATAGTCTTCAAATCAGCTAAGTAAATTGTTACAAATGTGATTGCTGGATTCTATAGTAAGACTATCCTTAACACTGTAAGAAATTACCAAACTGTCTTCTATAATATTTTGTGTTCTCTGCAGGATATGTTTTAAAAATTTGAATCACAAGAATAAATGATGGCATAAATTATGGGTTCTCTAAGAATTGAACAACAGCCAAGCAATAAGCAGCAGGAAGCCATAATTTGTTCATAGGCAGTTAACAACCTTTCTGTATTCAGACCAACATTTGGCCAGTAGAAACTTCTGTGCCAATAGAGAGGCTATATACCTGCTCTGGCCAATAGCAACTTGACACATGTCCATCAAACACTTGCAATAGGGCTAGTATGACTTAGAAACTGATTTTAGTATTGTATCTCATTTAAGTAATTTAAGTGTAAATTTACTTACACGTGGCTAATTGTATTCGCACAGGCTTATAGTTCTAGACCGTTGGAACAATTTTTCCTTTGACTTGGGTGGGTGAGATGCCACAGAAGATTTTGACCAAGGCAGTGTGCAATGATTCCACTTACATTTTTGAAGTACTACCTGAGGTGCTCTGTTAGAAATAGATAGTCTGTCTTTCACAGAAGCAGAGAGACTGCCTGGAAGGCTGTGTGATAATCCAGGACACAGTAACCAGTGGATGGCACCAGCTCAGTGGTATAGGGTGGGGAGAGGTAACCAGACTCTCCATGTATTTTGAAGTTAGGGAGCATGTGACTTGCCAGGTACACACTGTAATTATGGCAAAGGCAAGTAAAAGTAAATGAAAATTGAAGGTCTTGTCTGTTTGCAGTCTCCTTTCTCATGTAGCTGGTTTCATTGTCTTTAAGCCAAAGGTTCTGGTAACAGTCAGGTTTCAACCCCTCTGCCTCCTAGGTGCAATGTTAACACCGGACTAGGGTTCAAACTTGTTTCCTTTACTTAAATAATAAGTATTGGTGTGTGTGTCCCCATCCATATGGATGTAGGTGCCTACAGAGGCCAGCGGCATCAGATCCTCTTGGAGCTGGAGTTCTAGGCAGAGGTGAGCTGCCTGACATGGTGGTGGGAATGAAATCTGAGTCCTCTGTAACAGCAGCTGAGTATTCGTAATGTATGTGCCGTCTCTTCAACCCCTAAGTTATTTTTATGTATCATTCATAAAAGTGACTGCCACCAGCCAGGTGTGTTGGTGCATGCCTGTAATCCCAGCACTCTGGGAGGCAGAGGCAGGCAGATCTCTGTGAGTTTGAGGCCAGCTTAGTCTACAAAGTGAGTCCAGGACAGCCAAGGCTACACAGAGAAACCCTGTCTCACAAAAACAAACAAACAAAATAATAAATAAATAAATAAATAATAAATAAGCTTATGAGGCTGGAAAGATGGCTCAGAGATTAAGGGCACGGGCTGCTCTTTCAGAGGTCCTGAGTTTAATTCCCAACAACCACAAGGTACCTCACAACTGGTGCGCTCTTCTGGCATGTAGGTGTACATGCAGACAGAATATTGTATGAATAGATAAATAAATCTTAAAACAGAAAGTGACTGTCACCATCGTCTTGGGGTAGGAAGAAAGGGCCTGCCTGGGATTCTATCGGACTTTACACCAGCCTTACAGGACTTCTGTAAATAGCACCACCCTATAGAAATGACAGGAAAGGCACGTATTTAAGTTTAGGTGGCCACATTAATTAGAGTAAAAAGAGCGAAGAATGATGGTGCACACCTTTAATCTGACTTAGAAGGGAGACTGAGGATCTCTGTGAGTTTGAGGCCAGCCTGGTCTACATAATGAGTTTCAGAATAGCCAGGGCTACAAAGTTAGACCAATAAAAAAAAATAAAAATAAAAAACCTGACTATAATCTCTGATCTTTCAGATATGAAAGATATAAATTTAAGGAAATGTGTGTTATGAGTGACAGTCTTATAAAAACATACCCCAGCGTCACCAGAGCAAGATTGCAGTTAGTGGCCTGTGGTGTTTCGTGGCATCTGTGGAATGCTCACTGAGATAGTCTTCCTAAAGGCAACTGAACCCTTTTTCCTCCCTTTGCCCATCAACAAGGGTTCATTTTATCTTTCCTTCTAAATAAAGTGCTCTAGGACAAGGCTTTGGGGTCTCATCAACCTTGAGTTAGTGTCTCACTTTGTGTTTTGGGACCTTTCAGCTGAGACGGGTGTTTGGAGACTGCCTGCCTCCTTTCCCACCGAAGTACTATCTGGCGATGACTACCGCTATGGCCGAGGAGAGGAGGGGCCAGTTGGAACGCTACCTGCAAAACGGTATGCCATTGAACTCTGTTTATAGCTTTATTGCAGTTGTAAGTTCCTCATCACAGAAACTGCCTGTTTTACAGTTCATATACGACGGCTTTTAACATAGTTATGTAATTGTGCAAATCATCACCATAATCCAGTTTTAGGATTTTATCATCATCCCAACTGGAGACTTAATGTGTATTGGCAGTGATGTCCCATTTTAGACTCAGGAAACCACTATTCTAGTTTCTCTCTCTAGGCTCACTTATTCTGAGCATTTCCTGTGATTGTGGTTTTACAATGGTGTTTTTCATATTGAGTTTTAAAAGTAGTTTAAGATTTCTAAGTGGGTACACTAGTAAGGGGAACAGGGACTATTTTGGACATGAACTCAATGGCTGGCTCTTCGACCCCCTCTTCCCCCAAGGGAGGAGCAGCCTTGCTAGGCCACTGAAGAGGACATTGCAGCCATTCCTGAAGAGACCTGATAAGCTAGAGTTAGATGGAAGGGGAGGAGGTCCTCCCCTATCAGTGGACTTGGAAAGGGGCAGGGAGGAGATGAGGGAGGGAAGGGGGGGATAGGGAGGGAATGCGGGAGGGGTATATGGTTGGGATACAAAGTACATAACCTGTGATTAATATAAAATAAAATGTTAAAATTAAAAAAAAGATAAGCAAAATCATCATGAAATATCTTTGAAGGGAGAGGAGAAGAATGAGATGAGCTCAGAGCCTCTCGAACTACGATGGAGTATGAAAAAGAAAAAGAAAAAAAAATGTGACATTCTCATATATCAACGTTTAAAATTGGAGGCACATGAGCCCCAGAGTGACTGAGTGATACCCCAGAACCACAGAGTCTGTCCTGGACCACTCATTAGAAATTGTTTTTTTAGATTTCTGTTTCATTGTCTGTGTCTTGTACCAAGTTCTGGAAAGCAGTTAATCTGTTATTGAAAAAAGAAGTCCTTTCTCAGTGCAATTAAACTTATTATGAAAAAAAAAAGATTTCCCTTGGAGTGTTGTATGCTGGTTTAACTGAAGAATGGAGACAAAGTGATGGGCTGAGCTGAATCCTGCAGGAAGCACCTCGGGCACAACATAAGCACGTGCTGACTAACAGTTCTAGGCTGGCACGTTGGTCCTTGTCAGAGTCATTTGGTGGCATCCTGGATGCCTGCAGAGCTTCTGTGATCCCTGTGAAGCTGACAAGGTTAAGGGAAGACACAGTGCAGCTCAGTGTCATAACTCAAGAGTTTAGACTTAAAAGTTAGACTAACTTTTGTCTAGACTTTTGAACCTAAGGGGAGGAGGGAGTGAGATACTTTACGTCTCTCTGGCTGCTGGCTGGGTGGTGGTGCATGCTTATAATTCCAGCACTTGGGAGGCAGAGGCAGTGATCTCTGAGTTCCAGGCCAAATTCCAGTTTTGCTGTGACCTTAGACAAGACACTTAGTAAGCATTCTGTCAGAACCACAGAGCCTATGTTGGCTCTCTGGGGTTCCCTCTTGAAGAAACACTCTTTCACATGAAGAAACGTTCTCGGCTAGACTTAAAATTTTCAGATTACTAAGTGACTTACTGAACTGGCTATCTAGACCCAACTTGTGTTACATTTTCACTTTGTGTAGTAGTTTCATCATCACCTCAGATGGTAATAGGGTGGCTCTGGGCAGCACGGGTGGCTTGAATGAACTGAGGCTCCTGCAAACGTCAGGGTCCTGATTTGGCAAGATAGGCTCATGTTGCCAACGGCACCTTGAGGGAGCAGACCCTGTCCATTGCCCTGTGCTGAGAACTCTCCCTTACATTCTGGAAGGCCACGTGGCTAGGGCACGATCTCAGACAGCAGTTAGCAGATCTCACCTAGCTTGTGCTCACTGGGTTTGCTTTTTCGTATTTTTTAGTCACTGCGGACCCTCATGTGAAGAGGAGTGATGTCTTCACTGAGTTCCTGACAATGGTGCAGCTGGTAAGCCTCTCTTCCCTACTGAAGCCATCATCCCTCTGCAGAGCTTGTCTGTATCCTAGCGCACAGGTGTTCCAGACGTGGTGAAGTAGCTTCCTTTTTAGTAGGCTAGAAGCTGCTTTGTGTTTGGATCCTACAGGGGAGATGAAGTGTGTTTCAGACTTTGGCTTATGGTTTAAGCAGATGCCTTGTTCTGTGTAGCCTGTGTGGAACACATTCCAGTGCTGGTCCTAAGAAAGGCAGAGAAATAGCTGGATTTTAGCACCCAGGGATCCCATACTGAGATGAGCCCCAGTGGCTGCAGCTGCAGTCTCTAAGAGCACCATGGTGCAGACAGTGCGGCAGCAGGCCCTGCCGGATGCTGCCTGCCTGTCTTCCTAACTTTATTGTCTATGGACAAGATACAGCCTGAACAAAGTAGCCTAAGGCTGCCAGCCCCCTTTCCAGGAACTATCTAAGGAACTACTGGTTCCTCACCACCTAGCTGGAACTTTGGTAAGCTGTTTGTTTATCATGCATTTCATTCCATTTGCACATGAGGAAGCATTTCTGTGCCTTAGTTAGGTCCTCTACTAAACAGAAAAGAAATGAACACAGTAACTTATTGAATCAGATGCCTGTATTAATTACTTTCACACAGCTATGACCAGAATGCCAGACAGAAACAAAGATAAAATGTTTATTTTGGCTCATGATTTTAGAGGGTTTCAGTCTGTCAAGGTGGGAAAGTCTCAGCATCAGGAGAATGTGTTGGAGAATGGCTGCTCATATCATTGCAGATATAAAGCTGAGGACACATGGGAACCATGGACTAGACTGTAAACTCCAAAAACCCACCTCTAGTGATAGGCCACACCTCCTAAAGGATCCACAGCCTCCTGAAACAGGGCCCCCAAATGGGAAGCGAAAATATAAAACATGAGCTTGCCAGGTGTTCCTGTCAGATCCATACCATAAATTAATCCCTAAGAGGAGGAGGAAATAATACATTGCCCAGAATCGCAAAGACTTACAGCTTTATAAACACAGGGGTCCACATGTGTGCATGTGTTAACAGATCCACACTAACAGAGAAATTACTCTAGAGCCTTCCATGGTAGAGAGCTTTTATTTTGTAAGCATTCTTTTTCTTTTCTTTTCTTTCATCATGAAAAAAAGAAAGAAAGAAAGAAGGAGAAAGAAAGAAAAAGTTCTTTTTTTCATGATGCTAGGCAAGCATTCTGCATGTCTGCAGCCCTTGCATGTAATCCCAGTAGCTTACATAAACACACTCTGTTTTCATTGCTGATGTAGTAATGGTGATGGTAGGATAATTCATAAGAGTGTGCACAATACAAACGTTTTTACCCACAGCCTCCTTCCCCAGGAAAACTCTTATTTTCAGTTTAGTGTGTGTAGTCTTTCTATAGCATCTGTGCATATCCAAGGATATGAACACATTTTATTTTACATATAGGTACATATAAGACATACTTTCTTCTATGAGAGATTGTCTCACTGTGTATTCCAGGTTGCCCCTCTCAACTCATGTAGTTTATGCTGGTCTGAAGCTCATACTTCAGCCTCCTGTGTGCTGGGATTATAAGCACACAGGCTTATACTTCTTAAAACTTGCTTTTAAAACTTGAAATCTGGGGTTGGAGAGATGACTCAGTAGTTAAGATTGGTTCCTTTTCTAACAGAGCACCCTAGTTAGGGTCACTGCACCCATGTCAGATGATGCACAGCTGCCTGTAACTCCAGTTCCAGGTATGCCCTCTTCTGGCCTCTGCTTCCACGTGTACATGCGCGCGTGCACACACACACACACACAGAATTAAAAATATAACCACTTGTTTTTAAATCCAGAAATCTTGTGGTTCATTGTATGTCAGCATACATAAAGAAAAGTTTGAAGAATTCTTTGGAAGTACATTACAGCTTTTGGTTTTCTTCTTAAGAAAGGATAGTGAGCTGGGCATGGTGGCACACTCCTGTAATTCCAGCACTCTGGGAGGCAGAGGCAGGCAGATCTTTGTGAGTTCAATGCCAGCCTGGTCTACAAAGCGAGTCTAAGACAGCCAAGGTTACACAGAGAAACCTTGTCTCTGAAAAAAAAAGGAAAGAAAGAAAGAAAAGAAAGGATTGTGAGCCCACTAATTGTGGGCTATCAATGTTGTGGAGTTTTGTTTTGTATTAATTCTTCCAATAATTTTGTTTTTTTTTTAAGATTTATTTATTTATTTATTGTATTATGAATGCTCTACCTGCATGTGTGCCTGCAGGCCAGAAGAGGGCAGGAGATCTCATAGTTGCTGGTAATTAAACCTGTGTCCTTTGGAAGAGCAGACAGTGCTTTTAACCACTAAGCCATCTCTTTGGCCCCCTTCTTCCAATAATTTTAAAGTGTTTTTGCCTAGTTCTAGATCTTCAGTATTTTGACTTCCCAACTTTATACAAAAGCTTTTCCCACCAGCTGTTCTTCTGGGCTCTTTTCTGGGCTCTGATGCAATTTTCACTTTGGTAATGGCTTTATTTTTTTCTTCCATTGTTTCCTACGAGCTTTGCCAGCTCACTTTTATATTCATTTTCCCCACCTCTAGGCTGGAGCATCTCTCTGCTCTCTGTCTTCATAGGGAGACACATTGTTTCCAGCACCACTCTTATCTACATGGGGAAGGAGTGGAGGCGTGTGTGTGTGTGTGTGTGTGTGTGTGTGTGTGTGTAGGGCTGGGGGAGCTCATGCTTCCACTGCATGTGTGTGTCATATGTTGGTCATGCTTCTTCCTTATTTACATTCTTTTGATTGATCACAGCCCAGTTCTTGTCAGCTCATTGGCTCTGTCTCCTGAGCTAGCTGTTGGCTGATGCATACGGCTGGAGAACTAATGATGCTCTGGATTTTTGTTCCATGTATACTTTAGAGACAAATGGATTTCGAAAAGGCAAAACTAGTCTGTAGACTGAAGATCTCTTCACATTTCTGCTTAATAAACCAGGGTGTTCCTAGGAGCCATGTGAAGTAGGTTTGAGAACAGAGAAGGCCAAGAAGGGATTAAGCTCTGCACCATGTGGGAGCTTAGAACAATGTAACTTATTTAGGACATTTTCTCTATTGTGTTGTTGTTGGGGACACTGGGAAGCCGTGGGTTCCCCATTTCCCCTGGAGAGAGATGCATCATTGAAGCAGCAGAAATGTGGCACATGTGAGTTCATGCCTGAGCTTTCCTGGATAAGGTACCTCAGGAATGAATGCTGTGGACAACTGATTCTCCACCACACAGTCTCTGTGTGCTTGGGATCAAACCAGAGCTTTATGCCTTCTAGGTGAGAAGAATGCTACCAAATGAGCATTCTTGACTGCTTTATTTAATATCTGTTACCACTAAGTGAAATTCAAGCTGTGTAACTTTCTCCTTAATCCTACCTCTAACAAGAGGAAAGCAATAAATGTGACACCTTCCTGAGTGTCTGTGATGGGTTCTGCTCTGTGTTCCTCTTTCGTCCTCTCCTGAGCCCTCGACACAGTCTTTTGAGCTGGAAGCTATTATACCCTTGTTGTAGAGCTGAAGGAGTGAGGTACAGAGAGGAGAAGTGATCAGTCCAGGTTTACACAAGGTCACGTGCCAGGGATAGCTGAACTTCCACAAGACCTCCCAAAACAGTGGAGTTGAGAGAACCTCCAGAATGCTGAAGGCATGGAGGTGCTGGGGCCATTCAGAGACCCCACAAACCTTGCCGTAAGTGTCTCTTCCATTTAGCTCTTTCCTAGCCATCTCCTTATAACATACTGGCAGCAGTAAAGAAACTGTTCCCTGAATTCTTCAAGTCATTCTGGCAAATTATGGAGACTGTGAGTCATGAGGCCCTCCAGAATTTGTAATAAGATGAAAAGAAAGACAGGTAGCCTGAATTTACCAGGTGTCTGTCCTGAGGCAATATTTTTGCACTGAAACTTTAACTCTCAGTGTCTTATACTGATGCCAGGCAAATCAAGCCAACACTGAGTTGAATTTCTGGTGTTCAGGTACTGGGAAATTCAACCAGATGTTATAGCGCTTGCCTTTAATCCCAGCACTTGGAGGTGAAGGCAGAGCAATCTTTGTGAGTTCCAGGCCAGCCTGGTCTACAGAGTGAATTCCAGGACATCCAGTTCTACACAGTGAGGCCCTGTCTTAAAAAAGGAGTGGGGGTGCGGGTGGAAATGGTTGCTGTGGGGGAAAACCCTATCCATCCAGCGTGCCACAAAGCCAGACCTTTAGGGTGCTTAGAGGAATCTAAAGTGAGTTAGTTTCATTCTGAGATCACCAAGCAAGATATGGATGATTTCTATCAGAATATTTCCCCTCCAAAATGGGTGCCCTGTTGTTTATTTGGAAATGCAGACCTCACACTAGTGCTCTGCCTTGATTCCTCCCCAGTCTTCTCTTCACCTCTGCTCTGTCTTACCAAAGGACCTGCACTCAATCTCTGCACTGGAGATTTCTTCACTTCGTGCGCCATCTCCCTGCACACAGCGCAGACAGGCAGGGACTGCTCGCCCTCTCTGTGATGGGTGTGGACACTGACTGCTGTCCTTTTGTTTATAGCACACGCTGAGTGTCACCACTGCGAAAGCTGCTCTGGATGTATTTCTGCCCAATGGAAGGAGCATTAAGGTGGACATTCTAACATCCGATATGGCTGAAAGGGTCCTGGAGGTAACCTGGAAATGCAGAAACAGGTCGTATGAGGCAGAGACTTGGATGCAATTACCTTCCAGAAGTTCTTTGACAATCATTTTATCTGTGGATGATTTGTCTGCAGAGGTGCTGCATATAAGTCACCCCAAAAAGGGAACTGGCTGAGGAAGCCATGGACTAGCCCATCCTTGGGGGCCCTCTTGATTTATCCTTCCTGAGACCTGGCAGAGTCTGGAACAGGCCATATCCAAGTGGGTAGTGGTAGGTACTGCCTGGCAGAGAGTGGCAGGGGATGGCTTGAGGACTTCTCTCACATGCAGCATGCCCCAGAAACCATGCTGCATAAGGTCACCAAGAGCCTGACCTGAGTTGGAGTCATTTTGAGGATGACAAAGACCCTACATCATTATCTCTGCTTCAGATGTGGCTATCAGCAGCCTTGACTCCTGGGCCCTCCCCTCTGCCCAACTGTGGGGTAGGGAGAACCCTGTGTTCCCAAGCCAAGTCTTAACAGTGTAGGCTAGATGGAAGAGAGCAGTGGCCTGTGGTCCCTGCTGAGGAAAGTGAGTGGAGGTACATTTTTTGTGAGGCCACATTTTGTGGTAAGCATGAAAACACAGACGTTGAAATGGAAGCAGTTGATGTTCTGGACCTAGAGTTGGAGGTTTTCATGGAGCCAAGGCCGTAGTAAGTCACACATAAGGATATCTGGAGTTTTCACTGAACCAAAGCCACAGCAAATTACACTTAAGCCAGAAGTGAAATAAGCTGATAACCTTCAAGTCCCAGCCCCATGAATTTACAATAGCGTTATGTGCAAATGTTTTCACGATCCACAAATACAGTGCTACCAGCATCAAGAGTTCAAATGCAGGAGCCTGCGGAGACCATTTCAGATTCAAACTGTAATAAGTATGAGCCATTTTTAGATTAAAAAAAAAAAACCACAATGTTTCTTTGAATGTTTGCTGGCCTGCAAAAACACTTGCTATTGCCTTTCAATCCTGTCGCCACAGCCCCGAAGCATGGCTATTACCCTAACATTACTCCTTTGCTTGTTCCTGCCTAAGGTGGTGGCGCATAAACTTGGACTGCATCCAGAGCTCTTGGGCTACTTCGGCCTCTTTCTCATTCAGTGTTTCCCGGAGGGCAAACTCTCTGGTAAGACAGAAGAGGGGAACCCAGAAAATGGACACGTGTGAGCTAGTGCTTGGCCCTAAGGTGTGGGAGGCACCCACAAAGGGACTGGCCACTCTTCAGGTTGTGTTCTCTACTGCTGTTCTCAGCTCTGGATCAAAGATTCAGAGAATGTAGCCAGGCATAGTGATGCTCACTGTTAATCCTAGCATTTGGAGGTAGAGACAGATTTCTGTGAGTTCAAGGACAGCCTGGTCTATATAATGAATTCCAGGACAGCTAGAGCTACATAGTGAGGCTCTGTCTTATTATTATTTTTGTTGTTGTTGTTGTTGCTGTTCTTTCAAGACAGGGTTTTTATGTATGGCCTTGGCTGTCCTGGTTTGTGGACCAGGTTGGCCTTGAACTCAGAGAAATTTACCTGCCTCTGCCTCAGAGAATGCTGCATGCACCACTCTGCTGGATTTGAGGCCTGCTGAACAAACAAATGATTTGGGGCGTAAGAGATTATGTTGTTCAGAGAGTGGGGGCAGGCATCCCCAGAGAGGTGGCCTGTCATTCTGACTTTGTGTTATGGTGACTTAATGCCTGACAGAAATGACATAAGGAAGAAATGTTCATTTTTCCAATGGGGAGCATGGAGGAGTAGAAGTATTCAACTCCCTGCAAGAGGAGGCAGGCAGAGCATGTTGCATCATGGCAGATAGTTAAAACACTTGCACATACAAGAGAATATTTTGTTCCTCCCCCAATAATATTGCCTTGCCACCTTGTTTGAAAACTGTTTGTAAACTGTACATGCTAGTTAACTAGTTTAGACTGTCTGTCATGAGTGCGCTATTCCCAAAACAGACAGACATGTTTGTGCCTTTCACAATGTCAGAGTTTATGGAATAACACTAAATTCACAAGGTGCAGCAGTTTCTGTGGTAGCAATTTTCTGGATTGTCCTGCCTACCTGGGTAATCTGGCCTAGGCAAAGGTAGCTTCTTAATTACTTATATTAATTACTAATCTTACCTTTTTTATGTATGCACAGGTCTCATTATAGATGGCAATGAGCCACCATGTAGTTTCTGGGAAGTGAACTTGGGTCCTCTGGAAGAGCAACCTGTGCTCTTAACCTCTGAGCCATCTCTCCAGCCAGTACAAATATATCTTAATGACCAACATTAACTCTTATACCATACATCACTGAGAACGCAGTCAATACATCTCTATGTACTTTTCTTTTTTGTTGTTTTTTTATTGGTTCAATTTTACAAATTTTTTATTTTATTTTTTTTCTTCACAATTTATTCAACTCTCCCCAGTCTCACCCCTTCTCTCTTCAGCCTCATCCCCTTCCCCTAGTCCAATGAAAGGGGGAGTTCTCCACTATTGCCATTTGCCCATAGCTTGTTAAGTCTCATCAGGACTGCCTGGATCCTCTTCCTTTGTGGCCTGACAAGGCCACATCACCAGGGGTGAATGATCACAGAGCAGGCAAATGAGTTCATGATAGAGGCAGCCCCTACTCTTCTCACTCAGAGATCCACATGGGGACTGAGCTGCCCGTCGGCCACATCTGAGCAGGGTGTTTAGGTCCTCTCCATGCATGGTCCTCCATTGGTGCATCAGTCTCTGCAGGACCCCTGGGCTCAGATCTTTTAGTGTTGTTGGTCTCTTTGTGGGACACCTGTTCCCTCCATGTGGCTCTATCCCCATCTCTCTCTTCTTGCATTCTACCCAAAGTTTGACCCTGAGTGTCAGCATCTGCTTCGACTCCTGATAGGTGAATCCTTTCAGAGGACCTTCTATTGTAGGCTCCCACCCTATTTCCTCTCTTTGTCCACTTCTGGTGTCTATCCTGTTTGTCATTCTGAATGAGATTTAAGCATCCTTCCTAGGGTCCTCCTTAGTGTTTAGCTTCTTTATCTCTGTAGATGGCTGTCCTATATTATACGGCTAATATCTGCTTATAAGTGAATGTAAGTCTTTCTGTTTCTGGGTTACCTCACTCAGGATGATCTTTTCTAGTTCTATCCATTTGCCTGCAAATTTCATGATTTCCTTGTTGTTAATAGCTGAGTAGTATTTCACTGTGTAAAATACCACAATTCCTGTATCCATTCCTCTGTGGAGGGACAGCTCGATTGTTTCCAGATTCTAGCTATTATGAATAAAGCTGCCGTGAACATAGTTGAACAAATGGGCTTTCTGAGAAAGCTCCAGCATGATTTCCAAAATAGTTGTACAAGTTTGTACTCCCACCAGCAATGGAGGAGGGTTTCCCTTTCTCCACATCCTCTCAACCATGTGTTGTCACTTAAGTTTTTTTTTATTATTAATTACAGTTTATTCAATTTGTATCCTCCCTGTAGCTCTCTCCCTCCTCCCCTCCCAATCCCACCCTCCTTCCCCCTTTTCTACCCATGTCCCTCCCCAAGTCCACTGATAGGGGAGGTCCTCCTTTCCTTCCTTCTGATCCTAGTCTATGAGGTCTCATCAGGAGTGGCTGCATTGTCTTCCTCTGTGGCCTGGTAAGGCTGTTCCCCCCTCAGGGGGAGGTGATCTGAGAGCAGGCCAATCAGTTCATATCAGAGACAGTCCCTGTCCCCATTACTATGGAACCCACTTGGACACTGAGCTGCCATGGGCTACCTCTGTGCAGGGGTTCCATGCCATCTTCATGATACTCCTTGGTTGGAGTATCAGTCTCAGAAAAGACTCTCTCTCTTTATTGGGTCTTTGTACAGTTTAATTATCAAGGTGACTGTGGCTTCATAGAATGAGGTTGGAAATGTTGCTTCTGTTTCTATTTTGAAGAGTACTGGTGTTAGCTCTTCTTTGAAGGTCTGGTAGAATTCTTTGTTGAAACCATCTGGCCCAGGGCTTTTTTTGCATGGGAGACTTTTGATAACTGCTTCCGTTTGCTTAGGGGGCATAGGACTACTTAACTTATTTACCTGGTCTTGATTTAGCTTTGGTAAGTGGAACCAGTCAAGAAAATTGTCCATTTCATTTAGATGTTCAAATTTTGTGGCATACAGGCTTTGAAGTAAGACCTAATGATTGTTTGGATTTCCTCAGTGTCTGTTGTTATGTCCCCCTTTTCATTTCTGATTTTGTTGATTTGGATAGTGTCTGTCTGCCTTTTAGTTAGTTTGGCTAAGGGTTTGTCTATCTTGTTGATTTTCTCAAAGAACCAGCTCTTAATTTCATTGATTCTTTGAATTGTTTTATTTGTTTCTAATTTATTGATTTTAGCCCTGAGTTTGATTATTTCCATCCATCTACTCCTCTTTGGTGTGTCTGCTTCTTTTTTTTCTAGGGCTTTTAGGTGAGCCATTAAGTTGCTTGAATGAGAAGTTTCGAATTTCTTCTTGAAGGCACTTAGAGCTATGAACTTTCCTCTTAACACTGCTTTCATTGTGTCCCATAAGTTTGGGTATGTTGTGCCTTCATTTTCATTGAATTCTAGGAAGACTTTAATTTCTTTCTTTATTTCTTCCTTGACCCAGCTGTCATTGAGTAGCGAGTTGTTCAGTTTACATGTGTGTGTAGGCTTTTTGTTGATGTCCAGATTTAGTCCATGGTGATCAGATAGGATACAAAGGATTATTTCAATCTTCTTGTATCTGTTGAGGCTTGCTTTGTGACCAACTGTATGGTCTATTTTGGAGAAAGTTCCATGAGGTGCTGAGAAGAAGGTAAATTCTTTTGTGTTTGGGTGAAATGTTCTGTAGATGTCTGTTAGATGTAGATGTCTATTAGATTAATGACCTCTGTTAGAGTTATTGTATCTTTGTTTAATTTCTGTTTTATTGATCTGTCCTTTGTTGAGAGTGGTGTGTTGAAGTCTCCCACTATTAATGTGTGGGGATCTATGTGTGGTTTAAGTTTTATTAATGTTTCTTTTACAAATGTGGGTGCCCTTATATTGGGGGCATAAATGTTCAGGATTGTGATATCTTCCTGGTGGAATTTTCCCTTCATGAGTTTGAAGTGTCCTTCTCTTTCCCTTTTGATTAATTTTGGTTGAAAGTCTATTTTGTCAGATATTACAATGGCTACTCCTGCTTGCTTCTTGGGTCCATTTGCTTGGAGAACTGTCTTCCTGTCCTTTACTTTCAGGTAATGTCTATCTTTGTGACTTAGATGTGTTTCTTGTATGCAACAGATTGTTGGGTCTTTTTTACACATCCATTCTGCTAGTCTGTGTCTTTTTATTGGAGAATCGAGTGTATTGATGTTGAGAGAGATTAATGACCAGTGGCTGTTAGATCCTTTGATTTTGATGTTGGCTATGGTAGTGTGTTTGTGTGCTTGGCTACTTTTTGTTGTGCTGTAGTGAGGTTAGTTATTTCCTGTGTTTTCTTGTAAGTAGTTAGTTTTCTTGGGTTGTATTTTTCCTTCTAGTATCTTCTGTAATGCTGGATTTGTGTGTAGGTATTGTTGAAATTTGTTTTTGTTGTTGAATATCTTGTTTAATCCATCTATGAGGACTGAGAGTTTTGCTGGGTATAGTAGTCTAGGCTGACATCTGTGTTCTCTTAGGGTCTGCATGATATCCGTCCAGGCCCTTTTGGCTTTCATAGTCTCTGTTGAGAAGTCAGGTGTGATTCTGATGGGTTTGCCATTATATGTTACTTGGGCTTTTTCCCTCTCAGCTTTTAGTATTTTTCCTTTGTTTTGTATACTTACTGTTTTGATTGTTATGTGGCGGGAGGAATTTCTTTTCTGGTCTAATTTATTAGGTGTTCTGTAGGCGCCTTGTATTCTTTTAGGCCTCTCCTTTAAGTTGGGGAAATTTTCTTCAATTATTTTGTTGAAAATCTTTTCTGGTCCTTGGAGGAGGGAATGTTCTTTTTCCTCTATTCCTATTATTCTTAGGTTTTGTCTTTTTATGTTGTCTTGGATTTCTTGGATGGTCTGTGTCAGGAATTTTTTAGATTTAACATTTTCTTTGATGGATACATCGATTTCTTTCATTGTATCTTCCACACCTGAGATTCTTTCTTCCATCTCTTGTAGTCTGTTGGTTATGCTTACCTCTTGTAGTCTGTTGGTTATGCTTACCTCCTGTTTTCTTTCCTAAGTTCTCCCTCTCCATGATTTCCTCCATTTGTGTTTTCTTTAATTTTTACAATTCTATCTTCAGATCTTGAACAGTTTTGTTGATTTCCTTCACCTGTGAGATTGTAGTTTCCTATTTTTCCTTCAATTCCTTCCCCTGTTTGTTTGAACATTCTGCTGTTTCTTTTATTTCTTTCAGTGATTTAATCATTTCCTCTCTGAAAGCCATAAACTGTTGGGCTGTATCTTCCTGTATTTCTTTATGGATGGCCATAATCTGTTTTCCTATATCTTCCTCTAACTCTTTATGCATTTTATATTTCCTCCATTCACCTTTTCATAATCATAGATGTAAGGTCATCTTCTTAAATTTCACTTATGTTAGAGTGTCCAGGGCTACTTGCCCCTGGGTAACTGGGTTCTGCTTTGCCTTTTGTTGGTTGTATTTTTACACTGGCCTCTACCCATTTGGCTATCTCAGGTGTTGTCTGTTAATTTCTGGTGGCTACTGCATCCTGGGGTGGGGAGAATCCCCTTGGCAGGGTTCTGAAGTAGATCTCTTCAGCTTTTTGTGTATGCTCAACTGAATGGTGGTGTTTCTCAGGAATTGTCACAGTTCACCTCAGGCATATGGACCTGTGTGATAACTGTGGCGTTCAGGAAGGCTCTCCTCTCATCAGGAGAAGTCCTGGAGATGGCTTTCCTGCTGCTGGGTTTTTTTTGCTCTGAGTTTAGTGAACTGCAGCTGCTGTTCTTAAGGTGTATATTTTTGGATGCAGCCCTCTTGAAGAACCAAGGAGTCCTGCAGTTTTATCAGTTTAGCTAGGGATAACATGTTGCAACTTGGACCAGTATCCTAGAGCTGCTCTGATGGTTCCCAGGCTTTTGCATGTCTGAGGTTGCAGCTGTGTGCCCCTGTGCCCTAGCAGTAATCAATGGCAGGTGAGCAGGGCACTTATGCCTGCAGTAGAAGGCTAGAGCCTAGAGCCTGTCTGAACCCAGAAAGTCTTCTGGAGCTGGGTGTCCTGATCGACGGACCCGATGATCCCTCCGTTGTGGGGTTTCTTCCCAGCAGGGATACCCAGACTGTGTTTTGGGGACTGCAGTTCTTTCTGGGATGGCGAGTAGAACCCACAGGCACAGCTGCCCTGCCATTGGACTTCTTACTATGAATTTAGTGAGCTGCTGCTGCTCTTATACTGTGGTTTTGTAAGTTTAGCTAGGAAGACAGGTTATGCTTTGGAGCAGCATCTGGGGCTGATCCCGTGGTTCTCAGATGTCTGTAGGTCTGAGATTGGAGCTCTGAACCCCAGTACCCAAGTGGTAATCAGTGGCAGATAAGTGCCGCACACAGACACGTGGCAGGAGGCTAGAGCCCTGAGCTTGCCAGAACCCATGAACGTTTCCAGGGATTAGTTGGGTATCCTGAGATTGGACCTGATGTTTCCCTCAGGGAAACCCAGTCTCTGGTGTTTCGGGGCCCGCAGTTCTGTCTGGGACAGTGAATTGGGCGTGTAGCTGTATCTCTGGGCTGGCAACTGAATGCTGGCTTGGACCCAGGAACTCTTCCGGGTTTTAGCTGGGCGACCTGAGAATGGACCCAATCACTTCCCACACCATGGGGTTTACTTTCTCCTGAGAAACACAATTGCTGGTGTTTCAGGGCCTACAGTTTGGTCTGTTGGTCACTGCAATCATTGCTGTCCTGCTTGTCAGACAGTGTCCTCTCGGTGCCGCCATCTTGGATCCTCCCTCTGTACTTTTCTCTATGTGGTTTCCATGATGAATACAAGTTACAGAGTGCAGGAGATCTCAGGGGTTACAGAAGTGGGTAAGAGAAATGTTGCAGAGTCGGTATTGCCAAGATGAGAAGCCCAAGCCAGCGGCAGAGAAGAAACTGTTGCTGTAGTGATCAGACTTCCAGAGAGACAGGGATGAGAGGAGAGCTATAGTTGGCTGCAGGGAAGGAAGGACAGAATGGGCTCTGGAGCAGAAACAGAAGGTCCAGGTCCAAATGGGCGAACAGGAGCATGTGGACCTGCCAACAGCAGCAGAGTGGGCTCCATCAGCATCAGGGAACAAGGTACCTTGAAGGTGTAGGGACAGTTAGCTGGGAGTCCACTTGAATCCCTTGCTGTACACAAGGGCAGCAGGTGACGAGTTGGTGTGGGACCAGCACAGCATTAGGAGGCATTAATCGCATGACGGGATCCTGGTGAGGGAGTTCCACCCTCTCCTTGGTCCGATGTGTTCAATAAGTTTTGGA
Source organism: Pachyuromys duprasi (assembly GCA_028658305.1). Taxonomy (NCBI): domain Eukaryota; kingdom Metazoa; phylum Chordata; class Mammalia; order Rodentia; family Muridae; genus Pachyuromys; species Pachyuromys duprasi. The sequence continues at coordinate 58,164,981 of CM053752.1, forward strand.
GCCTTGTTTCCCCAATATGATTTTAATATAGCATGATGTGCCCTACAGTCTCAATTCATCTTTCTTTGAGGAATAAGTCATTTATCAGTCTGTACTGGATGGCTGATGCAAGACAGATGGTGAGGTGTGCAGGTGCACCCCGACTTTCCATCATCCTCTATCCTCAAAATGAAGTAAAAAATAAGGACAACAGCAAAAATTGATAAAATGGAGTTTCTAAGGGCAAAAGAGCACAGAAAGAACAGTTTTGCACAATATGGGATATCTCAGAGCATGACTAGCCTGATCTCCATGCTGCCTTTCCCCTCTCTAGTTGTGAAGAAGCTGGCGGATTTTGAGCTGCCTTACACTAGTCTTCAGAGTTCTGAAGTGGAAAACTGTAAGATTGGACTCAGAAAGTGGTGAGTACTTGTGCCGGCAGACACCACTGTGGGTCTCAGTCTCTGCGGTGGATTGGAATAGATGATGGCAAGAATTACTGAGCATGCTTTTGTTCTGGGTTGGATGGCTAGTTGTAGTAGCTGAAGGAATGTCATTGATGGCTACAAGTAGATGTGATGCCCGTTGAACTGTGGTATTCCTTGAAGGCAGAGGACTGACTCAGGCAGTTTGAACTGAATTTGTAAGCATTTCAGTTTGCTTCTCTCTGCCAGCATGGGCTTGACCTTCAAACCCCATTTCATCCTTTCATGGGTCTGATCCAGTTCTCTGTGTAGTCATACTATTCTTATGAGTGCAGTAACTGTTTGCCTGTTTCTCCCCTTTCCATTTCTGCCCATTCTCAGAGAACCACTGTACTTACATGCAATGGATCTGTTTATCTTGGTGGTTATGATAGATAGACATGGTTCCCCTGACACTTGCCAGTCACTCTGCTGAGACTCAGAAGGGCATCTCCAGGCTTGAGGGCTGGAGCCTTCATAGCAGGTGTCGAAACAAGTTGATCAAAGCAGTAATTGGGGTAAATTCAAGGCACTGGCTGGGCATCAGGTACCAGACAAGAGGGGTACCACAGAGCAGGCTTTCAGAGAAAAGATAAGTCAGGGAAGGAGGGTGTTAAGGCAGTGGCTTGTATGAAAGAAGGAGCAGGGAAGATGGGGGAGGGAAAGTGTGGCTGGGATATAGAGTTGCTCTGGGGATGGTAAGGGATAACAGGGAAAGGAAGGGAGAAGTGTACTACAAAGTGCCTCAGACAAGAGCAGGATAAATGACCCAGTTCCCCCCCCCCACCCCGAGAGTTGAAGGGTTGCTCAGGAAAAGTCTCACCCAGAGGAAAATGAAGCAGGAGCAAGAAGCAGACAGCCTGGTGTGGGGATGCTTTTGAGCAGCGCTAGAGGCAGAAGAGAATGCCAGGTGCAGGGTGGTAAGTATGGATGGGCATGTGTGGGGCAGGTGGCCAGGGCAGGTGTTATGCAGTGGAAGACAGAATCCAGGTGTCTAAGTGTGATCAGGAATGCACACCATTCTCCTAAAGCTGTGTGTGTGTTTGAGAGAGAGAGAGAGAGAGACTATTACTCTAGAGCCCACCAAGTAAAAGCTCACTATATGGAGAAAATAGAACACAGCAGAATAAAGGAAAGGTCAAAGGCTAGTTCAGCATAGTGCTTTAGTTTTATGAAAGAAGGAGGACCCAGTTCTTAGAGTGGAGGACCACTGCTTTCCAGAACATCTATTCCTAGGCATGTCACATAGGATCATGTGATTGTGCAGGTACCTGGACCCGGCCCTGGACTCTATGCTGATGGACTGCAGAGCAGCTGGAGACCTGCTATACATGCAGGTGAGTTCAGCACTGGCCACTGGGGTTGAAACAGTACACCTTTCCTTAGCAGCTGAGAAGCTATATAGAATAGACAATTCATAGTGACAATCTATAGAAGAAGTTTTCAGGGACTGGGGGGGGGGATGAAAGGACAACTATTGTTTAATAGGTATACAGGGTTTTGCTTTGTTTTTTCTTCTTTTGTTGTCATCAATGCTTTGTATATATTGCTTGGAATAGGGTCTCACTATAGAGCGTGGCCTTGAATTCTTGGTTCATCTGCCTCAGACTTCTGAGTTCTGGCGTTAAAGATATGAGTTGCCATGCTTTCCTCCAGTTTGGAGTCTTTGTTGGGAACTATGAAATGTTTGGATGTAAACAGTAGTAATGGTTGTAGAACATTAAATGTATGTATGTATGTATGTATGTATGGTAAATTTGTATGTAAAATATATGTAAAATTGTACACTTAGGGATGGTTATAGCAGAGGCTGGGGAGATGGCTCAGAGGTCCAGAGCACTTGCTACTCCTGCAAGGGAACCAGGTTGTTCCCAGCACCCACATGGTGGGATTTGACACCCTCTTTGGTCTTCAAGAGCACTAGGCACACACACATGATGTGCATACATACATATAGGCACACACACATGCACAGGAGCAAACAAACAAAGCACACACCTGTAATTCTAGCAGTGGAGCCCAAGAATTAGAAACTCAAAGTCACCTTTGGCTTCATAAGTTCAAGGCCAGCAGAAAATACAAGAGACTCATTGTTTGAGTTGGAGTCTGTTACTTCACTTGTTTGTAACTTAGTATTCTTTTCATGTATAAATAGTGTGCAGGTTTTTCTCACGTTGTTAATTATCCCAGATAATTTTGAAAGCTGGAATAGCCTAATATTTGATTATACACCAGCTCAGGTTTCTATTTTGAGGTACTTTGTGATGCGCTGTCTCGCAGGTTTGGAGTTGAACGCCTAAGGATATCATCTGACACATAATTAGTGGTGTGCAGTCCACGGAGCATGGCGCCACCTGTCCAACAGATACTGGGAAGGTTCAGGACCCGCCTATAAAATGAAATAGCATGCTCACATAACTTATACACCTTCTCCTGGGCGCTTTCGACCTTTCAATTACGATACCAAATACAATGAGAACATCATATAAGTAGTTGTTACAATGTATTATTAGGGAACAATGATGAAAAACATATCCGTGTGCATTCAGTGATGGACATGCTTTGTTCCTCAGATCTTTCACCCACAGTTCATTTAGCCCAAGGATGTGGAACCCTGCCATTTTGTGTTTCCTGAGTCTGGGCTTCCCTGCAGGGAAACAGAGGTGCACACTCTGGGTCAGTAAAGGGTGAAACACTGAGTCAAAGGAGCTCAGGGATCCAGAACCTGAGCCAGGCGGCAACAGGACCCAGCCTGAGTTGGGCAAGTCAGTGGCCACTTTGTGAGCAGTCAGTATGGCAGACCACTCAGAGCTCCAAAACAGAGAGACAGAGGTGGGAGCCCAGTTTTGTCCTGGTGGACAAAATGGCTGCTTCAAGAACAGCCGACTTCTTCTCCCACAGACGGTCACTGCAGTGGACAGAGAGTAGCACTAGAGAGATGGCAGCAGCAATCTGCGCTGACAGGCCAGTGAATGGAGGAAGCTTGCAATGGCCAGCAGTATGTAGCTGACTGACTGGCAGCCAAGCCCCAGGGGTCGAGTGATGGATTCTTCAGGGAGAAGGGAATCCTGAATTCCCCAGAATAAATGATGAGTCTCAGATGGTCATGGTGATATAGATGATGCTAGCCCCTTTATTTTGAGTGTGAAACAGGGATTTATAAACCTTGGGAAGTGGGTGGGGCTGAGAGGGTGAATGTGTTTTATTCTATGGGGCCAGAGAATGTCAGGGATACTTTGTTTATATGCAATAACACAGACCTATCATAAAAGGGGGAAAGCAGTACTTAATTATCCTATAGGTGGGGGAAGAACTTCAGGTAAGGATAAAGGTTTTTGGTTGAAAGCCAGGACACTAAAATATCTCATTTGCATAGGGTGGATGTTTTGTTTCTGGTGTTTTATATATAGAAATTTGCATTTACATATAATTACATATGATCATTTCTACATTCTGCCACCATATCTTAAAAAGATAGTCTTCCATTAAGATAAACATATTCATCTTAAATTCCTACTTTAAAAAATACTCACTTCTTAAAATTATACATGTGTGCTTGTGTTCATGTGTGGGTTTGTGTATGGAAGTGCAGGTGCTTACGATGGCCTGAGGATCCCCTGGAGCTGGAGTCACAAGTGGCTGTGAGCCACATCACATGAGCATTAAGAACTAAACTCTGGTCCTCTAAGGGGCAACCCTTGCTCTTAACTGCTAAGCCATTTTTTGTATCCCCCCCTCTGCCTTTTAATGGGGTTTTTTATACTGTAATCTCTTAGAAAGTTATTTGACTAGATAATATGGGACGTTACTTTGACTTTCTATGCCAAGTGTTCTAATTGTTCCAAACTGCAAAACAAGTTTTTTCTCCTCACTGATTCAATTGACTGTAAGCCAGCTGTGGTGATTTCATGTAACCCAGGCACTTGGGAGGCTGAGGCAAGAAGAACAGGAGTTTCAGGCCAGCCTGACCTGCTCGATATTAAGACCCTGTTTCAAAACAAAACAGAAAAAAAAAGCAATTTTATAATATGTCAAATCATTATGTAGATCCATTTGGGTCTAGGCTAATTCATTTTACTAAGTTTGATAATTATACAATTGTGTTGTTTTAAGGCAGTACAGGA
>CM053752.1:58170047-58189896 GCA_028658305.1 Pachyuromys duprasi
GCTGTGTTGTTTCTGCTGTCCTACTCCTCAGACATGGTGTCCTCTCCTGGCAGCCATCTTGGATCCTCCCTACTCTTTTTCTTAATCACCTTTTATCTCTTTCCTCCTCCTGACCCTGGGGAAATTTTTATTCTTCTTGTGTTCTTATGCAAGATATTAGTCATAGATCACCCCACATTACCTCTGATTCTGCTGTCCCTCTGGGAGACACCCTGGCTATCACCCTAGCCTGCTTGCCTTTCACTCCTTTATCTTTCTCTCTATCATCTGTTCCAGCATAATGACCAGTGCTGACCTCAACGCAGGAGTAACATCTAAGAGCTGCCTTTGACAGGTGGATCTCTGTTTGTTCGAGGCCAGCCTAGAGAGTGAGTCCAGGACAGCCAAGGCTGCACAGAGAAATCTTGTCTCAAAAACAAAACAAAACAAAACAAAACAAATCAACCAAACAAACAAAAAGAGAAATGGTTAGGAATGAGAGTCAGGCCATTTCATTTGTCTGTCTTAATATGTACTCTCACTACATCAGTATAATTGAGAAAACTTACGTTTGCTTCCTAATTGCATTTTAAATAAATTTCTGAAAGTTAAAGACAAAATTATTTTAAAATGCACTGGTGAGTTTTAACCTTCATCATGCAATGAGAGAAGGAGAATGAGGACCTCTTGAGCTGAGGAGGATTTTGTTGTTTTAAAGGTTTATTTGTTTATTTATTTATTTTTATTTGGGGGGGGTGTTGAGACAGGGTTTCTCTCTGTTGAGTAGCCTGCCTCTTCCTCCCTGAGTGCTGGGACTAAAAGCATTCTCTATCATGCCTGGCTGATTTATTTATTTTCACTATTTTTTTTGATGTGTATGGATGTTTCATTTGCATGAATGTCTGTGTAGCATGTGCATTCCGGGCAGAAGGAGACCAGAAGAGGGCATCAGATCCCCTGGGAATTAGAGTTACAAGCAGCTGTTAGCTGCCATGCTTGTGTTGAGATTCAGACCTGAGCCCTCCTGAAGGCCAGTGCTCTTAACTGCTGAACCGTCTCTCCAGGTCCTGGCTTTTGTTTGTTTGTTTGAGACAGGATCTAATTATGGAGCCTTGGCTGGCCTGGAGCTCAATGTATAGACCAGGGGCCTCGAACTCATATAAAGCCTCCTCCCTCTGTCTCCCAAGTGCTGGGATCAAAGAGTGATCTCTATATCCGGATTTCTTAGGCTTTTTTCCTGAGTAGCTGCATGAAAAAGATGATCGTGGAGAAGATGGTGAAGCTCACTGAGGAGAACCCGGAAATGGTAAGAACTCTGTGTAGACCAAATTCACCCCTGAAGTCCCAGAGTTTGTGGAGTGTGTCTTCTAGGGAGACAGGCACCGCTCACAGTCGTGTCAGGCTTGTTAGGCTGAGAGCCTGGGTCCTGGCATATCTGACAAACTGGCTGGGCCATCTGTCTCCAACAGGTGAATTAAACAGTAGCGAAAAGCAGGCAAAGGAGATTTATTCCCTCCTGTAGAGCAGGCCCCAAATGAAATCAGAAAGCAGTTGGTTACCCCCATAACCTTCATGTCACTGTTCTACCAGTGGGTGCAAGGTCAGTTTTATAGCCAGCAGGGTCTACCTGTAAGTCTCGCCCCTAATGGCCTACATAGCACTTCCTGACACCAGGAAAGGTATCCTCTGAGGTAGAAGTTTTGAGGTCAGTTCCTGGTTGATTTCTTAATGTCTTGCAACAAAAGTGTGTTCAGTCTTTAGCAATAGGGTCTTACCTCCTTCGTGTGGTGAGCATCCAGGGGAAATGGCACTATCTTGTGCTGTTCTGGATGTCTCTGGGGCCTTTCTAGCCAAACTCATGGGGAGATCTACTCCTCCTCCTCACACTGAGATTTTCGTGTAATATATTACCCATATCTTCTAGGGGAAGCCTTGCCCATCCATGCAGGACACCTGCACTCCACTCCTTTTCTTTTTTGAATTATATGTTTTTAATTAGCATAAAAAGTTGTGAGCTTTTTAAAGCTTTTTCATACTTCCTTAGTTTTTTTCTTAACCCACCCAGTACTCCTCCCTGAGCCCCGCCCAGCATTCTTGTCACATGCTGTCGCATGCCCTCTCTTTCAGACCTCTTTTACTCCCCAGCTTGTGCTACAGTCAGGGTTTGGAGGGGATCATCAACAAAGCAGGGGTGATCTTCAACAATCTCTAGAGCTTTCTCTAGAAAGAAGCCATAGCCCCTTGACACTTCCTGTATCAAAAGAGAAAGCTGCCGAGTGAAAGGTACTCTCAGGACATTTGTCTTTTTTCTCAAAGTTATCTTTATTTTCCCGGTCTGTGTATATCCATCAAAGGCCCAGTAACTTCCTGAAAAGGCTTGGCCCGTAAGCTGTAAAACAAAACAAGAATAACTCTGAGACTCTAGACTTTTCTCATTATTTTATCATTATTATAGAAGTGTTGTGGGTATTAATATTTACTATTGATATATCTTTTAGTTAAGCAGCGGTTAGTCCTAAATCACCACACAGAGACAGGGATTTATTTAATTAACCTTGAGCACAGTGCTGGGCAATAGTTACTCCATCCTAAACCTCCAAGCCCACATAGTTTCCTACCGTTTATATTTCACCCATTATACTTGCTTTTAGTCATATCTTAGGTCCGGTCCCTCTCTCCATGTGGTTCCAAGACCTCTCCTCTGGATTCTCTCTCTTCTTTCCCCACTTGTTTCCTTCTGTCCCCTCTCCAGACCAGGATGTCCCACCCTATACTATCTATTGCTCAGCATTGGGGCTGGTTGTTTTATTGACAATATAGAGAACAAATGTTTACACAAACTTGAGACAGGTGATGCTTAGAATAAACATCACAATGCAATGTCAGGATTGAATGCAGATAGTGGGGTAGAGAAATCAGCATTTGAATAAACAAGGATAAATTGTATACATTCCAAAAGAACATTAGACCAACATACAACCCTGTTCACCAATAAGATAAGTTGATGGACATTTGTATTGGTAAATTTAATATTTTTCTGGAGGTCACATTGATCCTTTTTTACAAAGTTTATTCATTTTATTCAGTGTGTGTGAGTGGTTTGGCTTGCCTGGTGCCCGTGGAGGCCAAAAGAGGGCATCAAATCACATGATCCTGGAGTTACAGTTTGTGAGCCACCATGTGGGTGCTGGGAACTGAACCCCAGTCCTGTTTAAGAACAAGTGCAGGGCTGGAGAGATGGCTCAGAGGTTAAAAGCAGTGGCTGTTCTTCCCAAAGTCCTGAGTTAAATTCCCAGCAACCACATGGTGGCTCATAACCATCTATAAAAACAACTGTTGCTTTCTCCTGGTATGCAGCTGTACATGCAGACAGTACATTGTATAATAAATAAATCTTAAAAACAAAAAAGGAACAACAAGTGCTTTTAACCACTGAGACATCTCAGGCTCATACACTGATCTTTAAAATTACAACAGAAAGGATGGAGAGATGGCTCAGAGGTTAAAAGCACTTCCAAAGGCTCTAAGTTCAATTCTTACCAACCACATGGTGGCTCATAACCATCTATAATGAGATCGCGGTGCAAGCATACATGTAGGCACACATGCAGGCAGAATACTGTATAAATAGCAAATAAATAGTACAAAAAATAAAATTACAACAGAAGCCATTTGTACACTTTCTTTAATGTTTTATTTAGATTTAATTCTTTTTAAGTGGTGGGAAGCATCTTTACTTTAACATTAATCTTCACAGCTTTTTTTCCCCCCTGAGAAACCAATTGTCCTTCTGACTTAATTTCTCTTTTTTCTGGATCTAAAAATATATTTTCAGAGAAAATAAATTTACTATTTCCTGTTGATTTAACAATTTAGGTTGTATTAGAGAGCAGCCAGTGAAGGAGGCTTTTTAAAAATAGGATAATAAAATCTACCCTCTTAGGCACGATAGTCTCTTCGGCTTCAGTTATTATATGTGTTTGAAAGAAGAAAGAAACATAATTAAATAAAGGAGGCTTTTTTGAAAGAGACAAGCACCTTCAGATGCAAGAGAATGAAACCGCAGCCACCTGATACGAACGGTGCTTGGGCAGTGGCTGGCTAAGGAACCACTCAGCAAAAGCCAAGCAGGCCACATACCTGTGGTCTGTGCGTCATTTGAAACTTAGTATTCATTTCAGTGAACAACACTTCAGCCAATAGGCATGGATTCATTCATCAAAACATCCAGTAAGTTTCATTTCCACAAATTCTTCAGTTATTTATTTGTTATGGCTTATTCCGATTCTTGGAAAGAAATTGCCTTCAAAGACAAACCACATTCCAAGCTGAGTATCCCCTACAAAACCTTGAGTGAAGGTGCCGAAAGTAGAAGCTGACCTCCTCTGAGCCATTTGAACCCATGCTCGGTGCTGGGCCTCCATGAGGAGGACAGTGGGCTAACGTCATTTTGTGGTGTAAAGTGACCATATAAGTGTAAGATGGTGACATTTGATTGTTTTCTAGACAAATGCACACTTAGAAGAACACACATTACAGAACTCCTCGGTGGACACAGATCTCTATTTAGTGAGGTGGATTCTGACTCCAAGATTTAATAATCGTGAAGAATCTGGGGCAAGAGGAAAAACCCTGGGGAACTTTGACCAAACAACCCCATGATTAAATAGACAGTCCCCAGAAATACTGAGTTTTATCATTTAGATGGGATGAGAGGATGAAGACATTTGGTATCAAGTCAAAATTCATTAGTCTTGTTAGTTTATGCAATGATTTCCAAAGTAAGGCTTGATCTAGGGTGATGGTTGAGTGAGTTCGACTGCACAGGCCTCATGGAAAAGGCTGGCTGGGAATGGCCACCCTCCTGTAACCCCAGCATAGACGGTGGAGGTAGGAACCCTCAGAGCAAAGAGGCCAGACTAGCTAAAATGGCGAGCTTCAGGTTCAGCAAGAGACGGTGCCTCAATACAAAGTGAAGAGCTATGGAGGAAGGCTGTGGATGTCAACCCTAGGCCTCCACAGCCATGCACACACATGTGCGAATGTATGCAAACATAACATACACAGAAAACAAAATGAAAGACTTGAAATATTAATAAGAGTTTTTTGTTTGTTTGTTTGTTTTTTGTTTTGGGGATAGAATCTTCCTATGTACTGTAGGCTAGACTTGAAGTTATAGCTATCTGCCTGTTTCAACTTCCTCAATGCTAGGATTACAACAGATCTGCTCCACCACCAGACATCAAAATTTGAGTCAAACAGCTGCAGTGAAGAACAACAAAAGCATATACTCACAAAAAATATTTAGAAAATTTAAAATTTTCTTTTATGTGTATGAGTGTTTTGCATGGAGTTACAGATGGTTGTGAGCCATCATATGGGTGATGGGAACTGAACTCAGGTCCTCTGCAAGAATAGCATGGGCTTTAAACCATCTCTCCAATCCCGCATATTTAGAATTTTAAGGCAATCATAGCCAGAGAAGTAGTGAGTATGTATGTGTGTGTGTGTCTCTGTGTGTTGGGGGTGGGGTGTTATAGCATTTCTTAAAGCTCTCTTTCTACACACAGGCCTGAGTGAGTTCCTCTAGCACTTGCTGCTTTTTATATGTGAGTAGGGTGTGAAGGCTTGGGAGGCGAAGAGACCCAGAGGAGAATTACAAAGATGTTTTATTTTAAAAGAAATTATATGAGTTAGGATAAAGGTTAGCACATAACAGGAAAGCGAACATTCCCTCCTTTGCATTAGCTCTCTCCTGTGCTCCACCGAATGCGATGCAGATTGTTTCTTTGAAAAACCCTGAAGTGGCAGTGTTGTAGTACAGAGCTGTGACCCCAGGATGCAGGCATCTCAGGCAGGAAAATGGAGAGTTTCAGGCGGACTTGGGCCACACAGAGTATAAACCAGCCTAAGTTAAATAGCAAGACCCTGACTCAAAAAAACAAACAAAAACAAACCTTACAGGACTTAAGCCAGCAAGATGGCTCAGTGGGTAAAGGTGCTTGCTGCCAAGCCTGGTGACGTGAGTTCCATCCCTAGAATACACATGCTGGAAGAAGAGAAGTGTTTCCTAAGGGCTGTCCTTTGATGAGCGTATGCATGGCATGGCATCCATGCACACAACAAGTGAATCAACAAACAAACAAATAAATTACAAAAATAATAGGTATGTGTTCACTAGTAGAGTGCCTTGCCCAAGACCCTGAATCAGGTCTATCAATAACAAAGCAATAACTATGATTATTCTAAACCCTGTCCTCAGCCCAGGTTGCCATCTGCCTCCTCTGGACCCCTAACTGCTGTACCTTATGCACTTGAGGTCTAGCCCAGAGCTTTTCTGGTTCTGGTTTATCTGGTTCTGGCAGCGCCATTTAACTGTACAAAGCCCCACCTGGCTTTGTTTCAGAGGATGCATCAGAGTTGTATGGATGATCTCAGGATTTAGAAGTATGTTTTATTTCCTCTAAAATCCTTTAGAAAGCTGTGTTAGATTACAGGATCGATAGGCAGCCACTAGTGTTAGGCCTGAAGCTTCCTGTCACTTTGGTGACATCATTCCTACCACGAGAAGGGCAGGCAATCAGATGAGAGGCAGTTGTGTAGATTCAAGATGGGGTGTGGAGATGTGAGGCAGGTGTCCAGCTGTGAGGCCGGTCTACATCTGTGAGGCAGGTATGCAGATGGGCAGATATGCAGATGTGAGGCAGGTGTACAGATGTGAGGCAGGTATACAGGTGTGAAGTGGATGTACAGATGTCAGGCAGGAGCACGAATGTGAGGTGGATGTGAAGATGTGATGCAGGTGTAGAATTGTGAGGCAGATGTACAAATGAGAGGGAATGTGCAGATGCCAGGCAGGTGTGCCCGCTGACCAGCAGCTGAACGATCAGTAGGAGCATGACTGTGGAGGGGAAACATGACAGTTAATGGATTATTGTGTGCTTGCTTTTCTGGGCTGGGCTGACATTTTCCTTACCTATTTAGCAGATTGAAGTTCCGGAACAAAGCAGAAGTAAAAAGCACCCGGTCCAAGAAAGCCAGGTCTGTGAGTAAAGTGACATTATCGATGTGTTATAATTTGGATACATTTCCCCCACTCTCCTTTAAACAAAGTCATTGGCATTCAAGCGTAAGTTAGATAGCTGGTTGCTTCTTAGAAGTCCCTGTGTACATGGGACAGATGCAGGATGGTTCCCGAACCACCTGTTTTTGTGGCTGCTTCAGCTGGGCTCAGGATGGGGGGCGGTTATTGGCAAGTTTCAGTGTGCAGCATAAAGCCACTTTTACGTTTGTGAGTTCTCTTGTGTGTTAGTCCTTAGTGCAGGGAAGACTCTTGGTAGGTAACTGTGTTAAGCACTCAGTGTCAGCCAAGCTTCCTGGGTATTTTTTTTGTAAGTTAACACTCTCATCCTCTTGCAAGCTGCAAACCCACTGAGGAAACTAGGGCACAGAGGTTCCGTGACTCTTCCTAACAAGCACTGAATGGTGATAAGTGGCGAAAGAGAGTAGGGCCTCTGGCCCCTTTACTTTGCCAACCCTTATATTTCCAGATTCCAGAGCCAGTTGATGAGATAAAGACAAGCACCCTTTAAGTTGTGTTCTAGTGGGGCTTACTATTGATCTAGCATCTGTTACAGGGTCTGGTATGTGTGTATAGATGCCTCACATGGAAATAGACATTTAAAATATGTACGTGCAGAAGATGTTTTTCTTCAGTAAACGAGCTCTGAAAACAGCACAGTGCCAGTGGTGAAACGGTTCCCAGTTAGGAGTGCCCTCGACACCAGCATCACAACCCGAGTTCAAGCCTTGGGTCCCACGGCCAAAACAAAAACAAATACTTTTTAACGTTAAAAACCCCTTGTACACAAACCTTTCTCTTTCATAATAGCCCTCTAGCTAATTAATGTGTCACTCTGCCCTGCGTGTTCAGATGGACCCAAACCATAAGTGTGAGCTAGGATGCCCTGGGGTGTGACCTACAAGGCTAATTCCTCATTTTTAACACAAATACAGGTGTAGCAGAATTTGGGTGAGGGCCTTGAAAGTCAGCTTCATCACAAGTAGCCTAGTGAGACTCAGTGCACCAGTCTTCAGTTTCTTCATCTGCAAACTGTAGATGATTATCAGCCCAGCATTTACAGTCATGCATTTCTGCAGCCTCTAGGATCTAAACCTTGGCTGCACACCAGAATCCATCTTCCACTGAATTCTAAAAAGCTAGTGATGGCTGGGTCCACCACAGACAGTCCAGTTTAGCTGGTGCTGGGGAGTTAGCTCTGTCTGTGAGCATGCGCTGTGCCAGCATGAGGACAGTGTAAGAAGGAGTGGCAAAGTGCACGTGTAATCCCAGCACTGAGGACTCAGACCTCCGGGGGATTCCAGGGACTTGCTCTGGGTGCAGCAAGAGGCCCTGACTCATAAAGTGGAAAGTGATTGAAGAAAACATCTGATGTTGACCTCTGGCTTACACACACACACACACACACACACTTGCTTTGAGAGCTCATTAAACACTGAAGGCAAGTAAGTTCTTAAAATGCTTTACACGAGTGCAGGATTAAAAGTGCCTTTTAAGGTAGTCCTTGCTTAAGCAGATGTAACCTTTGCTGCTCTTTTGATACTATTTCAGCCTCCTTTAGGGTTTTCATGTTGTTATTATGGAAATTTCTTCCTTTAGTTTACATTTCTGACCTCTCTGTTTAATTTCCAGCAGAAAGACTATTTTAATTTTCTGAGAAAAACCAGGATGAAGAAAGCTGAAGGTGACTGTGTTTGGAGGACCCTAACGGAAGGAGGTCTCTGAAGGAGTCTCATCTTTTAAACTGTCTTTAGAGCTGTCTTAAGACAGTGCCAACGTGTGGGTGTGGGAGACAGGTGTCCCCCTCCCCCATCTACTCTCACTCTAACACTGAGGTGCCATGATTCTAACTTCAGCACTTTGTAGCTCTCAGGATTAAAGCACTGTAGGAACCAAAGCTACAGAGTTGGCTTAAGTGGCAGGAGGCAGGTTCAAATCAACCATTGGGAGGTTAATTCTATTTCCCCACTGGGATAGGTGTGTATCTGGCGCGGTAAAGCCTTTTGTATGTTCTGATATTGCAGGAATAAAAAGCTTGTTCGAAATCATAGGAATGCATTTGGCACCAAGGTATATTCACCAGCTAAGGAAAATATGGCTTCTTTGACCTATCGAGAGAGCAAGAAGAGCTAGTAAAATTCTGATCTACTTCCTTCGTTACTACTGTGTCTACTGACACAGATGATCCCATAGTAAATGGGCTGCCTTGGCCTAAGTCCCCTCACTGGATGATTGTATTCCACTATGAGAAGGTTGGATTTGGGGCCTGGAGAAGTGCCTCAGTGGTTAAGGTCACTTGCTACTTTTACTGAGGACGAAATTCCCTTAACCACATCGTAGCTCACAACTACCAGCAACTCTAGTTCCAGAAGATCCAAAGCCCTCTTCTGGCCTCCTCTGGCACCCACACATATGTGGCACACACACAGACACATAAATAAAATAAATAAAATTGAATTCTACCCAATAATCATCATGTCAACTTGAATGTTTTTTTTTAAATCAATAGTCCTGCATTGGCAACAAATATAAATCTCTTAACTTTACAAATGTGTATTTTTCTACAATATTTTTCCTTATATAGCTTCAGGTAGACTATAGTAATTAATGTAATTATATGTGGAATTAAGAGCAAAATAAAGAGAAAAAGATAAGTATGCAAAAATAACTAGAATAAAGTGTGATATTCTAATGTTCTTTTCTGAGTTAGCTAATTATGAAATAAATATAAAATCTGATGAATGCAAAGTTCACCAATGAAAACTGTGTGCATTTTTTTTGAAATGTAGAATCTGTAAGTGTCTTCTAATATCTATATAGCAGTGACTATAACCATAACTTCCTGGTGCTGAAGATCTGAGTTTGTTTTAGGCTGTAGCATGATCTCTGCAGAACCATGCCTCATCACCCCAGAGGGTGGATGATGAGTGTGTCGGGATCACCATCACAGTCAATTGGAAGCTTATCTGCTGTTATGCCAACTTAAGAATAGCCAGGATCCATCTAAGCCATTTCAGACACTACGAACACAGAATTTGTGTTGATATTAAAAGATTGAACCATATGTGATTACTGCTTTTGTAGGTTAAAAGAATTATCTAATGTCCATTTTTCTGTTCAGTTTGACATATAAGCTAGGCACAGTGGTGCACACCTTAAATCCCAGCACTCTGGGAGGCAGAGGCAGGTGGATCTCTGTGAGTTCGAAGCCAGCCTGGTCTACAGAGAGGGGAAAAAGATATATGACATTAAGATTAAGTGATCCCAGAGAGTGTGTAGTTGATTTCAAAAGTATAAAGTGGAGCATGTGCCAAGGGCAGCTGGGAGCTGTCAGACAAGCTCCAAGAAGAGAGCCCTTGAAGAAAGAGAGTGAGAGGAGAGGAGACTCATTAGCAAAAGGGAAGAACAGTCAGCAGTGGCAAAGAGAATAGTGCTTAGGAAATGAGCCAAGCTGCTCTTCACTGGTGGAGCTCCATGTTAAGACTAGGTGTGTGGTGCTTGTCTGTAACTTAGGCACTTGGACGACCAAAGCAAGAAGGTCACACGTTCAAGGCCAGCCTGGGCTACAAAGCAAGTCTCAAACAAAGCACATTCAGTTTTAAGTTAAAATTAGAGTGGTCCGTAGAGGACGAAAGGAAACAGTGCATGCTGCGCTAAGGCAGCTTCCCAGATGTGTAAACAGAGCCTCTGTCTGTGTTTCTACCCTGAGCATCCGCATCATCAGCATGCAACACTTGCTCTTATTTGAAGAGGACAAAACAAGAGAGGAGGGCAAAACATTCAGATGCCACGCATCTAGGAGTTTGGAAGTTTGACTTACTTCAGAATCAAAATATTGGTCATCAGTTTGTGAACCTGAATCACAACTGCTGGGGTAGCAGTGCCGCTGCAGGCCCTGGGAGAGATGTGAGCGAGCCCCGCCTGTCCTGGAACTGACATCCCAGCTGTACGGAAATGCCCTTCACCGCAGGGCCACCAGTCAGAGGGAGAAGTCACCCGTCATAGGGTCTTTATAAGGTAGGCTACCGCGCACACTTTCAGTAGCTCTCATGGGGTGCCATATGGCTTTGAGCACGTGTGGCATACGCTTTCCCTCCTTTGGTGCAGTCTGGATCCACCAGACTGGATGGATTTAGCTGCCTGTCTGTCTTCACCCATTGTGGCTCACAGGTCCTGGGCTTGTACAGACTTTGCTTTTTTCAGCATTTTTCTCTAAACATAGTGCAGTGGGCTTTCCGATTGTGCTTGCTTTGTATTGGGTATAATGTGTGATCCAGATGAGGTTTAACATATGGGGAGGCTACGTGAAGGTTTCCTGCAACGGCATATCATTTTCCACAAAGGACATGAGCATCTGTGGATTTTACCCCATGGACCGTGAGGGATAATTGTACTTGTAAAGAAGGTTCCCCATAAGCCATTCTCTTCTCCTCCTGAACTACATTCCTACACTATCCAACAGCATTTCGAAAGCTACGCTTTTTTTTTTTTTTTAGACTGAATTTCACTAGGCAGCCCTGACTAACCTGGAACTCACTATACAGATCAGATCAGACTGGCTTTGAATTCACAGAGGCCCACCTGCCTCTGGACCCTAGTGCTGAAACTAAAGGTGTGTGTTACCACACGTAGCTGCATTTTTTTTTAAACTTGGGTTTCCATTCCAAAATAACTATCATAAGTAAACTTAAATTTGAAAATTTCACAAAGGCGTAATTGGAGTAAAAATGGAAAAAAAAAAAGGGAGGAGGGGAAGCTGATTAAACTGCGGCCATCCCCAGTATCTGAGCAGGTGGCTCCTGTGGAGGGAGCAGGGTGTGCTTTGTCTGCCCAGGAAACATCTCCCAATGCATGCTGTGAGCCGACAGCCTGCGTGCATCCTCCTGTGAGCAATTAGGAACATTTTATGGTAAACAGTCCAGTCAGAAATGATGTTAAGATTATTCCCAAAGTAACTTTAAGGAGAGTTAAATGATCTAAATTTGTGGAGAACCAAATGAGCATCAAGCTTTGGTGAGAAAACACTGAAGTAAAGGATCCTGCAATACAAAAAATGGAAGAAACCCACTAAATACCCAGTGACAGAGCACCTGGACTTTCCTGAATGCTTTCTAGGTAGTTATCCCCTGCCTCACGAACAGTGTGTGTAGTGCCAACAAGGCAAAAGAGACAGTGGCTGTGGGGACACAGTGCCTCTCTTTCACGGGTAACCTCGTTCCTGTCCTCAGTCAGTCAAGAAGTGTCAAGGAAAGGTGGGTAAGTTGTGCTAACACACAATAATGAAATGTGCAGTAAACTTAGAAAGAAGATATAACCAGTTATTCTGTATCCATGCCTTTCAACTCTCTTATGTTCCCCAGCCTTGTTTTTAAGACAGGGTTTCTCTGTGTAGGCCTGGCTTTACTGGAACCTACTCTGTAGAACAGAGATATCAGAGATCCGCCTGCCTCTGCCTCCCAAGTGCTGGTAGTACAGGTGTGTGCCACCACAGCCTAGAAGCGCCCCAACCTTTATTGAGGTGTAATTGTACTTTGCTGATAAGTTTCTCCTTAACATAAGAAAATACCTTAGACCAAATAATTTATAAAACACGGGTGTATCGTCTTCACAGCTCTGGAAGCTGGGAGGACCAATACAAAGGTCCTCTCAGTTTGCTCTCTGCTTCCCAGAGGGAGCCTACTCCCCATCTTCATATGGCTGAAGAGACTGCAGGAGGGGACTCACCCCAACATTCTGCAAGGTGATGTTTCATCCAGGGGAGCCTCTGCCTCCAGGACTTAACCATTCTCAAGTGTGACCTAATCACACTGGTGATTAAATTTCAACATGTGAATCTGGGGACAATGCAAACAAACCCATATTAGTTTTCACGTGTTTCTTAATGGATATGCAGGGTACATTTTGGGGGTTCTTAAAATTTTCATCCTCAGTCAGTGTTAAGGTTTTCCTCATTCTGGATGCCTTGCAACAAATATATAAGACTAGAGTAGACTCTCATTCCTGACCCATCATTCCTTCCATTCTCCCTGGCCAGGAACATGGGCTCCAAAGATGTGTCAGTCCGCTTGTGTGTGCAGAAACAGTGGTGAGAGCCTGGTATCTCCTGGGTCTCAGGTGACCAGACCCAGGCTTCTCCCTGGCAGTAAGGGTGCACATGAAGCATAGGAGCAATGTTTGGAAGGACAGCTGGGCTGAGGCCAGCTCAGACAGGAGTAAAGAATGTCTTTGCCTGTGTGTAATGATCACCAGGAGTTTGTTTTGAGATTATGGCAAGAGTCAAGATTCCCTTGACGTAAATTTTTAGTTCCGTTGGAGTCCCTGGGATGGGCTCAGCTGACAGGAATCTTCTCAGGTGCTCATTACGTGGACTGAGCACACATCCCCAGGCTTTGGGCCACTAGTAGGAATCTTCAGCGTTTTCTGTGCCCAGATGTAACAAGCCCTGAAACAGCATAAATTCTAAGAAGGGGGATGGTTAAAGGGTTAGAGGGAAGCTTGGGGAGAGTGTAGCCTCTACCCGAAGCTTTTCTCATGATGTCTTCTCGCCCACCTTTGTCTGTTTTTCATAACATATAAGCCTAGTGATTTTCAGATTTTCTGGGAAGCAGTTTATTTTTGATGGTTGTTATTTTATAAAAATATTCGAGATTTTCATACAATCTATTCTGATAACATTTACCTCTTAGAACTACCCCACCTCCCTAGGTATCCAAATCTAAATTTGTGTTCTCTCTCTGTGTCTATCAAGTCCAATTTATGTTTCCAACTAATCTTGGACCTGGGTTTTGCCCTATAGTCTGGTTGACCTTCCAGAATCACACTATTAAAGCAAATGAACACTCTCTCCCAGCTACTGTCAAAGGCCATAGCATCTTAGCTGGAATGGGACTCTGAGAACGGATCAAGAGAATGGACTCAAGCTCATCACCTTTCTGCCTCTGCCTGAGTGCTGAGGTTACAGATGCATCCCACTATTCCTGGCTCTAGGGCAGCTGGACAATAAAATAGTTGACAGGTGCTGGGTAGATGGCTTTACCTGGAAAGTGCTTGCTTTTCAAATGTAAGGATCTGACTGTGGCTCAGAATCCATGTACACACACACACAGACACAGACACACACACACACACACACAAAATGCCACATACAACAGATCTGGAAAGAAAAGATTGTATAGGGGTGAGGAGAGAGAGAGAAACACAGAGACAGAGACAGTGAGAGACAGTGGGGGAGCATAGTAGAAGAGAAAGAGAAAGTTAGAGAGAGCAGGGAAGGGGAAAGAAACTGAGGCAGAGAGGAGGGAATAGCAAGAGACAGGGGTGGGGAGTAGGGGACCTTTTATCCTGGGCCCCTGATAGGTGACAGCTTATAAGGTCTAGGTTGCTAAGCAATCTAGAGGCAAGCTGCCTATATGCTAACAATACACACACGCACACGCACACACACACACACACACACACACTCACACAGAAACTAGCCATTGTGCTGGGGAGATGGCTCAGAGGTTAAGAGCACTGGCTGCTTTTCCAGAGATCTTGAGTTCAATTCCCAGCAACCACATGGTGGCTCCCAACCATCTGATCTGGTGCCCTCTTCTGTCATGTAGGCAGAGCACTGTATACATAATAAATAAGTCAAAACAGAGAAAGAAATATAGAAAGAAAGAAAAATAGATAGAAAGATAGAAACTAGTCATAGTGGTCCATGCTTGGTATCGTATCCCAGAGCTGTTCAGGTAATAGCTTATGGATCTCTGGGAGACAATGATCAGCTTACTTAATGAGTTATTAAGAAAGAAAGATAATGTCTTCTGTACTGAGTTTTGTTACCATTTTCAGTGATGTACAATGGACTCTTCGGGAGAATATTTCTTCAGGGGCTTTGAAATCCATGTTTATACACACCTATATTCCAAGCAAGATGCCTAGAAGTTTCTCATTTTTCTTTCCCAAAAAGCCCCTATAACCGGGTCCTCAGAGTTTCCGAATCAGGCACCACTGGTTTGTGCAGCCGAGTGCGAACTGCTCCAGGGTCTCCGCTCAGCAGTGGGCTTCACAGCATCACAGGGCTTTTTTATGCAGGAAATGCTTCAGCATCTTGCTGTTTCAGCAGAGGTGACCCCAGTGATAGCAGGGTAGGAGGCGAGCACTCTGAATGCTGAGTTTGCTTCTGCTTCTAGTTATCTACAGAGTTTAGGCAACTTCTCTGACTTTAATGCTCTCAGTTTTCTTATCTGTAAAATTAGCTGTAAGAACACGTGTCTGTTTTAGCCAGTTTGGCTATGTTGGTAACTCTGTTTTCTAGACTCCCCTCTCAAGAATGGTTCTAGTGTAGAATTAAACCAGAGAGGGCTTGTGTGTAAGGTGGGGGACAGAATCATGGAAGGGCCATTACTCTCTTAGAGGCCTTTCACACTTGGACTAAACACCATGCAAAGGCAGAGGTGCTGGGCAGCTTCAGCTTGCCCTCAGTCAGTCTACCCCACACCTAGATCTTCTGGATCCATGGTTCTTCCAGCCTCCAGAACCACATCCCACACATGCTGAAGGTCTGTCAGGGGAAGTAGTTACAGAGAGAGTTGTTCTGAAAAGAGCCAAGCCGTGCTTGGCTTCCTAGAGTTCTCAGAGGGACTGGTGTGTGTCTTGAACAAAATGGTTTTTGCACCTTTTATTATTTATTATGTGTGCAGGCATATGCATGCATGTGTACGTCACAAGTTTTCAGAGTACTTGGTACTTGGTTCTTTCTTTCTGCCATGTAAGTCCTGGGGATTGCATTCGGGTCAGCAGTTTTGGTAGCAAGTGCATTTTGGGCACTGGTGGTTGTTTATTGATTGTTCAGCATCCCCTTCTAAACGTTCACCTCCTAAGCAGCTGTTGCAGTTGCATAAGGCAGCTCCTGGAACAAATCTTTCATCTTATCAACATGTACAGTAGTTCCGTGCCCCCACAGCCCAGCATCTCATGAGTCACCTGTATTGGATTTGCAGGGTGAGGCTGTTGTGCAGCGGTGGGAGGGGAGTTAATTAGTGCTATATACTCTGTGTTCCTGCGGGATGAGTGTTCCTCCCGTGACGAAAGCCCGGATGGTGCTGGATGGGCTGGCATGGCAAAGAAAAACAGTCATCCTCTTTCCAGGATTCCAGCTGCATGCATCCTATTTTTTTTTAAACCAAGTTCCAAGGTATTTATTTTGTAATTAACAAGGGGAAAAAAATCTCATTTTGAAAGTATGGCTTGAGATACTTTTTAGTTGTGCTGGTTCCTTCAGGAAAATGCTGTGAAATTTTCTCCAGTTTTGTAAAATGATGCTGCCTGGCACGTATATTTTCTTGTGGTTTAAGTGTTTCAAAGTGTTGGGGGACAGAACTGGTTCGAACTCTGGTGCAGACAAATGTGCGCTACAATGACTTGCTCAGTCATTCTGTCTGAGAACCCAGGAACCTTCACACCTGACACAACGTGATTCACAGCTAGTTAGAGAAGTGATCTGTGGGAGTTACAGTTTTCAGGAGCATGTCTCCCTCTCCTGGTCATTCTGTAGTACTACAAGAAACAAAATCATGGCAGGGTTTCTCTACGTAGCCTTGCCTGTCCTGGAATTCACTTTGTAGACTAGGCCTCCACGTCCAGAGAGTTGGGATTAAAGGTGTGCACCACCATGCTTGGCTAAGGATGTGTCTCTTCATTTGCCAGTTCTCAGTGTTTCAACACCTTTCCACCCTGAACACTTCTCTTTCTGCACAGAGAATATGTTCTGATCAGGTTATGTTCTTTTGATCAGTGTCCCCATTAGCATTTAAAAAAAATATTCTGCATTTTCTAAGACCATGCTGGAAGACTTAATCAGCACAGCCTAGACTTTTATTTCCCCTACCGAAAAGGAAACCTTCCTGCCCCAAGCAATCCTCTATTCATTGCCTTGCTCAGATCTAACATAGCGTTCTCCACCTAGATCTGGCTACACCTTAGAATTTCTGGAGCAGCAACATAGCCCTCTACACTCACTGCTGAGCAACTTTGAATCAATCTAGACTAGGCACAAGTGATTTTTAAGTTCCTGAGGTAGTCAGATTGTGCCGCTAGGGTGGAGAATCACTGAGCCAATATTCCCGGATACAGCCACAGATCAGCACTTGTGCGGAAGTGCTGAGAACTCAAGGATAAAGATGTCACTGGGCCACGTGGATCGATTCTTTGCCACTACTACAGGACACACTTGTGGTCCCCTTTAACTCTGCAGAAGAAATACTGAGTATGAAAACGAGTGTTTATCCAAAGATATCACTGCCCTCTTTTCTCAATGGAAGAAGCTCCTCCTTTTTGTTATCTTATTCCAGTTTTGATTAATTGCAGGTATCCCTTGTTGCCAAAAATTTTAGTCAGAACTTGAAACCAAATGTGTGGTTGATGATGAAGACAAAGAGCCGTGTTTTTCTGATTAGAGTGAAGTTTAAAATTTAAAGCTGGGCGTGGTGGTGCATGCCTTTAATCCCAGCACTCAGGGAGGCAGAGGTTGGGGGAGTATTGTGAGATCAGCCTTGTGTATAAAGTGAGTCCAGGACAGCCAAGGCTAAACAGAGAAACCTTGTCTCAAAAAAACAAAAACAAAAACAAAAACAAAGCAACAAAAACAAATACAGCAAAGCAAAAAAAATTCTAGGTCCTCAAAATAAACAAGATGCCAGTCTTTAGAAGTTGCACACGCCTTCCAATCCTCAGAACCTACACATATGCAACCTTGCATAGTAGCTTAGATTTTCTTTTTTCTGTCGCTGTGGTAAAATAACCTGATGAAGAGAACTTACCGGATAAAAGGATTATTTTGGCTCACAGTTCAAGGGTACAGTCCATCTTTGCAGGGAATGCTGTCACCCACAGTGGATGGGTCTTCCTGGGATAGTTAATGTAATCAAATAATCCTCTCCAAGCATTCCCAGGGGCATAGCTCCTAAGTGATTCCAGATGTTATCGAGATACCATCAGTCAAAGGAAAGGGGATTACCCAAAGTTCCTGAGATATGGAGATCATTCTGGATTAACTTAGTGTGTTCCACGGAAGCATAGGGGTGGGTGCTAGAAAGCTCGAGACAAAGTCAGAGAAGATGCAGTCATGACAGTGAAATCCAGGAAGGAGAAAAAGCATTGATTGAATGTCCAGCTTTAAAGCTAGAGGAAGGGCCACAGCTAGGGGATGTAGGTTGCTTCTAGAAGCTGTATAAGTTAAGGAAACTGAATCTCTGAAGTATGTAGCACTTTGATTTTAACAGGGTGAAAACTGTGAAAACTGGATTTTGACCACCTGACCTGTAAAATGACTAATGCAGTTGCTTAAACAATATGATTTGTGGAGGCTGAGGTGCAGCCGTCTCCTATACAGACCTCTCCCAATCCCTTGGAGGGATTCTAGAAGTGTGGTCACGGGGCCATGTGTTTTGTGACATTATTTCAGCTCCCATTGATTAAGATTGCTGCCTTTTCCTCTGCAGACTGCCTCAGGAATTCTTCCTGTAAAGTCAGCCCCACCCCAGCATTCTGGGGCTCAGGTAAGCAAGAAAACAACAGAGGGAGTCTGGACCCCGGGTGGGGTCCAGCATCCTGGGGCTCAGGTAAGGAGGAAACAAAAGGAGACTCTTTAGTTTGCATTTAGTAGGATATTATGATTTATGGTCACTCCCAATAAGTATCAAGATATTGCTGGGATATAAAAGTAGCATCTCTGAAGATGTTCAATGTCTACTCTGTCACGTACCCAGATGTGGTGACACCCAGGAGTCAGGAGACACATGCACTTTGCAATCCATTTCTTTAAAAGCTGTCTTCACAGTCCCTAAAATGTCCTTATTGACAGAAGCCGTAATTCATGAAGAAGAAAAGATCTATTACAATATAAGCAATCAATAAACTCTCAAGTTGTTTGATAAACCAACCAGGGAAGAATAAATTATCTGAATATAATTACCATTTTAATTACCCAATGATTTGACATAGTGGGTGGGCATACATAGGGATTCTATGGACTTGGTCACTGACAAATTAATATACCACCAATTTAAAGAATATTTAGCTTAATCACTGCACAAGTAAATGTTGAAATCCTAAGATGGGAGCTGGAGAGATGGTTTAGAGCACTGGCTGTTCTTCAATAGGACCTGGGTTCAATTCCCAGCACCCATATGGCTGTCTTTAACTCCAGTTCCATAAAATCCAACACGCTCATGAAAGAACCAGACTAACTTTGTAACCTATGTTTCTCTTAGTTGCCTTATAGCTTATATTTTTAAGTTTTAGGCCCACGTTAATTAAAGCCTCTTAGTGCTTCTCCAGAGAGCAGAGAAATGTAAAAATTCCTGACATTGCCATCTTTGGGGCAGAGATAAGAAAGAAAACAAGCAGAGGTCTCTACTAGGTAAGAAATCACCAGGCTGGCACCTGCGAGAGAAACTTTGTTTGAGAATTGGGGCAAATGGCTCCATCTTTCTCCTGAATGGCTCCTGACCTTTGACCAAAAGCTTATGGCCCCCACTCCTCAGAACAGACACAGCATAGGACAATCACTCTCCCACCTTTAACTGCAGCTATACCTCAGATGACAGGAAATTCCAAACTGACTTAAAGATCAGATATCCCCCAGATATTTATGACAGGACTGACCGGACCTAAGGGTGCCCAGAACCAACTAATTATCTTAAAAGAACAACTACCTCATCCAATCCTGAACTGCCAAGACTGTACCCTCCGAGAATTCCCGCGCCTTCCCCCTTAAAAACCCAGGGTCTTTGTCTCCCGGTG
>CM053752.1:58200313-58240080 GCA_028658305.1 Pachyuromys duprasi
CCCCCCCGCGCCAGCACAGCAAGCCCCATCATGACTGAGCACATCCTCTTCCCCTGTGGCCCAGCTGTTCTCTGAGAGGCTCCACTTAGTAGCAGATCGAAAGACTGTTTTTCATCTAGCTGCAGTGGGAAGCACAGGTCATTCAGCCTGAAAGTGCAGAGTGCTCTGCCGTCTCTCTTGATGGTTTGACAGGCAAAGCCAATAGGCCTGACCTAGGTTTCATATGGAGTCTGGTGGGCTGCTTGGTATTCAGCTTCAAATACTCAGTGAGTCAGCTGCTTCACTCCAGCTTTTCAGTGGGAACACAGCTATGGCCTGGTAACAGGTCTCCCCTGTCCCTCATGTGGATCACTGAAGTCAGCCCTTCACAGCCGACCTCTGTCTGATGCCCCTTTCTTTTCTTTCCTTCTCCCACAGTGCCATGGAAAGCCATTCTCTGCTCAATCCCAATCTCCAGCAAGGCGAAGGAGTCCTGTCCAGCTTCCGGACTACATGGCAGGAGTTTGTGGAGGACCTAGGTTTCTGGAGGGTCTTGCTTTTGATCTTGGTCATTGCTTTGCTGTCTCTGGGCATTGCCTACTATGTGAGTGGGGTGCTGCCCTTCGTGGACAACCAGCCTGAGCTCGTGCATTGAGGCTTCTGGAGATGATGATAGGGCCTATCAATATGGGTTTTCATTTCTTAGATCATTTCTTGGTTTTTGTTTTGGATTTTTACTTGCCATGACTCAGAAGAATGGTGTGTTCCATTAAACTTTTTCCTGTAGTTGGTTATACTGCATCCTAATGCTACCTCTGACATAGCCTGTGTCTAAAGAAGACATCCCCAGGCTTGTGTGATCAAAGTGTGGTAATGACCAGAGTGGACACTCAGAGATTTGGGAGGCCTAACAGAAGGGACCTGACTCTGGTGGAGGAGCAGTGACCATTTTTTTTGTTGTTGTTAGTTTATTTTTGCAATAACCCAGTTCTGTTTTTGTTTACTTTCCTAGGGAAAGGAGAGAGTGAAAACTTTTGACTTAAATTTTGATTTTTTTTCACAATAGGAATTTGACTTTAAAAGTGTATTTTTAAGCTAGTCAGACAGTTGACAGGTTTTGAAAATTAGCAAGTCTTTTCTTTAACATGGATTGCCTTGTTCTGTGTCTGTGAAAATCAGCTTGTAGAGTTTATTTCACTCTTCAGTCTCTTTCCAGTTTTGCTTTTTAGATGTCCTGTCGGGAAAAAAACAGCAGGAAACTCTTTGTAGCAAGTGGTCACTAGAGACAAGAACCCCCTCCTCCTCTGTCACGCGGCTCAGCAGTACTGCCAGGACAGACACTTGAGTCCTTAAGCCAGCTGTGCATCGCACTTCCTCACAGTTGACTGGTGGTCTGACAAACACTGTCTGGGCAGCAGGTGCCCAGCTGTGGGAGTGGAGGAGTGTTTCTGAATTAAGAGCCCTGGACAATATCGTGCTGCTGTCATGGTGTCAGTTGCTGTGTGTAGGTGCATGATGTAAATACGACTCTGGACCCCAAGCAGCTTCAAACAGTGTGTTTGAAAACTCTCTTTGGTTCTGCAATATAGAAACACATTTTTTAATGTTATTATAGAGAATGGAGGCTTGCTAATTGTTTATTGAGTAAAATCTAAAACAACCATTAGTGAAGAGCTAATGGTTTTGTTTTCCATAGCAGAGGCACTGCTAGCTGAGTGTTTGAGTAGAGGGGTCCATTCTGTGAGCCTCTCGCTTGATGGTATTTTCTTATCTGCATTCAGAGACCAGGTACGGACACTTTTCATTCATGTGGCTTTACCTGCCTGAGGGGACTGTTTACAGCCCCTGACTGGCTGCTTCAGATTCAACATGCAGTATCTCGCTTTTAATTAATCATGCTTGGTGGAATGCAAGGGGGAAGCAGGCTTTTGCTTTTTGCATGGAGAACACTAAAATTCAAGTTTAAAATATGTTCAGAATGAGAGCTTTGGATTAGTTTTCCCTCTCTAAGTCTCAATATATGTAATATATAAATATGTTGCATCTAAGATCCCTGCTTTCTGCCCAGTGCTGGTTTCTTGGAATTGTGTGCTGTGCATTATTCATTCAGTAAAATGCTACCAATAAATGCATTTATAAATCCTTAGTCACTAGCCATTTTCTTTCTTAGGATTTTATAATGGATTTGCAGTTAGCTATTTTAAAATCCAAGTGCTTTAAGCACTGATGTAGCTAGAGACTTTTATTTGTTTGGCTTACAAATGCTACAGAACTAATCAGTGATCATTGCATATGGATTTAAGTGTGGTGGGAACTGTCATGATTCAGCACCTCCTAGTTAGGTCACTTAGCATGCCTCATCTCATTATACCTGGGCACCACCTGTCCCCATCTCAGAAGACGAGAAGGCTGATGCAGGGATCAGTAGCCCACCCAGGCCAAGGTCACTGGTGGAGGCTGTGTCCCATGTCTGTCTGCTCTTTTCTCTCCGTGGTACTTGTGCTGCATCTGGCCATGGTACCCTGTTTATTTAGAGCCTGCCCTACTGCCTTCTCAGCAGGGCATCACTCAGTATCTCTCTCCTGCTCTTGCATTCTTGCAAATGCTCTTGCATTTACTAAAGTATACATTTCTTTACACATTTTTCTTTGCTGTAACTGTTGCTCAAGCTGAATGCATAGCATGATGAGAAAACAGTCCACAGTTGCTCAGATGCCCCTTTTAGTTCTAATCACTCACTGTACATTTGTTTTGCATTTTTTGGCCTGTTGCTATGTCCTTTTTGTTCCTATAGTTATAAATATAAGCTTCAGGAGAGCAAGGCCTTGGGCTATATTTATAACCCTCTGTACGTCTTACAGAGCACTTTGTGCAAAAATACTGGAAGCATTACTTATTTATGTATCACGATATATATATCTATGTTTTGAGACAAGGTGTCATGTAGTTCAGGCTGGCCTCAGACTCCCTATGTAGTTGAGGTTGACCTTAAACATCTGATCCTTTGGCTTCCAACTCCCAAGTGCCAAGAGTACAGGTGTGTGCTACCATGTCCAGTTTTATCTGTACTAGACAAGCAGTGTACCCCTGAGCTTCCTCCCCAGCCCTCGTTTATTTTCAGATTAAGTGGCTTTTAATCCCAACATGCTGCATGTGTGAACAGTGTGTGAACCATGCTTGCTTATGTGGCACAGATGCCAGTGACTTGGTAGGAGAACTGTGTAGACTGATGCTGCATGGCCCTACCTACAGAAAGGTGGGCATTTACCAGGACTGCCTGCCGCAGGCTTACAGACACACAAACACACACACACACACACACACACACACACACACACACACACATACACACCATTAAATTGAGGAGCAGTAGTCTCCTTTTGTTGTTATTTTGTTCTGTTGTGTTGATGAGAAGTGTACCCCTTAGGTTAAATATTTGAACACTTGGTGTCCAGCTGGTGATGCCATTTAGGAGGTGAGGACCCCTGGTATGTATCTGGGGCAAACTTTGAGTGTTCATAGCCTCAACCCGCTCCAGTTCACTTCCTGGCTTCACATTTGCATTTGAAGATGTCATCTCAGCTCTTGCCACCTGCAGCCATGCGTCCTCGGGAACTGTAAACCAAAATAAACTTTTTTTCTCCAGAAGTTGCTTTCAGTCATGGCCTCTTATCACAGCAACAAGAAGTTAACTGCTATAGGTGTTCTTTCAAAACCTGAGCCTTGGTCTCTGACTTGTGAGAACTGTTCATGTAACGAAGTACTTTTCAGCTGCAGAAACCAAAGTCCAAGTTGAAAGTAGCATAAATCAGGAAATTGATTAGTTCATGTCACTGGAAGCCAGCAGCTGGGCATCCTCCCCCTCCCTAACCACACACATGGATGATGTATCTGAGGTCGTTAGCTTAGGTCCCTGTGCTTTGGGCTCTGCCCTCTGAGTGGCTGAATCCTTGGGCAACTTCTGGGGATGGAATGTTCAGGTTGCATCCATTTATAACATGGAGAAGAAACTGTGCTTCCTGTGTCTTCCCTGTGTTTGAAGTGCCTGGTTTCCTCAGTAAACAGAGTGAGCACTGTGTTCTCAGCAGCTTCCCATGTCTACATTAATGAACTCATTGGTGCGGTGGGAGGGCTGGAGCCCATGTGGTCACCTACACCTTGCAATGGATGGCATTTTACATCTAAGAAATTGTTTTACATTCATGTAACTCTGTACTACATATACCTAGTGCCTGTAGAGGCCAGGAGAGCACACTGGGTTTCCTGGAACTGGAGTACAGATCGTTGTGAGCCACCATCTGGGTCTGGGAATGAGCCTGAGTCCATAGGAAAAGCAGCGAGTGCCATGGTTACTGAGCCGTTTCTCCAGCTGCAGTGGCGTGTTTTCTTATAAACCTTAAGCTGTGGGTCCCACTGAGTAAGAAAGCTGGCTGAATGTGAATCAGACTGAGCTAGAAAACAGCCTTCCTCTGTGGCTTCTGTCTCAGTTCCTGCCTCCAGGTTCCTGTCTCAGCTTCCCTCATTTATGGATTGTAACCTGCAAGAGGAAGTAAGCCATTCCCTACCCAAGTTGGCTTTGGTCCTGGTGTTTATCACAGTGACAGAAGGTAAACTAGGACAGCGTTTGTCTGTCTGAAGCCCAAGGCACAGGGACCTAGAGCTCCTGGCCGTAGTCATCCAGATCTCAACTAGAACAGAGTTAGAGGTGCTTAAAGTGATTGACGTTAGCTAATAAAAATGCTGGGGAGAATGCTTGTCCTGCAAGCATGAGGACTAGAGTTTCGGTCCCCAGCAGGAACTTTACGTTCACCCCACATTCTTTGGGAATTTTGAGTGAGCAGGTGCTGTTCCTCTTTCACACTGGGTGGGTGCAGTGTAGGAATGCCAAATGCAGCTGAGCTGTAGGTCTTTAGAGTGATTCCTGGTTTTATGTAGTTTATGCTATTTGTATAATCTTTCAGTCATTTTTCAGTCATCACATGGATGAAAGACAGGTATCCTTTTTAGTATGAATTTATAAACTAAGCATAAAACATCTTTTTCTGACTCTTCCCAGGACCCATCATGCTGCTACTTTCGGAAGGGTAGTTGTCTTCTGTTCAGAATGCAGTTGTGGGTTCCAGGCATCCTTGTCAGTGTGGATTTGTTATTTTTCCATCTCTCTTCTCTTGAGTTAGCTAAGTAAAAAAGTAGGATGCCAAACTATGGAAAGCTGGTGCCCTGGTTGTCCTAGCATTCTGAAGAGTCATTTGAGTGAAGCTGGAAAAGTAATCATGGAAGGTCAGAGCTCCTGGGAATTAGAAGTCATGCATGGGGTGGGAGGGGCTGAGCTGCTGACCTCACATGTAGGAGAACAGCAGAAACGCTGAGTCCAAATTAGTCCATGGCTCTTCATACCTGCACTGC
Organism: Pachyuromys duprasi; assembly: GCA_028658305.1. Lineage (NCBI taxonomy): Eukaryota > Metazoa > Chordata > Mammalia > Rodentia > Muridae > Pachyuromys > Pachyuromys duprasi. The sequence goes on from CM053752.1 coordinate 58,205,699, forward strand.
TTCCTCCTTGTCTGTTGTTCCTACCCCCGTGTGTGCATCCTGAGATTTTAAAGTACAGATCCCTGGTATCAGACACATTAAAGTAAACAGGCTGGCTATTGTGGTCTGTGTACTTTGATAGTCTTCATAGCATTATGTCAAGTGGATAGCATCATAAAAACCAAGGATGTAGAAGTCTAATCTAGTCCCCACTCCTTTATTGGCAGGAGAGTCACTGCAAACTTGCCATCTCGTTGATATTCTCAAAATCAAATCCATGCCACTTTTTCTATAACCCGTTCCATGATGGAAGTGTGTCAGCAGGTGGCTATGTCAGTCACAGACACTACCTTTCACTGTGTAGTCCAGTTCTTAGACGAGTATTGTCTCTTCAGACTCACTGCAGCCTGCAAACTTGATTTAAGTCAGGAGATCAGTGACTGTGGGAACCAGGCATACATCTAAGTCCTGGAGGTCAGGTCATGACTTAGTTGATGGTGTTCAACAGTGGTGGCACAGGGCTTTGATCCCAGCCTTTGGTAGGCAGAGGCAGGAAGATCTCTTAAGTTTGAGGCCAGCCTAGTCTACAGAGTTCTAGCGTTCCAGGACAGCCAGGGATACACAGTGAAACCTGTCTTGAAAAACCAATACATACATACATACATGCATGCATGCATACAGACATATATGCATACAATTCATAAGCGGCCCAGGGTGGTAGTAGACACCTACCTGTAAACCCAGCACTCCGGACTCTGAGACAAGAAGCTCATGCATTCAAGGCTAACCCAAGCTATTGTGGTAAGACTCAGATAACAAAACAAACACATAGACATCATTCACTATCTGGACCTCCTTTATGCGCAGATTCCCTTCAGGCATCACTGAATCCTTCCTTGTGTTTCCCTGTGCACCCTCCATAACTGTTCCAGCCTTTCTGCAGACTCTGAGGTGTGTATGAAAGTGAGAAAGCAGCCCACACTTGGATGAAACTCCTCCAAGTTTCTCAGAAGTCACTCAAACAGGGGTGTGTAACAGTCTCCCCATCCTTTCTCTCTGTAAAGGTTTATGCCCCCTTGATACTGTTACCTTGGCTTGGCCAACCTTTTAAAATGTCTAAATTAATTTAAGGATTAATTTGAAACTAAACCATGATCTAAGGAAATGCTGAAAAGTGCTTTATTGGAATTATTACAGATTTGTGTATTACTGTTCTACAAAACATATTTCAGCAAAATTCTAAATTTTTCTTTTTACAGTATCTTTTATGTGTGTTTAAAGCATTTGTTGTAACAAATGAGCTGGTGAGATGGCTCATGGACTCAAAGCATTTGATGTGTAAGTCTGGGCATCAGATGGATCCCTGGAACCCACATAAAGGTTGATGAAAGCCCGAGTGTGGTGGTGTGCATGCCTTTGATCCCAGCATTTAGGAAGCAGAGGCAGGCAGATCTCTTTGAGTTCAAGGCCAGCCTGGTCTGCATAGTGAGTTCTAGGACAACCAGGGCTACATAGAAAAACACTGTCTCAAAAAGCCAAAAATAAAATCAAATGAAAAGGTAAAAATGGTGCGTGGAGAGAACCAGCTCCCCAGATGGTGCTCTGTCCTTCTTACATGTGTTCTGGGCACGTATGCCCATACAGACACATGCGCATAAGTTAAGCATTTTAAGTGGCAAACATTTTGAATGTAATACTTGATAGTTTTTTCCTCATAATTTTGCTGACATAGCAGTCATTATCCCACATGTTCAGGGATTAATTTCTAAATGTAAAGACTCTAGGTCAGAATAGTATGAATTGTTTTGCCAAAACTTTGGCCCTTAGAAAATGAAAATGAGTTTTGAAATAGTTTCTAGGTCACTGGCACAGAAACTGGCAAAAAGCTGCAGGCTGGTGTGGAAAATACTAGTTAGTCCAATTCTGTCAGCACAGGCTGTGCTTTCAGGCTGTGATTCACGCTACAGAAGACATGCAGGGAGCCTAAATATCTCCCCTGAACCCTTCATATCCTAACAACACTCTTGGGCCTAGGTTAGCCTCTGTCACTTTGAGCCTCTGACTTAGAAGATGGGATTGTCTAAGAGCTGTCAGATCTGTGTTTCATTTGATTGAGCCATTGGCCTATGTTATTTTCAGGAATTCAGAGTTTGGATCAGCCAGTGGAAGCTGTGGTTTTTGCTGCCAAACATGTAGACCTGGTTCCTAATGTGAACTGACGTGTCAAAAATTTAAACTCCCCTAATCTCTGATTTTATGTGTAGGACAGAAACAGCGACATCTCAGATTTTTTATAATTATTAAAAAGTAATTGCCTTGTTTCAGTGTGGGCCAGGCTCTATGAAGGGTTGAAACTGTTGTTTCCCCATAAAGAGAATGATTCTTAAAAGGCTAAGTTTGGGCACAGTGGTGGTGGCACATGCTTGAATCACAGAACTCTGGAGGCAATGGGACCAGGGAGCTGATCAGTGCATTCGTGCTGGCCTGAATTTGAATCCTGAAACTCATATAAGCTGAGCTTGACAATGCAGACTATAGGCCCACTGTTCCTTCAGAGAGATGGGAGCAGAGGCAGAAGAAATCCAGAAGCTCAGGGCCCAGCTAGCCTGGTATGCAGCAGCAAACAACAAAAGGACTTCAGCTGCTGCAGTGTGTGTGTGTGTGTGTGTGTGTGTGTGTGTGTGTGTGTGTGTTATGTGGTGTGAGTGCATGTGTGTGGAGGCTAGCAGTGAGAACTGGGTGTTTTCTTCAATTGCTTTTCACCTTTATCTTTCACACAGGTCTGATACTGACTTAGCGCTCATTGGTTTCGTAAGGGTAGTGGCCACTGAGCTCCAACAAGCTCCGGCTGTGTCTGTTCCCCTCACTGTCAGCTCTGGGCATCTTTTTATGGGTTCTTGATCTGAACTCAGGTTCTGGTGCTTGCATGGCAGACACGTTACTGACCAAGCCATCTTCCCAGCTGTAGCCCTCTCCCTCTCTCCCTCTGCTTCTCAGCCACCATGGCATAGGTAACTTGCTTCTGCCTCCACATCACTATCTGGCTGGATGACCATGCACTGAAACGTTTGAAACATGACCCAAAATAAACCTTTAAGTTGAATTTTCACAGCCATTTTGTTACAGCGATGGAAAGCTGACTAGCACATGGGAGATCAGGAATTTGTTTTTAGACCTGTTGAGTCAGAAGCATCACTCAGCATCTAAAGAGAACTGTCAGGTAGGCAATTGGGTTTTGAGTTTAGAATTTAGAGAGATCTGGGCTGAAGGGAGAAAACCTTTAGCGGGGTATAAGCCCAGGTATAACTATGGATGAAATGGAGAGCCTTAGAAACTTGGTGAGATCACCCCAGGAGTGAGGGAAGAGGAGCCTGCAGCCCTGTAGACCTGGGAGGTTAGGAGATGAGGAATAATCATCAGAGGTGTAAGGAAACTTCGATATGGCTGTGTTTCAGAGAAAGGAAGTGTGGCCAGCAAGATGGCTCAGAAGGAAAAGATACGTGACACCTAAGCCTGACAACCTGAGTCCATTCGCCTGGAGGCCACAGTGAAGGAAAGCAGACCAAACCAAACCAAACCAAACCAAACCAAACCAAACCACACCACACCACACCACACCACACCACACCACACCACTCTGGGAATGCCCCCACCGACATCACATACACACAGTAACTGTCACGACAGTAACATTTTTGCAAAACAAAAAACAATGCCAGGCAGGAGTGGATGGTTGAGAATATTCCAGGTCGATTGAATAGGGTGTATCTGAGGCCTGAGATCTCACCAGGGAATTTAGCCACATTGCCATCTTAAGAGCAGTCTCCTTGGTATGGTGGAAGCACAGGCCTGCCTGGGATGGGCTTCAGGGGCTGTGTGGGACAGAGTGCAGACAGTTCCGAAGGGCCGTTGGCTGGGAAGGCAGAGCCAGGAGACAACTTTTTAAAACATAACCTAGCTACATTTGAAGTGTACAGATACATATGCAATAGTGTAACCATGCAGTCAAAATGCATTTCACTAACCCCCAAATTTTACCTCATGTCCCTTTCTGACTTTCCTGCTTCAGGCAAGCACAGATCTGCTTTTCATTCAACTTAGCATTTCATATAAATTGTTTCCTATATTATGCACGTCTCCAAGATGTACGAATACTGATGTGGTCATCGGAGGTCCCCTTTATATGTTAAGCCATGAACCATGTGTGGACATGCTACAGTTTGATTGCACATTTCTTACAGACACTAACTTGACCCCATTTTTAGCTAGGGTATTTAAAGACATTATGAACATTTGTTGGCAAATATCTGAACATACATTTTGTTTCTATTGGACAGAAAATGTGATAATTCTTAAAAAGTATGCGTGTATGTGGGAGCTTGTGTGTAGTGTGTGTGCATGTCTGTATGTCTGTGTGGGAGCATGTGTGTATGTGGTGTGTGTGTATAGTCATGTGCATGATGTGGCAGGCAAGTAGAGATCAGAGCACAACTTGTGGGAATCACTTCTCTTCTTATATTGTGTGGGTCCTGGGGATGGAACTCAGCAAGTGTTTTACCCACTAAGCTTTCCTATATAGAGTTAGTGCAGAACGCTTCTGGTTGTGTCTATGAGGGCATGTTCGGAGGTGACTGGCATGTGGAACAGCAATTGAGAAGAAAGACATGCCCTGACTGTGGGTGGCACTGTTCAAGAGGCCGGGGCCTGGACAGATGACAGGTAGAACTAGGAAAGCCAGCGAGCACAGGCTCTACCCTGCCTGAGCCAGTGTGCTGCTGCTGCTTTGCCATGGACATCAGACACCAGCCTCCAGCCCACCAACATGGACTCACACCAGTGACTCTCCAGGGAGCTGCCAGGCCTCTAGCCTCAGACAGGACCACAAGCACACACATAATTTGTTCTTTCTCTTACAAGCTTTTTATTTTATTTCAGACCCAGTTTCCCTGATGTCATTATCTTATGTAATATTGGTACATTTGTCAAATCAAGGACATTAACAGGTTCATGATGTGGACTGTGTAAACTCTAGAGTGTGACAGTTTTCTCACTAACTTGTCTTTTCTCTTCCAGGAAATGCTTGCGTTTTGTCCTTGTGTCTCCCTCTTCCCATTCCTGATTCCTTCCCCATGTATGTGTGGCCTTGACAGGTACAGAGTGTCCTGGTCATCTGTTGGAGTAGGGTATGGGACTGGAGAGAACACAGCACAAAATGCCTCTGTCACTACAACATGTGGAGACGCCTCAGGCTGACAGGGCTCCCCACTGATGCAGCCCACTTGGGATGAGGGCCGCAGCTTCATGGCTGCTTCTCTAAGGCCCCTCTTGCTGCTTTTCAGTACTCTGCTCTCTGGGAGCAGGTCCAGCCTCCTTTGAGAGGCTCTGTGATGCAGGGAGAGTGTCAGCACCAACATCTAGAGTCCTTTTGGAAAGGAGGTTCCCCTTCCCTTATGAAATTTTTAAGCCCATTTGTAGAGAAAGAAGTTTTAAAAATAAAGGGAAAGTAACAGCAGGTCTGTATGTTGTGTATATGTGTAAATATCTGGATGCTTGTGTGGATGGAAATGAGCCAACAGAGAGTAAAATATGACAGTTTTTAAAATGTCTTTAGCAAAAGTTGGATTCCCCCCCCCCCCTTTGATCTTCTCTCCTATCTTCTTCCTGCTGCTCTTCCTTCCGAAGGGTCTCATTGTATAGCGCTGGCTGGCCTGGAACGCATGATGTAATCCAGGCTGGTTTCAGACTCACAGAGATCAAAGGTGTGTACCAGCACACTGGCCCTTATGCTTTTTAAACTTTACTCTTCTGGATGGGAGAGACGGCTCAGTGGTTAGAACCCTAACAGTTCCTGCAGAAGATCTGAGTCCAGTTCCCAGCTCCAAGTTCACACCCTCTTCTAGCTTCCATGGGCACATACCCTCAGAGACACATATACATGCACACAATTAAAAATAAAGTAAATCTGAACCCACTATTCCTTGGGACCTAGGATGAAGCCCAGTTGCTAGTGCTTATAGCCTGCTTAGAGCTCTGGGGCTGGTCCTCAGCACCCTGTAAACTGGGTGTGGTGTCACACTCCAGTAACCCCAGCATTCAGGAGGTGGAGGGGGGTGGAGGCAGAGGATAAGAAATCCAAGGTTCGTGATTGAGATAAAAATAAATAAATTAAAAAAAAGGAAATCCAAGGTTCAAAGTGAATAAACTGTAATTAATATAAAAATAAAAATTAAAAAAAAACATCTAAAAAAAAAGAAAAGAAATCCAAGGTTGTCATTTGCTATATGGTCAGTCGGAGCCTGCCTGGGATACACGAGAGCCAGTTTTATAAAACAATAATAAAATTAACTTCACTCTTCTCCATGATCCAATTTCTCTTTGCCCAGGAGAGAGAGAAAATTTGCAGGAGCCAGGGTGGAGGTTAAACAAACAAACAAAGCAGAATCACTGGCTCAAGGTAAGGCATGTTCACTCTGCAGATAGCCCATGATTCCCCATGGTCAAGGTGAAGCCTGCCTCATGGCTCTACTGCCTGAAGAGTGACCCGGGGTCCAGAGACCTGGGCCTTGAGCTTGCTGCCTGGCACTGCTTCTGACCTGTGAACCACTGGCTGCATTTCAAAAACTCCCAAAGGCACATCTGCACGCCTGAGCTTGAGTAAGCTGCCCAGTTACTCACATGGGTGAGGGTGACCACACAGATGCAGCATGTCAGTGGAAGGGTGATTGGAAGGCTTTCTAGGACCCGGACTCTGGTTAGATCAGTCAGGGAGGGGCTAGGCAGGCCAAGTTTGCTATAGGAAACAAGACAGTCCCAGGGAAGTGGTATCTTAGTACATCCCAGGTCACTAGGGACAATCGTATGGAGGCTAAAGTTGGAGATAAAATCACAACAGTCATTCATTAGTCAGTGCTTAGAGAACTGTCTGGTTGCAGCATAGCCTTCTGTAATGGTGCTGTGTAAGTCAACAATGCAACAGCAAGGCAGGCCTCTCAGAAGCTGGAAAAGATTAGACCTGTTCAGAGATGCTAGACCCGCTTTCATGCTTAGTTTGTGCCTGCCTTCTGCTCCCTTATGGCTAAAGCTCCAGCCTTGACATTTTTGTTCCAGAGTAGAAGCTGGGTAGAGTGCTAGAGGGCATGTTTCCCAGAGTCCTCCAGAAAGCCTTTTGGAAACCCCTCCCCCAATAGATATCTCCCTGGCTGTCCCTAGTTGTTCTCTTTTAAAGGTTTATTTTTGTTTTTTGTGTATGCTTGCATATATGTATGCTGTTATGCCCAGATCTTAGGGTCCCTAAAAACCACGAGGAACCAGACCACGTATGCAAGAACAAAGAGCTTTTTTTCAGGCTTAAGCTTGGTCTATCTATTGTCACCAATACAATGGATCAGAGAGGAGTGTCCTGAGCAGCTGTACAGAGGGTTTTTTTGGGGGTTTGAGCACAGACCAGGAATTTCCAGCTTTGCAGTTACATGATTGGGTGACATTCAGCAAGGGCAAGCTTATTACAAATTGATTGGCTAACTAACGGGATTGAGTGAACTATCTATAGACTCAGGAATGTTAGGTATTTTCTGTGCCATGAATGTTCTACTACAAGGTCAGTGGGTTGCCCAGCTTAGATGACCCACCCTGTGCTAAGATACCTTCCCATTCTTGTGGTTGATTCCAGGCTATTCCTTGGGTAGGGAATCATTCATATGATCTTGTTCCTGCAATTGGTGACCTATGGCCTAATTCCTGGGGGCCCAGGCCTGGTCCTCTCAAGGTACCATATGCATGCATAGTGCCTGTGAAAGCCAAAAGAGAGCCTCAGGTCCCCTGGAACTGGAGTTTCAGAAGGGCTGTGAGTCAAGTCCACGTTATCTGCAAGAGTAGCCAATGCTCTTAACTGCTGAGCCATCTCTCCAGCTCCTGTCTCTGGTTTTAGAGAATTGGGCAATAGTGTTATATATAATTTGTATGTTCTTTGTCTTTACCCTCCAGCCGGGTAAGGCAGGAGAGGTCAAAGTGTCAGTCTGTAGATCAGGGAAGCCAGGGCTCAGGAATAGGGAAACTGCAGGCCCTAGGAAGGGATAATATTTTATCTTTTCTTTCTTATCAGTTCTTAGCATTCCTGGGGCAGCACAGGCTGGAGCCTTTGCAGTGAGTCAGCCTGGCTCAGAAGGTGAAAGAATTTCCCATTGGTTGCATTGCCTCCCACATCTTCCCAACCCTGACAGGGAGAGCAGTTGTCGTCTACACACACAAGTCAGATTGGCCTGTGCCTCAGGTGGGACATCTGTCAGAGTGCAAAAGGGCAAGGCTCTCAGGAGGGACAGCCACCTCTCTTGAAGGTTTAGGGAGGCTAATAGGGTTTGAATCTGGAATGTCCCCTACACGTTAGTATCCTGAGCAGCAGCAGATAGCACTGTAGGAGGCTGTGGAGTTTTCAGGAAGTGAGCTTGGTTGGCAGAAGTAGTTCACTAAAGGCAGGCCTTTGGAAGCTATATCTGCTTCTGAATCTGACCCAACCAAAGCTGTCTTCCTTCTGACTGGGGCCACAGGAAGAAGTTATCACCATAGATACAGTTGTTCCTTACTCCATGCTTTTCCTGATGCAGTGGAAGAACTGAAATACCTCTGTAACTATGAACCAAATTAAACCGTTCTTATCTTATGTTATGCCCAGTTCAGGAGACCACCAGGAATTGATTCTGCTGCAAATGCATGAGGATCTTTTATTACAAGCTTGGGCCCAGGTCACAACCTTCCTGTTTGAAGAGGAGGAGTGTGGCCCCATGGTCTAGGGGAACAAGGTTTTTTTTTTTTTTAAATTTATTTTTTTGTTATCAATCACAGGTTAGGTACTTTGCATCCCAAGCGTAGCCCCCTCCCTCATTCCCTCCCCCCCTCCCCAACCCTCTCTCATCTCCTCCCCGCCCCCTCCAAGTCCACCAACAGGGAAGGACCTCCTCCCCTTCCATCCAACCCCAGATCATCCTGTCTCCTCAGGGCTGGCTGCAATGTCCTCCACTGGGATCTAGCCAGTCTGTCACTCCCCGGCATGTATGGGGGAGGATCAAAGAGTCAGCCATCAAGTTCAAGACTGAAACAGTCCCTGTTTCCCTCACTAGGGTCTTTAGTCCTACACTGAGCTATCATGGGTCCCATCTGAACAGGGGTTCCAGGACACATCCACACGTGGTCCTTGGTTGTAGAAATCGTCTCATACAAGACCCCTGTGCCCTGCTCAGTTTAGTCATTGTGGAGCTCTTGGGAACAAGATTTTTAAAGGAAAAAAAAATGCAAGCAGGGAGTTATATGCCTTGATGTTACATGATTTGTAAGGGAAATTGACTTTTGAAATGATTGGTTTAATTTAGGTGCCAAGACCATAAGCAGTCTGTCCTGGCCATCTGGGCTGGTTTCCTAGTAGCTGTATCTCTAGTGGGCAGGAAAAGAAGGCAGTAAAGCTAGTTCCTTTCCTTGCCTGTCTCCACCTGGCTGGCCTTCATCCAGGCCTGTGCTGCAAACCCCATACTAATACCCCCCCCCAAAACATTTTCAATTCTTTGGTCTTTCATCTTACACTGTTTCTGTTATGTGCTTTGTCACAGCGATGAGACAACTAGCACAGAGGTCAGAGGTCGGAGACTTCAGAACTGAATGGTCAACGCTGGGAAGAAGGAAACATGGCCACTCCTTCCCACAGCCAACACAAGGGCTGGTGCCAGGTTGTATAAGGCCCAGCATGCCATGGCTCACATACATTGTACCATACCTGGCCCGCAGCTCGGGCATAGCCTATACCCCTTCAGTGCTCCTGTTGCCATCGTTGAGTCCCTGGAGGGACACTGGCGGCACCTCTGTGGTAGTGTGCCTTTGCCTGGATTATCACCTTACTGAATGCAATTATTGAACACTTAAAATGTCCTACGTCCTGTGCTTCTGACAAAAACTCTGTCATTAGCCAAACTCCGTGAAGGGTCCCTTGGACTATTTTCAACCAGACCTGCAGCTTTGAGGCCAAGTTTGTTGTCTAGGTTTAACATGCATCTCGATAAAGTCAGTTTGACCAGAATTTCCACCCTTAGTAGCATATCCCCCAACTCCCTGGTCTGATTGTTCCCTAATGTTGTCATGATTCAGCTGAGAGACCAAAGAATTTTGGGTATTGGTTTAAAGTTTAAAGCACAAGCCTGAACAAAGGCTAGCCAGGTGGAGATATGTCTAGCGCTTGTGGGGAAGAACCAGCTCTACTTCATTCCTTTCCTGCCCACTAGGTATACAGTCGCTAAGAAACCGGCCCTTCTTCCCTAGGACAGCCAAAGAAGGGAAGCCAGACCATTAATTGTTTGGGGGCCTTCCTATAGCCAATCAATTCAGTGGACACTGGGGATGCTGTAGGGAGGACAAAAGACTGAAGTGCTGGCCAAGTCCAGGAAGAACAGGCTGTTTTGGTGCTGTCCAGGGTCTATGAGAATGTCTATGGCTGGGAGGGTGAAGGTCCAGCTTGACAGAAGTCTGTGAGGTCAGACTAGGACACCTGTGGTAGCTGCTTTGGCATTGTTGTGATTGTAGGAAACATCTGGGTCTGGTAAGATACTGAAACATATATATATATATAGGCAGAAGGCAAAGTTAAGTAGCTTATAGAAAAGTTTTTCTTTAGGTGTACATTTAATACTTCTGGGAGAGCAAACAGAGGTGGAAGGTTTGGATCAAAGAGATTTGAACATGGGAACTTCCATTTACCTGAGGGAACCTCCATTTACCCAGTCACTGGCAGTAATTAAGAAGGCTCTGCTTTGGATCTGTTATCTAAGGAAATTGAGGCCAAGTTTGGTTACAGAAGTGTATAAGATTAGAGGCACTTAAAACGGGCATTAGGTGTAGAAATCTGAAATTCTCCAGAAGACATCTCAGAGGAGAATCTGGAGGAACGGACAAATGAACTATTCCCATTGGATAGGTAGGAGTCAGTGACCTGGCAAAGCATACCAAGAGCAAGGTTTGACTCAGTAGATTGGTACAATCTATTCCAACATCTTGTCAGCACTGGCCAGAGAGCAAGGGCAGAGTTGCTCATAGCAGACACTGTTTAACCATCGCTAGGATTTTTGCAGATGAGCAAGAGGGGGAGGGAGAGAAACCCTGCCAGTTAGAGGGAAAATCTTACCCAAGAGAGAAGATGGTTCTAGATGAAGGGTTTGGATGTATGTTGGCAAGAGCAGTAGGAAGCGTTTGCAACAACTTTAAGTGAAGACTCACCAAATGGCTGGTATTGGGTGTATGAATGTAGCAATCAGTAGCCAGGAATTCATACCAACCAGAAGGGAAGAGTCAACAATAAGCTGATGTTGGTTGTAGGAATGTAGCAATCAAGTAGCCAGGACAGGGAAGTCCCGAAACCAGGGAAAGGGGAGGAATCCCACCCTCTGAGATAGGCAGCAGCTTCAGCACCTGGCATAAGCATTTTAGTTTCACCAAGCTGATTCTGGTGCAGCATGAGTGTTTGCCTTGTCCCGGGTGCTCAGAGCACAGGGCAGGGCAGCAAGTCTGAGTGGCCTTGAGCAGAGGGACAGGTGTGCATGGTAAGGGCAAAGCAGTTGAGAGAAAGTGTAGATTTTAAGGCATGTGTTTGAGTGGTGGTTAGGGATAGGTAAAACAGAAGAAAAATCTGTTGCAGGCATCATGGTCCAATTAAGGGTTCCTGGTCCTGCTACCAGGAGAGCCCTTCCTGGCCAACGCACCGGTATCAGGACCAATGATATGATGATGGACACAACAGATTTTATATGGAAGAGGTTTATTAGATGGAGATAAAGAGAGAGAAGGAGAGAGCAAGACATGATGGCGGGATGGACAGGGGTGCCCTGTCAGAGAGAGGGGAGAGAGCAGGAGAGCGAGAGAGTAAGAGGGCGAGAGAGCAACAAAGTGGAGGGTTGGTCCTTTTACGGAGCAACTCAGCCATCCCCGGAAAGGAGCCAGAACCAGGAGTCACTGCAGTGGAACATCTGCTAAGCTCTCAGCCACACACAGAAGCCATCCTGTCAGGGATAAAAGTCCCCATGGCTGCACTCCCCAGCTTCTGGCTGCCATGGACATGGGTCTGGATTTTTAAATTTCCTGGGTGCAGAGGAGATCCACTGTATAGGGCCTGACACAGCATGCTGTGTGTATATGTGTGTGTGTATTTACGGACTGTGGGTGCTTATATAGCACAAATATCTTTGACAGACAACAGGAAGTTTCAGAACCCAGTTTTCTTTTCACTGTGACTCAGTAGTGCTTTCTTCCCACAGTGCAGAGGACAGGTGAACAGCACAGATAACCCCAAAGGCACCTTCTCTGACCCAGGCTTCCCTGTTGCCCAGCCTATTTGCACTCCCTGAGCTCTGCCTTCTTAATTGCCTGAAATTTTTTCTAGGAATGTTTGACCCCCAGGGCCACTGTGTATTCCACATGTGAGTAGTCACCCACTATATGTGACACTGTTGTGGGTATGGGGCTCTGCTAGGAGGCTGGCAAGAACCCTGACTTTAGTTCCAAGCCAAGACTATGTTCTAAAGAGGTGCTCATAGGTTTAGCAGAGACGCATGGATTCAGCTCTTCTCTCTAGCCCAGAGAACCATGGAGTAGTTGATGCCTTCTTACAGCATGGCCTCCCTGGTGATGTCTACCTCACTGCTGGCTAATGGGACAAATGGGAATATGAGGCCTGTCCCAGTTGGGCCCCGTCTGGAACACACTGGACAGCTTGCAGATTTCTCCAAGTCTTTGTTTCTCCTCTGTAAAGTGGGGACTAAGACTAGTCATCTGCAGTCCTGTTAGGAGGGCCAGGTGGCTCAGTGGCTCATAATCAAGTGTATTCACAGAGCTGAACCAACCATCTCTCCTCTTCCCAGACTCCCAGGACAGCAAGATCCACCCCTTGAGACCCCCCCCCCTTCATCCAGCATGAATGTGATCTGTAAATTTAATAACTCAGCAGATGCTCCTGGACCACATCAGTGCTGAGGATACTGTTTAGGGGAATTAACATCTGTCTAAAAGCTGCAGATCAGATGTCTTGCCTTTCTGCTGTTGAAGTTCCTAAGAGTGGGCCAGCATGGACGGATTGCAATGCCATGGGCTTGGGAGCAGGGTCTGGCTTGTGTACTAGCGGTTACTCATTGTGTCCCCTCTCTTCTCTCATCTCCCTTTCTTCATCTGGCTGCTTACAGGTTAAATGGCATACTGAAAACAGTGTTTCTCTTCATAGTGCTTGCAGAGGATAAGCAAGTTGAGGGTGTGTCAGATAAATCCCATCCCAGGAAGGGTCCTTTGCATACTTCACGTGTTCTTTCAAGGGAACAAACCTGAAGATGCTATCCCTCCAGCCTCAGTTTGTTCCCTACTCTTAAAGAGCCCATGTTGCCCAGATTTTTTGGTTCTGTGGGTCTCCTTATGGCTGGAAAGGGGGCTCAGTGGCTAAAAGCACACACTTCTTTGACCTGCACTTAGTACCTAGCACCACATCTAACAGTGTACAATTGCCAGCAAGTCTAGCTCTAGGGGATCTGACACTCTTTTCTGCTATATACACTCTTCCATATACACATATATACATAAATACAAATAAAAAATAAATATTAAAAAATAAAGTACTTATTTACTTCCCCAGGCTACAGTCCTGGAAAAGACAACTGTATGAGCTAATCTCAGGGTGTGTTGGGGGATGTGGTAGTTTGAATAAGGGCCCCCATAGACTCATATATTATTCAATGCTTAGTCATGAGTGAGTGGAACTATTTGAAAGGATTAGAAAGACTAGATGGTGTGGCTTTTTGGGAGGAAGTGTGTCACTGGGGAGTAAAAGCCCATGTTAAGCCCGGTGTTTGTCTTGGCCTTTGAATCAAGATGTAACTCTCATCTATTCAGGGAGCGCCACCCTGTTCCCTGTCATGATGATAATAGACTGACCCTCTGAGACTGTAAGCCAGCCCCAATTAAATGTTTTCTTTTGTAAGAGTTACTTTGGTCATGGTGTCTCTTCATAGCAATAGAACATGACTGAGACAGGGATCCCCCACTTTTTTTTGTTATTGTTCTCTTTTGGTTTTATGTGGGTTCTCTGATTGAACTCAGCTTTCTAATATTTATTTATTTATTTTTATATATGAATGCTCTGACTGCATGTACACCTGTACTCAAGAAGAGTGTATCAGATTACATTATAGGTTGCTGGGAATTGAACTCAGGACCCCTGAAAGAACAGCCACTGAACTATCTCTCCAGCTCTTGAACTCAGTTTTCAATGACAGCACTTTATTAGCTTAGCATTTCCCAGTCCATTATGTTTGTTTGAGTGAGTGAGAGTCTACAGTACCACAATCTAGCCTCAAACTTGCTATATAGTCGATGACCTTGAACTTCTGATCCTCTTGCTTCTGCATCCCCAGTTCTAGGGTTACAGCCATGTAACACCATGCCAGTTTATGTGGTTCTGGGGGTTAAATCCAGTGGTTATGTTTGGGGACATCCATGTCTCCAGCCCTTCAAAGCTTTTCTCATAAGCTGTTGCAGCCATCCATGTCTTCACTGCTCCTACATCGCAGAGGCATTAGCATTCCTGGAGGTTTTGTTTTTTTTAAATTTTATTGTATGTGCTGCTACTTGTTATATCCAGGCCTCCCTGATGGGTACCAGCTCCAAGAGAAATGAAAGCAAAATTAGCATCTTCATCCAGCACTAATCTATATCAAAGCTCCCAGCCCAGGCTCAGCCTTGCAAATGCTCATCTTTGGGTAGATTGTCTGGATCCCATCCAGACATATCAGCTGTAATGACACCATGATCAAGAAATAGAACCAGACTCCTGAGGGTCCTGTGGCTTCCACCCCTACATAGTCCCATCCCACTATCAAGAACAAGAGAAGGCAGGAGGGTTACAGTGATGAAATAATGGGAACTTTGGGCCCAGAGATGAGAGAATAAAAGAAGAGGGAATTGGAGATGGTACCCTCAGAAACTGTATGAGGTCCAACACCTGTCTTGTAATGAATGCACACCCCCACAGTTTCTGTTACTTTTTCCCTTTTTCCCCTTACAAACTGTTACAACTGTCCCCCCTAATCGCTCTCCCTCTCCCCTTCTCCTTACCCACCCCCACCTTCCTTTCCTCTCTTCTTCCTTATCTCTTTCCTTTTTGTCCCAGGAAACCCATCTTGACCCTGTCTGTGACTTCCTGTGGTTTCTTTTTATCTAGATCCCTTGAACAAAACTCTCCCACCTCAGACTTTCCTTCAAGGTCCAGGTGGGCAAAGATGGCAAGAAGCCCCCATTGACAGTATCCACCAGCACACTGGACACTGTCCAGACAGAACTTGAAGGTCACTCTGGGATTTCTAGAAAGGTGTTGTGGCTGAGCCATGTCTTGCTGTGTGCTTGCCCCATGGACTCCTGCCATTAATTTAAATGTGGGAGACATCTTTGACTGCCTCTGGCATATGGCCACTACCATTTGACTGCCTCTGGCTTATTGTTATCAATGGCTCTTTGTTCACCCACTTGGCCCATTGGCTTCACTATCTCCTCATCACCATTTGTACTGTTGCGTCCCAGCATATACTACACTGTCACTGACATTGTTTATACATCCCAGCTTGTTTATACATCTTTGTCCTCTCCAGTTTAGTTTCATCATACCCTGGGACAATAGCTTCTTGAGAAATGATCCCAAGAAAATTATGGCAGCTTTCTGGCTGAGGTATTTCAGAGGCAGCCTCACCGTGAGGATTGCTAAAGAAAGGGAGAGAGCTGGGAAGGGCTGCACCTGGAGCTATGGTGACAACCATATGAAGGCTTGTATGATAGAGGAGAGCTGTGGTCACAATGGCCTTGTGGCTCATACAGAAGCTCCAGGAGAGCAGTGATGCTCAGTCAGCTGAGAGGCATGATGGGGTACAGATACTTATTTCCTCTGAAGCTTTTAAAAAAATCTTCTTACAATGATTTTTAACAGCAAAATCCTTTGTCAACCACATCCCCCATCAGGCTTTCCAGGATGAACTGGTATTCTAGTCACTCTTGGATTCTCCTTCACATCTGTTGGTTTCTGGGTTGATCCTGACCCTTGCTTCTAGGGATCATGTCTTCCAGAGCTACTGTTACCATGGGCTCTTGAGAACTGCAGCTTTTTAGTTTCTCATTCTCTGGGCCACAAAGTTAGGTTTTCATTGCTGGGATAAAGTACTCAAGAATGAACAACTGGTGAAAGAAAGATTTTGCATTCCCATCCACACTCAGCTGCCTCCGTTACTTTTAGGACTGTAAAGAAGAAACTTCATATTATGAAGAAGAGCATCATGGAGGAAAGTTCACCTAGTAGCAGCCAGAACACACTCCAGTAGGGCTGGAGACCAGCTCTATCCTTTGGAAGTATTATATTCCAGGGGTTTACCTTTGAGTTCACACCATTGTCCAGAAAGGCTGCCAGACTGAGACCTGTCACAGATTCATCTTTGCTTGCATCAGAACTCTCATGATTCTACCAGCTCTGAATGACCAGATCTACTTCCTGGAGCCCATGGCTTCAGAGCATGAGCCTTTAAGTACAGATCCTTTCCAAGCCATAACAGGAATGGGTTTCCTCTTCCCACACCCTGGGAATCCACCTGGGCCTCTGCCTGCTCTGACAAGCCGCTCAGTACCAGATTCAACCGTTAGGCCCACAGAATCTTACTCTTTTGTGTACATAAGTACAAGCAAAAGGTTGCCCACCCAGAAACAAAGCATCAGTCTCCCTGAAGTCTCTTCAAAGTCCTCCTGGAATGCCTGATATTCCCATCCATCCTAATGAAGGCCTGCCTTCTGCAACTGCCCTGATGCCTGTCTCTTGTTGTGGGCCTGGGGTAGCTCAGAGGCTCTCCATGACCACAAATAAATTTTAACAAATAATGGGCTTTATTAAATACTGGCCAGGGACCAAGGACACTGTCTAGATCCATACCTGAGACTCTAGCTCGTAATATGGCACCGAATAACATCAGTCAGGTGCCTATAAAGATAAAACTCATAAGGCTATGTCATTTCTGCTCTTGTGCAATCAGACACAAGCACCAAGCTTGCTTACACACTGTTTACTATCCTTTATAAACAACAGCCCCCAGCATTCCAAGAAGTTATCTGTCCTTGGGCAAGTGGGGCTCACAGGTTAGAATCATTATTGTTTTATAGCTCGCTTAAGCACAGAAATATAAACATAATATTAGTCCTTGCTGGCTCATTATTCCAGGGCTTGTGATTCCAGCAACCTCTGATGTCTAGCTGTAGTATGTCTCTCACCTCCAGATTCCTTGCTGTCCACCTTAAAGGATCTCTGCCTGTGCTTCCAGTGAATGAAGAGTGTAAATTAGCCTAGGTGACTCCATTTTGAAATAAGGAGCCATCTTGGCTTGGAGCTGAACTCAGGTACCAGGAAATATCACAGAATGTGCACCTGGCAGAAAACAAAGTTAGCTCTCCAAGGAATGGCCTCTAGGAAATATCACAAAATAAATGTTTAGTGAAATATAGAGACAATCTCCCTGGCAAGGACAATCTCCCTGGCAATTGTAAACGGTCACCTCTCCCCTATGGCTTTAACCCAATTCTGTAACATCAAGGCATGAACCCCCCTGCTTTCTCTCATGGAAACATGTACCCCCCTGCTTGCTGTTATGGAAATCCCCTGTTTACAATCTTTCCCTTTAAAAACTCTGCTCACTTAGGGCTCAGGGTCCCACTTCTCTACTGCTATGTCAGTGAGACTTGGGTCCCGAGTTTGATCTCTCTCGTAATAAAGCTCTCTTGCTCTTGCATCGAGTTGTCTCCTGGTGGTCTCTGTGATCCTGGCATGTGATCCTGGCATTACATTTGGCGGCTCATCCGGGATGCCTCAAGACCTCTAGGACCCTCAACTGAGAGCTCAGTCCCACAGGTAGATGTTTTGTGTTGTCTATCTTAAGTTTTTTGTTATATGGTTTTGGTTAACCTTCAGTCAGGGGGGCAGAATACGGCTTTGGGAGGTGTGCAAGACAGCCACTGCCCAAAGGGGCATCATAGACGTCTCGTCCTCTTGTCAGATTTTTGCCCATCCGGTACTTCTGTGGCAGGAAAGCTGGATTTGGGATCAGGTTTTTGCCCATCTGGTACTTCTGTGGCAGGGAAAGCCGGAATGGAATCAGTTTTAACCTCTCCAGAATTTCTGTGGCAGGGAAACTGGAATGGGGATCAGTTTTAGCCTTTCTGGAACTTCTGTGGCAGAAAAAGTCTGGGAAAAGCCAGGTTTTTGGTTTTACTTAGTCTCTGTGTGTGATTGTCTCTTGCTTGGTGTTGTGCCAGGAGTTACTGTTTCATTTCTGTGATTAATTGTTTGCGGTCTGATTTGCTTGGTTCTATTTCTGTTTGAAGCTGCAGCTCTTTTCATTTCTGTGATTTCAGTTTTGCCCCGGGATACTAGCCCAGGTATAGGCTGTGATTTATTGTCTTTAGTTTCGCTTTTGCCTGAGACGGCTGGCTCCGTCTCTGTGTGATTTACTCTTTGTTGAAATTGTCCATTTCATTTTCTGGTTTCTTTTTTATGAAAAGACTGACTGACAATATGGGACAGACCCCTTGACTTCGTTCTGACTCATTTTAGGGAAGTTAAGACTAGAGCTCACAGTCTTTCAGTTGATGTGAGGAAAGAAAAAATGATGACTTTTTGCAGCTCAGAATGGCCCGCCTTCAATGTGGGCTGGTCGCCAGAAGGAACTTTCCATCTTCCCACCGTCCTTGTGGTAGGAAATAGAATCTTTCAGAAAGTGTATGGGCACCCAGACCAAGTGTCCTATATTGTAGTTTGGAAGGATCTAGTGATTAATCCACCTTTATGGATTAAAGCCTTTCTGACCCCCACTAACAATCCTCCTTCCACAGGCTCTCTGAAACCAGAGGCCAATGCATTGGATCCCTTGCCTCACCCCCTTACTTTCTTTTGCAGGATGAGGCTCCCATGGAGATGATTTTTCTACCCCCTCCATACAGACCTCCTCCTACTTCTCAGCTAGTTCCAGCTCCTTTATCCAGGTTGGAGCCACCGTTTGGCCCAGCACCAAGGACCCAGAGCATGGATGTATTATTTCAGAAGTGCGCAAAAATGTCCCAGACACTGCAGGAGTCCCAAACACAGATCAAGCACATATTGATGATTACT
Organism: Pachyuromys duprasi; assembly: GCA_028658305.1. NCBI lineage: Eukaryota > Metazoa > Chordata > Mammalia > Rodentia > Muridae > Pachyuromys > Pachyuromys duprasi. The sequence goes on from CM053752.1 coordinate 58,224,876, forward strand.
TTCCCTGCAAGGGGCCCAACCAGGATTAAAATATGGCTTCAGGTAAGGAGTGTCTCCTAGTTTACTGCCAGACTCTGTTGGCGGCTGCAAGACAGCTCACTAATTTGGCCAAGGTGTCTGATGTCAGACAAGGAATGGATGAAAGTCTACCTACCTTCCTTGAAAGAACAGGTACAGTTGCTTTGGCTTTCATTAACCAGTCCACTCCAGACATAAAAAAAAGAAATTAAGACCTTAAACCGGGACCAGCATTTGTGTCGAAGGTAAGTCAGAATGTAGCTAAGTTTATTGGGGCAGATTGGAGATATGGACCCCAAAGTTCAGGACAGATAGAGAAAATAAATAAAACATTAAAAGAGACCTTAACTAAATTGATCTTGGAGACTGGCACTGACTAGGTGATGCTCCTCCCCTTTGCCCTTTACAGGGTTAGCAATTCCCCTTACCAGCTAGGGTTAACTCCCTTTGAGATTGTATATGGGATGCCTGCCCCTATGGTACCCAACCTTAAGACTGATGCTACTGCTGAAATGGATAAAACAGGTTTTGAGAAATGTTTAAGGCTTCTGTGCAAGCAGACAGCTCTTAAACGGGAGCAGCAGCTTCTCAGGTAAGAGAGCTGCAAGCCTCTATGGTTATAAAAGTTGGATTCAACAGGTAGCAAGCTGTTCCTCCCTTAAAATTAGAGCTAAAGAGAGTAAAAATGAATTTTTTAGTTTTGTCTGTTTATTTTGAATATATAAGTTTACTATGTTTTATGTATTTTGATGTCTGATTGTTGATTATTAAATGTATTAAATCTTTACATAGTTTCTATCCTGTCTTAAAAACCAGGTTTATAAAAATAATAAGTTTTGAAACTCTGTTTATATAAAATATTAAAACCGCACCTCCATATGTTTGTATGTAAGAACTTTTCTCGCTGGCAACCAACATTAAAATAATACATTTGGTATTGATTTTTAAAGTACTGAATTATTTGCATTGATAAAATTTGGTTTTGACTTTTAAAATTCTTTGTGACTTCATTCCTTAAAAGGGTACTTTATTTTAATATTGTAAAATAGGTTTAAAAATATGTTTATGGCTATAAAACATTTTAAAGTGTATTAGGCATTTTAGACAATGACCATGGCATTCTAACAGGAAACTTGAAACAGTTTCTCAATCCTTTGGGAAAGGATAAAAGACTTTGGTATTTATTTTGTCAATTTTACCAATTAAACCAAGCCATACTATTTGAGCCAATTAAGAAAATTGCAGTTTTTATAATGCATTATGTCAGAATGATAAAATAATAAAATAGGTTCTGATGGAAACTTTTATATGGTCTGAAAATCAAGAAAAATGACTGGTTGAATCAAAAGAACAGAGCTGGGAAAAGCCTAATCTGAAGGTATATAGAATGTTATAGAAGGTATAAACTATATTTGCTTTTTTAAATATATATACCTGCAAGCATGATTTGAAAAAGAACTGCAAGATATGTTGCTCTTCATTTAAAAGGCTGATGTTACTTCAATACAAAATGTTTTTTTATGTTTTTCATTGCAGCTCTGTTGGTATAATGTTCCTTTGGAATGTATACACCTTACCCTTGTTCATTCAAATGCTGATTTCTCCCCCCTATCCCCCCCTTTCAATTTGGATATTGTATTGTGATACTTATTATCTAAGCATCATGTCTCAACTCTGTAAACAGACCAAAATAAAGCAATTAGACACAATGTTAAGCAGGGGAGGAGCCAGAGGGCAGAAAATGAGTGGGAGGGGACAGAACTTGGAGAAGGCAGAGGTGAGAGAGAGATTTTGGAGGACATGGAGCATGAACCAGACCTAATATATCACAAAAGGCAAGTATAATGTGGGAAATCTAAATGTTAGGAAAATGAGGGCGCAGAGGTTTAGGAGGGAGTAACTATTGCCCAGCATTGTGTTCTAGGTTAACTAAATAAATCCAGTCTCTTTGTGGTGATTTGGTTATACAGCTGCTTCGGAATAACACCAGCTTTACCAGAAAATATATCAGTAGTAAATATTAATAGTTAGTTACAACACAGCTCCATGTTAGTCCCGGGTTACATTTAAGTTATTGCTAGTTATTATAAAAATATATGCCTGGTTGCCAGTTCCTATATTAAATGCTATTTCTTTCTGCCCGATAGGTTTGAAATGGCCAGAATTGTTCATTTTTGCTAAGGTTGCCAGCTGTGTTTAGTTCTCTGTTTAGTGCTAAATGAAATTTTTGTTTTTTATGCTCTTTTGTTGTTTATTTTTAATGCAATATGATAGGATGAGCAAGATTTGCTGGCCCTCATGAATATGGCATTTTGACATAAGCTTATGACAGAGAGTCCCCAAATTCTGGCAGTAGCTCCCCAAGGTCTCCAAGAAGATTTGGGCACAGTGCAACTCTGGATTATGGTATGCTAACCACTGGGCAAGACTGCCTCAACTGGCCCAATGCTAGGGCCCAGCCTAAACTGTGGACACCTGGAGAGTCAATGTTTCACGTTGCTAAGGGCGAAGTGAGGCCATTCTCTCATTTCTTTCTCCACAGAAATAGTCTCATCTTCTGTGCCTGGTCACTGGACCACCCCTGCTCATGATGCCACAAGACCACAGGAGCCAGGGACAGCTGCCTAGGGTGAAGGACTGACTAGTTGTCACTATCATTTTGATTGATACATGGATCAGTACATTATTTGGCTCATAATTTTTCCTTTGCAGGTCTCTGATCACATTGATGGCTAAGCTAAACTAATGGTAGCCTGCAGCTAAAGAGCAGATAATTAGATTTATTGTTAGTTTTTTGGTTAATTTACTAATTAGTTAAACTTATTAAGTACTAGGTACTTGCTTTATTTAAAAGGCAAACAGGTTTGCCTTATTTAATTGCTTCGCTAAGGAAAGTTTAAGTATTTAGAGTTTAGCATTGAAGCCATTAATATATTTCTGCCTAAATTTCCAGTATATAAGAAATGGCATGATGGCTGATTACCAACAGCTGTACCCACAGTTAAAATGTTAAAGTTTCAGACCATGGACACATTTAAATTATTTATAAAGGTTACAAAACAAACAGCTAAGAAGAACTGACACTCAGTCCATTGGATGCAGTTTTATCTGTTATTCACGAAAAGTTATTGATATATTATTTTTCTGAGTCTTTTTATATATATCCTTTTGCAAACTAAAAATTTATATGAGTTCTAGGGAATAAAAAAAAAGTCATGAGACCTGAATTTGACATAGCTCAAATGGACCCCAGATGAGTTATTTCCTTGGTTTTGGAAGTTCTCATTTTTCCCATTGATTAGACAAATTTTAATTTCTGTTTCTAGTTTGAATTTGTCTCAGCAGATTTTCACCTGGTTGAGACTGCAAGCTGAGATATGAACTTGCTGGAAGCTGACATGATTGCTCACTGCCTCCTCAGATGAATCAACTAATCAGTCACTTCTGAGGACTGCCCCATTGCCCAGGCTTTGGCTGGCATTTCAGCCTTCCTAGCCCGTGATGCCAACGCTCCTATTGTCAGCATTGAAGCAGTTTCAGAAAAAGAGACCACTGACCCAAAATTCCACCTCCAGGCTGAAATGCTAAGTCAAAGGGGGCTCCCTGTCATTAGCTATTATTTTGGGGACCTGCTTAGCTGGAGCAGAGATTAGTATTGCAATACTGGATGTACAAAGCCAGAATTATAACAGCTTAAAGCAGAATCTTTTGCTTTTGGTTAATTTTGGATCATGCTTACTTAATAAGTTGTTAGGATATATTGGGCAAAGACTAGGGACTATACAGTTGATGGTAATGAGAACGCAGTACTACTAGTTTGAAGCTGACCATGGACTGTAAGAGTCCAAGATTGGACTCTTTTAACAAAAAAAGGGGCGGGGGATGAAGAGTTTCAGTTAGCGTTCTTGCTCTTGCATCGAGTTGTCTCCTGGTGATCTCTGAGGGTCCCGTGATCCTGGCATTACAGTATCTTACCCCATCCTGACCTCCTCTGTTTTAATCCTTTGGTTTAAGCCTTTATTAAAATTGCTGTTGAAAGATGAGGTTTTTCTTCCCTCCCCTATGCTCTGGAATAACAACTCATGAGACTTAAGATAAGTCTTTACAGATACCTAGGCCATATAGCTAGGTTCTTTGACCAGCTCATAATTTAAAATAACCCATTATACTAATTTATATTCTGCCATGTAGCTGGTAACTTGGGGTCAGGCACCATAAATCTGGTCTTCTCACAACTTGCCAGCTGAATCTTGTATACCTGGCTCTTTCCCAGAATCTCTTCTGCCTGCCACATGTCCCTCCTATTTCCTTCCTCAGCTATAGGCTATAGGCTTTTTTTAGTTGACAGGTGTTTTGTCTATTCAATACACAAGAGATTCCTTGTACAAAATTCCATTTTAAACCCCACTCTGCCTCATGAACGTCCTGAAATTCTTTTCTGTTATCAAAGCCACAGATCCTGATTTGACCCGAGTCAAGCTTCCTAAAGTTTGTCAGGCTCCTGAGGATGATAGCTGGGCTTCCCATCCCAATGCAACCATCCCCATCTAGCCAGCTTTCTGTGCACTTCCTGATACTGGGGAGCCCATGGATCATGAGGGTCACTCCCATTACCAACCTTAGTCCTTGCAGATTTTCAGACAGATCAGTTCTTTCCTGTTAAGTCTATTCTGTTCTCTTTCAAGGTTAAGTTCTTCCAAGAAGTCTCCTGTGAGAAAATATGAGAGCCAAAGTTATGTTTTAAGTTTTAATTACTGTGGCTAAGAGATCCATAAAGCTCATAAGCCCCATTTGCCCAAGGATAGATAATTCCTGAGATGCTGCCAGCTGGTGTCCATATAAAGTAACAAGACACATGTTTTCACTTCAAATTTGACCCAACTGCACTGGATATACTTGATCACATGTATATCACATAGGCAGGAAGTACATTAGGATGTATACTTGCCCCTGATTGGACAAAGGTGGGAAACACACAGCCTTACGGTTTGCTTTTATAAGCACCTGGCCAACATAACTCATGGCCACTTTCTGGAAACCCTGGAATGGGCCTGGCCAGAGTCAGTCAGCCTAGTCAGTATTTAATTAAATATTGATTCAAATTTGGCTCAAAATTATGGTAGAGGTCACACCATCATACATGATTGAGGTCACACCATCATACTTCCCAGCTGATCTATTGCAGACAACTATGGTAACAGGCGTGGATGCTCCATGTAGCTGGAAGGTGGGCAGAACTATTGGCTCTGAGGATGTTGTCACCTGGGAAAAGCAAGCCACCTTCATTAGTGTCACAGCCAGCCCCTGAGTATTTATAAAGCACTGGGTCCAGGCCTGTCTCTCAGCTGGAGGACAAGTGTTCCAAATAATCCAGGGCCTAGGAATTTCTAACTTGGATAAAGAACAAAGACCAGCTCTCAGTATAATGCTGACCTCAAAGTTCAGGGTTAACCCAGTGGAGATCACCAACAATGAAAATGTTCTTCATGTTATTAATTTTATATACTATCTTTCATATGACTTTGAAGAAATAAGAGGCAGTTATGGCCTCAGAATCCCAGTACTGGTAGACACTCAGGGACATCCAGCAAGATCTGAAACAAGATTCCCAGGTCCATGAAGAGCTACCAAATTGGGATTTTTAAGAGAGGGATGAGGCTGGGTGTGCTGCTCAACATGAATGAAGTACTGGTTTCAGTCCTAGCACTACATACGCACTAACAACCCAATCACTCAGAAAGTAGAAGCAGGAGCATCAGAAGTTCAAAGCCATCCTTGGCTATAGGAGACAAGGCCAGTCAGAGCTACATGGAAAAACTGTGTCCCTCAAAAAAGAAAGCTGAGGTGTCTATATTTTATTAATGGTCTCATGGCATTTTCATGATCCATGAGAGTTGGAAACTATGTCTTAACTATATCTCAATCTGCCTGAATTTCCTTTATATATCGCTTTGTTTACGGGGAACCTGAGACTTCCTTTTCACCTTTCTTCCCACCTATCCACATTCCTTATCATCCTATGCCCAGATATGCAGAAAAGCTTAAAAATTGTATCACTCACATGCCTCCCCTGCTTCTACACGTTAAAATTTTATATATTAAAATTTTGCTTTCTCTCATCTCTCATCTGTCCATCTATCCTTCTATCCGTCCATCCATCCATTCATCCATCTGTCCATCTATTCATCCATCCAACCATCCCTTCATCTTATTTTTTGATGTCTTTCTAAGCAAATTGTAGACTTTAGTATCCTTTACTTATAAAGGTTTTAGTCTGTGGATAATTATGTTTGAAAATTTTACAAGAACCCAAACCAGAAATCATAAATATATGAATTATTCTGTTTTTATTTGTTTTGAGCAGTTTTACTATGTAGCCCCGCTGGTCAGGAAAGTGCTGTGTAGACTATGCTGGCCTCAAATTCTCAGAAATCCACTGCTGCTGCCTCTGCCTTCCAGTGCTGGGATTAAAGGCATTAATGTGCTTTGCTAACTGTACCTGGATAGCACAGTCCTTCTTTGGCATCATCCCCATCACGGAGTACTGAATACTATCCCCCCTCCCAGAACAAATGCCATTCTGACTTTTTTATTTTTCTGTCTTAAGTTAGTTCCACCTCTTCTGGAATCTCACTTAAGTAATAAATCACAGTGTGTACTCAAGGCCTTCGTCACTCAGCACAGCACTTTAAAAGCTTGTCTTTGGTTGTATTAGTTCATTCCTTTGCCGTGCTGACTTTGGGTGAGTATGCTGTGGTTTGTTTACTCACTCTTGACGTTTGGTCAGTTTTCTATGTTTTCCACTATTGTAAAGGTGTTCTAACTAGCATCGGGCTTTGTAGGCTAGTACAAGACTTTCATAGGTATGTATTTTATTGTTACTACAGAAAACTCAGGAGTGGAAATTGCTAAAAAGTGCCAGTGTTTTTTCCCTAAAGTTTTGGCACCACTTTACACTCCCAGTAAGCATACATGAGGGTTGTGGTGGATTCTCACCTGAGGACATACATTGCTTTTGTCTTCTTTACTTTAGCCCTTCTGATGGATGTGTGATCAATGACTATGATGTTAAACAATCTTTCACATGGGGCTGGAGTGAAGTGATGGCTCAGTGGTTAAAACACTGGCTGCTTTTGCAGAGGACTGGAGTTCAATTCCCAGCACATACATGGCAGCTCACAACTGCCTATAACTCCAGTTGCTAGGAGCTGGATGCCCTCTTCTGTTGTCTGCTGGTGTTTGCACTCACACAGATACCCACATAAACATAAGCAAATAATAAAACAAATCTTTACAACAACAGTCTTCCACATGCTTACTGGCCGGTAGTGGGCTTCTTTGTGAATGTCTGCTGACAGCTTCTGCTTATGTAGAGAGCTCTTGGTGTTTTAACTTTTGAATCTTAACTTGCTAATGCATAGGTAAAAAATTTTTGTATTCATATTAGTGAAGAATACTGGTGTGTACTAACTTCCGTTGGTTTTGCTATCAGGATTATGCTGGTCTCAAAAGTGAATTTTCAAACTCTCCTCCTCTATAAAGCAACTTATATAATAATAATTATTGTTTTTTTACCCTCTCACTTACAATCCTCCACTGCTTTTATATTCTGCTTCAATAATATTGAAACTTGTTTTTTCAAACCTATTTTGATAATTCTTGACTTCTCAAATAGAACATTTTAGTTAATTTATATTTAATATAATTGTTGATTTGTTTAGTTTTATGCATTTAGTTTTTCCAGTCTGGGATTTCCCTCCCCCCATTCTCTCTTCTTCCTCCTGCTTTCTTTGAAGTTAAGTGGCTGAAATAATTACTCTCAAGTTATCAACTAGCTTTTTGATAAATATGCCCAAAGTGTAAATAGAAGACATTTGGGTTCCCTGGACTCTTGCTGTTTGTCACCTCTTTCTACATCTTCCTGCTACTTTAAACCATTCAGTAAAGTATGCCTGCTTTAAACAGTTTCTCACAGACTCTCACACTACACCAAGAGCCCCAGACATCTTGTTAGATATCTGTATGACGCTTCCCATTACTTTCCTGTTCGGAGGGCTACAACAGTAAAACTGCTTTGTGGGAAAAGCCAACATTCGCAGTACTTTTCCAGCACTGAATTCTTGTTTTAAGCAGTGACTTCTAGATTAAACAAACTAGTAAGTTTACTTACTAGATTCATTATGTCTCCTGCATAGCTTCATTGTAAATTTCACAAAATTCCAGTTTAATACAGCCTCAGGTGTAGGCAATTACCATAAAGAAAATACACAGATACTTTTATACAAGTCAGAAAATGGTGTATTTTGAGAGACTAGCATTAAGCAGGTCCTTGGAACTTTAGAGGCAAGTATGGAAATCCAGAGAGTCTCTGACCACAGGCTGCCATTGCAATTAGGTTACTTCCCTTCCCTAGCATCTCCCTCTCTCTAGTTTTCTAGATGAATCACTATTTGATCATATCTCAAACTGTTTAACCCATCTTTGTATCCTCAGAAGAAATCTCTCTCTCTGTTTTTGAGACAGGGTATCTCTATGTAGCCCTGGCTGCCTCAAACTCACAGAGATCCTCCTGCCTCTGCCTCCAGAGTGCTGGGATTAAAGATGTGCACCATTACACTTGGCTTTCAGAAAACAGTTTTAACTGAACATCTTGGTTCGTAAGGCAAGAACTCTGATGATACCTATTTGGTCTCTTCAGTCTGAGGCCTGTGTTGGTCTGATGTTGCTATGAGCAGGTTATCTGGGACTAAAGTTTAAAGGAAAGAGTGCTGAATTCAACTCTGGGTGTGGAGATTTCGTCCATTATGGTGGGGAGGGTATGATGGAGCAGAGCAGTTAACAGCATGGGCCAGGAAGCAGAGAAAACTCTGGCTCTAGCTGCTTTCTGCTCCGAATTCCATCAGGACCCTGGGACTTCGGGGATAGCACCACCTGCAGTTAGAGCAGATATTCTCAGTCCCTAGTTGACTCTCCCTGGAAACAGCCTCTTACACTCTCACAAATGAGGGTCCTCAGTGCTTTCCATTCATCACATCTGCTCCCTCCACTCTGACCCAGCGGCTCAGAGGCAGCAATCCCTCGGCCATGCTGGTCACCACTTCAGCTCCTCCCTCTCCACAAGTCCCGGCTTCCCTGTGTTTCCTGTAGTTACAGCAACGCATTTTCACAAACTTGATGGGATAAAAGAAAATAAATGTATTTCTCTCTCTGTGTGTGTATGCACATGGGCATGCGTGTGTGTATATTGAGTGTGTGTTACTGATTTTTGCATCACAGTAACAAAATACCTGACAGAGAGGCTGGAGAGATGGCCCAGCAGTCAAGAGCACTGGCTGTTTTTCCAGAGGATCTGTTTTTTTTTTTTTTTCAGATGCCCTTTGCGTTGCTGGGTTTTTATTCCTCTCCTTTCTACCTTCTAACACAATAGAGCTCTTTTACCTGATTTCAAACACACACACACACACACACACACACACACACACACACACACACACACACATCAGGCTAGAGATAAGACCTGAGTTTGGTTTCTAGTCCCACATCAGGTGGCTCACTATCCCCAATAACTCTAGCTTTACACAACTTTTAATCTTAAAAAGTCTCCCAGAGAGCTTGAAAACACTGTTTAGGCTGAGCACCACCCCTTTCAGAGCTTCTCTTTTTACTAGTTTGGTTTCCAGTAAGGATTATCTGTCAGCACAAGTCTGCTTTTTGATATACATTTTTCTTAGCATATATATTAATTGGACAAAGTAATGGGTTTCATTATGATATCGCTACACATGCATATAATATACTTTGATCATATTCACCCCCTTCATTAGCGTTTCTTTTTTTTCATTTTTATTTTATATTAATCACAGGTTATGTACTTTGTATCCCAGCTGTAGCCCCCTCCCGCATTCCCTCCCTATCCCCTCCTTCCCTCCCTCATCTCCTCCCTGCACCTTTCCAAGTCCACTGATAGGGGAGGACCTCCTCCCCTTCCATCTAACTCTAGCTTATCAAGTCTCTTCAGGAATGGCTGCAATGTCCTCTTCTGTGGCCTAGCAAGGCTGCTCCTCCCTCGGGGGGTGGGGAGGTCGAAGAGCCAGCCATTGAGTTCATGTCCAAAATAGTCCCTGTTCCCCTTACTAGTGTACCCACTTGGGTATTGAGCTACCATTTGCTACATACAAGCAGGGGTTCTAGGTTATATCCATACATGGTCCTTGGTTGGAGAGACAGTCTCATAAAAGACCCCTGTGCCCTGATCTATTTGGTCCTTGCGGAGCTCCTGACGTCTCCAGGTCATACTAACTCCACCTTCTTTCATATGTTTCCCTGGACTCTGCCAAAGGGTTGGTTATCTTTCTTAATATTTGCTTTGATACACTGCTAGGAAGAGTCTTTCTGAGGCCCTCTGTGGTAGGCTCTTGTCCTGCTACTTGTTTTCTCCTACATCCAATGTCCGTCCCATTTGACTTTCTATGTGAGGATTAATCCTCTTACCCAAGGTCCTCTTTCTTGTTTATCTTCTTTAGATGTATAGATTTCAGTATGTTTATCCTATCTTATAGATCTATATAAGTGAGTATATACCATGTGTATCTTTCTGCTTTTGGGATACCTCACTCAGGATGATCGTTTCCAGGTCCCACCATTTGCCTGCAAATTTCATGATTCCTCATTTTTAATTGCTGAATAGTATTCTATTGTGTAAAAGTACCACAATTTCTGTAAGGATCTGGGTTTGATTTCAAGTACACACATGCTCACACTATCTTTGAGGGTTTGGATGCTCTCTTCTGGCTTTTGGGGACATCAGACACTTGTATGGTGTACAGAGAGACATGCAGACTAAACACCCATACACATAAAGTCGTAGTAGTTGTAGTAGTAATTATAATTATATAATTTCTATATGTGTTAATATATTATATTATTATATGATAACATAATAATTGTTATTATTATAACTAAAATGCCACCTGGCAGAAGGAATAGGAGGAAGGGTTTATTTTGCCTCATGGTTCCAACCCAATGTGGTGGAAAACAAGGCAGAGTTCCTGGCAGTGTAGTGCCAGGCACTGGTGAATAGTGTGGTCAGGACCAAAAACCGGGCTACAACTTTCTGCGTCCCATACATAGCAACTGTCTAACAGCTGAGCCTGTCTCCTGAGAGTTCCAGGGCCTTTCAAGATGGCACCATTGGGGGCAGTGGAGGAAACCAGTGTTCCAAACAAAAGCCTATGGCGACAGTTCAGGTCTAAACCATGACACTGCAATCACACTGAAGACTAGTTAGATAATCCAGGATAGCCTTTTATTTCATTTAATCACATCACCAAAATCCTATTTGCAACTAGTAGCTGTACAGGTCTGAGTGTCTTTGTAGGCCATTATTCTTCACAAGCACACCCCCAACCTGGAAACCCCAAGACAGAGTTTCTCTGGGTAGCCCTGTCTGTCCTGGAACTTGATCTGTAGACCAGGCTAGACTTGAACTCAGAGATCTGCCTGTTTGTGCCTCCTGAATGCCAGATTAAAGGTATGCACCACTGCCTGGTGGCACCTCCTCTTTAATATTTATTTAGACTTCAGTTTTCTTCTCTGGAGGGCACCCTAACCAAAGCTATGTTTGTGTCTATTCTTCTCCCAGTCTCTTATGCAGACTCTGTTGTAGCAGGGTTTCACTAATTCCCCCTTGTCTCCCTTCTTTTAACTAGGATCAGCAGCTGAGTACTGGCATCTCATGGCCCCCTCTTTGTCCCAGCCTGCTCAAAGTCAGGCACATTTTTACAGATCTACAGGGATAGATGAAAGGGGCATCTTCTGGTCAACAATTAAAAAAATGGCCCAGTGAAACAGTAAGAGGGGTCCATTATTCAAGGTGATACAGGGGCCAGGAATATGGCTGTGCTTAGGTATGCTGGGCAATCCTGGTCATATTATGTCCCAGTGGTGTACCCCTTATGGTTGGACTCTAATGCTTTGCAAAATGATGAACAGGCAAGCAGTCACTGTCCCACTGTAGCTCTGGCCACTTTCACTGCTCATCGTAGCTGTGGCTGTAGTCAGGGATCTGGCCCTTAGGGACAAGACTTTGGAATCCGTATTTCCTATATCTGAGCGATAGTCTGTAGCTGGCCCTCTGGACACGGATTAACTTCTCAGAAAAATATAATCATTAGGCAAATTCCATACCCTATCCAAGAGGATATAAGCAGAAGCAAACATTAACCCAAACCCATGGCTTTACAACCCCTATTTGCCTTTGAGTACATTGGCAGTGACTACTTGCCTTCCGTTAGAGCAGCTGCTTGGTTGAAGGGCATGAAGCCCACAATAAAAAGCTTTCTGTTTGTGCCAGTAGATATGGAACATGACCCCTAGATGTGGACTTATACATCATCAAGGTTTATGAATCAGCAAGCGACACAAACAGTCATACCTCCCAGAGATAAACACGTATCCTAGAGTGCATGTGTTTATCTCTGACGAGGCCAACCTAGTTTAAATTATGTACACTACAACTTAGAAGCTTCTCAAACATTCCTGCAGGTTGGGGTACAGAGGAAAAGAGGTCTGAGAGCTAGCTAGGGAGGGCAGTCTACACTTGACCAAGTGTTTACTGGGGTGTCTCCTTCCTGTTTGTTTGTGGTACAGTGGGTGTTGGAGGTGTCTGTGTTCTTGTTGGATGGTTATGGGTGGAAACAAGCTAGGGAGTTTTTAACCAGCTTGAAACACACACACACACACACACACACACACACACACACACACACACACACACACACACATCCTTTGAGAGTGCAAAAGCCAAGGCAGAAGAGTCTGACCCATGCCTGCATGAAGTCTTAGGCTCTCCCCAGCTGTTAGATGTCAGTGCTGAGGGTGGTCATTCTGGAATTCAGTCAAAGCACTGGTCCTACCTCATCAACCCTTTCTCCATGGTTCACAGTTGTTCTTTCCCCTGTGTTTCCTTACAAAGTCCTCTTCCACCCTCCTCCTTTGTCCCTCACTGCCCCCACTCTGCTCCTCTAAACTTCCTCCCTGTTGCTTCTTGCCCTGGAGTCCTGTGTCCCAGCTTAAGCAGAGGAGGAAGAACATCTGGGGATGATTCTGGCATGTCATGTGACTACTGTTGGTTATAAAGCTTAGATTTCTCTGGGCTGGAGTATGGCTCAGTGCTTCAGAACACTTGCTGCTCTTGCAGAGGACCCAAGACCAGTTCCCAGCAGCCACCTCAGGCAGCTCACAACTGCCTATAATTTTAGCCAAAGGGGATTCTGACAACCTCCTCTGGCTCCTTCAGGCACCTGAGCTACTTTCACACATCCTTAGTACAGACACAAACACATATATACTTAAATAAAAATAAAATTTTAAATAAATAAATAAATAACTTTTGTTTTCTTCTTTTTCTGTCATCAACTCTGATTTGATAGGCAATTTGAGGCCAGGGTTAAGAACAGGGGTTTTGATCATACAAAGTGAACTACTGCTGCTGGCTCTGCCCCATTTTATCAACTATGCAATTGAGCAAGCTATTTTATCTGTCATCTTCTTGCTTCCCTGATCTACAAAATGAAATCACAGTGATGCATACCTCACAATTATGAGAGTGGAAATGAGGTCATGTGTGTAATAAGCTCCACAGTTCCTTGTATACACACCAAGTGATCAATAAACATTAGCTGCTGTTATTACTAATGATAATAAGGTTGTTGGGGAGGGCTGAGCTATAGCTCAGTGGGTAGTATGGTTGCCTAGTCTGGTTAAGGGTCTGGGTTTGAGTTCTAGCAGCACACACCACTCAGGGTATAGAGGCAGGAGGATGGTGTGTTCAAGACCATTCTAGACTAGCTGTAGTCCTCACAGGCCAGCTAGGACAACTTAGTGAGAGCTTGTCTTGAGAAACAAAACAAAAGATAACAAAAAGCTTGTAAGGAGGATAGGAACAATATATAGAAATCTTAGTTAGAATACTTGACGGATCCAAGATGGCTGCCCCAGGAAGACACTGTGTCTGAGGAGCAGGACAGTAGTGTAGGCACAGCAACCGGGAGACTGAGATCTCGGACCTAAAACACCAGCGTTTGCGACTGCCAGGTGAGTGGAATTCCTACGGTGGGGAAATCAAGTGGAAAAGTCCAAGGGACACACAGCTATTCCCAGGAAAAACTCCAGAGGGTGACAGGCTGTGCACAGCCGCACTGGGTGCCTAAGCTGCCATTTCAGTCTGGGGCACACAATACCCCGGATGGACTGAGTTTCACCCAGATACCTCGGGCTGCACTGGGCGGGCGCACAACCCTCTGTGCCAACAGCCGCCATTTCGGTCTGGGTCACATAGTACCCAGGACAGACTGAGTTTCACCCAGATACTGCGGGCTATACTGGTCAGACCCACACCCCTAGGCGCATCCAGCCACCACCCCAGATTGGGACTCATAGTATCAGGTCCAGACTGAGGTGCCCCCAAATACCATCTCAGACCGTGGTGCACAGCCCCTGACCCAGAAGGAGGCGCCAAGACTCCAGTCCAGAAGAGAGCCCTTAGCAGAAAGTCCAGATCAGAGCTCGGAGCCTCCCGACCAGAGCAGCGCCCCCAGCGGACATATCAAAGGGAGACACTCAGCCTTTGACACAGAGTGAGGAGCGAAACCTCCAGACCAGAGGGGAGACCAGCCTGTGGTGCTCATAGCCTCTAGCACAGAGCACGAAGCCGGGCACACAGATACCACAACAGAGTTCAACTGAGGCAAAAACACACACTATCAAACCACTAGAATTCCTTGATCTTCTTGAAGAATACTCCTGATACAAGAGATTGACAGTTCCAGTCTGAAGTTCAGCCTTAAAGCACAAACAGCTCCTTGATTATATATAAACAAATGCCCAGAAGTCGACATAAGAACTCACCCAACAAAAATCAGGACACCATGGCCCCACCAGAAACACCCAAAAGCAATAGAGATTTTAATTCAGCGGAGACACAGGAAAATTATATTAAAGCTATAATTATGCAGATATTAGAGAAACAAAAGGAGGCACAAAAAGAGGAAATGAACAAGGCCCTCAAGGAAATTAAGAAGGATTTAACTGCCCACATACAGGAACAATTAAAGTTAGACAGAGAGGAAACAACCAAAATGGGAGACACTGTCAATCAGATGAAGGAAATGATACAAAGCATGAAAAC
>CM053752.1:58240580-58257695 GCA_028658305.1 Pachyuromys duprasi
AGTTTTTCCTATCATAGGATTATTTCAACATACCAAAATCTGAACTTATTTCCTACATAAAAGGAAAAAATACATTAATAACTAAGGATGTTAACAATCCTGCATATTTTTAAATTAAATGGTACATATATACATACAATTCATATAGAAAGTAAATTGTTGTGAAGCCTCAAAATATTTTGAACAACGGTGAAAACATTTGAAAGCCTATGAGCAAGCAAAATGTTTGTGCATACCTGTTCGAAGGTTAAAAGTACTGAAAAAATACTGCAATAAGTGTATTTAATTATTTATTTATTTTAGTATGATGTCCTTCAGGATTATGCAAATAATATCAAAAATCAAATGCCATAAATGCACACAATTTTTCAATTAAAAATGAAGTAGTTATTAATGTCCTAGTGTCCTAATTATTTATTCCCTCTTTTCAGAGGTTGAATACAGGTTTATATATTCACATAGACATATACATACAGATTCACACAGTCCTGTTCACACATGTGTACAAATGGAGAACAGGTAGAAGACAGATAATTGACAGACTACTTCTTAATGATGAGGGATGAATAAATTTTTGACATAAAGTACAATATCATGACTAGAATTAGCAATCCATCTTTGTGGGTATATATGTATATCTACACGTAACTATAAGCATACAGGTCCACTGATCTCTTACATTTAGTTACTTAGTACATATTCAAAAGAAACATAAAATAGATGTTCTCTTCCAGGGTCTAGCCTTGTGACTAAACTAATTCTCATTTTTCCTCAACCTACCAGGTCTAACCTAACAGGTACCACAGCCAAAGTAAAGCCTAGTCTAGCCAGCTCCTTCTGCACTGCCACCAACGTCTAGGCTTCCTTCAGGACTTGCCTTTTAGGCATCTATCCACAGGTTGCTTTTCTCTGCCTCCACTACCACATTCCATATACAGACTTTCCAATTACTCCTCCAGAGTCTAGCTTACTAAGTACCCACTACAACCTCATCTTCATATTTCTGCAACCAGCCAAGTGAAGCCTGGGTTTCACAGCCAGTGAGTACATAGCCTTCCCTGGTCAACCATAGCTGTTCAGCAGCAGTCTTCTCACCTATCTCAAGAGACCGCTCCTGCCTGTGCCACTGCTAACCTCTAGACTTCCACCAGATCCTGCCTCATCTACTCCTTTTCTGTAACCCACCAGATATAGTCTGGATTGAAAACCATCGCACAAGCCTAGTCTGGCCTTCCCTGAGTCCATGGCAAAGGTGCTCTAGTCTTCAACAAGGATCCTCTCCACCTATCTACCAAACGACAAGATTGCCCCATGTTAAAATCAAACCTTTCGGACCAACACGCACTGTATCTGGGGGACACAGAATCTGAAACTCCGAAACTGGTGAGTGGAGGGGCAGCCGAAGCCACATCCACATTGATGCTTCTTGGGCAAGAGAGGGCAACCTGTGATCTGGGTCAGTTTGGATCCAGGTCACCAGTCGATACCTCCGGGGACTGAGAGTGGCAATTATTGAACCCCCTGCAATGCCTCTTCCCTGCTCTGCAGAGGCACCCGGCAGTGGCATCTGCCCCAAGCACTGGCCTCCCTGCTTGACTGAAGTCTCAATGGTTGCCCCAAGCATGAGCTTCCATGCTCAGTGACTGAAACAGCACAGGTGGGCTTCCCAGAGATGCAGCTGCAGCAAGGCAGCAGCTAGTCCCCATGGCTCAAACGCCAAAGGTGGGCAGAGCTGCAACTGCAGCAGGGATGCAACCACATCAGGCAGGAACCTCCTTGCTCTGTGACTGAGACTGCAGGGGCAGCTACACCGAGTACAGGCCTCCCGCCCAGCAGCCAAACAATAGACACCAGTGAGCTGATAGATCTCCTACACTCTCATTTGCCCCCGAATTACAAATCTGAGAGTAGAGAACAGGGGGAACACCTGTGCTTTCCAATTAGGCTTGCGAGCAATTACGCCTTTAAGTGAGGGCTTGCAGAGCCCCAGATCCAGGGTTCCTCTACAAAGCAGCCAGACATCAGATCCCTCCCACCCACAACCCCACTGTGGGCAACATAGGGATCCTTGGGACAGCATTCTCAATATTGAAGCCCTTGTTCTGTGGGTCTACCAGTGGAATCCAAGCAAACAATTCCTGGAGCCCAGACAGATCTGACCAAACTGAGCAGGGCACAGGGGTCTTTTACAAGACAGTTTCTCCAACCAAGGACCATGTATGGATATGGCCTAGAACCCCTGCTCAGATGCGGCCCATGGTAGCTCAGTGTCCAACTGAAAACCCTAGTAAGGGGAACAGGGACTGTTTCTGTTATGAACTCGATGGCTGGCTCTTTGACCCTGCCCCATACACGCCAGGGAGTAACAGCCTGGCTAGATTCCAGGGGAGGACATTGCAGCCAGCCCTGAGGGGTCCACTGGACTTGTCGGTGGACTTGGAGGGGGCAGGGAGGAGATGAGGGAGGAATGGGGAGAGTGCGAGGGAATGAGGGAGGGGGCTACGCCTGGGATGCAAAGTACCTAACCTGTGATTGATATAAAAATAAATAAATTACATTAAAAAACCATAAAGGATACTTATATTTCCACAGATCTCAAACATTTCAGAATTTTTTATACTAGCAAAAGTTCATTTTGCTAGTATAATATTAAAATGAAGCTTAGAGCTTCTTAGTAGTGTTAGTAGAAATCTATTCTCTCTTAAATTTCAAGTGTTACTTGCTAAAATGAATGTTGTTACAAATAGATTAACATTCAGAAACCATTCAGTATTGTCTGTTTTCTGACACTGACTCATGAAATTCCTAATTCATCTTTCATTTGGTTTTGGCTATCCAGTCACATCACTGTCTGAAAAATAGATAATTAGGTGATGTCTTCCTGTCACCAGGAAAAGGAAATGATCAACTTGAAAACAAATGTTTACATTCTAACTGTTACAATGTTTTTAAACCCTCCATTGTTAATTGTTTTAAATGTGTATAAGAAAAGTGATATAGGTCCATCTTATGAATCCATTTGTCTGTATTAAAGACATAATAAATTAGAAAAAAACAACTTAAGGAAATCAAGGGGATTCAAATCAGAAAGGAAGAAGTCAAAGTATCAATATTTGCAGATGACATGGTAGTATACATGGGCATCCCCAAAAATTCAACCAGAGTACTCCTTCAGCTGATAAGCACCTTCGGCAAACTGGCTGGATATAAAATTAACTCAAAAATATCAGAAGCCCTCCTGTATACCAAAGACAAAAGGGCTGAGCAAGAAATTAAGGAAACAACACCCTTCACAATAGCCACCAATAACATAACTTGAAAAACTTCAAGTCTCTGAAGAAAGAAACTGAAGAAGATATCAGAAGATGGAAAGATCTTCCATGCTCATGGATTGGTAAGATTAACATAGTGAATATGGCCATTCTGCCAAAAGCAATCTACAGATTCAATGTAATTCCCATGAAAATTCCAACACAACTTTTATAGACCTTGAGAAAAAAAATCATCAACTTCATATGGAGAAACAAAAAACCCAGAATATCCAAAACTGTCTTGTACAACAACAGATCATCTGGAGGTATCTCCATCCCTGATCTCAAGCTGTACTACAGAGCAATAGTAATAAAAACTGCATGGTATTGGCATAGACACAGAATGGTGGATCAATGGAACCAAACAGAAGACCCGGAAATGAACCCAAACACATATGGATACTTGATTTTTGACAAATAAGCCAAAAGCATTCAATGGAAAAAACACAGCATCTCCAACAAATGGTACTGGTCCAACTGGATGTTACATGCAGAAAAATGAAAATAGATCCATATTTATCACCCTGAACAAAATTAAAGCCCAAATAGATCAAAAACCTTAACATAAAATCAGACACACTAAATCAGTTAGAAGAAAAAGTGGGGAAGAGCCTGGAACTCATTGGCACAGGAGACTACTTCCTGAACAGAACACCAACAGCACAAGCTCTAAGAGCAAAAATTGATAAATGAGACTTCATGAAACTGAAAAGCTTCTGTAAAGCAAAAGATACTGTTGTCAGAACAAAAGGACAGCCTACAGACTGGGAAAGGATCTTCACCAACCCTATATCTAACAGAGGGATGATTTCCAGACTATATAAATAACTAAAGACATTAAAAAGCAACAAATCAAGCAATTCGATTAAAAACTGGGGTATGGAGACAAACAGAGAATTCTCTGTAGAGGAATACAGAATTGCAGAGAAACACTTAAAGAAATGTTCTACATCTTTAGCCATCAGAGAGATGCAAATCAAAAAGACCCTGAGATTTCACCTTACACACAGCAAAATGGCTAAAATAAAAAACTCAAGTGACAACACATGCTGGAGAGGTTGTAGAGAAAGGAGAACCCTCCTCCATTGCTGGTGGGAAAGTAAACTTGTACAAGCACTTTCGAAATCAATCTGGCACTTTCTCAGACAATTAGGAATAGTATTTCCTCATGATCCAGCTATACCACTCCTAGGCATATATCCAAAAGATGCTCAAGTATACAATAAGGACATTTGTTTAACCATGTTTGTAGCACCTTTATTCTTAATAGCCAGAACCTGGAAATAACCCAGATGTCCCTCTACAGAGAAATGGATACAGAACTTGCGGTACATTTACACAATGGAATACTGCTCAGCAATTAAAAACAAGGACATCATGAACTTTGCAGGCAAATGGTGGGACCTAGAAAAGATCATCATGAGTGAGGTATTCCAGAAGCAGGAAGATACACATGGTATATATTCACTTACAAGTGGGTACTAGACCTATAAGATAGGATAAACATACTAAAATCTATACACCTAAAGAAGATAAACAAAAAAGAGGATCCGGGCTAAGATGATCACTCCTCACCTAGAAAGACAAATGGAATGGATATTGGAAATAGGAGAAAGCACGTAACAGGATAGGAGCCTACCAAAGAGGGCCCCTGAAAGATTCTTCCTAGCAATATATCAAAACAGATGTTGAGACTCATAAGCAAACCTTTGGCAGAGTGCAGGGAATCATACGAAAAAAGGGGGAGTTGGTATGACCTGCAGAGGACAGGATCTCCACAAGGATCAAATATATCTAGACCCAGGGGTCTTTTCTGAGACTGTTTCTCCAACGAGGACCATGAATGGATATAACCTCGAACCCCTGCCCAGATATAGCCCATCATACGTCAGTATCCATGTGGGTTCCCTAGTTAGGGGAACAGGGACTGTCTCAGACATAAACTCAATGGCTGGCTCTTTGACCTCCCACCCTCGAGGGAGGAGCAGCCTTGCTAGGCCACAGAAGAGGATATTGTAGCCAGCCCTGAAGAGATCTGATAAGATAGGATTAGATGGAAGGGGAGGAGGACCACCCTCATCAGTGGACTTAGAGAAGGGCAAGAAGGAGATGAGGGTGGGAGGATGGGATTGAGAGGGAATGAGGGAGGGGGCTACAGCTGGGATACAGAGTAAATAAACTGTGATTAATATAAAAATAATAAATAAATAAATAAAGATTAGCTTTCACATAGAAGGAAATTAAATGTGAAGAAGTCAAATGTGGGGTGCAACATTGAGAAAGGTTCAAATTTAGAACCCTGACTCCTAATATTGAGAATTTACAGTAAGATGTCAGAAGCTTAAGTGTGGCTATGCATGAGTGAATTGTAAGCATGTTTTTTTACTACAAAGAAATCTATGGTTTAGAAAAGTGGACTTAGGGAGGGGTTTAGCGTAAGAAGAGGGAGGGTGGGATTAGGAAGAGACAAGTGAGGGGAAGACAGCCAGAATACAAATTGAATAAATTACAATAAATGATAATTTAAAAATTAAAAACAAAACAAAAGAATCAAGATTGCAAGCAAATATACTTATAATTCTGTATCTAATATATTTGAGTATTATGATAAAAATGTTTAACATTTTACCAAAGAATCAGGAGACAAGAGACTTTGAGGAAGGAAGAAATAGGGTTTCAAAGAGACCAATATAAAAGAGCCTCTATGTACCACAATTTCTGTATCCACTCCTCAGTTGACGGGCATCTGGATTGTTTCCAGCTTCTGGCTATTACAAATAAAGCTGATACAAACATGGTTGAACAAATGTCTTTATTGTGTATTTGAGACCTTTTGGATATATGCCTAGGAGTGGTATAGCTGGATCTTGAGGAAGCACTATTCCTAGTTGTCTGAGGAAGTGCCAGATTGATTTCCAGAGTAGCTGTACAAGTTGACATTCCCACCAGCAATGGAGGAGGGTTCCCCTTTCTCCACAACCTCTCCAGCATGTGTTATCACTTGAGTTTTTGATCTTGGCCATTCTGATGGGTGTAAGGTGAAATCTCGGGGTCGTTTTGATTTGCATTTCCCTGATGGCTAATGACGCTGAGCATTTCTTTAAGAGTTTCTCTGCCATTCGATATTCCTCTATCGAGAATTCTCTGTTTAGCTCTGTTCCCTGTTTTTTAATTGGATAACTTGATTTGTTGCTTTTCAACTTCTGTAGTTCTTTATATGTGCTGGATATTAGTCCTCTGTCAGATAAAGGGTTGGTGAAGATTCTTTCCCAATCTGTAGGCAGTTGTTTTGTTTTGATGACAGTGTCCTTCTCTTTATAGTAGGTTTTCAGTTTCATGAGTCCCACTTATTGATTGTTGCTCTTAGAGCCTGTGCTGTTGGTGTTCTGTTCAGGAAGTTGTCTCCTATAATGGAATATTACTCAGCAATAAAAAAAAAACAAGGATATCATGAAATTTGCAGGAAAATGGTGGGAACTGGAAAGGATTATCCTGAGTGAGCTATCCCAGAAGCAGAAAGACACACATGGTATATACTCACTCATATAGACATATAAAATAGGATAAACCTACTAAAATCTGTACACCTAAAGAAACTAATCAGGAGGGAAGACTCTGGCTAAAATGCTCAATCCCCAGCCAGAAAGGCAAAGCACATTGACATCAGAAGAAAACAGGAAACAAGCTAGGAACCTGTCACAGAGGACCCCTGGAAAGGCTCTGCCCTGCAGAATATCAAAGCAGAAATCTGAGCACAGGAGTCTTTCCTGAGACTGATACTCCAACCAAGTACCATGCATGGATAAAACCTAGAACCTCTGCATAGATGTAGCCTATGGCAGTTCAGGGTCCAAGTGGGTTTCATAATAATGGGAACAGGGACTGCCTCTGACATGAACTGATTGGCCTGCTCTTTGATCACCTCACCCTGATGGGGGAGCAGCCTTACCAGGCCACAGAGGAAGACAATGCAACCACTCCTGATCAGAGCTGATAGACTAGGATCAGAAGGAAAGAAAGGAAGTCCTCCCCTATCAGTGGACTTGGGGAGGAGCATGTGTGGAGAAGGAGGAGGGAAGGTGCTATTGGGAGGGAAGGAAGGAGGGGTTTATGGGGGGATACAAAATGAATAAAGTGTAATTAATAAAAATTAAAATAAAAATTAAAAAATAAATAAAATAAAAGGGCCTCTAATGAATATTGTTTTCCAAATCTTTGGGAATTAAAAAATGTCATCATAAGCATTTGTGTTAGTATATACATGCATGGTAATAAAATCTCTGCATGAAACTTCTAGCTATATTAAAGAGATATTATCTGTACACAATTATTTGCTTATTTTAATATAAAACCCAACTAAGTTCAGGAGATGAGGGAGGGAGTGGGAGGGTGGGAGGGAATGGGGGAGGGGGCTACGCCTGGGATTCAAAGTACCCAACCTGTGATTGAGAGAAAAATAAATAAATTAATAAAAAAAAAGAATAAAAAAAAAAAGAAAGTTCTACTTGACTTTATAAAAGCCCAATAAAACAAAAATGGAGGTTAAGTCACATAGTATTATGTTACAAAAACATATTCATGTTTTTATTTTTAAGATAGCAGTAAATGTGATCATTATCTTCAAAAATCCAAATTGTCCATTAAAATACAAATTTAGCATAGGTGGTTTTGCCCCTGACAGTTCATAATAATGATTAGCATGAAATCAAAGTAGAAAAACATGCTAGATCAGGAGATGGAAGCACAGAGAGCTAAAGAGTCTCAAAAAGGGGTTTACAAAAAGGAACAGTGAGCTATTCCTAAGCTGTTACTGGTCATTTTTTGTGGAAATTAAAATATTCATCATGCAATACAAATAATATAATCTCAAGGGAATAGAAGGAAAACCAACATACATGAGGAAGTGCAAAGTACATGAATCCCATTATTGTCTAACTCATGGACCATCCAGAGATGTCAGTGAGGAACCATCAGACCTGCACAGGCTCAAACCACAAAAATATCTCAACATTGAGAAAGGGAAGTGAACACAAATTTCTACCTCTAACCAAGAAGTTGCAATTTATACCTGCTGGAAAAGGGAGAATCAGTTTGCTCCAATAAGAGTCTGAAATTTTAAAAAGGTTATTTTAAATATTATTTTAATTAATCAACAATAATCAGCATCAAGTACACATAAAATTATCACTAGCAAACCAATATTTTAAATTCATGCTTTTTAGATCCCATCACTTTACAAATATTTGCTTATTCAGAAAAAATTAGTTGTGACAACAGACATATAAGACAGAAAAATATAAATATGGATAGTAGCCTGACTTTAAATTTCTACTGAAATAGCTGTATTCAAGTAATATCCAACTCTGCATTAAAGTTGATATTTTTATCTCTAGAGCAAAAAAAAATGGTGACTGAGATTTCATGTATATCCTCTGTGTGTAAAATTCAGTGATATATTTAATTATTAACAGAAGTCACTTTTTTCCTCCAGAGTTTCTTTATTGCATTTTTAACCTCAGCATTCCTAAGGGTATAAATTAAAGGATTCAGCATTGGAGCCACCATAGTATAAAAGACAGCAACACCCTTATCAAGTGGCAGAGTGGTCACTGGGCGTAAATACACAAATGTGCAAGGAATAAAGAATAAAACTACTACTATGATGTGAGACACACAGGTGGAGAGAGCTTTGCGCCTGCCCTCCAAGCTATAGTTCTTTAGAGAGCGCAAGATGATTACATAGGATCCCACCAAGAGGAGGAAGTTAAATAAGCAGATGAACCCACTGTTGGCAGCAACAAAGAGACCAAGGGTATGTGTGTCCGTGCATACAAGTTCCAACAATGGGTACAAGTCACACATGAAATGGTCTATGATATTAGGACCACAGAAGGGCAGCCAGACTGTAAAAAGGATCTGAATAGTTGCATGGAGAAATCCTCCGGTCCAGGCCACTCCCACCAGGAGAATGCAGAGCTTGTGGCTCATGATGGTCATATAATGCAAAGGTTTGCAGATGGCCACATAGCGGTCATAGGCCATCACTGTCAAGAGGATGATCTCAGTAGCACCAAAAATGTGTTCTGCATAGACTTGAGCCATGCATCCATTAAAGGAGATGACTTTTTTCTCTTGAAGGGAGTCCACAATCAGCTTTGGAGCTGAAGAAGAAGTGTAAATTGTATCTATCAAAGAAAGATGGCTCAGGAAGAAGTACATTGGGGAACTCAGAGTCTGGCTGTTGATGATGATGACCACAATAAGCAGGTTGCCTGAAATTGTTATCATATACAGAACCAAAAATGTCACGAACACTACTTTCTGCATTTGGGGGTTCTGTGTAAGACCTGTCAAAATGAATTCAGTCACATTCCTTTTATTCTCCATTTGTGTGGTATGGCTATTTTTTTTTTCAAAATCCAAATGTAAGTATTTTTTTCTTTAGGAAAAAAAAGAAAAGAGAAAATCATAAAGTGATAAAAATAGCCCCAAATTCTAATCTTAAGAATTCTACCACGTCACAGATGAGACCTAGTCTTCCCAAACCCTAACTTTTGCTTAATTGACTTTCCTAGTTTTTATTTTTCTTTAGTTCAAAAAAATTCTTAAAAGTCATAGAATACCCCAAAGGAAGTATCTCATTACTTACAATTATAGGAACAATTGCAAACTTTCCTTTTACAATAATGGAACACAATGATTAATCCAAAAATTTTAGAGATTAGCAGATAGATAGATATGTAAGCATGTAAATTACAACCATAAAATAGTCCTTAAACTCTAATTATAGCTATATAAATGTAACAGAAGGAAAATTAATTATAACAATTATGTAAGTAG
Source organism: Pachyuromys duprasi (assembly GCA_028658305.1). Classification (NCBI taxonomy): domain Eukaryota; kingdom Metazoa; phylum Chordata; class Mammalia; order Rodentia; family Muridae; genus Pachyuromys; species Pachyuromys duprasi. The sequence goes on from CM053752.1 coordinate 58,250,732, forward strand.
TATTTGAAGATTCTACTCTTTGCATGTGTATTTCAGGAATAAAATTAAAGTTTGAAGTTTTCACATAAAATTTAAATAGACTGTGAATCACTGATGTTAAAACACAAATATATTTATTCCCTTCAAATCTTTACAGAAAGGAATGGAAATGAAGGAAATGTTAAGTGAAATAAGTCAATGTCAATATCGCATATACTCTATCATAGGTGGATTCTAAAACCAGCATCAGTCTAACGGTATAACTAGAACTGGAAAATGGGGAGTTCAAGAACAGGTACCAACCAAACACAGTACTGGCACATGCTCCACAACACAGTTAGATGACTGCAGTTCAAATAAGCTACATGTTTTATAAAGATCTGAGAGGAACTCAAAGTCTCCAAATATAAAGAGGTAACAATTAGAGGGCAATAGTAATTATCCTGGTTTGATCAGTATATACTGTGTATATGTGTTGAAAGTTTTATTTTGTTCCATTAATATGTGCAATTACTACATGTTAATCAAAAATAAGGTAGAATGTGAAGGAAGAGCTCTGTGATTAAGAGTGAATGCTGCTCCTGCAGAGGACCTCAGTTCAGCTCCTAGCACCCACATCAGGTGGTTCACAATCAAATACAACTCTGGCTCCAGATAATTCTGAATTTCTTCTTGTCACAGAAACCTGCACTCTCATGTGCACATACACACAAATCGACACACACACACACATTTTCAAAAAAAAGCATATCAATGCTCTATAGCCATTCAAAACACATATTGAAAATATGTACTTAATTAAAAGATTGAAGGCATTTACTTCAGATACAAGATTATGGGTGACTTGTTATTTCTTTCTTTAATTTTTCATCATTTTCCAAATTATCACAAATTGCATTACTAATTTTATAATCAGAACATAACTTTGATTTCTATATTTAGTCTTATCATTTAAAATATTAATATTTAAGCTGAGTAAAATATATCACAACAAATATAAGGGATTATACAATAACATATTGCGGAAATCTAAGAAGTAGCATCAGAATGTAACTAAAAGTTAATGGAGTATTCTCATAAAACTGTGGTTGTCAATTCATTAAATGAGCATAGGACAGGGGCAAGAATGGACATTAGTGAATGGGCACTCAGGACAGAGGATAAGAGTGTCCTGACCACCCCACATAATACTTAGAATCACCCTGGATGTCATGTTTACTCTACAGTCAAATATAGGCTCTCATTTGAACTAACCCCACTAACTAACAATGTATTTGAGCAGTAAATAATTCAAGCCTGAATAATCAACCTGAGTCCACTTAATACAAAATCTGTTTCATTTACTTGATGAAAAACGCAGATGTCACTCAAGATTCATAATATTACTTAAAGCTGTTTTGTCATTGTCAGTTTCTTTTTCTTCCTGAACTTTAAATTACTTTTTTTAAAAAACATCTTTTTCTGCCATACCAGAACTGGGAAGGGTGAGATGAATTGTCCCCATCACATGTTGTCATGATACACACTGAAGTATGTGGGGAAGATGTCTTTCTAAGTGGCTTCAAGAATACCTCACTGACACATGGTCCTTACAGCTCTAAACCAGATATTACAGCCTCCATTCTAAATAGCCCAAAGTATCAGAGAATCTGCCCAGGAACAAGAACCCCTGAGAATAAAAGAGAGTGCATTTCTAATTGCTAACTCTTCTCTAGAGGAATTAATCCTTAGGATAACAAAGACTGGACTAATATGTTTTCATAACACTCAAATATCTGTGCCAGTCATATTTTATGATCAAAAATGCATATAAACTCCAAACCTTGAATATCTATCATTACTTCAGTTAATAGTTCCATTTCCTGCAAATTTTCAAGTAATCTGAATAAATTTTAATTCTCTTTTGAAACATTCAGATTCCTCCTTTGTCCTAACATCATGCAGACACAAAGACAAACTGAACAACTCTCCATATGACAAAACTGATGTCTGTGGTGCTCCATGGAAGATTAAATGAATAAATGTTTCATTCCCTGCATTGATTCGAAGTCTAATAGCATACCCTGTGGCATTTGCAGAGGATCAAGGAGAGATCGATCTTTCATAAAAGATGTAATAGAAAGGCAAGGATATAAATGGACAGCCTCATCCCACACTAACAAAACCAGGTCACTTATCTAAATTCCCATGCTAAGATATTTGGATATGAAGCTTTTGCTGTGCTTTGCTTTTCCACATTTGTGGCAGCATAGTGAGGATTACATGCCCTGCACAGGCTGCCCGTGGTACAACCTTACCCTGAGAACTGGCAGTGAGAGCACTTGGCACCGTACAAAGTGATTTGTGTGTAGTGTAGTATTTCACCCATTCCTCACAATAGTGTAAAAGGGTTTGGGCATGGTAAGACTAGAAATGGACTTTTGCAGTGACTTGAGTTGCCAAGGTTGGTTGGTAACATGTGAGGGCGTCCCTTTCTCTGAAAATAATATGAGAGGGGAAAAAAAGAAGGGGGCATAAGGGTGGGATTGAGAGGAGTGAAGGGAGGGGCCTGAGAGCAGGCTGTAAAGTGATTAAATAAATAATAAATGAAAAAATTAACCTGCATGTGTATCCATATTTACAGCTTAAAGAAACAAACACTTTTGCAAATTCTCCTAAAACATCTGAAAATGTTCAAAAAGTATTATTTTGATGATTTTTATAGCAAACTTCCTGACATGAGATTGAAAATGCAGTAAGTAAGATTAAAAATCAGAATTCTGGGCAACTTACTGTGGCTAGTGTTGCAACTGAATGGCCAGAATCTTCAGAAACACAGAGTGATCATCACACACAGCTATTCAAACAGTGTTTCGTGTAACATATGTGTCCCAAATCCACATGACTAAACAATACTTTGGAAGACAGGGACTGTCAAATGCCACAAAATACAAATGCATTAACTAGTTCTTTTAAATCTTGATGGTTTTGTAAAGGCTGTCAAAAGAAAAGATAGAGTCACTAACGCTGATGAATTAGACACTCAAAGTTCTCCCTACTAAAATGAGCCTTCCTCACCTTACATCAAGTTACAAAGCAAGACACAAATACGCCTACAGTTTAAAAGAACAGAACCACGTATGGAAAGAAAGGCTGCTGAGTAATTCATTAAATTATAAGTCTGTCTCACCTTTGACCTCCAAGGAATTAATTATTTCTGCTTTTTGAAGAGTTTATCTTAGGGACAGATACTTAGAAGTTCATATCTCTAAACAATTCACTGATTAGTCCTTTTCTGGCAGATGAGACTAATTTATTAAAAGCCCATATCTCTGGTCTGGATTGCTGTGATGAAGTACATATTTCATAAGCCCTTGAGGACCATGACTGGGACTGGGAGGGCTCTCAGTACTATATAGATAACAACCTGGGGTTTTGCTCACTCTGTGTCCCTGAAGAATATCTCTTGCAGTCTGAGGTCATGTACAAGATGGAGACACTTAATCCCCTAACTGTACTAGAACGCATGAGTACTCTGTCCCTAGGAATGAGTTTTGGAAACGGATATAGTTTTAAGTAGTATGATATCTAGAAGATAAAATCCTACTGTTTAGCCTCCCTGTGTAGTATGAAAAAAGATATTCACTAACCCTACATCTGACAGAGGGCTCATATTCAAAATATATAAAGAATTCGAGAAATTAGACATCAACAAAATAAATAACCCAATAAAAAATGGCTGGCCCACCTGGGACACAGCCAACAGAGGTAAGATGTGTTCTTTCCTAAGCTCTATTGTCAGGATTTGGGCTCTGCCTTTCTTCCTAAGGAGACCTGTGGGGCCCAAAGAACAGTAAGGGCCACCTGGAGCACAGCCAGCAGTGGTGAGATGCACACTGTCCCCTGATCTCCATGGCTCTGCCTCCCTCTGGAGGAAGCCTTCTGATCTTCAGGAACACCCAGGCTAGACTACTCTTTGCCATTCCCCTGCCTGCTGGGTCTACCTGGGGCACAGTCAACAGAGGTGAGCTGTATGCTGTCCCCAGAGCTTCATTGTTAGGCTCATGGCTCTTCCTGCCTTCCTGGGGAGGCCTGCAAAACCCCAGGAACATTCAGGTATACCTAAGGCATAGCTATCAGAGGTGAGCAGCATGCTTTCTCCTGAGCTCCATTGTCAGGCTTGAGGCTATGGATGCCTCCAAAGCAGTCCTGCCAGCATAAGAAACGTCCATCCCTGGTCCAGCAAACACCAGGGATGACCAGATAGCTACAAGCCAGCATAAGAACACATTCAACAAGAGCCAGGAAATATAGCACGACCAGGGCTTAGCTATTCTACTACAAAAAGCTCTGGGTATCCTAACACAGCCAAAGCACAAAAAGATAACCTTAAATCCAATGTCATAAAAATGATAGAGGCCTTTAAGGAGGAAATGAATAAACCCCTTAAAGAAATATATGAAAATACAATCAAACAAGAGAAGGAAATGAATAAAACTGTTCAAGACCTAAAAATGGAAATAGAATCAATAAAGAAAAGACAAACTGAAGAAATCCTGGAATGGAATACCTAGAGAATATAATAAGAACTAAAGATGCAAGTATCACCAACAGAACACAAGAGCTAGAAGAGAGACTCTCAAGTGTGGAAGATCTGATGGAAGAAATTGATACATTGGTCAAAGAAAATATTAAATCTAAAAATCCCTGACACAAATAATCCAAGAAACCTGAGACACTCTGAAAAGACCAAACCTAAGAATAGAACAGACTCCCAGCTCCAAGTCCCAGAAAATATTTTCTTTTTTTCCATCTTGGTAGATAATTTTTAATTTATTACAATTTATTTACCTTGTATTCTAACTGTAGCCCCCTCCCTCCTTCCCTCACAATCCTGTCCTCCAGCTCTCTTCTCCCATGGCCCTCACCCAGTACACTGATAGAGGAAGTCCTCCTCTCATTCCTATGACCCTAGCCTATCAGGTCTCATCAGGACTGGCTGCATTGTCTTCCTCTGTGGCCTGGTAAGGCTGCTCTCCCATCGGGAGGTGGTGACCAAAGAGCCAGCCACTGAGTTCATGTCAGAGACAGTCCCTGTTCCCATTACTATGGAACCCACTTGGATACTGAGCTGCTATGGGCTACATCTGTGCAGCGTTCTAGGTTATCTCCATGAATGGTCCTTGGTTGGAATATCAGTCACAGAAAAGACCCCTGTACCCAGATTTCTTGGTTCTGTTGCTCTCCTTGTGGAGTTCCTGTCCCCTCCAGATCTTTCTATCCACCCCCCCCTTCTTTCATAAGATTCCCTTCACTCTGCCCAAAGTTTGGCTATGAGTCTCCACATCTGCTTTAATACCCTAATGGGTAGTCTTTCAGAGGCCCTCTTTGGTAGACTCCTGTCCTGTTCCCTGTTTTCTCTCTCTCTCTTCCAATGTCTATCCCATTTGCCTTTCTGAATGAGGATTGATCATCTCATCCAGGGTCCTCCTTCTTGCTTAGCTTCTTTTTCTTCTAATAGATTTAGTATATCTAGTTTTATGTTGAAGTCTTTGATCCACTTGGACTTTAGTTTTGTTCAGGGTAATAAATATGGATCTATTGCCACTTTTCTACATGTAGCTATCAAGTTATAACAGCACCATTTGTTGGAGATGCTATCTTTTTCCATTGTACGGTTTTGGCTTTGTCAAAATTCAAGGGTCTGTAGGGGTGTGAGTTTATTTCTGAATCTTCAAGTTGATTCTGTTGATCTCCTAATCTGTTTGTGCACCACTACAATGCAGTTTTTATTAAGATTACTCTACAGTACAGCTTGAGATGAGGGATGGAGATACATCCAGAAGATCTTTTATTGTACAGGATTGTTTTAGCTATTCTAGATTTTTTTGGTTTTCCACATGAAATTCAGAATTTTTCTTTCAAGGTCTGTAAAGAATTGTGTTGGTATTTTGATGGAAATCGCATTGAATGTATAGATTGCTTTTGATAGGATAGCTAGTTTTACTATGTTGATCTTCCTTGTTACCTAGCTTCTTTAGGGCTGTTAATTGCAGTATGCTTATCCTGTATGATCTAGCTAATATCCACATACAGGTGAATATATACTTTGTGTGTCTTTTTGGGTCTGCCTTACTTCATTCAGGATGATCTTTCCAGATCCATCCATTTGCATATTTCATGATGTCCTTGTTTTTAAAGGCTGAATAGTATTCCATTGTGTAGATGTAACGTAGTTTCCTTATCTATTCTTCAGTTTAAGAGACATTTGGGTTGTTTCCAGTTTCTGGCTACTACAAGTAAGCCTATATTAACATAGTTGAGCAAATGTCCTTCTTGTATGGTGGAACATCTTATTGTTTGTAGTTTATTAATGTTAGATAAAAACACAATTATTTTAAAAAGAAAGAGGGACATGTGGTAGACATGAACATGTTTTCTTTACTTATTTTAATGCATTTATATTTTTATAAATTACACTTTGTATCCGCACTGTTGCCCCCTCCCTCATCACCTCCCAATCCCACCCTCCCTCCTTAATCTCCTCCCATACCCCTCCCCAAGTCCACAGAAAGGGGAGGTTCTCCTCCCCTTCCCACTGACCTTAGCTTATCAGGTCTCATCAGGAATGTCTACATTGTCTTCCTCTGTGTCCTGGTAGGGCTACTCCCCCATAATGGGGAGGTGATCAAAGAGCCAGACATTGAGTTCATGTCAGAGACAGTCCATGTTGCTGGTACTAGGGAACTCACTTGGAAACTGAGCTGCCATGGGCTACATCTGTGCAGGGGTTCTATGGATTCTAGGTTATGGTCCTTGGTTGGAGTATCAGTCTCAGAAAAGACCCTGTGCCCAGAATTTTTTTTAATCTGTTGCTCTCCTTCTGTAGCTCCTGTCCTCTCCAGGTCTTTATATCTCCCACTTCTTTTATAAGATTCTGTACACTCTGCCCATAGTTTGGCTATGTGTCTCAGCATCTCCTTTGATACCCTGTTGGGCAGTCTTT
>CM053752.1:58258195-58269193 GCA_028658305.1 Pachyuromys duprasi
CTGCATGAATTTTGTTTTGTCATGGAAAATTTTGTTTTCTCCATCTATGTTGATTGAAAGCTTCGCTGGGTATAGTAGTTTTGGTTGGCATCTGTGTTCCCTTAAAGACTGCATGACTTCTGCCCAAGCCCTTCTGGCTTTCATAGTTTCTGATGAGAAGTCTGGTGTGATTCTGATCGGTCTACCTTCATATGTTACTTGACCCTTTTCCCTTGCTGCCTTTAATATTTTTTCTTTGTTTTGTAGGTTTATTGTTTTGACTATGATGTGACGAGAGGTATTTCTTTTCTGATCTAGTCTATTTGGTGTTCTGTAGGCTTCTTGTATGTTGATGGCCATTTCTTTTTTTAAGTTGGGAAAATTTTCTTCTATGATTTTCTTAAAAATATTTTCCGGTCCTTGGAGCCTAGAGTCTTCTTTTTCATCTATTCCAATTATTCTTATGTTCGTCTTTTGATGGCATCCTTAATTTTTTGGATGTTTTGTGTTTGGGATTTTTCTGATTTTCTATTTTCGTTGAGTGAGGAATCCATTTCCGCCAGCGTATCCTCTGCTCCTGAGATTCTTTCTTCCATCTCTTGTATTTTGTTGGTGATTCTTACCTTTGTGGTTCCTGATCTTTTCTCTATGTTCTCCAGTTCCAGGTTCTTCACCCTTTGTGTCTTCTTTATAGATTCTAATTCTGTTTTCATGCTTTGTACTGTTTCCTTCAACTGATTTACTGTGTCTCCTATTTTGGTTGTTTCCTCTCTGTTTAATCTTTGATTGTTTCTTTATGTGGGCAGTTAATTTCTTCTCCATTTCTTTGAGGGCCTTGTTCAGTTCCTGTTTTTGTCTCTCCTTTTGTTCCTCCAATATCTGCATAATCAAAGCTTGAACATAATTTTCCTGTGTCTCTGCTGAATTAAAATCTCCACTGCTTTTGGGTGTTTCTGGTGGGGCCATGGTGTCCTGATTTTTGTTGGGTGACTTCTTTCACCGATTTCTGGGCATTTGTTTATATATAATCAAGAAGCTATTTGTGCTTTAAGTCTGAACTTCAGTCTGGAACTGTCAATCTCTTGTGTCAGGAGTATTCTTCAAGAAGATCAGGAATTTCCAGTGGTTTGTTAGTGTGTTTTTTTCTCAGTTTAACTCCGTTGTGGGCTCAGTGTGCCTGGCTTCGTGCTCTCTGCTAGAATCGTGAGCACTGCAGGCTGGTCATCCCTCTGGTCTGGAGGCTTTACTCATCACTCTGTGCTAGAGGCTGAGTGTCCTCTGCCCTGAGCTTGCTGCTAAGGGCTCTCCCCTGGACTGGGGATTTGACGCCACCTTTTGGGCTAGGGGCTGTGCACCAAGGTCTGAGATGACATTTGGGGCACACACAGTTGGTTTGGGTTGGTTGCAGGCGTTGCCGAGCAGTGTGCACCCTCCGTATGCAGGCCTGTCTGAAATGGTGCCCGAGGCCTTCTCTGTCTGGCCTGTGGACACACACATGGACTGAGGTTTTTGCTGGTGGACCCGAGCAGTGTGTGCCCTGCAGTGTGCAGTCTGGTCAAAATGGTCCCCTGACCCTCTTAGTCTGAGGTGGTTCCGGCAGAGGTGATAGGTGTGCGCCTGCTGTATGCCTGCCATTTGAAACAGAACCTGGGTCTTTCCCAGACTGGCCTGCGGACTCACACAGGGACTGAGGTTTTTGCTGGTGGTCCCAAGCAGTGTGTGCCTGCAGTGTTCAGGTCAGTCAATACGGTACTCGGTTTCTCCTCAGTCTGCCCAGGAGACTGTGAGACCCAGTCTAGTATGGAGGCTGCGGGCGCCCCGTGTGGCTGCTTGCTCAGAGCAGAGCTGTGAGCCGCTGGTCACCTGGAAATTTTTCCTGGGAATAATTGGGTGTCCCTAGGATTTTCCCACGTGATTTTCTCACCGTAGGAGTTCCGCTCACCTGGCAATCACAAATTCTGGCGTTTTAGGTCCCAGAGTTCAGTCTCCTGGTCGCTGTGTTGTTTCTGCTGTCCTACTCCTCAGACACAGTGTCCTCTAGTGGCAGCCATCTTGGATCCAACCTATTTTTATTTTTTAATTAATCTTTTATTAGAATTTATTCACTTTGTATCCCAGCTTTAGCCCCCTTTTTCTGCCCCTCCCAATCCTGCCCTCCCTCCCTCTTTTCCTCCCTCGCCCCTCCTCCAGTTCACTGATAGGGGAGGTTCTCCTCCCTTTCCATCTGACCCTAGCTTATCTGGTCTCATCATGCAGGACAGGCTGCATCGTCTTCTTCTGTAGCCTAGTAAGGCTGCCTTCCCTCAGGGGGAGGAGATCAAAGAGACAGCCACTGAGTTCATGTCAGAGACAGTCCCTGTTCCCCTTAATAGGGAACTCACTCAGAGACTGAGCTGCCATGGGCTACATCTGTCCAATGAATGGTCCTTGGTTGGAGTATCAGTCTCAGAAAAGACCCCTGGGCCCAGATTTCTCCCTGTGGAGCTCTTGTCCCCTCCAGGTCTTTCTCTCTCTGCTCCTTTTATAAAATTCCTTGCACTCTGCCCAAAGTTTGGCAATGAGTCTCAGCATCTATTTTGATACCCTGCTGGGCAGAATCTTTCAGAAGCCCTCTGTGGGAGGCTTCTGTCCTGTTCCTTGGTTCTATCCCCTCTTCCAGTGTCTATCCTGTTTGCCTTTCTGAATGAGGATTGAGCATCTTATCCATCCCTAAATTTGTTGATGAATTTTATATTAAATTATTGTTGAATTTTCAATAAATGATTTTTTACAAGTCTTTTCCACATATTTTTATCATGATTTTCTTCTCCATTTTCTCCTAAAACCTTCTCCCCTCCATCTCAACTTCATGTTCTCTCTTTCTTTTCCCTCTCAACCTTCTAAAAGTGAAACAAAGCAAAATCAAACTTCAAAACAAACAAAAAACCAAAAAGACATAAAATTCCTAGCCAACAAAATAAACCTGCTTTACATATACAAGCAATACAAAGGCATACCTATAGTGTTACTTTATGCTGGCAAACTACTCTTGGGAATGAGGCCAGTCCTTGAGTTTAGTTGATGTACTCAGTGACACTCCACTGGAAGTACTGTTCTTTTTTAGCTTCTTATTTAGGCATGGGACTTTGTGTCTGTTTTCTCTTTTCAGTACTGGTATTTTGATTGGCTTGAATCTGTGCAGGTTGCGTACAGACTGTTATAGTCTCTGTGAATTGATGCATGTGTTAGTGTTTGAAAAACACTGTTTCCTTGAAGTCATCCACAACCTCTGTCTTTTACAGTTTTCCTACCTCTTCTTCTGCATTGGTCTCTGAGCCTTGAAGTATGCATTAGGTGAAGATATTCCATTTAGGACAAATGTGGCATACTTAGTCCTAAATATTTTTCTTAATATAATTGTTTTGGTGGACTTCTTTAGGTTTCCTGCCTACTAATTCTTTATTTTCATATGTATTAGAAAAATCTCTTCAATTCATAGTTTTTCCATACTTTCACTAATTTTTTAAATAGAAATTCTAATTTATTTAAACTTATTTTGAAATATTCTCTTTAAATGTTTTAAAAATAAATTTACTAAGATACTCATAATCTGTGATGTACTCATGTTGTTTTGAAAAGTATAAGCATTATATAGTTATAATTTGACTAAATTTTTATTTTTTTTATCTCTCATAGTATTTATTTTTGTGTGGTAAGAAACCCATGATCTACTTTCTATGCCTTGTTAATTGGGGTATTTTTTCTTATTATTTTAATAATTGTCCTTTTTTGGTTTCTCTAAAAGTAATTCCTAGTTTGATGATGTACCATATTTTTTATATTTTATTTTATATTCTTGTAGCTATTGCTCTAAGTCATTTAATTTGATGAATTAACCTTTTCCTAATTTAATACTTTGTTATTAAATGGCAGTGAAGTAGGTTTTAAAAAGCAATAAATTATTTCCCATTAAATAATTTTATATAATAACATTTCAACAAAGACATTTGCTCAGCTTTGTTCATAGCAGCTTTATTCATAATAGCCAGAATCTTGAAACAGCCTAGATGTCCTTCAACTGAAGAATGAATACAGAAATTGTGGTACATTTACACAATGGAATATTACTCAGCAACTGAAAACAAGGAAGTCATGAAATTTGCAGGAAAAGGGATGGTACTAGAGAGGATCATCCTGAGTGAAACAACCCAGGAGCAGAAAGACACACATGGTATATACTCACGTATAAGTGGCTATTAGCCATATAACAGAATAAATATACTAAACTCTATAGTCCTAAAAAAGCTAAACAACAAGGAGGACCCTAGGAATAAGGGGGAGATAGAAAGACCTGGAGGGGACAAGAACTACACAAGGAGACCAACAGAGCCAAAAATTCTGAACCCAACGGGGCCTGCAGAGACTGATGAATCAACCAAGGATCATGCATGAAGGGGACCTAGACCCCCTGCTCAGATGTAGTCCATGTGCAGCTCAGTCTCCATGTGGATCTCTGAGTGAGGGGAGATGGGGCTGCCTCTATCATGAACCTAGGTGTCCACTCCTTGATCACTTGCCCAGGTGATTCAGCCTTGCTAGGCTACAGAGGAAGAGGATCCAGGCAGTCCTGATGAGACTTGTTAGGTTAGGGTCAGATATTAGGGGAGGAAGACCTACCCTATCAATGGACCAGGGGAGAGACATAAAGGGGGGAAGGGAGGGAAGGTAGAACCAGGAGGAGATGAGGGAGGGGGATACAGTCAGGGTACAAAGGTACAAAGTGAATAAATTGTAAATGATAATAATAATAATAATAATAATAATAATAATAAACATTTCCAAAATAGGAATAGTTCTGGCTGATGGTATATTCAATATATAGGTAATTTAGATAAGAGCTTGATCTCATTAAATGTTTCTTGGGAGAACAGGAAAAGCTACCTTTCAGCAGGTTCTAGTCATTAGTTTGTTCGCATTTTTCCATATTCAGAAATTTACATTTTTCTTTTGACTTTTAAAAATGTGTGTTATTTTAATTAAATAACTTCCTATCTCTCATTTTCTAGTGATTGTGACAAATATGTATGGAAGTTAAATCATGAGCTTAGATACTTTAGCAACAATATATAAGATAGCTATTATGAATAAACTTTTTAAGAACATAGTTGAGCAAGTATCTTTGTGGTATGGTGGAGTATATTTTCAGTATATGCCAAGAAATAGTATAGCTGAGTCTCTGGGTACAACTATTCCCAATTTTCTGAGAAAGTGCCAGATTGATTTCCAAAGTGGTTTTGACAAATTTGAACTTTTACCTGCAATTGAGAAGTGCTTGTCTTTTTCCACATCATCACCAGTATGTTCTGTCATTTACGTTTTTCATCGGAGCCATTCTGATAGAGAGAAATTAAACCAATGGATTATGGGGAATCTCTACAACAAGCTGGAGACCCTTGTCAGGGTAGTCTCCCAGGAGGAAAGGGAGTGACTCTAGCTGAGAATCGTAGCAGACAGGCATATGAAGACTGATACAGCCACCTCTTACACCCAGGCAGGACTTCCAGGGGAGGGAGTGGGACACCAACCCATCCACCAAACCTTCAACTCAAAATTTACCCTGCCAACAAAGTGTGCAAAAAAAAAAAAAAAAGATGGAGCAGAGAGCCAACCCCTGGCACTATTAACAATACTTAGCTATGCATGCAGACATAAGTCTAGCATAACTCTCCTTTGAGAGATTCCATACAGCAGCAGATTGAAACAGATGCAGAGACCCACAGACAAACATTAGGTGGAGCTCAGAGAGCCTTCTGGAAGTTGAGGGAAGGATATAGTTACTTGGAGGGGACAAGAACTACACAAGAAGACCAACTGACTCAATTAACGGAGGACCATGGGGATCACAAAGACTGAACCACCAAACAAAGACCACACATAGGGTTTAGACCAAGCTCCCCTACACATATGTAGCTGATGGGCAGCTTGGTCTTCATGAGGGTTCCCTAGCAATTAGACTTGGAGCTGTATCTGACATGAACTCTGTTGCCTGTTTTTGGATCACTTTCCCCTAGTTGGCCTGCTTTGTCTGGCCTCAGTGGAAGAGGATATGCTTAACTTAAAATGTAACTTGGTGTATCGGAAGAGAGGAGGGAGGAGGCTGTGATAGAGATGTAAGGTGAGTAAATAAAAAAAAAATAAGGTGATAACATTTTTGTTAAGTTCTTGGATTTCCTGGATGAAAATGGTACCATCATCAATATATATTTTATTTCTAACAATTTATATCTAATATTTATAAAATATTTCATGAGTAGGCTGATATATCAGTTAAAGTTAAAAAATAAGGATAAGTATTTGGTAGATACTTTCTAAATTAGTCTCAGTTTGTTCCATGGGGGCAATCAAAATTGGTTTATAGTGCTTCTTCTACTAACAAGGCTTTGAGTTTATTTTATTTTATTATTTTTTCTTTATTAATTAACTTATTTAATCTTTTTACAGCCTGATTACAGAGCCTTCACTCCTCTCCCTCTATTCCATCCTCCCCTTCTTTTCAGAGAAGAGGAGCCCCTCCCCCACCATGGATACCAACCCATCCCAGCACATCAAGTCCCAGCAGGTCTAAGCACATCCTCTCCCACTGAGGCCTGACTAGGCCACCCAGCTGTGGAAAAGGGATCCAAAGGCATGCAACTCTGTTAGAGACAGCCCCTGGTCCAATTGTTAAGGGGCTGACATGAAGAACAAGCTGCACATCTGCTACATATGTGCAGCCTAAGGTCCAGCTCATGCATGCTCTTTGGTTGGTGGTTCAGTCTCTGTAAACTCCCACAGGCTCAGGTTAGTGTACTCTGTAGATCCTCTTGTGGTGTCCTTGACCCCTCTGGCTGCCTCCATCCTCCTCCTACTCTTCCTTTGCTCTACAGAAGCTTTTCAGTTTCATGAGGTCCATTTATTAATTGTTGATCTTAGAGCCTGAGTTGTTGGTGTTGTGTTCATGAAGTAGTCCCCTGTATCAGTGCATTCAAGGCTATTCCTCAGTTTCTTGCCCATTAGATCTAGTACGTCTGGTTATATGTTGAGGTCTTTGATTCTCTTGAACATGAGTTTTGTGCAGGGTGATAAATATGAATCTACTGGCATTCTTCTACCTGAAGATATCCTGTTAGGTCAGCACCCTTTGTTGAAGATGCTTTATTTTTTGATTGTATGGTTTTGGCTTCTTTGTCAAAAATCAAGGGTCTGTATGTGTGTGGATTTATTTCTGGGTCTTTGATTTGATTTCATTGATCAACCTGTTTGTTTTTATGTCAACATTATGTGGTTTTTTTTTTTATTACTTTTGCTCTGTAGTACACCTTGATTCAGAGATAGTGATGCTTCAAAAAGTTCTTTGATTATTTTAGCTGTCCTGAGTTTTTTATTTTTCCACATGAAGTTGAGAAATGCTCTTTCAAGATCTGTAAAGAATTTTGTTAGAATTTTGATGAAAATCTGTATATTGCTTTTAGTAAAATGGTCATTTTTTTAGGATCACAAAGATGTGTGTCTTTAATTGATAACTCAATCTTGAAATACAATATTGCACAAATTAAGGATGTCTCAACAATTTTATTTATGATACAAATGCATCAACATTCATATAAAACTATGAGTTGGCATATTTTGGTGGTAGTTTAGCTAATAGTGCAGATATTCCACAAAAAACTCAGCCTTCCACAAAAGAACTCACAGGTTACTTAAGATGTCAACGCAAGTCAATCATGTGTGGCAGCATACGGCTCAGGAAGTTGAAGCAAGAGGATCGTGGGTTCAAGGCTGATTTGCACTATACAGCAAAACCATGGCTCAAGAAACTGATGGTAGAAACATTACAAAACTTAACAGTTTCGCCTAGGAACCAGAATGTGTATGCACACTGGGAACTGTAAGCATCGGCGTGCTCTCCTCTGCAGGGCCTGTGCTCCAACAGTGTCACCACTGCTGTAGGGTCTTCTCTATAAGAAGAAACTACTGTTTCAAACAAACACGATGGCAAGTCACACAAGAAAGTTTAAATAAGACTTTTCCATTCACAGGAAAACTAATGCAATGCCTATAAATTAAGAAGAAACGCTTACCAAATGCTGACCAGGCAAGGAAGCCAGGCTGCCAGTCATCGTCTCCGAGTGCACCATACAACACTGGCGAAGGCTACCAGAGAGAGCTGGGCACTGCGCTAGCTCTTCTAATGTGGATACTGAGGTGGACAAAAGCTGAGTCCATGCATAAGGGCCAAGTGAGCTGGCTGGCTGCTTACCACAGGAGCTTCTAATCGAAAGGTCTAAGCAAACCATCACGAAGCATGCCCTAGGGGCTGGACTGAATGCAGGCCTGGTGGTCCCACCTTCTGAATCTAGAACTCAGAACTCCAACTGTTGTAGGGTCAGTGAATGAGGCATCTGATTATAACACTTTTGGCCAAAACGTAAAAGGTGATGGCAAAGGTGAGGGGAAACGAGGCATCACTACATGTTACCCACAGTTGTCCTGCCTGAGATTGGGAGTTGGCAAAGGTGGAGAAAGGGTCCAGGAGACAGACTCTCAAGCCATTCACTATGATCTACAGGTGCACACCTGTCACCCCACTCTTCAATTCCCAGCAAAGCAATGGCCATGAAGCTGGTTCTGGGGCAAAGCACGCTATAGCGTTAAGAGCAGGGCAGGAGTTCTCTGTACAGCACAGAGTGACCCAAACCAAGGGCTTCTCAGTTTCTGTGCCTTACAGAGAGTACGTTACATGCTTTCGGGACTCTTAACATGCTGGCTTGGTTTCCAAATGCATCACTTTATTTTTCCCCACAAGGCAGCCACGCATTATAAATTTTGAGCATGTGATAGTCACATGATTTATTCAGTAAGCTCCAAGGCAGATCCCGGCTCTCCTGGAGCTTGGAGTCCTGAGGTGTCAAATGTTAAAACTCTCACCACAGCCGCAGGTTCCTTTGATGTTGCGGTTATTTAAAACAAACTCACTGGAGAGTTTGTCCTCCACATAGTCCATTTCTGTTCCTAAAAGTGTTTGCTGTGCTTTCTTTTCAAGGAACACTCTGACTCCATCCTGAATAACTTCTTCATCAGAATCTCCTTTTGTCTTTGTATACTCCAGGCAGCAAGATAGGCTGTTACAGACCCTAGTTCGCACGCCGACTTTCAGCCCCACATGCTCTGGCTTGTCTTTAAGAAGCTGTTTAATCTTGCTCACAGCTGAGAGAGTCAGCGTGAGCGCAGCTCGGCGTGGGCTGCAGTTTCCTCTTGCTCATGGCCCGCACGGTGGCGCGGACCAACGACGCTGACATGTCCACATCGCGATGCCCGCAGCCTTGGGCTGGAGCTTGGGACCTCAGCCTCTGTCCATGGACACTGCGGGTGCTTTGATGCCACAAGTTCCTGCGCAGGCGCTGCAGGCCCCGCTTCCAAAATGGCCATTTTTATTATGTTAATCTCACTGATCCATATGCATGGGAGATCTTTCCATCTTCTGACATCTTCAATTTCTTTCTTCAGAATTTTGAAGTTCTTGTCATACAGGTCTTTCACTTGCTTAGTTAGAGTTACACCAAGATATTTTATAATATTTGTGACTATTGCCAAGGGTGTTGTTTCACTAATTTATTTCTCAGTCCATTTATTTTGCTTGTATAAAGGAGGGCTACTGATTTTTTAAAATTAATTTTGTGTCCAGCCACTTCACTGAAGGTGCTCCTCAGCTGTAGTAGTTCTCTGTTACTATTTTGGAGTCTCTTATGTATACTATCATATCATCTGAGATTAGCAATATTTTTACTTTTTTTCTTCCAATTTATGTCCCCTTATTCTCCTTTAGTTGAGCTATTGCTCTAGCTAGAACTTCAAGTACTATATTGAATAGATGTGGAGAGAGCTGGCAACCGTGTCTTGAGTTTGTTTTAAATGGTCATAACCCCACTGAGAAATTCATTATTCTGATAGTCTTAGCAATGGCAGTGTCCTGGAGAATCCTTATCAAACACAAACCAAGCTAGGTTGCACACAATTGAATCACCATCAGTATGGAGGGATTTAGCTGTTGGTTACATGATCTTTGGATCAAAAGTCTTCTTAAATGTAGTGCTGTGTTTCTCTTTCTTCAACATATTTATGGTAATTATAACTGAAATATGATCCAATGCTTATATAATCAGTAACAGTGTATTTTTGGTAATATAAGCTCAATGACATAGTTTATAAATACCTGAATACTACTATCTGAAAACTACATGGAATTTATTATTGAAATTTTATACTTATACAGATTTGAAGTTATTTTTCCTTTCTTTCTTTTTTAATTTTTATTTTTTATATTAATTACAGGTTATTTAGTTTGTATCCCAGCCATAGCCCCTTCCTTTATTCCCTCCCAATCCCACCATCTCTCCCTCATCTCCTCCCTGCCCCTTTCTAAGTCCACTGCTAGAGGTCCTCCTCCCCTTCCATATGACCCTACCTTATCAGGTATCTTCAGGAATGGCTGTAATGTGCTCCTCTGTGGCCTAGCAAGACTGTTCCTCTCTCAGCGGGGAAGGGGAGGTAAAGGAGCCAGTCATTGAGTTCATGTCAGAAATAGTTCCTGTTTCCCTTACTAGGGAAACCCATTTGGTTTCGTACCTACCATGGGCTACATCCAAGCAGGGGTTCTAGGTTATATCCATACATGATACTTGGTTGGAGAAACAGTGTCCTAGAGGACTCCCGTGCCCTGATATGTTTTGTCCTTGTGGAGCTCCTGTCCTCTCCAGGTCATATTAACTCCCTCTTTTATTGTATGATTCCCTCTACTCTGCTGAAGGTTTGCTTATGAGTCTTAGAATCTGCTTTGATACACTGCTAGGTAGAGTCTTTCAGAGGTCTTCTATGGTAGGCTCCTGTCCTGTTACTTGTTTTCTCCTATTTCCCATGTCTATCCCATTTGTCCTTCTAAGTGAGGATTGATCATCTTACTCTGGATCCTCCTTCTTGTTTATCTTCTTTAGGTGCACATAT
>CM053752.1:58269293-58280499 GCA_028658305.1 Pachyuromys duprasi
TTGAGGAAGCACTACTCCTAATTGTCTATTTTTTTGTATTATACTGTCAAAATAGCCCTCTTTGATGATAGTGTGATCCTAGACTTAAACTATACTAAGGACCAGAAATTCTTAGCTATGAAAACCATTTTCAATTAAGTGACGTGTATAGAGGAATTTTAATCCAGCAACATGGTTGCTCTGGCAAGGGATCAAATCTAAAGACCTTCTAGCTCTATGTGACCTGATTGGAATGCAGACATGTCTTGTATTACAGTATTAGCTGTATGAAATTCAGATATGTCCTTAATAGAGACTTTTAATCACAAACAATATAAGTAATATTAATTTATAAAAGGAAGAAGGCATGGTTGAAATTGATGTCTAGCTGAGGGGAAGACAGTGGTGAATCAGAGACAGATTCGGCAGAATGAGTCAGAGATAGGATACACCCAACTTTTATGAGAATAGACAGGAAGGAAAGGCTATTTACAAGCAATGCAGAGCAATTCAGTGAGAAGACAAGAGAAACCATTTTGAATCAGTCAGCTTGAAGATGAGTTTTGAGACAGTTCAGAAAGAACTAGAAAGGGTGGGCTTATTTTACAGTAAGTCTTATGCTGAAAACATTTGAAGCATACATTAGATTATACAGAGGCTATAAGCATCTAGGCTAAGGGCCTAGGAATAGATAGAACAGTAATAGAAACACTGAGCTCAGCTCAAGCCATGTATTTGGAAAGCTTGGGTATGGCTCTCATTTCATTCCTTCTGAGGAAATAAAAACAGTAATTCCTGACATATTTGCAAAATCATCATTCAGAAACAAATGGAATGGGGATGAGAGGCAGAACAATTGTTGGACCCTGATTTCAAGGTTGAAGTCTGGCATTGTTGGATAGCCCTTGAGCTCAATTCTAAAATGACAGACTCCCTTCCTCAACTGGGTTCCCTCCTTTCTGCCTGATCTGGGTCAACCCTAGATCCTCTAAGGAGTGTCAAATAGCTCTCAGGGAGATTACTGGCCCAACTCTTTCCCAATAAAAAACCCTGTTCAGTGTGCACCTGGGGATTCCTGGAAATACCCTCTCCATCCCAATGAGATGTCTTGGTATCTTAGCCATCAACCAATAACCTTTTCACATACCTCTAAATGTACATGAAATTCTTCTGTCATTCTTGCTGCCCATAGGATAGTTAAGTACTGTGTTTCCCTTCTTATGATAGGACTGTGCTACTTCATGTAAATGAAGAATTCCTGTCACCGCTGGTCCTAGTGAATCAATCACATTCACCCTCATATCCCTCCTACTGCCCAAGGCTTATAACTTCCTGATTTACATGAAATAAAGGGCCACCACCATGTAATTCACCATTTCCTTCATCTTTCGGAATGTGGCTCCCTGTTTCTATATGATGGCTTCTATTTGTTTGTTTGTTTCCTCTCTATATGCCACTAATTGTGTTGCTGCTTGTGCCTCTATTTGTTTGGCTGTATATGCCTGTATTTCTTTGAAAGCTTTGTTCATTTCCTCTTTATTTGCCTCCATTTCTGTGGCTATTTCTTTGAGAGCTTTGTTTGTTACTTCTTTATGTGCCTCTAATAACTGGATAAGCATAGCTTTAAAATTATTTTCCCATGTTTCCAATGAATTGAATTATCCATTGATTGTGGGTGTTGCTGGTGAAGCCATGATGTCCTGATTTCTGTTGGGTGTGTTCTTACACTGACCTCTGGCCATCTGCTTATCTGTAACCTTCTCTGTTTGTTCCTGAAGTCTTTATTTCAGACTGCATCCATCTTTCTCTGGTGTATGGAATATTCTTCAGGTAGATGAATGATGTCCACTGGTTTGAGAGTGTGTGTTTGTGTTTCAGCTGTGCCTAAGACAGGAAGGTCCCTGGGCACAGTTGCACAAGTGTGGGCGAGTATAAGTGTGCATGTGTGTGGAAGTGTGCCTTGAAGTACAGGGTGCTAGAGAGTGTAGATGCTTGGAATGTGGGACTGTGAGAGGGCAGGCACATGACGGGGTGCGGAAGGTGGTGCTGTTTGCAGGCATAATGCGCTTGCTCAGTTTCTCTGAATACCTCAGTGGCCTACAGGCCTATCATACTGTCCTTCTAGTATTCAGATCTGTCTGGGGCCAGGAATTGTTGGCCTGGACTTTACTGGTAGACCTGCAGAACTGGAGCTTCTATGTTGAGAATGCTGTCCCAAGCATCGCCATGTTGCCCACAGTGGAGGTGTGGATGGGAGGGATCCAGTGTCTGGCTGCCAGAGTAGAGGGACCCTGGATCTGGGGCTCTGCATGCACTCACTTGAAGGTACACTCACTCTGTAGCAGGTCTAATTGGAAAGGACAGGGGTTCCCCCATTGTTCTCAACTGTCAGATTAGGGCCTGCTGGGGCAAATGTATGTGTAGGAGATCCCTCAGCTCAGTGGTGCTACAGCAGCAGAACTGGGAATCCAGCCACAACGGCATAACTGGGAGGCCCTGGGGAGCCTCAAACCTCATTGGCTCAGCGCCTCTGGGTGGTCCCGGAGGATCTGGGTGTCCCGGCATACCTGGGTGGCCCGTACCCCCAGCAGCCCTTCACTGAAGGACAGGGATGCCTACCTTCTTTGTCTTAGATAGTGAGTAGGGAGTTCTTTGCTAGGAACCATGGGCACTGCTGGCCTTCTACTCCAAGGAGGAGGGGGACCCAACAAGGGGATGTTCAGGGGGATGGTAAGTTCACTGCTCTTAGTCCCTAGAGAAGTCTGTGGGTCACCTGGGTCCAAATGGTCTCAGCTCTTGGGTTGTCCCCTTTCTCCCTGGAAGCTTCAATGTCGATGTTCTGGCTTCAGCTGTTCCTCCATTCACCAGTTTTGGAGTTTCAGATCCTCTGCCCCTCAGATATGGTGCATGCTGGTCGCTGCCATCTTGGAGCCCCCTAGATTAGATACTTCAATAATTTCTTTTTAAAAGCACAAAGACTAGAGATGCTCTTAATCTTGCAAATAATATATTTGATATTACAGGATTAATTCGTTTGTTGCATAAAATTTAAAATGCTAAAGTTTACTAAGTATATCACCCAACTGTTATGGCATATATCTAGGCTTTTGTAAATAAATATGTAACTAAATATCTGGAGGGTGTGTGCTCACTAGATTGATGACAAGCCAAAGTAAGGGAAAGTATTAGAAGATCTTTAGCACTGTATTTTAAGGGAAACAATGTTTTTTTGTTTTGTTTTTGTTTTTTTTATATAAGAGCAATGGTTGTTTGACATTGGACAGAAGTTAAAGTATTAGATGAAGAGAATGAAGATCATTATGGTACAATCTCATACAGATCCAAGCCTTGATCAAAACCTTCATTTTTCTAAAAGTTAGAATACATATTTTCAGCTCCAAGCCATCCTGAAACTCCAGCTTCTCCATCTCAAGGTGTTTTGGGCTAAATGTGACTGTACTTTGCTGTGTTGTCCTTAATTATAGGGACTGAAGCTGCTGCCTCCTCCAAGCTAGTTTAAACATTATCTGCTTGATGTGAATGCATCAAGATGTGCAACTCATAGTTCCCACACATTACGCTTTGAAAATGTTCTTTTCACATTATAGGTTTTCTAAATAATCTTGGGAGTTAGCTACTCATTGTTGGCAAGAGATGAGACTTTTACCTCTAGGGATTACATAGGTAAAGATGCCTCTTCAAGAGACATTGTTTCATTTGAATTTGTTCCAAATATTTTACCTAGATTATCTACTAAAATAGATGTGCCCACACAATTAATATAAGTGGAAGAAGTATTTTTCCTAATTAAATTACCCAGAGACGTTGGAAACCTCAGATGCCAATCTGGAGAATACTTTCAGTTGATATTTAGTCATTGTTATATGATGTTTTTCTTGCAACATTTAATCTTTTTCCTCTTTAATTAGTTAATTTATTCACTTTATACACCAATCACAGCCCCCCTCCCTCTTCTATTTCTAGTCAGACACTCTTTCCCTTTACCCTCATTTCCCTTCTCTTTCTTCTCAGAGAAGGGATACCCCATTCTTGCCCTTCACCATCCTGCCCCACCACTTCATGTCATATCAGGACTAAACACATCTTCTACTAAGGCCAGACAAGGCTTGCCAGCTAGGGAAAAGTGATCCGATAACAGGCTTGCATCCATATCAGTGACAGCCCTAGCTCCCATTGCTAAGGGACCCACATGAAGACTGAGTTGTCCATCAAGGGGTTCATCCTAGGGGGCCTGGGTCTGGCCCATGTATGCACTTAGGTTGGTGATTCAGTCTCTATGAATTCCCATGTGACTAGATTAGTTGACTCTGTTGGTCTTCTTGTGGAATCCTTGTCACCTTCAGATTCTTCTCTTTCCCCTACTCTTCCACAACATGCCCAGATCTCTGTCTAATGTTTGGCTATGGGTCTCAGCATCTATTTCCAGCCACTTCTGGGTGGAGCCTCTCAGAGGGCAGTTAGCTTGGCTTATGTCAGAGTATCATTAATAATGACAGGGGTTGGCCCATCTTGTAGGCCGGGTAAATTTTGGTCAAAAGTTTTATGGGCAGGTTGGTGTCCCCGTCCCTTCATTGGAAATCCTGACTATAGGGGTGACTATATCCACTGATGCTAGGAGTTACAGCTAGAGTCTTCCCATATCCTCTCAGGAGACCTACAAGCAGGTCTCCAGCTTGTCCAAGAGATCCTCACTCACAGGCTTCCCATTTCTCTCTACTCACCCCCTGTTTTCCTGTACCTGGTCTCCATTCTCATCCCCTTCCTTATCCCTTCTCCCATTCAGTTCCCTGAATGGATAGTTCCCTAAATGAAGAATTATCTACTTCCAATATCTATTTTATTTCCCCTTCTGAGTGAGATTCAAGCTTCCTCCCTTGGGTCCTCCTTGTTACTCAGCATTTTTGGGTGTGTGGATTGTGGTACGATTATCCTGTACTATATAGCTCATATAAAAGCGAGTGCATAGCATGTGTGTCTTCCTGCTTCTGGGTAACATCACTCTGGATGACCTTTTCTAGTTCCCATCACTTGCCTGCAAATAACTTGGCTTGTTGGTGTTTAACTTTTTAAGTTCTTTATATTCCGGATATAAGTCCTTTGTCAGATGTAGGGTTGTTGAAGATCTTTTCCCAATCTGTAGGCTGTCATTTTGCTATGTTGACAATGTCCTTTGCTTTACAGAAGCTTTTCAGTTTCATGAGGTCCCATTTATTGATTGTTGCTCTTAGAGCCTGTGCTATGAGTGCTCTGTTTAAGAAGTTGTTTCCTGTGCCAATGAGTTCTAGGCTCTTCTCCAACTTTTCTTCTAACCGATTTAGTGTGTCTGGTTTTATGTTGAGGTCATTGATCCACTTGGACTCTTGTTTTCTGCAGGGTGATAAATATGGATCTGTTTGCATTTCTACATGTAGACATCTACTTAGGCCAGCACCATTTATTGAAGATGCTGCCTTTTTCCCCATTGTATGGTTTTAGGATTCTTTGTCAAAAATCAAGTAACCATAAGTGTGTGAGTTATTTCTGAGTCTTTGATTCTATTCCATTGATCACCAGTCTGTTTCTATGCCACCATGCCACTTTTATTACTGTTGCTCTACAGTGCAGCTTGAGAACAATGATGGAGATACCTCCAGGGTTGTTTTAGCTATTTTGTTTTGTTTGTTTGTTTTGCTTTTCCATATGAAATTGAGAATTGTTCTTTCAAAGTCTGTAAAGAATTGTGTTGGTATTTTGAATGAATGGATTGAATCTGTAGACTACTTATGGTAGGATGGTCATTTTTACTATATTAATCCTCCTAATCCATGAACATGGGGGCTCTTTTCATCTTCTGAAACCTTTTTCAATTTCTTTCTTCAGAGACTTGAAGTTTTTTTTTTCCACACAAGTCTTTCACTTGCTTGGTTTGTGTTACACCAAAGTACTTTATGTTGTTTGTGGCTATCGTGAAGGGTATCATTTTCCTAATTTCTTTCTTGGCCCTTTGTCTTTTGTATCCAGTAGATATTTTGAGTTAATTTTGTATCCACTTTGCTCAAGATGTTTATCAGCTGTAGGAGTTCTCTGATAGAATTTTTGAGGTCATTCATGTAAACTATCATATCATCTCTGAGTAGTACTACTTTGATTTCTTCCTTTCTGATTTGTATCCCCTTGATCTCCTTTAGTTGTCTTATTGCTCTAGCTAGGACTTCAAGTACTATGTTGAAGAGATATGTAGAGAGAGGACAGCTTTGTCTTGTCCCTGATTTCAGTGGAATTGATTTAAGTTTCTCTCTGTTTTGTTTGATGCTGACTATAGGCTTGCTGTATATTGTCTTCAGTATGTGTAGTATGTGCCTTGTATCCCTGATCTCTCAAAGGCTTTAAACATGAAAGAGCATTGGATTTTGTCAAATGCTTCAGCATCTAAGGAGATACTCGTGTGTTTTTCTTTTCTTTCAGTTTGTTTACTTGGTGGATTACATTGATATATTTCCGTATATTGAACGACCTCTGCATGCCTGGGATGAACCCTACTTGGTCATGGTAGACGATATCATTGATGTGTTCTTGGATTTGGTTTGTGAAAATTTTATTGAGTATTTTTGCTTCAATGTTCATAACAGAAATTGTTCCAAATTCTCTTTTTTTGTTGGGTCTTTGTGTGGTTTAGGTAACAAGGTGACTGTAGCTTCATAGAATGAGTTTGGCAATGTTCCTTCTGTTTCTAGTTTGGGGAATAGTTTGAAGAGTATTGGTATTAGCTCTTTTTTGAAGGTTTGGTACAATTCTGTGCTGAAACCATCTGGCCCTGGGCCTTTTTTGGATGGGAGACTTTTGGTGACTGCTTCTATTTCCTTAGGGGCTATAGGACTATTTAATTTATTTACCGAATTTTGATTCAACTTTGGCAAGTGGACCCTATCTAGAAAATTGTCTTTCATTTACATTTTCAAATTTAGTGGCATGTAGACTGACATTGTGCTCCTGGAACTCAGTTTTGTCTGGGCTCTGCCATCTTGGATCTGGGTTCCATGTAATTCTCTTTTTCACAGGGTGACCAGCAGAACCATTGCTTGGAGGCTGACATGTTGTTTAGGGAATCCTGATGCTGCCCTCAGGGGAGAGGAAGGGATCCAATTTCTGGCTATTAGAGAGGGGTGTACCTGGATCTTCACTCACCAGAGTATGCTGAAAGGACACTGGACCCACATCTACCAAACCTGGGAGATGGCCCCTGGCTCTTGGGTCAGATTCATCCTGGCATGTCCCTTCTAGTTTGGGAAGAACCAAAGTCAGTGCTCTGGATGCAGCTGCCTGTCTGCTCTCCCATCTTGTAGTCTCCAATCCCCTACCCCTCAGATACAGTGCATAGTGGTCGCTGCCAGCTTGGATTCCTTTAATATTATAATGTTAATGTCTTAACGGTCATGCAGTCTCATGGGAAATATATAAATTGGGGATATTAAACAAAATCACATAAAATTACACACAGAAATCAGAATATGCAAAGTATTTTTATTATAGCCTGATTTGTCTTCTGTGGCCAAGAATCCACAGAATTCACCATTGTGCTATTCTCTTTTTAAAAATATGTCTGAGGTTATTTCATGGTATATTATGAATAATACAATCAGAGTCATTAGAGTAGTTCTCATATACCATTTATTAATGATTATTAGCATTATTAAAGAAGTACATATAACCTTAGAGACTGGTTATTTATTTAAATGTAAAAGAAGCATCATGAAACAGGTAGTTTTGAATTAATCATGCTACAGACTATGAAGCTAGAAAAACTTGTAAATGAGATGTTGTCTCATCTCTTTAACTTACAATGTGCAAACTGAGTTGTGTTCATGACATGTTTAGTAAATGATCCATATCCATGCCTTCCCATACTAGTTATAAAGCTTTTTTTTTTTTTGAGTATTCTGTGTTTGGAGATCTGGACACTGAATTTCTATTTTAACATCTTAGATCAAAGAAGCTGACAATCACTGTTTCAGTTTTCATTTCTCCAGTCCCATCATCATCAACAAGAGTTTTGAAAAACAAAAGCTTCACTACTGGAGCAGTAGTCAGTAACAGCTGTGATTGGCTCAGTTCAATTCAGATAAAAGGACATGGGGTAACTGTGGTACTTTCAAATGTGTTTATTAACTGTGAGAGACAGTGATAGAATGGACACTGTCCATTGTAGCTCCTGAGAACCATGACAAGCAGAATCACATGAAATAATTTTTATAGATGGTACTGTGCAAAATAATGTTAGAGTTGAAAGCCAGTCTTTTTTTCAATGTTTTTAAAATTATTTAAATTTTTTAATATCAATTACAGTTTATACACATTGTATTCCGGCTGTAGCCCCCTTCCACATTTCCCTCCCAAGCCCACCCTCCATCCCTCATATCCTCCTAAGCCCCTCTCTAAGTCCACTGATAAGGGAGGTCCTCTTCCCATTCCATTTAACCCTAGCCTATCACGTCTCATCTGGTCTGGCTGCATTGTCTTCCTCTGTGGCCTGGTAAGGCTGCTACCCCTTCAAGGGAAGATGATCAAAGAGCCAGCCATTGAGTTCACATCAGGGACAGTCCCTGTTCCCCTTACTAGGAAAACTTGGAATGAGATGCCATGGGCTATGTTTGTGTAGGGGTTCTACATTATCTCCATGCATTGTGCTTGGTTAGAGTATCAGTCTCAGAAAAGACCCTTGTGCCCAGATTTTTTGGTTCTGTTGCTCTCCTTGTGGAGCTCCTGTCCCCTCCATGTCTTTCTATCTTCCCCTTCTTTCATAAGATTCCCTGTGCTCTGCCCAAAGTTTGGCTATGAGTCTCAGCATCTGCTTTGACACCCAGCTGAGTACAGTCTTTCAGAGGCCCTTTGTGGTAAGCTCCTGTCCTGGTCCCTGTTTTCTTCCTCCTCCAATATCCTTCCCATTTGCCTTCTTGAATGAGGATTGATCATCTCACGTAGGGACCTCCTTTTTGCTTAGCTTCTTTAGGTGTACAGATTTTAGTATGTTTATCCTATATTATAGGTCTAGTATCTTCTTATAAGTGAGTATATAGCATGTTTGTCTTTCTGCTTCTGGGATACTTCACCCAAGATACTTTTCTAGTTCCCACCATTTGCCTGCAAATTTCATGATTTCTTTGTTTTTAATTGCTGAATAGTATTCCATTACATAAATGTACCACAATTTCTGAATCCATTCCTCAGTTGAGGGATATTAGGGTTGCTTTCAGATTCTGGCTATTATAAATAAAGCTGTTATGGACATAGTTGAGCAAATGTCCTCGTTGTATACTTGAGCATATTTTGGATATTTACCTAGAAGTGGTATAGCAGAATCTTGAGGTAGTACTATCGTTAATTTTCTGAGAAAGCACTAGATTGATTTCCAACGTGGTTGTACAACTTTACATTCCCACCAGCAATGGAGGGAATGGTTTCCCCTTTCTCCACATCCTCTCCAGCAGATATTGTCAATTGAATTTTTAACCTTGGCCCTTCTGATGGGTGTCAGGTGAAATCTCAGGGTTGTTTTAATTTACATCTGCCTGATTAAGGATGTTGAGCATTTCTTTAAGTGTTTTGCTGCCATTTGATATTCCTCTATTGAGAATTCTCTGTTTAGCTCTGTACCCCATTGTTAAATTGGATTACTTGATTTGTTGCATTTTAACTTCCTGAGTTCTTTATATATTCTAGATATTGGCTCTCTGTCAGATGTAGGGTTGGTGAAGATCCTTTTCCGGTCTGTAGGCTGTCATTTTGTTTTGACGACAGTGTCCTTTGCTTTACAGAAGCTTATCAGTTTCATGAGGTCCCATTTATTGATTGTTGCTCTTAGAGCCTGTGCTGTTGGTGTTCTGTTCAGGAAGTTGTCTCCTGTGCCAATGAGTTTTAGGCTCTTGCCCAATTTCCTTCTAACAGGTTTTAATGTGTCTCATTTTATGTTGAGGTCTTTGATCCACTTGGATATACTTTTGTGCAGGGTGATAAATCTAGATCTATTTGCATTTTCTACATGTAGACATCCAGTTAGACCAGCACCACTTGTTGAAGATGCTGTCCTTTTTCCATAGTGTGGTTTTGGTTTCCTTGTCAAAAATCAAGTGTGTGGGTTTATTTCTGGGTCTTCTATTTGATTCCATTGGTCTACCATTCTGTTTTTATGCCAATACCATGGAGTTTTTATTACTATTTCTCTGTAGTACAGCTTGAGACTAGGGATGGAGATACCTCCAGACAATCTGTTGTTTTACAGGATTGTTTTAGAAATTCTGGGATTTTTGTTTAATATGAAATTGAGAATTGTTCTTTCAAGGTTTGTAAAGAATCCTGTTGGTATTTTGATGGGAATTGCATTGAATCTGTAGATTGATTTTGGCAGGATGGCTATTTTTACTATGTTATTCCTACTGTTTCATGAGCATGGGAGGACTTTCCATTTCCTTATATCTTCTTCAAATTCTTTCTTCCTTGAATTTTTTTTTCAAAACTTGTTTTTTTTCAATCAAGTCTTTCACTTGCTTGGTTCAAGTCACACTAAAGTACTTAATGTTATTAGTGGCTATTGTGAAGGGTGTACGTTCTTTAATTTCTTTCTCAACCCTTTTGTCTTTTGTATACAGGAGGGCTACTGTTTTTTAAATTTTTTTAATTAATTAATTATTTTTAGTTAATTTTGTGTCCAGTTACTTTGCTTAAGCTTTTTATCAGCTGAGGAGTCCTCTGGTTGAATTTGTGGGGTCACTCATGTATATTATCATATCGTCTGCAAATAGGGATACTTTGACTTCTTCCTTTCCAATTCTATCCCCTTGATCTCCTTTAGTTGTCTTATTGCTCTAGCTAGGACTTCAAGTACTATGTTGAAGAGATATGGAGACAATGGGCAGCCTTGCCTAGTCCCTGATTTCAGTGGAATTGATTATAGTTTCTCTCCATTGAGTTTGATGTTAGCTATAGGCTTGCTGTATATTGCCTTTACTATGTTTAGGTATGTGCGTTGTATCCCTAGTCTCTCCAAGACTTTAAACATGAATGGGTGTTGGATTTTGTCAAATGCTTTTTCGGCATCTAGGGAGATGATCATGTGGTTTTTCTCCTTCAGTTTGTTTATATGGTGGATCACAGTGATGGATTTCCATATATTGAACCACCCCTGCATGCCTGTGATGTAGCCTACTTGGTCATGGTGAATAATATCTTTTAT
>CM053752.1:58288394-58321567 GCA_028658305.1 Pachyuromys duprasi
ATTGTTGATGCTTACCTTTGTGGTTCCTGATATTTTCTCTAAGTTCTCCAGTTCCAGATTTTAATTCTGTTTTCATGCTTTGTACCGTTTCCTTCAACTGATTGACTGTGTCTCCTATTTTGGTTGTTTCCTCTCTGTTTATCTTTGATTGTTCCTTTATGTGGGCAGTTAATTTCTTTTCAATTTCTTTGAGGGCCTTGTTCATTTCCTCTTTTTGTCTCTCCTTTTGTTCCTCCAATATCTGCATAATCAAAGCTTTAACATATTTTTCCTGTGTCTCCGCTGAATTAAAATCTCCACTGCTTTTGGGTGTTTCTGGTGGGGCCATGGTGTCCTGATTTTTGTTGGGTGAGTTCTTTCACCGATTTCTGGGTATTTGCTTATATATAATCAGGGAGCGGTTCGTGCTTTAAGGCTGTACTTCAGTCTGAAACTGTCAATCTCTTGTGTCAGGAGTATTCTTCAAGAAGATCAGGGATTTCCAGTGGTTTGTTAGTGTGTGTTGTTGTCTCAGTTGAACTCTGTTGTGGGCTTTGTGTGCCCGGCTGCGTGCTCTGTGCTAGGAGCTGTGAGCACTGCAGGCTGGTCACCCCTCTGGTCTGGAGGTTTTACTCCTCACTCTGTGCTAGAGTCTGAGTGTCCCAATATCCTGGTTGAGATATCAGCTGGGGGCTGTGCACTCTGCCCTGGGCTTGCTGCTAAGGGCTCTCCCCTGGACTGGAGATTTGGTTTCCCCTTCTGGGCCAGGGGATGTGCACAATGGTCTGAGGTGATATTTGGGGCACACAGTGGGTTTGGGTTGGTTGCAGTCGTTGCCATCCAGTGTGCACCCGCTGTATGCAGGCCTGTCTGAAATGGTGCCCGAGGCCTTCTCTGTCTGGCCTGTGGACACACACACACAGACTGAGGTTTTTGCTGGTGGATGCGTGCAGTGTGTGCCCGCAGTGTGCAGTCTGGTCAAAATGGTTCCCGGACCATCTCTGTCTGAGGTGGTTCCAGTAATCGGTGTGCGCCTGCTGTACACTGTGGGTTGAAGCAGAACCTGGGTCCTTCCCAGACTTGCCCTCAGACTCACAGACGGACTGAGGTTTTTCCTGGCGGACGCGTGCAGTGTGTGCCTGCAGTGTGAAGGTCAGTGAAAAAGGTACCCGGTTCCTGCTCAGACTGCCAGGGAAACTGTGTGATCCAGTCTATTACGGTGGCTGTGGGCGCCCAGCATGGCTGCTCGTTTAGATCAGAGCTGTGTGCTGCTGGTCACCTGGAGATTTTTCCGTGTAATAACTGGGTGTCCCTAGGGTTTTCCTACTTGATTTTCTCACCGTAGGAGTTCCGCTCACCTGACAATCACAAATGCTGGCGTTTTAGGTCCCAGAGTTCAGTCTCCTGGTCGCTGTGTTGTTTCTGCTGTCCTACTCCTCAGAAACAGTGTCCTCTCTTGGCAGCCATCTTGGATCTCTCTCTTTTTCTGTTTGAATGTGGATTCTTGTCTTTCCGTGATGACATCTACTTTTTTATCCATTTCCTCTTTATGTGCTTTGTTTGTTTCCTTTTTATATGCCTCTAATAACTCGATAAGCATAGCTTTAAAATAATTTTCCTGTGTTTCTGATGGGTTAAAATATCCATTGTTTTTGTTGGTTGTTGTTGAAGCGATGATGTCTGATTTTTGTGGGATGTGTTCTTTAGCCTGCTTCTAGCCATCTGATGATCAGTAGCCTTTGCTGTCTGTTCCTGCATCTTGTACTTCAGACTCAGGAGCATTTGTTATTCAGTAAGATGAGAGAAGCCCACTTGTTTGAGAATGGGTTTTGGTGTTTCAGGTGCAGCTAAGGGAGGAAGATCGCAGGGTCAAGTGCACAAGAACAGTAGGCTAAGAGATGTGCCTGCCTGAAAGGGTGGAGTGTGAGGAATAAGCACAACCAAGTGCAGGTTGTGGTGCAGACATGGTTTGCACCAGCGGGCACAGTGCACATGCACAGGTGCCCTGAATGGTTTTGTGACTCACAGGCCTGTCTAGGTATTGTGCTCCAAGTGCTCATATCTACCTGACCTGTACCATCTTTGCTCCAGGAAATTTTGGCTGGACTCCAGTGGGAGTCCAGGGGCTTCAAAGTTAAGAATGCTTTCTCAGAGATCCTTATGTTGCCCACAGTAGGGGTGTGGGTGGGAGGGATCTGATGTCTGGCTGCTAGAGTAGAGGGACCCTGGATCTGGGACTCTGTAAGCACTCTCTTGCAGAAACACTCACTAGCATTCCTGTGTGGAAAACACAGAGGGCCCATGAACTCACTCACAGGCATAAGTGAGATCACAGTTTCCAGACTTGGGTCCCCTTTTGGCTGTTAGAATAAGGAGGGGTTCCATACCTCGGGTTATGCACTCCCAGCGTGAAGGTGCAGCTGATAGTTTGCCACTCTCAGATGCCAGAGACGTCCACAGGGGTGGAGGGTTGGATCCAATCTGTCCCCGCTCTCCCGTTGTCCCCTATAGCCTGGGAAGCCTCAGGTTGACCCTGTGTAT
Organism: Pachyuromys duprasi; assembly: GCA_028658305.1. Lineage (NCBI taxonomy): Eukaryota > Metazoa > Chordata > Mammalia > Rodentia > Muridae > Pachyuromys > Pachyuromys duprasi. The sequence goes on from CM053752.1 coordinate 58,290,915, forward strand.
CCCCTCACCAGTTTGAAAGGGTGTGTACTGATTGCCTCCATCTAGGAATCCTTTAAGCTCAGGCAATTTTCTTGATTGATTCCACTTACCAAAGTTGAATCAAGATCAGATAAATAAATTAATTGTCCTATATCCTGTAACAAAATATAAGCAGTCATCAAAAGCCTCTCATCCAAAAAAAAAAAGATAGTTTCAGAGCAGAATTCTAACAGATCTTCAAAGAAGGGCTAATGCCAGTACTCTTTAAACTATTCCACAAAATAGAAACAGAAGGAACATTACCAAACTAATTCTATGAAGCCATAGTCACCTGGATAACTAAACTTCACAAAGACCTAACAAATAAAGAGCAATAAAATTTCCTTATCAAAACCGATGAAAAAATGCTCAATAAAATACATGCAAATTAAATCCAAAGATATCATCCGCTGTGATCATCCCAGGTATGCAAGGATGGTTCAATATATGGAAATCTATCAATGTAATCCCCCATAAAAACAAACTGAAAGAAAAGCAAAACCATATGATTATATCTTCTTAGATGTTCAAAAAGCATTTGACAAAATCCAACATGCGTTCATATTTAAAGTCTTGGAGTAATCAGAGATAAAAGGCACATACCTAAACATAGTAAAGGCAATATATAGCAAGCCTACAGAGCAATACCAATAAAAACCATATGTACTGGCACAAAAACAAGATAGGTAGATCAATAGAATGGACTCAGAGATCCAAAAACAAACCCACACACCTAAGGGGAGCAGGGGCTCCCTCTGTCATGAACTTAGTTGCTTGCACTTTGACATTTGCCCCTGGTGATGTGGCCTTGCCACAGAGGAAGAGGATCCAGGAATTTCTGATGCGACCTGATAGGCTAGGGTCAGATAGTACAGGAGGAGGACTTCCTATATCAGTGGACTTGGAGGGAAGGAAAGGGAAGGAAGAGGGATTGGGAGGAGATGAGGGAGTTGGCTACAACTGAGCTACAAAGTGAATAAATTGTAAACGATAATAATAATAATAATAATAGAAATATAATGGTACAACTGAAGGACTCTGTTCTCACTTTGTTGTGTACTTATCATATTGGTTTCTGGAAAAATTATTCTGGTGGAATGCAATGCTGACCAAAGAATGAAAGTTTCTGTCAATTGGTTCACCACACAGGAACTGTAGGTCCTGCTTTCACCTGCAATCAAGTGAAAGAACTTGTCCTGGAACATCTGTTGGTCAATTGAAGGCAAAATCAAAGGCCTCACAGATGAATTTGAAGAACTGGAATTATTAAGTACAATGAGGCCTCACCTCCATTTTGAACTTACCAAAGTTAAATAAACTCAAGAAGCTTGAATTAAGTGATAACAGAATCTCAGAGGACCTGGAAATATTGGCATAAAAATGTCTGAACCTTAATCATCTAAATTCAAGTGGCAACAAAATAAAAGATCTCAGCACAATAGAGCCACTGAAGAAGTTAGAGAATCTCAAGAGCCTAGACCTATTTAACTGTGAGGTGACCAACTTGAATGATTACTGAGAAAATATGTTCAAGCTCCTGCCCCAGGTCATGTACCTCTATGGCTATGACAGGCACAAGGAGGCCCCTGACTCTGATGTTGAATGCTACATGGAGGACTATGATAAGGAAGGTGAAGATGAGGAGGAGTATGATGAATATGTTTAGCTAGTGGAAGATGAGGAGAAAGAGGATGAGGAGAAAGAAGGGGAGGAAGAAGATGTGAATGGAGAGGAGGATGATGAAGAAGGTTACAATGACAGGGAAATAGAAGATGAGGAAGACGAAGAAGAAGCTGGTGAAGAAGAAAGGAGTCAGAAGCGGAAACTAGAACCCAAAGATGAGGGCGAAAAGGATGACTAAGGGGAATTAACCTGTTTGGGAAAATTCCTATTGTGATTTGAGTAATTTTACACACACACACCCTCTTATTCCTGTCCCACAAAACTTACTTTTTTTTCTGATTATAACATTGGTGTAGGAATGAAAGGGGAAACATGTACTGGGGGTTGCCGGGGTGGGGGTGGGAGGGAGAGAAATAAAATACTACTTTTTACTGCCACTCTTTTTTTTAATTTTTATTTTTTAATATTAATCACAGGTTATTTACTTTGTATCCCAGCTGTAGCCCCCTCCTTCATTCCCTCCCAATCCCACCCTCGCTCCCTCATCTTTTCCTTGTCCCTTTCCAAATCTACTGCTAGGGAAGGTCCTCCTCCCCTTCCATCTGACCCTAGCTTATCAGGTATCTTCAGGAATGGCTGCAATATCCTCCTCTGTGGGCTAGCAACGCTGTTCCTCCCTTGGGATGGGGGAGGTAAAGGAGCCAGTCATTGAGTTCATGTCAGAAATGGTTCCTGTTTCCCTTACTAGGGAAACCCACTTGGGTACTGTGCTACTATGGGCTACATCCAAGCAGGGGTTCTAGGTTATATCCATACATGGTTTGTTGGAGCAACAGTCTGATAGACAACCCCATGTACTGATATATTTTGTCCTTGTGGAGCCCCTATCTTCTCCCGATCATACTAACTCCTTCTTTTATCATATGATTCCCTGCACTCTATCGAAGGGTTGGTTATGAGTCTCAACACCTGCTTTGATAAGCTGCTAGGTAGAGTCTTTCAGAAGCATTCTGTGGTAGGCTCCTGTCCTGTTACTTGTTTTCTCCTACTTCCCATGTTCATCCCATTTGCTTTTCTAAGTGAGGACTGATCATCTTACTCTGGGTCTTCTTTCTTGTTTATCTTCTTTAGGTGCACACATATTCGTATTTTTATCCTATCTTATAGGGCTATATAAGTGAGTATATACCATGTGTGTCTTTCTGCTCCTGGGATACCTCACTCAGGATGATCTTTTCTAGATCCCACCATTTGCCTGCAAATTTCATGACTTCCTCATTTTTAATTGCTGAGTAGTATTCCATTGTGTAAAAGTACTGTAATTTCTGTATCCATTCCTCTGTTGAGGGACATCTGGGTTGTTTCCAGGTTCTGGCTATTACAAATAAAGCTGCTACGAACATAGTTAAGCAAATGTCCTTGTTGTGTACTTGAGCATCTTTTGGATATATGCGTACAAGTGGTACAGCTGGATCTTGAGGAAGTGCTATTCCCAATTGTCTGAGAAAGCACCAGATTGATTTCCAAAGTGGTTGTACAAGTTTACATTTTTGCAATGGAAGAGGGTTCCCAATCCTCCACAACCTCTCCTGCATGTGTTGTCAGTTGAGTTTTTAATCTTTGCCATTTTGACAGGTGTAAGGTCAAACCTCAGGGTCGTTTTGATTTGCATCTCCCCGATGGCTAAGGATGTTGAGCATCTTTTTAGGTGCTTCTCTGCCATTCTATATTCCTCTACAGAGAATTCTCCATTTAGCTGTGTACCCCATTTTTAATTGGATTGTTTGGTTTATTGTTTTTTAATTTCTTTAGTTCTTTATATATTCTGGATGTCAGCCCTCTGTCAGATATAGCGTTGGTGAAGATCCTTTCCCAGGCTGTAGGCTGTCGTTTTGTTCTGATGACAATGTCTTTTGCTTTACAGAAGCTTTTCAGTTTCATGAGGTCCCGTTTATCAGTTGTTGCTCTAAGAGCCTGTGCTGTCAGTGTTCTGTTCAGGAAGTTTTCTCCTGTGACAATGAGTTCCAAGGTCTTCCCCACTTTTTCTTCTAACTGATTTAGTGTATCTGCTTTTATGTTGAGGTCTTTGATCCACTGGACTTCGGTTTTGTGCAGAATGATAAATATAGATCTATTTTCACTTTTCTGCATGTAGACATCTAGTTGGACCAGCACTATTTGTTGAAGATGCTGTCTTTTTTCCATTGCATGGTTTTGGCTTCTTTGTAGAAAATCAAGCATTCATAGGTGTTTGGGTTTATTTCTGGTTCTTCTATTCGGTTCCATTGATCTGCTTTTCTGCTTCTATGCCAATACCATGCCATTTTTATTACTATTGCTCTGTAGTATAGCTTGAGATTAGGGATGGAGATACCTCCAGACGATCTGTTGTTGTATAGGATCATTTTGGAAATTCAGGGTTTTTTTGTTTCTCCATATGTTTACTGCCACTCTTAAAGGAAAAAAGGAATGAAATGTTCTAAGAAACACAGAAAATAAAGTGTGAAAGTGACAGTACTGGTTGTTCTTCTATGCTTATGTTCCCCTACATGTGTCTAAAGTCTAAAGCTTGAAGATAGGGAACTGTACATCTTCTGTGTCAGGTAAAGGAAAAATGTGCTCGAATCATGTATTACACACTCATAATGTGTGGGGTTCAATATGTGATTTAATCTTTAGTAATGTTTCTTTTATGAATGCAGGTGCCCTTGCTTTTGGGGCATATATGTTCAGAATTAAGACATTACCTTGGTGTATTTTTCCTTTGATTAGTATGAAGTGTCCTCTATTTCTTTTGATTAATTTTGATTTACAGTTTGTTTTATTAGATATTAGAATGACTACTCCATCTTGCTTTTTGGTTCTGTTTGCTTGGAAAAACCATTTTCAGTCCTTTACTCTGAGGTAAAGTCTATCTTTGTTGATGAGGTGTGTTTCTTGTATGCAGCAGAATGATGGATCCTGTTTTTGCATCAATTCTGTTAGCCTATGGCTTTTTATTGGAGGAATTGAGTACATCCTCTCCAGCATGTATTCTCACTTGAGTTTTTGATAGTAGCCATTCTGATGGGTGTAAGGTGAAATCGCAGGGTTGTTTTGATTTGCATTTCCCTGATGACTAAGAACGTTGAGCATTTCTTTAAGTGTTTCTCTGCCATTTGATATTACTCTACAGAGAATTCTCTGTTTAGCTCCATACCCCATTTTTAATTGGATTACTTGATTTGTTGCATTTTAACTTCTTGAGTTCTTTATATATACTGGATATTAACTCTCTGTCAGATATAGGGTTACTGAACATCCTTTTCCAGTCTGTAGGCTGTTGTTTTGTTCTGACAACAGTGTCATTTGCTTTACAGAAGCTTATCAGTTTCATGAGGTCCCATTTATTGATTGTTGATCTTAGAGCCTGAGCTGTTGGTGTTCTGTTCAGGAAGTTGTCTCCTGTGACAATGATTTCTAGGCTCTTTCCCACTTTTTCTTTTAACAGATTTAGTGTGTCTGGTTTTATGTTGAGGTCTTTGATCCATTTGGATTTTAGTTTTGTGCAGGGTGATAAATATGGATCTATTTGCATTTTTCTACATGTAGACATTCAGTTAGACCAACACCATTTGTTGAAGACACTGTCTTTTTTCTATTGCATGGGTTTCCCTCCTGTATATGAAAGGCAAATGGGCTTAGAGAGAAATTAGGGAAACAACATCCTTCACAATAGCCAGAAATAAAATAAAGTACCTTGGTGTGACTCTAACCAAGCACGTGAAAGACCTGTTTGAAAAAAACTTCAAGTCTCTGAAGAAGGAAATTGAAAAAGATATCAGAAGCAACAGATTGTCTCCATCCCTGATCTTAAGCTGTACTACAGAGCAATAGTAATAAAAACTGTATGGTACTGGCATAGAAACAGAATGGTTGAACAATGGAATCAAATAGAAGACACAGAAATAAACCCACACACCTATGGATGCTTGATTTTTGACAAAGAAGCCAAAACCATACAATCAAATTTCTTTTTGAAGGCACTTAGTGCTATGAACTTTCCTGTAGCACTGCTTTCACTGTGTCCCATAAATTTGGGTATATTGTGCTTTCATTTTTGTTTAATTCTACTAAGCCTTTATTTTTATTCATTTTTAACATTTATTTTTTGTTAATTATATTTTATTCATTTTGTATCCCAGCTGTAGCCCTTCCTTTGCCCCCTCCCAATGCCACTGTCCCTCCCTCATCTCCTCCCCATCTCTATGTCCACTGATAGGGGAGGTCCTCCTCCCCTTCCTTCTGATCTAGGATGCCTTTAATTTCTTTATTTCTTCCCTGACCTTGCTGTCATTGAGGAGAGGCTTGTTCATTTTCCATGTATGTGTAGGATATTTGCTCTTTCTGTTGTTGTTGAGGTCTAGTTTTAGGCCATGGTGCTTTGATAGGATATACAGGATTATTTCAATATTCTTGTATCTGTTGAGGCTTTGTGACCAACTAAATGATCTGTATTGAAGACGGTTCTGTGAGTTGCTGAAAAGAAGATAAATTCTTTTGTGTTTGGATGATATTCTGTGGATGTGTGTTAGGTCCATTTGATTCATGAGATCTGTTAGTGTCATTGTTTATTTATTTTCTGTTTCATTGGCCTGTCAGTTGATGAGAGTAGGATGTCTCCTACTGTTAATGTGTGGGTATCTAAGAGTGATTTAAGTTCTTATGTTTCTTTTACAAATGTGGGCTCCTTTGTATTTGGGGCATAGATGTTCAGGATTAAGATCTCTTCTTGGTGAAATTTTTCTTTGATGAGTGTGAAGTAATTTAGTCCATCTCTTCTTATTAATTTTGATTGAAAGTATATTTTATTAAATATTAGAAAGGGTACTCTTGATTGCTTCTTCAGTCTGTTTTCTTGGAAAACCATGTTATAGCCCTTTACTCTCAGGTAATGTCTATCTTTGTGACTTAGGTGTGTTTCTTGTATGCAGCAGAATATTGGGTCTTGTTTCTACACTCATTCTGTCAGTCTATGTCTTTTTATTGGAGAGTTGAGTCTACTCATGTTGAGAGAGATTAATGACCAGTGACTGTTAGATCCTTTTATTTTGATGTTGGTTGTGATAGTGTGTTTGTGTGCTTGGCTACTTTTAGTTTTACTGTAGTAGGTTATTTATTTCCTGTGTTTTCCTGGTTATATTTAGCTTTCTTGCTGTGTATTTTTCCTTCTAGTATCTTTTTTAAGGCTGGATTTGTGGGTTGATACTGTGTAAATTTGTTTTTGTCATTGAATATGTTGTTTTCTTCATACATGATGATTGAAAATTTTGCTGGAAATAGTCTGTGCTGACACCTGTGTTCCCTTAGGGTCTGCATGATATCCATCTAAGCCCTTTCAGCTTTCATAGTCTCTGTTGAGAAGTCAGGTGTGATTCTGATGGGTTTGCCATTATATGTTACTTTGCTTTTTTCCCTTGCAGCCTTCAGTATTTTTTCTTTGTTCTGTATATTTAGTGTTTTGATTATTATGTGGTGGGAGGATTTTCCTTTCTGGTGTAATCTATAGGTGTTTTGTCAGCCTCTCTTATAGGCTTATAGTTCTCTCCTTTAAGTCAGGGAAATTTTCTTCTATGATTTTGTTGAAAACATTTTCTGGGCCTTGGGGACAGGAATCTTCTTTTTCTCCTCCTCCTCTTTCTCCTGCTCCTTCTTTTTAAGCTTTTAAGAGAATCCTTTATTTTTTACTATGTACATTACAGGAAACAAAAGATAAGAATCCAAGAACTAAGTCATCCAGTCACAAGCAGCTCAGCTCGGTATGACCTTCTAGATCCTGCAAGTGTACATACACTTAGGTAACTGAGATTATACAGGAAGTGCCATGCTTTTTCCCACATCGTGAATATTCACCAACTAAAAACCCCATGCTATGTGACTATTTTTATAACCAAGAATATACCATGCCATCTCAATCTTTCAGACAAAATTGTAATTATGTCTTCCTTGGCAACAAAAAATTCATAGGTGACAAATATGGCAGCAGGCCTTTAGATAGATGTGCTGGCAAAGTTAAAATTAAATTCTGCATCATGTATGGATATGGCCTAGAACCCCTGCTCAGATGTTGCCCATGATAACTCATTGGTGAAGTGAAGACCCTAGTAAGGGAAACAGGGGCTGTTTCAATCTTGAGCTTGATGGCTGACTCTTCGACCCTCCCCCATACATGCCAGGGAGTAACAGCCTGGCTAGATCCTGGGGGAAGACATTGCAGCCAGCCCTGAGGAGACAAGATGATCTGGGTCAGACAGAAGGGGAGGAGATCCTCCCCTGTTGGTAGACTTGGAGGGGGCGGGGAGGAGATGAGGGAGGGTTGGGGAGGGTGGGAGGGAGTGAGGGAGGGGGCTACGTATGGGATGCAAAAAACCTAACCTGTGATTGATATAAAAATAAATAAATTTATTAAAAAAATTCTGCATTCCCTCGGTGTTCTGCATACAAGGAAACACAAAGTAACAGACCACACTAAGTCCAGCCTTCTTAATTTCATCATCAGATCTATATACTAACGTACCAGGAAGAAGGGGTGTCCCTGCACAATAAATGTATTCCTGTGGAGCAGCTGGAAGACACACCTATGACAGCTCTCAGGATGCCAGTCTCAACACAGCACTGCAGATCTCACCCCATGAATCTTTCTCTACCCCTCCACAGTCAGCCTACCAACATGAATTAACTTACACTGTCCAGACATGACTTAACAATCCTATGTTCTTTTTCCTCTATTCCTGTTATTCTCATTATCCTATTGTTCTTTTCATGTTTTCGTTGATTTCTTGGGATGATTTATGTCAGGAATTTTTTAGATTTAACATTTTCTTTGATGGATGAATCGATTTCATCCATTGTATCTTCAAAAACTGAGATTCTTTTTTTTATCTCTTGTAATCTGTTGGATATGCTTACCTCTGTAGTTCCTGTTTCATTCCTTAAGTCCTTCCTTTCCATGATTTCCTCAGTTTATGTTTTCTTTAATGTTTCCATTTCCATTTTCAGATCTTGAACCATGTTGTTGATTTCTGTCACCTGTTTGTATTTTCCTGCTTTTCTTTCAATTCCTTCACCTGTTTCTTTGAACTTTCTTCTCTTTCTTTCATTTATTTCATTGATTTAATTATTTCCTCCCTAAAGACCACAAACTGTCTGGCTATATCTTCCTGTATTTCTTTACATATGGCCATAATCTGTTTGACTTTATCTTCCTGTATTTTATTAGTTTCCTCCATTAGCATCTTCATAAGCACAGATTTAAGGCCATTTTCTTGAATTTCACTTACATTAGAGTATTCAAGGCTGTTTGCCCTTGGATAACTGGGTTGTGGAGATGCCATACTGCTTTGGCTTTTGTTGATTGTGCTTTTATGATGGCCTTTACCCATCTGGCTGTCTCAGGTGTTTCAGGTGTTGACTGTTAGTTTCTCATGCCTGCTGGAGTCCTAGGGGTGACAGAATAGTGGGGGAAATCCCCTTGGCAGGAAGATGGCTGTTACTTAAGGAGCCCTCTTCAGCTTTTTGGGTATGGTAACCAGATGGCCAGTGCTTCTCAGGGAATTGCCACAGCTGTGCTCATGTGTATGGTCCTCTGGGCTAAATGGGCTCCTTGGTGGCCCGGGGCCTCTCCTCTTGTCAGGAAAAGTCCCAGAGACAGCTGCCCTACCACTGGCATTCTTGCTCTGAATTTAGTGAGCTGCTGCTGCTCATCCACTGTTTTTGCTGGATGTAGCCCTCTTGAAGAACTAGGGAGCCCTGAAGTTTGGAGTTTCACTAGGGAGACATGTTGAGCTTTGAAGAAGTATCTGGAGCTGATCCAGTGGGTCCCAGGTGTCTATAGTTCAGAGATTGGAGCTCTGTGCCTCTGTACCCAAGAGGTAATCAGTGGTAGGTGAGCACAGCACACAGGTGTGTGGCTGGAGGCTGAAGCCTCTTAGCCCATAGGAACTCAGGAACTTTTCCCAGTATAGGCTCGGTGACCTGAGATCAGACTTGATTGCTTCCTTCACTGTGGGATTTCCTCTCAACTGGGAAACCCAGTCTCTGGTGTTTTGGGCAGACAATTCTGGAATGATGAGTAGCATGCTCAGGTCTGTGGTTCTGGGCTGGTGACTGAGTGCCTGCCAAAACCCAGGAAAATTTCCAGGGGGTTTGGCTGGGTGACCTGAGGTCGGTCAGACCAGATTGCTTCTTTCACCATGGGGGTTTCCTCTTGATTAGGAAATCCAGTTTCTGATGATGTGGGGCTCACAGCTCAGTCTGAGATGGTGATTAGAGCATGCAGGTATGTGGCTCTGGGCTGGCAACCAAGTGCCTGTAGGGAACCCAGGAACTCTTTTGGGATTTAGCTGGGTGACCTAAGATCAGACCTGATTGATTCCCACACCTTTGGGGTTTCCTCTCACCTGGGGAACACTGGTGTTTTTTGGCCCACAGTTCAGTCTGTTGGTTGCTGTGCAGTCACTGCTGCTGTGCTGACCAGACACAGTGTGCTCTCACGCTGCTATCTTGGATCCTCTCATGATTTCTTGTAACTGATGCATTGACACAAAGAATAGCGTGACTAATAACATACATTTAGATGTTATCACAAGTATTGAGCATAGCTTGAAAAACTCAAATTGAACAAAGCACCATGGGAACAGATATTGTAGATCCCTGTAGTAAGATCATATAGGAAGTAAGTGAATGATCCTGACACTGCAACACAGGCACATGGTGTAGTCATTTACCCATTATTAGTACTTGCATGCACTGATGGCTAGTTCATTGGTCTCACTCTTGTTGGTAATAATGGAGCAATGTCTATAGTGCTTTTTATCCTTCTCCTGGTCTCCTATGAAATCATTCTAAACTCTTAAGCTGCTCAAAGTCAGGAAGGGATGCACAAAGCCATATCCACCTGCAGCTAGCATATCATGGTGGTTGTGCTCTTTTTTTTTTGTTTCTTGCATTTTCATGTGTGTTAAGCCTGTTTCTAAATTTTCTATTGATAAATATATTACTGTATTTTATACAGTTTGACTCCTATGTTGAAACCTTTAATATATACCTTGAGAAACATGAAGATTAAAAATTCTATGGCTGAGAGGTGGAGCCAAGCCAGGTTTTTCTAGGGTAGGGACACCTAGGGCTACCAGTTACCTCTGTCCTTAGTTCCTCTGTCTGTACCCACCCAGCCTACTGTAGCCAAGATGATGTGTGGTGTGCTATCTGCAATGCTGCCGGTCATGGCAAAGATTCAGGAGATCGCTGACAAGATGAAGACCCAGCTTGAAGAGAAAGAAAATCAGAAGTTCGATGTTTTTAAAGCCATATCCTTCAAGAAACAGGTAGTGGCCAGTCTCAACATCTTTATCAGGGTTGATGTTGATGATGATAAATACGTGCACCTGAGGGTATTCGAAGCCTTCCTTCATGAAAACAAGCCTTTGACCTTGTTTTCTTACCAGACCAATACAGAAAAACATGATGAGCTGACTTACTTTTGATTCTACAGCCCCTTTTGCCAAATACTTCATTTCCAATCTGTGTTTAGGACCACGAGGTTAAATACCCCTCTGTGATTGAAGGGGTGGAGTTAAGCAGCTTCTTTTGTGATTCCCAAACTGCATTGTATTTAGTTTTCTTCCAGATAATTATTTTCAAAAAGCTGTATATGATCTCTCTCTCTCTCTCTCTCTCTCTCTCTCTCTCTCTCTCTATATATATATATATATATATACACATATATATTTTAGAGACTTTAAAAAATTCTATGGCAAAGCTGTGGAGTAAAATGTCCACTACATAAGAAGAATTTCTCCTCATTGAACATACACTGTTGGTTAAGCAATATTCAGCAATAAATTTCGACAGTATGACTTCAGTATTCTATATTTGTATCAACACTTGACATTGTGAGAAGTTTGGAATTTTTGTGAATGCAGCAGATACAAGACTGTTATTCACTACTAAGCTAGGTTTTTCTATTGCTACTGAAATTGATCATATCTTCATGTTTATTAGTCATCCCATTTTAAAAAAATCCTCTATGATATTTCTGTTGTTTTGTCCAATTTCCAGTAAACTGTACTTCTAATATAATTTTATTGATGGAGTGTTTGGGCTTTACTTTAAACTATTTATGTTTTATATATCACAACAATTCTTGTTTATGAGTCGTGTCATTTTGCCTTTTATTTTGTGTAATATAACTGAACTTTGTTTTGTAAGAACTTAAGTATTGTTTACCAAGAAAATAATTTATATTTACAATGTGCATATTTTTTTTTCAGATATGTGTATTGTTGGATAGCCCAGGCTACTATGAGCATGACCATGTCTGGGCAGGTGGTTTATAAAAAAAAAAAAAAAGCAAAATGAAATAGGGAGAAGCCACATGAAACCTCAGTTGCCCATCTACTACTTCTTTGTAGGGGGCCTACATCCAGTTCATGTATGGTCCTTGGTTGATACTTCAGACTCAGCAATGGGCAAGGGGGTGCTGCGAATTGAGGGGGTGGGAGGGTAGGAATCAGAGGGGAAGAGGGATGGGGTTACAACAAAGATGTAAAGTGAATAATAATAATGAAAAAGAAACAGGGGAAAACCACTAAAGTTCTTGACTAGTCTCTGCTTCAGACATTGACTCCAGACTCCTGTCTCAGGTTCCTGCCCTGACTTCCCTTCAAGATTGACTACAAGTGTAAGATGAAATAAACAGTTTCCTCCCCAAGTTGCATTGGTTATGATGTTTTATCAAAGAGTTTCAGGAGTGTGACATCACTGTGACAGACCCAGACATATATTTTGGGTAGGATTATGTGGTGGAATATGAATTTTGGGCTGGAAAAGCTATGGAGTACTCAGAGCTCAGTGGGATGTTCTGAGAGATCTTGGAAAATAGGAATGTTGACCACAATGCTAATGATGGAGGCCTAGCTTGTGAAGTTTAAGAGGGAAACAAAGACTCTATCATTAATTTGAATTAAGAATCTGTGGTTTGGGTCAGATTGAGCTGAAAAATCACTGAAATGAAACTTTTGCCTTGGTGGGAAAATTTCTACTAGTTGCAGGATAGAAGAATCATATGTGATTAAGAAGAGACCAACATAATTGAGGCAAAAGTTCTGGGAAATACTTCCAGATGATCAGCACACAGAAGCTGTAATTCCAACAGGGCAAGGCTATTCGTCATGCTGGCTGCTCCACTTAATGACTGGTAAGTTTTCCCAGGCTGTTCAAGTTTTAAAGGCATGAAGAGGTAATGGAGATGGGGGGGTGGTTAATGCTATGAGAGACCAGGAAAGGCTATTGGTGAAAGGAAGGGCAGGTTCAGTTGCAGTAGAAATCCTAAGATAGAATGTACCATAAAGTGGTAAAATTATCATAATATATGTGTTATCTTGGATAGCATTTTTTGGCGAAATTCCATAACCCACTTTAAAAAAATTATTTATTTATTTAATTTTTACTTTTTAAAATTAATTTTTACTTTTTTATGTGAATCACAGGTTATTTACTTTGTATCCCAGCCATAATCCTCTCCTTCATTGCCTCCCAATCTCCCCCTTCCCCCCTCATCTCCTCCCTGCCCTTTTCCTAGAACCCCTGCTTGGATGTAGCCCACGGTAGCTCAGTAACCAAGTGGGTTTCCCTAGTGTGGGGAACAGGAACTATTTCTGACATTCTGACATGAACACAATGACTGGTTCCTTTACCTCCCCTCATCCCCCTGCCTGAGGGAGGAACAGTCTTGCTAGGCCATAACCCACTTTTAAGGTCATTTTTAATTGGAATGTTTGCTTTCTTACTACTGTGATAATAAAAATATTTTCAATACATTATAAAATAATCTTTTCCTCTAGTTGATTATAATCCATATTTATGATAATTTATGTGCCAGTCTCAGTCATCTGTCTCAACTGTGTTTATTTAGTTGACTATAATTCAGAATGTTATGTGTCAGTGAAGTAGATTTTAACATACAGTAAAAGGCTTCTCATTTATTACTTTTATTAAAACGTATTCCAGCATTGCAGTAATTTCAAAATCTGCATGAATGTAATAAGTTTATAAACTAAGAATAAATTATATGTAAATAATTTAAAAGTAGTGACTTCTTTAGGACACCCAACTATTCTTTTGTGGAAAATTCTTTTTCTCATTAATTCTTTGCATTTTTTTCTTTTTATTAGTTAGTGCCATAATCTTAATGGATTCTCTATATCCACTGTGTTTAGGTTTGTCTTGCTCTTGTTTTTCTAATGCCCTTATATTTGAAATTAAATTATTTACTTAAGTTCTTTCTGATATTTTGATGTTGGTATCTGAGATTGCTTTCATTGTAATATACAAGTTTTTGTGTCTTGTATTTTCATTTCCTTCTAAGACTCATTTGATTTCCGCCTTGATTGCTTTAGTGACCCGTTTATCACTCTGTTATGTGTTATACACTCTCCATAAGTTTGTGAGCTTTACTTTATTGTGATTATATAGAATATAATAAAATATTTCAAATTTTCTAAATTTTTAAAATATTTTCTTTGTTACCTTATATATGCTACATTTTGGAGAATGTTTCATGAGATGTTGGAAAATATTTCTTCTGCAGTATTTTGATTGAATGGAAGTTGATTTCATTTATATATTAACAAATTAATTATTATGATATAAATGAAAAGGAAGAACAGACTAGCATCTAGCAGACTTGCAACTCTGTTTTTTTTTAATTATTATTATTTATTCATTCTTTATCTTGGCTGTAGCCCCCTCCCAAAGATCTTCCCAGTCCCAGCCTCTCTTCCTCTTCCTCTCCCTATTCTCCTCCCCCAGTTCACTGATAGGGGAGGTCCTCCTCTCCTACTAGCTTATCAGGTCTCATCAGGACTGTCTGGATCCTCTTTCTCTGTGGCCAAGTAAGGCCACTTCACCAAGGGGAGGTGATCAAAGAACAGACAACCAAGTTCATACCAGTGACTGCCCCTGCTCCCCTTACTAAGGTACCCCCATGGCGACTGAGCTGCCCATAGACTTCATCTGAGCAGGAGGTCTGGGTCCTTTCCATGCATTGTCTTTGGTTGATTCATCAGTCTCTGCAGGCCTCCCTTGGCCCAGATTTTTTTTTTGGCTCTGTTGTTCTCCTTGTGGAGCTCCTGTGCCCTCTAGATCTTCCTATCTCCCCTTTCTTCCATAAGATTCCCTGTACTCTGTCCAAAGTTTGGCCATGAGTCTCAGCATCTGCTCTACCTGGTGGGTAGAGTCTTTCAGAGGACCTCTGTGAAAGGCTCCTGTCCTGTTACCTGTCTTCTCATACTTCTGATGTCTATCCTGTTTATCCTTCTCAATGAAGGTTAAGCATCTTCCCTAGTGTCCTCCTGGTTGTTTAGCTTCTTTAGGACTATATTACACTTTGAAAATTTTCTTTTCAAATTTCAATATTTTCAAATTAACTTGACAGTTACTTACTCACTATTGGCAAAACCTAATCTTTTGTCTCTAGGGATTATTTAAAAGAAGACATTGTTTAAGAGAGATTTTGTTTTGAATTTGTTCCAAATATTCTAACAAGCAGCATATGAGTTAAAAATAGCAATGATGTCAAATAAGGTAATAGGTTGTATCACAAATATAAACAGAAGAAACATTTTCCTGATAATGCCCCAAGGTTTCTGAAAACTCAACTCTACCAAAGCTTTATTTTGTATTTAGTCCTTGAAGTATCATGTTTTTGCTGAATTTATTATTTTGTGGAGGGTCTCAATCTCCTAGCATCTTCTACTTATAGGAACACGTTTTCAATGAGGAAGAAACCAGGCTCAGGCAGAGTCTGCTCAAAGGACTCAAAGACTGAAGACTTCATTTTGTACTTATAGGAAATGTCTATCACAGTGTTTCTGACAACTGAAATCACTGTTTCGGTTTGTTAGGGACCTGGTTTCTTTGTGAAGTAGATGGGTGCTAATTTATTCCCTTTAAATCAAAGCCTTTTGATCACTTCAGCATAATTGACTAAAAAGAGACAATTTATCATAATTTCAGTGTTGTTTATTTTTGTATTTATTTATATCAGTGATTAAAAGTGCTGAGGTTGATTTCTACTTATTAGGCTCTTTTTGCATATTTGTACAAGCATCACATTTTGATTTTCTATGAAGATATTTTCCAGATGTGAACATTTCCAACTATCTTTTTCAGTAAGTTTTGACATTATGACTTAGTGTTCTTTATATTTCAGTATTCATTTGTATACTTAGATACTTCTTTTAAAAGGCTGAAAATAAGAGTAATGTTAAATGTGTTTTTTATAGTACATTGGTACTTTTCCTACATCTAAGCAACATAAGTTATCATCTCTTCTTAAAAAGCACATAGAGATATGATGTATTTGCTGAAAACCCAACATAAATGGCCTTTTGTTTATGGCAATAATAAGACCCATAACATTAATTTGTGACAAATAACAAGATTCGTAGCTAAAAACTGAAACATAGCTTTTCATTGAAAGTTTGTTAAACTTTCATATGAAGCTTCTAAATATAAAATATTAAGGTAATAACATATGAAAGTAATCAGAATTAAGAACAAATATTTGTTACAAATGTCTTCATTTCATTTTTTATTTCTTTAATTTTTATTTATTATTTATTACAATTTATTCACTTTGTATCTTGGTTGTGACCCCATCCCTTGTCTCCTCCCAATCACACCCTCCCTCTTCTCCCTGTATGCTCCTCCCCTAGTCCACTGATAGGAAGCTTCTCCTCTCATTTTATCTGACACTAGCCTATCAGGTCTCATCAGGACTGGCTGCATTGTCTTCCTCTGTGGTCTGGCAAGGCTGCACCCTCCAAGGGTATGTGATCAGAGAGCCTGCCACTGAGTTCATGTCAGAGACAGCCCCTGCTCCCCATACTAGGACACCCACTCGGAGACTAAGTCTATGGGCTACATCTGAGCACCAGTTTTAGATCCTTTCCATTCATGGTCCTTTTTTGGGGTATCAGTACCTGCAGGGCCCCCAGAGCCCATTTTTTTGTTGGCTTTGTTGAGCTCATTTTGGAACTCCTGTCCCCTCCAGGTCTTTCTATCTCCCCTTTCTTCCATCTGCCCAAAGTTTGGCTATGAGTCTCAGCCTCTGTTTCCATACCTAGATCAGTAGAGTCTTTCAGAGGCTTTTATTTCATTTTTCCAAGTAACAATGGAAACATTTTTCATGTAGTAAAACCCCACTAATTTTGTTATTATTTTATTAGACATTACTATTCATATGATATTATTAAAGATATATGATTACATTTAGCTATATTTCAATTTGAATGTTCACAATTACTCAGCATCTCAAGTATTAATATACATGATATCAAAATTCAATTAAGTTCTAGTATCTATATGCAGGCTTTTGTGTGTTTCTTAAAATCTTCCCTGAAAAATGTTAGTGTGTCTACATAGAAAAACTAATAGAGGATTACCTACTCTATATAGACACTAATTTTGTTATTGCCTTTTATAGAATATTGTCCTTTATAGAATATTTTATAACATACTTTAATTTTGGTTATACTAGATTATATATGGAAACTTTCATATGAATATGTATGCATTTTGAGGATTAACACCTACCACACTTCTTTCTGTTCTCCCTGTTTTCTTTCCCTTCTCCTCTCAAAGTCCCTTAGTTTCACTAGAAATTTCCACTTTTTCTTTTAGATCTTCTGTACATATATGATTTTCTTGTATCTATATCACACCTAAAACACAAAGGAAATAAAAATTTGATATTTGTCTTCATTAAGCTAATTTACTTATTGAATGTGATTATTTCAGATTATATCTACATTACTGAAAAATTTAATATTATTTTTCTCTATGGCTGTAAATAACTTCATTGTCACACAGGGTCTTTTTGAAATTACAAGAATATTTTTAAGCCTATATTTTTAGTAACTATATTAAATCATTAATTTTCAGAATAATATTAAGGAATGCTTAAACCGAAGGCAGTCATATTATTCTTCAGTTTAATGGAATGAAATCTTTGCCAATTAATAATGAGTTTACACAACTACAAAATAACCTATTTTCACTCTATTATAGAAATAATTTTACACTGGCATTTTGTCCTAGTGAAACTCAATACTATTGAAAACATGTCAATATTATTAATAAATATTGAAAGGTGTTAAAACCCAGAGAAAACAAGAAATGAATGAGGCAAAATTGACATAAATTGTGTTAAATCCTTGTGTTTACAACAGGCCAGCTCTTTTCAGCCTGTGATCAGAAGCACTTCTATAGATCTGACTCAGAGGAAGCATGTGGAAGAAACACCACAACTACTTCTAAGAAAGCTTGAACTCTGCACATGTCCTCCATCACTAAGTCCATGTGAGTGTAATTTACTTGCTTAAATGAAGGGAAAATAAATTTCTTCACAGGTAAATGTTGGTAGTACTTATACAGAATGAGACAGATAGTGTTGAGAATAATTTTAGCCTACATCTAAGAACTCACAGGTTAGTTCATGTCCAGTTTAAAAAAAAAAAGAATTGTGAAAATTCCAACAGTATGTGTAATTGTGAAAACAACTGATGTTTGCAATGATGAAATGATAGAATTATAATTCTAGGAAAACAGACTGAGAAAATTGTTATAGGCAGCAATGTGTTAAATAACATTGGGGATATTTGATACAGTTTAAATTCTTTCTTGAGATAAATGGGATATATTTGAAGAGTAAAAGTGTCTTGAGATTAGTGGAGCCTATTTCTTTTATTATGTATTACTTATTGTTATTATTATTACTATTTACAGTTTATTCACCTTGTATCCCATTTGTGGCCCCCTTCCTCATCTCCTCCCAATCCCACCCTACCTCCCTCTTCTCCTCCTATGCTTCTCCCCTATTCCACTGATAGGGAAGGTCCTTCTCCCTTCTATCTGACAGTAGTCTATCAGGTCTCATCAGAACTGTCCGCATTGTCTTCCTATGTGGCCTGGTAAGGCTGCCCCCCAGGGGGAAGTAGTCAAAGAGCTGGCCACTGAGTCCATGTCAGAGACAGCCCCTGCACCCTTTAATAGGGAACCCACCTGGGGACTGAGCTGGCTATGAATTACATCTGAGCAGGGTGTCTAGGTCCTCTCTGTGCGTGGTCCTTGATTTGGAGCATCAGTCTCTGCAGGCCACACTGGGCCAGGGTATTTTTGGATCTGTTGCTCTCCTTGTGGAGCTCTTGTTCCCTCCAGGTCTTTCTATCTCTCCCCTTTTCCATAAAATTCACTGCACTCTTCCTAAAGTTTGGCTATGAGTCTCAGTGTCTGCTTCAATACCCTGCTGGGTAGATTCTTTTAGAGGCCGTCTGTAGTAGGCTCCTCTCCTGTTCCCTGTCTTCTCCTGCTTCCAATATACCTATTTCTAATAGTGCACGATCATGGTACTATATAAGTTGCACAGGGATGTTAGGAAATACACAGAATATATTGTAAAATATTGTTTCATAACACCAGCTCAAAATTGGCTCTAAGTAAGTTGTCACAATTAGCTATAGTGCTACCACTTTTTTGCACATTAAAAACATAACATTTTTTTGTTTGAAAATTTTATATGATACAATTTGCTAATATTTACACCCAACCCCCTCTCGTCTCCCTCTCCACTCAATATTGTGATTAATTTTCTCTCAAAATGTTTTGTTAACCCACTGATTCCAATTTTTGTTACTCAGCTACTTTTGGAGTGGGGCCTTTGCTATTGTGTAGCAGACCTACTAGGGGTCATAGACTCAAAGAACACTAATTCTCATCTGGAAGATGTCAAATGCCAGTAGCTCCTCAACTGGTGGTAGAATTTCTTGTCCACCTTCTCTTCTTTATGCTGGATTTTTGTCTGGATTTATCTTGAGCAGGCCTTGTTCATATTGTCACGATCGCTATGCATTCCTACATGCAATTCTAGTTCTGTCTGGAAAATACTGTTCCCTTGAAGTTACCCATCACTCCTGATTCTTACATTTCCATCCCCTCATCTGAAAATATCCCAAAGCATTGTAAGGGAAAGGTAAAATATATACACATAAAGATAGAAATGTACACTTAGAGATTTAGTAACAAAAATTATGGAGATCTTTGCAAGAAGAACTGAATAGGTACTTGTTCCATGCTTTTGGCAGGTTCATCGCTGTATACAGTAATATTAAAAATGTGCTTCGTGACTGAATGGATTCATGGTCCTCTTCAGGATTAATAGCAGGTTCTCATCTGAAGTGTTTTTGAGACAAGACAGATGAATAAATGGGACAGAGTAACAATGTCACAGAATTTGTCCTCCTGGGGCTCACTCAGGATCCTACTGGGCAAAAAGCGTTGTTTGTCATGTTTTTGCTCATGTACATTGTGACAATCGTGGGCAACCTGCTCATTGTGGTGACAGTGATTGCCAGTCCCTCCTTGGGTTCCCCGATGTACTTCTTTCTTGCCTTTCTGTCACTCATGGATGCTGTTTATTCCACTGCCATCTTGCCCAAGTTGCTTAAAGACTTAGTTTGTGATAAAAAGACCATCTCCTTCACAGCTTGTCTGGTTCAGCTCTTTGTAGAGCACTTATTTGGTGGTGCTGAGGTCTTCCTTCTGGTGGTGATGGCCTATGATCGCTATGTGGCCATCTGTAAGTCACTGCACTATTTAACCATCATGAATCAACAGGTTTGTATCTCACTTTTGGTGATAGCTTGGGCTGGAGGATTTGTACATGCTCTGGTTCAAATTCTGTCTGTATATAAACTTCCTTTCTGTGGACCTAATGTCATTGATCACTTTGGCTGTGACATGTACCCTTTATTGGCACTTGCATGCACTGACACTTACTTTATTGGTCTCACTGTAGTTGCCAACAATGGAGCCATGTGTATGGTAGTCTTTGTTCTTCTTCTATTCTCCTATGGAATTATCTTAAGCTCACTTAAGACTCACAGTCAGGAAGGGCGGCGAAAAGCCCTGTCTACTTGCAGCTCTCATATCATGGTAGTTGTCCTCTTCTTTGTTCCCTGTATTTTCATGTATGTTCGACCTGTTTCTAACTTCCCTATTGATAAATCTATTACTGTTTTTTATACAGCTATCACTCCCATGTTGAATCCTTTAATATATACATTGAGAAATTCAGAGATTAAAAATTCTATGGCAAATCTCTGGTGTAAAATGTTAAATACAGATAGAGTAAGATTTTTTTCTTGCTGATTTTATTACTAATTGGAAAGAAACAATAATAAATAATTTTTTAGTGTGTGTTCCAAGTTCTAAATTGGTAAAAACACTTGAAATTGTGAGATGCTTTATACTTTTGTAAAGATAATGGTAAAATACTGATATTAACTGTTTTTCTTTTTCTCTTTATTGCTGCTGAAGTTGAGCATATTGTCATATGCCCAAAGTTGGCATCCCACTTTACTATTTTCTATGAACTACATATTTATGTTTTTTCATTTTTCCAATAAATTATTTTCCTATATAATCAGATCTGTGGAGTTCTTTATTATTCCAGTTACTAGTTATGTTCATGTGTACCACAGTCTTTTCTAGTTGTGTTTTATTATGCTATTATCATTAGTCTTAATAAATATTAATTAAGCTTCTAACTGGTTTATTGCAAACAAATTTTCATTAAATATCTTTAAAAATTTATCAAGAAAATCATGTTTTTGACATAACCATTTGTTATTATTTTATTATTATCATTTATTACAATTTATAAAATTTTGTATTCCAGCTATGGCCCCTCCCTCATCTCCTCCTAATCCCACCCTCCCTCTCTCTTCTCCTCCCATGCCCCTCCCCTAGTCCACAGATAAGGGAGGTCCTCCCCCTCTTCTATTTGACCCTAGCCTATCAGATCTCATCAGGACTGGTTGCTTTGTCTTCCTCTGTGGCCTAAGGCTACATCTGCCAGGTGAAGGTGATCAGAGGGCTTGTCACTGAGTTCATGCCAGAGAAAGCCCGTGTACCTCTTACTAGGGTACCCACTAGGATACTGAGTCTATGGGCTACCTTTGAGCCAGGGGTTTTAGGTCCTTTCCATGCACTGTCCTTTGTTTGGGGTATCAGTCTCTGCAATGTTCCTAGGGCACAGTTTTTCTTTTTCTTTTTTCTTTTGGCTCTGTTGCTCTTCTTTTGGAGCTCCTATCCCTTCCACGTCTTTTTTATCTCCCCCTTCTTTCATAAAATTCCATGCCCTCTGCCCAAAGTTTGGCTATGAGGCTTAGCTTTGATACCTGGATCAGTGGAGTCTTTCAGTGGCCCTCTGTGGTTGACGCTGTCCTGTTCCTTGACTTCTTCTGCTTCCAAAGGCTGTTGCATTGTTTCCTTTTGAAAGAAGATTGAGCATCTTCCCTAGGGTCTTCCTTGTTGTTTACCTTCCTTAGGACTATATATTTTGCTATTTTTATCCTATATTATATGGCTATTATCCATTTATGAATGAGTATATACCATGTGTGTCCTTCTGCTTCTGGGTTACCTCACTAAAGATGGTCTTTTCTAGTCCTCACCATTTGTCTGCAAATTTCATGATTTCCTTGTCAAAAACTCAAGTGACAGCACATGCTGGAAAGGATGTGGAGAAAGGGGAATGCTCCTCCATTGCTGGTGGGAATGTAAACTTGTACAACCACCTTGGAAATCAATCTGGCACTTTCTCAGAAAATAGGAGTAGTGCTACCTCAAGATCCAGCTATACCACTCCTAGGCATATATGCTCAATTATACAACAAAGACATTTGCTCAACCATGTTTGTAGCAGCTCTATTCATAATAGCCAGAATCTGGAAACAAGCTAGATGTCCCTCAATAGAGGAATAGATACGGAAATTGTGGTGCATTTCTACTCAGCTATTAAAAACCATGTGTTATTTTGAAGTTTATAAGTTTTATTGAATAGTAAAGTTTATTTAATTTGCACATGTTCCATCATGTAGCATTAATTGTGATTAGAATTACATATTCTACTTTTTAGGTTATTGACTATTGTGATCTATATTTATTGCTACTATGATAATTTGCCTTCTTTGGTTGACAAAATAGTGTTTAATAATAAACATTAAAACCTAAAAAATGGAGCAACAGAACCAAAAAAATCTGAGCACCCAGGGGTCTTTCCTGAGAGTGATACTCCAACCAAGTACCATGCATGGAGAAAACCTAGAACCCCTGCACAGATGGAGCCCATGACAGTTCAGTGTCCAAATGGGTTCCATAGTAATGGGAACAGGGACTGTCTCTGACATGAACTGATTGGCCTGCCCTTTGATCACTTCACCCTGATGGGGGAGCAGCCTTACCAGGCCACAGAGGAAGACAATGCAACCAGTCCTGAGGAGAGCTGATAGAATGGGATCAGAAGGAAGGAGAGGAAGACCTCCCTTATCAGTGGACTTGGGAAGGGGCATGTGTGGAGAAGGGGAAGGGAAAGTGGATTGGGAGGGGAGGAAGGAGGGAGCTACAGGGGGAATCCAAAATGAATAAAGTGTAATTAATAACAAACAAACAAAAACAGAACAAAAAATAAAACCTAAAAAATGTAGCTATTCTCCTAGTTTGATATCACATCTTTATTGTATTTTATGTTCAAGTACTTGTGTATTGCTATGTACACTAGTTCAATTAGGTTAACTGATGATGTTTAATTAAATCATTTATTATTATTTGCCATCAAGTTAGTTTTTGAAATGGAATAATAAAAGTTTTTTATTCTATTTTTTATTTACATAATATTTTCAAATACTGAAATAGTTTCAGAAGGTGACAATAAGGTATCAGTTTTATTAACATGCATAATGGTTTTATTGACTGTTATTACATTGAATGTATATGCCACATAGAAATTTAGATATTGAGCACATTAAGTCACTATTTTTGAAACAATATAAAATGTCCTTTGTGTTTGTCTTTTGATTCTTCACTAATTCTTTTTCTTCTTTTCATCACATCAAGTTTTCTATTTTCTATATTTAATATCTTTTAATCAAAATGGTATTAATTAAATCAAAGTCCTTCACATTATATTTTCCAAATGCTTGTGTCTAGTCTTTGAGGAAAGTAAAACATGACTTTAGATAGTTTACTGATGTCACTTATTCAGCGTGTTAAATTTTCATTAACTTCTGAATCATTGTAAATAATATCTGAAATAATTTCTTTATAATATTTAGACACAAATTATGTTATCACATTAGTGTACTAATTAAAGTTAGAAAACATGACTAGAGGTGTGTGTGTGTGTGTGCGTGTGCGAGTGCTCGCAAATGTGTGCATGCTACTCACCTTTGATATCAGCACTAAGGAAGCAGAAGCAGGTATATTTTATTTGAGGCCAACCAGGGCCACATAATAAATACCTATCCCCCAAAGCAAACAAACAAAACATAAAAACAATACAGAAGACTTGGCAGATCCAAGATGGCAGCCCCCTGGAGGACACTGTGTCTGAGGAGTAGGACAGCAGTGTTGGCACAGCAACCAGGAGACTGAACTCTCGGACCTAAAACACCAGAGTTTGTGATTGCCAGGTGAGCGGAATTCCTACAGTGAGGAAATCAAGTGGGAAAGTCCTAGGGACACCCAGATCTCTGGAAAATGTCCAGGTGACCGGCTGCACACATTTGCCAGTCTTGATCTGAACGCGCAGCCTCACACCATCCAGACCAGGACACACAGTCTCAGGTCCAGACTGAGATGCCCCCCAGATACAATCCCAGACCGGGGTGCACTGGCAGGCACATATCTGCTAGCCTTGACCTGAACTTGCAGCCTCCCATGGTGCCGCTAGCCTCCATCCCAGACCAGGACACATAATATCTGGTCCAGACTGAGGCACCTCCAGATACCATCCCAGTCCAGGGTGTACAGCCTCTGGCTCAGAAGGAGGCGCCAAGACTCCAGACCACAGCAGAACCCTTAGCAGCAAGCCCAGGTCAGAGCATGGAGCCTCCAGAGCAGAGCGGTGCCCCCAGCTGCCATCTTAAACCGGGACACTCAGCCTCTGGCACAGAGTAAGGTGCCAAGCCTCCATACCAGAGTGGTGACCAGCTTGCAGTGATCACAGCTTATAGCACAGAGTACAGAGCCGGGCACACAGAGCCCACAACAGAGTAGGTATCTCACCTGCAGCATCACCCACTGACTTCAGAGTCCAGCCTGTGGACTCCGCCACAGATTGAAGACCACTAGGAATTCAGAAAACCTGCACAGGCACTTGGCACCCACAATCTCTGCTTGCTAAACGTGCTAGCATCCACATCCCCTCCTGTGCTTGCTCCCTAACCCCATAGCCCACTTATATACACTCTCTAGCATTCCCCTTCAAGACCTTCTGAGCATGCGCGCACACACACACACACACACACACACACACACACACACACACATACACATACACTCCCTCCACCCCTAGCCCCCAGCAAAAATGATACTGTGTGAATGGCTTTTCTTCCCACAGGTACAACTGAAGCAACAACACACACTCTCAAAACACTGGAACTCCTTGTTCTTCCTGAAGAATACTCCTGACACCAGAGATTGACAGTTCCAATCTGAAGTTCAGCCTCAAGGAACAAACAGCTCCTTGATTATATATAAACAAATGGCCAAAGGTTGATGTAAGAACTCACTCAACAAAAATCAGACACCATGGCACCACCAGAAATACCCAAAAGCAATGGAGACTTTAATTCAGTGGAGACACAGGAAAACGATGTTAAAGCTATACTTATGCAGTTACTAGAGGAACAGAAAGAGGAAATGAACAAGGCCCTCAAAGAAATACAGAAGAATATAACTGCTTCAAGTAGAGGAACAATTAAAGACATATAGAGAGGAAACAAACAAAAAAATAGGAGCCACATTTAATCACGAGATGGTACAAAGCATGAATACAGAATTAGAATCTATAAAGAAAACACAAACAGAGAAAAACCTGGGACTGGAGAACTTAGAGAAAATATCAGGAACCGCAAATTTAAGCATCACCAATAGAATACAAGAGATGGAAGAGAGAATCTCAGGAGCTGAAGATACACTTGCTGAAATGGATTCCTCACTCAAAGAAAAAATAAAATTGG
Source organism: Pachyuromys duprasi (assembly GCA_028658305.1). Taxonomy (NCBI): domain Eukaryota; kingdom Metazoa; phylum Chordata; class Mammalia; order Rodentia; family Muridae; genus Pachyuromys; species Pachyuromys duprasi. Next base: position 58,316,678 of record CM053752.1, read on the forward strand.
AAAAGTTCCAAACACAAAACATCCAAGAAATCAAGGATGCCATGAAAAGATGAAACCTAAGAATAATAGGAATAGATGAAAAAGAAGACTCCAGGCTCCAAGAACCAGAAAATATTTTTAAGAAAATCATACAAGAAAATGTTCCCAACTTGAAGAAATATCCATAAGCATACAAGAAGCCTACAGAACACCAAATAGACTAGGTCAGAAAAGAAATACCTCTAGTCATGTCATAGTCAAAACACTAAACCTACAAAACAAAGAAAAAATATTAAAGGCAGCAAGGGAAAAGGGTCAAGTAACATATGAAGGTAGACTGATCAGACTCACACCAGACTTCTCATCAGAAAGTATGAAAGCCAGAAGGGCCTGGGCAGAGGACATGCAGTCTTTAAAGGAACACAGATGCCAACCAAGACTACTATACCCAGCAAAGCTTTCACTCAACATAGATGGAGAAAACAAAATATTCCATGACAAAACAAAATTTAAGCAATATCAACACAGCAACCCAGCCCCACAGAAGATACTAGAAGGAAAATTCCAATCCAATGAAAACAACTACACCAAAGAAAATATAGGATTCAGATAACTCCCCAACAAAAAGGGGGAAAAAAAAGCAATGAATCATAGTAAGACCACCAACTCCACAATAAAAGGAACTAACAGTCATTGGTCACTATTATCTATCAACATCAATGGACTCAACTCTCCAATAAAAAGACACAGACTAACAGAATGGTTATGGAAACAGGATCCAACATTCTGCTGCATCCAAGAAACACACCTATGCAACACAGATAAACACTACCTCAGAGTAAAGGGCTGGAAAAAAGTTTATCAAGCAAATGGACCCAGAAAACAAGCTGGGGTAGCGATCCTAGTATCTTATAAAATAGACTTTCATCCAAAACTAATCAAGAAAGATGAGGAAGGGCACTTCCTTCTCATCAAAGGAAAATTCCAACAGGAGGACATCACAATTTTGAACATCTATGCCCCAAATATAAGACCACCTACATTTTTAAATAAAACATTATTAAACTGAAATCACACATTGATCCCAACACCCTAATAGTGGGAGACTTCAACACTCAACTCTCACCATGGGACAGATCATCCAGTCAGAAGCAAAACAGGGAAATAAGGGCACTTACAGAGACCCTAAATCAAATAGATATCTACAGAACTTTTCACCCAAACTCAAAAGAGTATACCTTCTTTTCAGCACCTCATGGAACCTTCTCTAAAATAGACCATATAGTTGGTCACAAAGCAAGCCTCAACAGATAGAAGAAGATTGAAATTATCCCTTATATCCTATCTGACCATCATGGTCTAAAGCTGGGCCTCAACAACAACTGAAACAGCAAAAGGCCTGCACATACATGGAAACTTGCTACTTGCTACTCAATGACAACTTGGTTAGGGAAGAAATAAAGAAAGAAATTAAAGACCTTTCCACAGGGAAGGAAGCAAATGGGGACCAAGTTAGGATACCCAGGATTTCCCTGGAAAACGTCCCACAGACAGGCAGGAGCATGCACTGACAGCCCAGAGACCTACTGTGCACCAACCAGTCTCCTGCTGCTCCCATGAGAATGGTGCTTACTGGCCACTCACTACTGGTTAGGTACTGGGGCACAGAGCTCCAACCTCAGATGCAAAGAAGCTTGGGATCCCCGAGATCAACCCCCAGACACTGCTCCAAGGGGCAATCAGTTATCCATAACAAAACTGACCAAACCATGGGGCACCCAGGCAATAGCTTCAGCTCTCTAAATTCACAGCAAGAAACCCAGAAGCAAGGCAGCTGTCCCCAGGTGTTCTCTGTGTGAGAAGAGAGCCTTCATGACTAACAAGGATCACAGTTACCACTCAGGTCTATGAGGCGAGCTGTGGCAATTCCCAAAAAAAACACTGCCATTCAGTGACCATATCCATAAAGCTGAGGAGGCTTTCTTCAGGAAAAAACATCTTCCTGCCAAGGGGATTCTCTCCACCACAGGATTCCAGGAACCAGGAGAAACTAACACCCAATACCTAAGATAGCCCAATGGGTATGGGCCAGCGTAAAAGCTCAACCAACAAAAGACGGAGCAATATGGCATCTCCAGAACCTAGCTATCCAAGGGCAAGCAGCCTCAGACACCCCAGAATAATTGAAATTCAAGAATTTGACCTATCAGCTATGCTTATGAAGAGGATAATAGAAGAAACAAATAAAGTGCGTAAAGATCTAGAGGAAGATGAAGTCAAACAGATTATGGCCATCCATAAACAAATACAGGAAGTTGCAGCCAAACAGTTTATGGCCTTTACAGAGGAAATACTTAAATCACTGAAAGAAATAAATGAAACAGGATTGTTCAAACAAACAGGGGAAGGAATTGAAGGAAAAACAAGAAAATACCATCAGACAGGTGAAGGAAACAAAACGGCCCAAGATCTGAAGATAAAATTGGAAAAATTAAAGAAAACACAAATGGAGCAAATCATGGAGAGGGAGACCCTAGGAAAGAAAACAGGAAGTAAGCATAACCAACAGACTACACTAGATGGAAGAAAGAATCTCAGGTGTGGAAGATACAATGGAAGAAACCAATGTATCCGTCAAAGAAAATGTTAAATCTAAAAAATTCCTGACACAGACCATCCAAGAAATCCAAGACAACATACAAAGACCAAACCTAAGAATAGTAGGAATAGAGGAAAAAGAAGATTCTGTACTCCAAGGCCCAGAAAATATTTTCAACAAAATCATTGAAGAAAATTTCCCCAACTTAAAGGAGAAGCCAGTAAGAATACAAAAGGACTACAGAATGCCCAATAAATTAGACCAGAAAAGAAAATCCTCCAGCCACATAGTAATCAAAACAGTAAGTATACAGAACAAAGAAAAATACTAAAAGCTGCAAGGGGAAAAGGCCAAGTAACATATAATGGTAAAGCCATCAGAATCAAACCTGACTTCTCAACAGAGACTATGAAAGCCAGAAGGGCCTGGATAGACATCATGTAGAACCTAAGAGAACACAGATGTCTGCCCAGGCTACTATACCCAGCAAAACTACCAGTCCGCATAGATGGAGGAAACAAGATATTCAATGATAAAAACAAATTTCAAAAATACCTACACACAAATCCAGCATTACACAGAAAATACTAGGAGGAAAAATACAATCCAAGTAACCTAACCACTTTCAAGAAAACACAGGAAATAACTAACCTCACTATAGTAAAACAAAAAGTAACCAAGCACACAAAAATACTACCACAGCCAACATCAAAATCAAAGGATCTACCAGCCACTGGTCATTAATCTCTCTCAACATCAATGGACTCAATTCTCCAAAAAAACCCAAAACCCCCCAAAAAACCAAAAAAACCCCACAGACAAACAGAATGGATGCATAAACAAGACCCAGCAATCTGTTGCATACAAGAAACACACCTAAGTCACAAAGATAGACATTACCTGAGGGTAAAGGGCTGGAAGGCGGTTTTCCAAGCTAATGGACCCAAAAAGCAAGCAGGAGTAGCCATTCTAATATAAAATAGACTTTCAAACAAAGTTTATAAAAAGAAATAGGGAAGGACACTTCAAACTTATCAAGGGAAAGTAGACATCACAATCCTGAACATCTATGCCCCAAATACAAGGGCACCCATATTTGTAAAAGAAACATTGATAAAACTTAAACTGCATATAGATCACCACACATTAATAGGGGGAGACTTCAACACCCCACTCTCAACAACGGACAGGTCAAAAACACAGAAATTAAAGAAACAATATCTCTAACAGAGGTCATGAATCAAGTGGACCTAAAAGACATCTACAGAACCTTACACCCAAACACAAAAGAATTTACCTTCTTCTCAGCACCTCATGAAACCTTCTCCAAAATAGACTATATGGTTGGTCACAAAGCAAGCCTCAACAGATACAAGAAGATTGAAATAATTCCTTGTATCCTCTCTGATTACCATGGAATAAAGCTGGAGCTCGACAACAACAAAGATAGCAAAAAGCCTACAAACACATGGAAACTGAAGAACTTGCTGCTAAATGACAGCTGAGTCAGAGAAGAAATAAAGAAAGAAATTAAACTCTTTCTAGAATTCAATAAAAATGAAGACACAACATACCCAAACTTATGGGACACAATGAAAGCAGTGCTAAGAGGAAAGTTCATAGCACTAAGTGCCTTCAAGAAGAAATTCGAGATTTATCATTCGAGCAACTTAATGGCTCACCTAAAAGCCCTAGAAAAAAAAAGAAGCAGACTCACCAAAAAGGAGTAGATGGCTGGAAATAATCAAACTCAGGGCTGAAATCAATAAATTGGAATCAAATAAAACAATTCACAGAATCAATGAAATCAAGAGCTGGTTCTTTGAGAAAATTAACAAGATAGAAAAACCCTTAGTCAAAGTAATTAAAAGACAAAGAGACCATCCAAATCAACAAAATCAGAAATGAAAAGGGGGACATAACAACAGACACTGAGGAAATCCGAACAATCATTAGGACTTACTTCAAAAGTCTATATGCCACAAAATTTGAAAATCTAAATGAAATGGACAGTTTTCTTGAGAGATTCCACCTATCTAAATTAAGCCAAGATCAGATAGGAAGATTGAATAGACCTAGATCCTCCAAGGAAATAGAAGCAGTCACCAACAGCCTCCCTACGAAAAAAAGCCCTGGGCCAGATGGTTTTAGTGCAGAATTCTACCAGACCTTCAAAGAAGTCCTAACACCAATTCTCTCTAAAGTGTTCCACAAAATAGAAATAGAAGGAAAATTACTGAACTCTTTTTATGAATCCACAGTCACCTAAAGCACACAAAGATCCAACAAAAAAAGAGAACCTCAGACCTATC
>CM053752.1:58322067-58338901 GCA_028658305.1 Pachyuromys duprasi
CTGAAGACCCTACTGAGGGAAACAGGGACTGTTTCAGTCAAGATCTTGATGGCTGACTCTTTGACCCTCCCCCATAAAAGCTGGGGAGTGACAGACTGGCTAGATCCCAGGGGAGGACATTGCAGCCAGCCCTGAGGAGACAGGATAAGCTGGGGTTGGATAGAAGGGGAGGAAGTCCTCCCCTGTTGGTGGACTTGGAGGGGGCAGGGAGGAGGGAGATGAGGGAGGGAGTGAGAGGGTAGGAGGGAATGAGGGAGGGGGCTATGCCTGGGGTTCAAAGTACCTAACCTGTGATTAATATAAAAATAAATAAATTTTTTAAAAAAGAACCACTGCACTAGAGGAAATACATGTTGGAAAATATTCCAAAGGTGATGTCAGAAACCTGAGCAGTGGAAATCACACACAGGGTAGGTGGGTGGGGTCAGTACGAAGGATACAGGCTTCAGAGGTACTAGCTGATTGACAGTCTCTTCCTTTTCTGCTGGAGATTCTGTTCCATCCTGCCTTTCCAAAGCCTTTATTTTGTCTGTTTGGTTTTCTCTGACATTTCTCTTTCAATAAGATTGTTGGCATTGGTGTATTAAACAGATGTGAAATCTTTGCTACCTTAAATAAAAAAAATATGCTTTGTCAAAAAAAATTATAATAATTTTAAAGCTATGCTTATCAAGTTATTAGAGGCACATAAAGAGGAAAAAACACTATCAAAGATATAGCCACACAAATAGAAGCAAGCAAAGAGGAAACGAACAAAGAAATACAGGCAAGTATAGCAACAGGAATAGAGTCCCATAAAGAAGAAATGAATAAAAATATAGAACACATCATGGAAACACAGGAATCCACAATGAAACAGATGAAAATGGTGTAAGACATGAAAACGGAATTAGTATCAATAAAGAAAACACAAACAGTAAAAACTCTGGAGCTGGAGAACTTAGAAAGAAGATCAGGAACCATAAAGGTAAGCATCACCAACAGAATCCAAGAGAGGAAGAGAAAATCTCAGGTGCTGAACATAAATTGCAGAAATTGATACATACCTCAAAGAAAAAGTAAAATCAGAAAAGTCCCAAACATAAAAGCATAGAAGAAATCAGGATGCCATGAAAAGACAAAATCTAAGAATGATAGGAATAGATGAAAAAGAAGATTCCAGGCTCCAAGGTTCAGAAAATATCTTCAAGAAAGTCATGGAAGAAAATTTTCCCAACTTACAGAAAGAGATGTTCATAAACATACAAGAAGCTTACAGAACACCAAACAGAATATAGAGCAGAAAAGAAATTTCTCATGCCACATAATATTCAAAACACTAAATCCATAGAACAAAGAAAAAAGATTAAAAGCAGCAGGGGGGAAAGTCCAAGTAACATACAAAAGTAGGCCTATCAGAATCACACCAGACTTCTCAACAAAAACCATAAAAGCCAGAAGGGCCTACCTAGACATATGTCATGCAGATGCTAAGACAACACAGATGTCACCCCAGACTACTATACCCAGCAAAGCTTTCAATCACTGTAGATAGAAAAACAAAATATTCTATGACAAAACTAAACTTAATATCTACACAGCTACCCAGCTCTACAGAAGATGCTAAAAGGAAAACTGCAATCCAATGAAACCAGAAACAAACTATAGCCAAGAAAACAAAGAATATAGATAATTTCATAACAAATAATTAAAATAAAATGAGCACTAAAACATAGTAACACTACCAATTTGACAATAAAAGGAACTAACATTCACTAGTCACTATTATCAATCAACATCGATGGACTCAACTCTCTAATAAAAAGACACAGTCTATCAGAATGGTTGCAGAAACAGGATCCAATATTCGGCTGCATACAAAAAACACACATCTGCAACGAAGATAAACACTACCTCAGTGTAAAGGGCTGGAAAAATGTTTTTCAAGCAAACATACCCAGAAAACAAGCTGGGGTAGCTATCCTAATATCTAATAAAATAAACTTTCAATCGAAATTAATCAAAAAATTGTGAGGAGGGACACTTCATTCTCATCAAAGGAAAAATCCACCAGGAGAATATCACAATCCTGAATATCTATGCCCCAAATAAAAGAATACCTGCCTTTGTTAATGAAACATCAATCTCATCACCTTAATAGTGGGAGGCGTCAACATTCTACTCTCACCAAGGGACAGATGATCTAGATAGGAGCTAAAGTTACAGTTACATATGTCCTAAATCAAATGGACCTAAGATGTCTACAGAACTTTTCACCCAAACTCAAAAAAGTACATCTTCTTGTCAGTAACTCATGGAAACCTTCTCAAAAATTGATGACATAGACGGGCACAAGGCAAGCCTCAACAGATACAAGCAGAATTAAATAATCCCTTGTATCTGATCAGACCACCACGCCTAAAACTAGACTTCAACAACAATAGCAATAACAAAAAGCCTATATACACATGGGAACTAAACAACTCTCAACTCAATGAACGCTTGGTCAGGGAAGAAATGAAAAAAGGAATTCAAGACTTCCTAAAATTCAATGAAAATGAAGGCACAACTTACCCAAACTTATGGGACATAAGGAAAGCACTGTTAAAAGGAAATTTCATAGCCCAAAGTGCCTACATAAAGAATAATGAGGCATCTCATACAAGCAACTTAACAACACACCTAAAAGTACTAGAAAAAAAGGAGCAGATATAACGAAGAGGAGTACATGATTGAAAATAATCAAACTCAGAGATGATATCAATGAATTAGAAACAAAGAAAACCACTCAAAGAATCAATGAGACCAAGAACTGCTTCTTTGAGAAAGTCAACAAGATAGACAAACCCTTAGCCAAACTAACTAAAAGGCAGAGAGAAACTATCCAAATCAGCAAAATCAGAAATGAAAAGGGGGACATAACAACAGATACTGAGGAAATCCAATCATTAGACCTTACTTAAAAAGCCTATATGCCACAAAATTTGAAAATCTAAATGAAATGGACAATTTTCTTCATAGATTCCATTTATGAAAATTAAATCAAGATCAGGTAAACTGATGAAACAGTCTTATATCACCCCCACCAAGGAAACGGAAGCAGTCATCAAAAGTCTCCCTGACAAAAAATCCCAGGGCCATATGGTTTCAGAACAGAATTCTACCAGACTTACAAAGAAGAGAAAACTCCAATTCTCTTCAAACAATTTCACAAAATAGAAACAGAAGGAACATTACCAAATTCATTCTATGAAGCCACAGTCACCTTGATACCTATACCACACAAAGACCCAACAAAAAAAGAGAACTTCAGTCCTATATCTCTTATGAACATTGATGAAAAATACTGAAAAAATAATACTTGCAAACTGAATCCAAAAACAGGTAAAAGATATCACCTACCATGACCAAGTTGGCTTCATTTCAGGCATGCAGGGTTGGTTCAATATAGAGAAATACTTCAATATAATCCACCATATAAACAAACTAAAGGATAAAAACAGCATGATCATCTCCTGAAATTCCAAAAAAAGCATTTGAGAAAAATCCAACAGCCATTCATCTTTAAAGTCTTAGAGAGATAAGAGGGAAAAGGCACATACCTAAACATAGTAAAGACAATATACGGCAAGCCTACAGCCAACCTCAAACTAATCAGAGAGAAACTGAAATCAATCCCACTGAAATCAGGGACAAGGCAAGGCTGCCAACTCTCTCCATATCTCTTCAACATAGTACTTAAAGTCCTAGATAGAGCAATAAGACAACTAAAGGAGATCAAGGGAATAGAAATTGGAAAGAAAGTATCACTATTTGCAGATAGTATGATAGTAGACTTGAGTGAGCCCAAAAATTTTGCCAGAGAACTCCTTCAGCTCATAAACACCTTCAACAAAGTGGCTGGATACAAACTTAATTCAAAAAAAAATCAGTAGCCCTCCTGTATATGAAAGACAAAAGGGATGAGAAAAAATTAGAGAAACAACACCCTTCACAACATCCACTAATAACATAAAGTACCTTGGTGTGACTCTAACCAGGCAAGTGAAAGACCTTTTAGAAAAATCTTTCAAGACTCTGAAGAAAGAAATTGAAGAAGATATCAGAAGACTGAAAGATCTTCCATGCTCAAGGATAGGTAGGATTAGACTTAGTGAAAATGGTCATTCTGCCAAAAGCAATTTACAGATTCAACGCAATTCCCATCAAAATAACAACACAAATCTTTACAGACCTTGAAAGAAAAATTCTCAACTCCATATTTTCCAGACTTGCTAACATAATTCTCTACAACAACATATCCTCTGGAGGTATCTCCATCCCTTATCTCAAGCTGTACTACAGAGCAACAGTAATAAAAATTGCATGGTACTAGTGTAGAAACAGAATGGTGGATCAATGGAATCAAAGAACCAAATTTTTGACAAAGAAGCCAAAACCATACAATGGAAAAAAGGTAGCAGCTCTAACAGATTCAACAGATGGTGCAGGTCTAACTGGATGTCTATATGCGGAAAAACAAAACAAAACAAAAAATCCATAGCTATCACCCTGCATAAAAGTAAAGGTAAAGTTAGGAGAAAAAGTAGGGAAAAGCTTAAAACTCATTGGCACAGGAGACAGCTTCCTGAACAGAACAGTGACAGCACATGCTCTAAGACCAACAATCAATAAATGGGACCTCATGAAACTGAAAAGCTTTTGTAAAGCAAAAGACGCTGTTATCAGAACAAAACGACTGCCTACAGATTGGAAAAGCATCTTCACCAATCCTGTATCTGACACAGGGATAATATCCAGAATATATAAAGAACTTAAGAAGTTAAAAAGCAACAAATCAAGTAATCCAATTGAAAAATGGGGTACAGAGCTAAACAGAGAATTCTCTGTAGAGGAATATCGAATGGTAGAGAAACACTTAAAGAAATGCTCAATGTGCCTACTCATCAGGGAAATACAAATCAAAACAACCCTGAGATTTCACCTTATACCCATCAGAATGGCTAAGTTAAAAACCTCAAGTGACAATACATGCTGGAGAGGATGTGGAGAAAGGGGAACCCTTCTCCATTGCTGGTGGGAAATTCAACTTGTACAACCACTTTGGAAATAAATCTGGTGATTTCTCAGACAATTAGGAATAGTGCTACCCCAAAATCCAGCTAGACATATGTCCAAAATATGCTCAAGTACACAAGGACATTTGTTAAACCATGTTCATAGCAGCTTTATTTGTAATAGCTAGAACCAGGAAACAATACAGATGTCACTCAATGGAGGAATGGATACAGAAATTGTGGTACATTTACACAACTGAATACTACTCAGCAATTAAAAACAAGGACATCATGAAATTTGCAGGCAAATGATGGAATTTAAAAAAGATCATCCTGAGTGAGGTATCCCAGAAGCAGAAAGACACACCCGGTATATACTCACTTATAAGTGGATATTAGACATATAATATAGGGTAAACATACTAAAATCAGTACACCTAAAGAAGCTAAGCAAGAAGGAGAACCCTGGGTAACATGACCAGTCCTCACTCAGAAAGACAAATGGAATGGACATTGCAAGAATGAGAAAACAGGAAACAGGGCAGAAACCTACCACAGAGGGCTTTTGAAGACTTTACCCAGCAGTGTATCAACGCAGTTGCTGGGACTCATAACCAAGCTTTAGGCAGAGTGCAGGGAATCTTATGAAAGGGGGAGATAGTAATATCTGGAGAGGACAGGAGCTCCACAAGGAGAGGAACAGAACCAAAATATCTTGGCACAGGGGTATTTTCTGAGACTGATACTCGAACCAAGGACCTTTCTTGGATATAGCCTAGAACTCCTGCTCAGATGTAGCCCATGGCAGCTCAGTATCCAAATGGGTACCCTAGTAAGGGAAACAGGGACTGACTCTGACATGAACTCAGTAGCTGGCTCTTTTACCACCTGCCCCTGTGGTGGGGGATCAGGGTTGCCAGGCCACAGAGGAAGACAATGCAGCCAATTCTGATGAGACCTGATAAGCTAGGTTCAGATGGAAGGTGAGGAAGACCTCCCCTCTCAATGGACTTGGAGAGGGACATGGGAGGATATGAAGGAGTGAGGGTGGGATTGAGAGGGAATCGGGGAGGGGGCTACAGCTGGGATACAAAGTGAATAAACTGCATTTAATATAAAAAATAAAAATTTAATTAAAAATCTCAAGTGACAATACATGCTGGAGAGGATGTAGAGAAAGGGAAACCCTCCTCTATTGCTGGTGGTAATGTAACCTTGTACAGCCACTTTGGAAATCAATCTGGTCTTTTCTCAGACAATTAGGAATAGTGCTACCTCAAGATCCAGCTATACCACTCTTAGGCATATATCCAAGATGTCCTCAAGTACACAAAAAGGACATTTGTTAAACCATGTTCATAGCACCTTTGTAATAGCCAGAATCTGGAAAAACCCAGATGCCCCTCAGCTGAGGAATGGATACAGAAATTGTGGTACATTTACACAATTGAATACTACTCAGCAATTATAAACAAGGAAATCATGAAATTTATAGGCAAATTGTAGGAACTAGGAAAGATCATCCTGAGTGAGGGATCCCAGAAGCAGAAACACACATGGTATATACTCACTTATAAGTGGATACTAAACCTTTAAGATAGGATAAGCATACTAAAATCAGTACACCTAAAGAAGCTAAGTAAGAAAGAGAACCCTGGGTAAGATGATCAACCCTAACTCAGGAAGGCAAATGGGAAGGATATAAGGAGAGCTAGAAAAGAGGGAAGAGGACAGGAGCCTACCACAGAGGGCCTTTGAAAGACTCTTCCCTGCAGGGTATCAAAGCAGATACTGAGTCTCATAGCCAAACTTTGGCCAGAGTGCAGGGAATCTTATGAAAGAAGGGGAGATAGTAAGACCTGGAGGGAACAGGAGCTCCACAAGGAGAGTAACAGAACCAAAAAAATCTTGGCAAAGGGGTCCTTTCTGAGACTGATACTCCAACCAAGGACCATGAATAGAGATAACCTAGAACCCCTGCCTGTATGTAGCCCTTGGCATTCCGTCTCCAAGTGGGTACCCTAGTAAGGGGAACAAGGACTGTCTCTGACATGAACTTAGTGGCTGGCTCTTTTATCACCTCCTCTTGAGGGGGTAACAGACTTGTTCTTCTTATGTATATGAATGTGATTTTTGTCTCCTCTAGTGACTGCATATAAAACTGTAGATAATAAAACTCAACTGTACTGGGAGTGATGCTAAAATAGTAAATTTTGACAAGATTGGCAATAATGCAAAAAATATGAAAAGCTACCTGTGATATACTGAAAAGATATAATTTCTTAACTGGAGCAATTTCTTTATTATGGATATGTTTATCATATCAACACATTATAAACTATGAATATCATAATAATATTTATTTAAAAGCAAGGTGACAAAGCAAAACCACATCAAAGTATAGATACAACTGTTCATAATGTTCCATATTGCAAATTAAAACAATTATTTATTTATTTATTTATTTATTTATTTTTGGTGTATAATCTTCCATAATGGATGAAGACTGAAAAGAAATTTAGTAGTTTATTTTTAAAGAAATTACAAAAGAAAATTTTGATTACTTTGGCCTTTCTATATAGCTTGTTTCAGAGATGACAGCACAAAACAAGACCTGTCCTAAAATATGTGTCTGGCCATGAAAAATCATCATCTCCTCAGCTTCTGCAATAGTGAACATATAGTAATTTTTAATTATCTAAGTAAAATGGTGACATGGAATGCAACTTTTAGTAAACATGATTTTTATACGTAACATTTCTTTGATAAATTCTTTACCAACATGAAGACAAAATGAGAGGTCCCATATTTGAAAATGTAAATGTGAAAAGTGCTAACTGGTAATGAATATTATTGAAGTATGTGACCCCTTCAGCTTAGTGCCATCCTCAAGGAGGACAGTCTGGTTGCAGCAGCATGTGATTAGTTGAAATTGCTGACTGCTGGTTTCACCAGCTAGCCACAGCTTCACTCAAAAATAAAATGGCGGAGACTCTGAGGTAAGGAATAGAAACTCTCCTATAGCGATGTATAACATAGCCACATAAGTCCACTACACTCATACATTAGTGAACAATTTCTGTTTCAAAGAATTTCTTTTGACCCCTGATTTGGATATCAGTCTTGTTTTCTTTTTGTTGTTGTCGTTGTTGTTGTTTGTTTGTTTTTGTTCCTCATGAATGTGAGTGATTCAAAATTTCCCATACTGAGTATTTTCTAATCTTACTTCAAAGCTACCTAGAAAAATAAAGTTCAAGGTATCTTTGTTTTCTTGTTACTTGTCATATGAAAGAATCCCGTAAACAATTTCATCTTCTAAATGTTCTCTAGACTCAACCATTAAGGGCTAAGGCTGACAACTACCTTGATCACAATCTCAACTGAAAATTTATTCTTCATTTTCAATGAGTTTGTATAGAGAAAGCATGCCTACATGAGTGTAGAAAGCATCCTTTGTTAGAATTTTTATCCAGTTTTCAATTTATAGTTAATAAAATATTCAGTGAAGAAACAATCTTGTTTTATATTGATAGTGTTTTACACCACAGCTTTTTTATAGAATTTTTCATCTCAGAATTTCTCAAAGTATATATCAATGGATTCAGCATGGGACTTACAACTGTATAAAACACGGCAATATATTTATCAATAAGAAAGTTGGAGACAGGTCTAGCATATATAAAGATGCAGGGAAGAAAAAAGCAGACAATGGCGATGATGTGTGAGCTGCATGTAGACAGGGCTTTGCGCCTCCCTTCCTGACTGTGACTCTTAAGAGAGTTTAGAATGATTCCATAGGAGACTAAGAGAAAGGTGAAAATTCCCACACAGATAACTCCACCATTGGCAATGACAGTGATGCCAAGGAAGTAGGTGTCAGTGCATGCAAGTCCCAATAATGGATTCATGTCACACATGAAGTGATCAATGACATTGGGACCACAAAATGGAAGTTTATACACCGTCAGAACCTGAATCATTGAATGTACTATGCCTCCAACCCCAGCTAACAGCAACAGGAGTATGCAAACCTGTTGGTTCATAATGGACAAATAGTTCAATGGTTTACAGATGGCCACATAGCGATCATAGGCCATGAATACCAGAATGAAGACCTCCACACCACCAAATAAGTGTTCTACAAAGAGCTGGACCATGCATGCTTTGAAGGAAATGGTATTTTTATTATATAATAAGTCTATAATCAAATTTGGTGAGATAGTATTGCAATAAAAAGCATCCAGGAGTGACAAGCATGCAAGGAAGAAGTACATTGGGGTGTCCAAGGAAGGGCTGGCAATCACTGTCACTGCAATGAGCAAGTTGCCCAGCATTGTCACAATGTAGATGAGTGAAAACAAGACAAATAATACTTTTTGCCCAGCAGGATTTTGAGTAAGACCCACAAAAATAAATTCTGTGACGTTGCTGCTCAGTCCCATTAACCTTTCTAGGTAGCTTGTTTCAGAGATAACAGCTCAAAACAAGACCTGTCCTGAAGTATATGTCTGGCAATGAAAAATCATCGCTTCCTCAGCTTTTACAATGATGAACATACAGGGGTTAGCAGTGTGCGTTTCTGTTCCAATAGTCACAGTGGACCTCCTGTTGAAGATCTTATTCCTTCATGGGAAATTTTAGTTGTGCCTGAAAGTACAAGGGCTTATTTTAAGTCTCAGAGTATCTGTATACTCTTATCATATACTTAAACTACTTATTTAAAATATGTTAGTTTTGGCAAACATGCTACAGATGTTACAAAGGGATACCTGCTTTTAGAAACATGCTCTCTATGATGTCAACACCCTCCATTTTGTGGCTGGAGAGATGGCTCAGGGGTTGAGAATACTATTTTCTCTTAGAAATGACCTGAGTTCAATTCCTGGTACCCACATAGTGGTTTGCAACCATTCGTATCTCAAATTCCTGTGGGCCCAATAACTTCTCTTATATACAGAGCACCAGGCATGAATGCGGGGCACATATACCCCACATTCAGACAAACACCCTCATAAAATAAAATAAATATTTTAAGTGAGTACATCAATTAATATAAAGTCATTGCTTGAAACTGTCGTTTTATGGAGAACATATTTAAAGCAGCTGATGCTTTAAATATGTTCTCCATAAAATGACAGTGAGCATCCAGATCATCATTGCTTTTGCATTATTAGACAACTGTATGCCCTTGTTAAATTTTTGCAGCTATTACAAACTGTTCATTGAAGTTAAAACGATAGCTTTAAACTGTCCTGTAACTACGAAAGTATTTAGCACACAAATGTTTTATTGAATTAGCTTATCTATTTCAGACTACTAGGTGTTTCTGGAGTTGTAATCCTATTCATTTTACCCATACCAAGACCTGTTCCTAACACACTATGTTCACTTGTAACAATATCATTTAACTCATCTGCTACTACATGTTACTGTAACCAACAACAGCAACCATAGCAACTTTACTATTAGAAATCTTGGAATTGCTTAGTTAATGAAAGAGCAGAAAGTAAAAACTAAATAAAGAAAAGTGGATCATTGTCATCTGCCTATGTCTTTATGTTAGGGCATTTTTAAACTGATGTTCGTTCAGTGTTCAGGTTCCCCAAAACCATAATAAAGGGAAAACTCTTTATATACTGAACTGAAAAAATGTGCCTCATGATTTTCTAAATATAATTACAAATAGACCTCCTTATATGTTGAAAAGCAAAGTGATTAAAAGAGATGCAGTCAGAATCATAAAGGTGCCACTTTACCTCTTCTGTTCTATCTGCATTTTTTCACATATACAGAATCCTGCAAATATTTCCAAGCTTATTATAATTTCTTGAAAATATTTTCAATGGCAAATGAGATTAGATAACTAAATTGTGACTTCAATTTTCTTCTTGAATATTATGCACAGACGTTCTTGGAAACTCTTGCTATAGAACTTTCTCTTGGCTATGAAGGTAAAGATGGACCACATTACAGACTTCCCTGTACCCCACGTTCACCATTTCTACCACTGTAATATGCTAAGATATACTTCCTCTAATACTTTGTTGGTTGGTGGTGGTGGTGCTTCTATATATAATGGAACTAAAGCACTTCTCAGTACCTGATAAAATTGGCATAGATGATAGCAGTTACCAATGCTTCTGAGTGTCTCCCATGACCAAAGAGAATAAATCATCTCAATCATCCACATGATAAGGATGATTGCCATGGATCACAAAATATAATATCATCTATATCTATATTTATCTGTATATATATAGTCATACATATATACATACCTATATATCTGATATGTCTGTGTGTGAAACATGTAGTGAATATTTTAAAATTTATTAACACCAATGAGGTGTACAGTTAAATTATAAACCTTATAAGCCTTAGATATTGTCTGGCAATATTTTCCTACACAGAAATGTATCTTGTCTTAGAAGCAAGAATATTCTGTCACATAGATATGGGAGTGAGACAGGACACATGAAACAATGTCTGGGATTTATTTAGAAGCTGACCATGATCTTCTGTATCTATCATTCCCCTTACTGTCGATCTGCATTTGTAGAATCTACAGACTGAAAACAGCATACCTGTTGAATGACATGAATAAAAATATTCCATATTTACTATTTATGCTTTCACATGTCACCTTTTACAATGTTAGTGCTTCTTTAAATATCAGCACTGTACTTCCCTGGGATAAGACTACTGTTTCTCAGTTTAACATTCCCATAATAGTGTAAAAAATAGTTATTAAACTGTATGTTATACTGTAAAAAGCTTTCAAGAATCTGATAGAATGAAAATACTGGACTGGTTATACTTTGAATAAAAGTATAATAATTTCTAGAAAAAAATTAGTTATAGCTTAAGGTCTTAGTAATATGTTAGCATTTGGATGAATCTCGGTGACAGAAATGGCTCTCTCTGGTCATGGATTTCCTCTGTATCTGTCCTAACGTCTTTGCAGTCATCATTCTAAGATCGACAACAAAATCACAAAAGAAGCCTCTGGAACATAAGTAAATATATTTGTTCCCTTGTTCTCTAATATACTTGGTAATTGCGACCAAACTGTCTTGAATAAACATACCTTATAAAGTATATTTATTTGTTAATATGTCATATAAAATGTAACCACATGAATCAATGTTAAATACATAAATTGAATTTGTATGGTTACCCATGTAACAGATAAGTGTTGCCTACCAGTGTGGAAAACAAACACCAGTCAAGCCATGACACCAATCAAATCTTTGTTTGTTCTGAGTAATTTCTGTTATAGTTATAACTATTTTCCAGTGCATAGTCCTTTGTGGGGAGTATCTGATATTCAAAATATTAGTTGTATTTTATGTATTACAAAAATATTTAGCTTCCTTTCCTATTCTATTAGCTCAAGAACTCAAACAATGGATTTCTAAGCAGATTTCTCATTGGTGGTGAAAGTAATTGCCTCTTTTATTGATGATGACTGCAGTTAATAAAGTCATTAATATACTTACAAAACATACATAAGGGCCTTTAAATATTACGTCAATATTTATTGTACAAATCCGATTAAACATTCTTACCTGCTCTGTAAACATTTTTGTAGAAAAATAAAGATGCTATTATTTGCACAATTGTGAACAAAGTTGACACAATCTGTGGAACCAAAAGTTTCCAAACCCAAAGTTGAAGGCACTAGTAAAGCAAAATTTAAAAAAAAAAAACTGAAATCAGTTATGTGAAATTTTCTTCTTGTACTTAACTATGGGGAGAACAAACTTCACATGAAGAGATTTTAAATATTTCTATGTGATTTTCTACTGTAGTTCTATGTAATGAAGAACAGGCTGAGATTTACCTTATATATACAACAGTGACACAGTTATTTCTGAGTAGAAGAAAATGTCCTCAACACCTCATTCACTAAAAGTGAATCTCTATAATACTTTTCTGCCCATCCTTAAATCATACCCCCATATTTCCACAGTTTCATCTCAAAGTAACTGAGATCATTCATGGATATATAAGAATAAGTAAGTGAATCTGGGGTCATGATAAATTATTTGTAAACCTATTGGATCAAATTCAAATAAAGAAATCTCTACTGGAAAGATTTCTTTCCTTGAATAATCTCTAGAGAGGAAAAAAAACTCTGCTGATTCAACAACAAAAGTAATTACTGCCAAGTGACATGAACTTTACTATGAGAAGAATTCTAAAGTGAGATGATTAATAAACTATTGTTATAGACTGTTATACAGTTATTGCTATAAAATACTTAGATAAGGCAAGTCATAAATGAGCCTGTGTAAAGATGAAGGTATCCCTATGCCATTCCCCAGCCTCACCTCTGTAGAATACTACCTCACCTCACAGTGAAAGAGACTCTGTCCAAGAAGCTCTGAGACTCTGAGGAAATTTTTTTCTCAATCACATATTTTTTCTCATTTATTTATTTATTCACTTCACATCCTGATAGCCCTTTCCCTCCTCCCTTCCCAGCCCCATTTTCTCTCCCTCCCCTTTCCCCTTTCTGCTTTTCCTCAATGCCCTTAGCCATCAGACAAATGCAAATCAAAACAACTCTAAGATCCCATCTTACACCCATCAAAATGGCTAAAATCAAAAACTCAACTGACAACACATGCTGACAGGGATGTGGAGAAAAAAGAACACTCCTCCATTGCTGGGAAGAGTGCAAAGTTGTAAAACCTCTCTGGAAATCAATCTGGAGATTTCTCAGAAAATTGGGAATAGTTCTACCTCACAACTTGGCTATACTATCCCTGGGCATATACCCAAGAGATGTCCCACCACACAAGGACATTTACTCAACTTTATTCATAACAGCTTTATTAATAATAGCCGGATACCGGAAAAAAACTAGTAATGAATTTCTTTAACAACCCTTACAGAAATAAGACACACTACAATACAGAATGTTTTGAGCTTATCAATGCTGAAAAGAAAACATGCAGTATGAGTTGATCAACAAACGTTTACTAAAAAATTGTAAGCATTGATAACTCAATGTAGCAGCTACTTTCAAAATATATTTTAAATTGAAAAAAAAGAGGGGATTTGTGTTGTCTTCTGGGTAAGATGGTGGAGAAGAAGCCATGATTTTAAAAAGTGAAGATAAAATGTTACAGAAACTTGGAACCATAGTAGCTCTACTACCCAGACAAACAGCAACCTAACTCCAGGATTCAAGAACTGACAAGTAATCAATCACTCATTTATCTGGAAAAGAGTCTCCTTGTCTGAGTTCTATGTTTTTATTGACAGCAGCCACAAATCACTACTCTAGAAGCACAGGAAAAGACATACTTTCCCCTGTGAATGCCCTACTAAGAGTATCTTCAGTAATCATCAACAACTGAAGATCACCATTCCCAATCTGCTTGCAGCAACTTTTCATAAATGCACTGAGGATATACTGGAACACAAAAATAACACTTCCTGGAATCATCACTGCAACTTCTAGCCTGTGAAAGCAGTCATTCCCAAATATACTATAACCTACTAATCCTTGGAAATCAGCAGTTACAAATCTTGTAGTTGAAGAGTCTCATCCAATTAAAGAACTCATCCCCTGAATCACAGCAGCATATTACAGCTCAGTGAAATCAGCCATCCCTAGAATCGTGGCAGCAGACCCTCAGCTCAGGGGAAAATACATTTCATGTTGCCCTGCAGCTATCACAAGAAAACCCAGAACTCTTGTTTTACAATTCTTGTTTTATAAGTAGAGAGGAAGAGACAGCTTTACCTTGTCTATAGTTGAGATTCTATACCAGAGCTTTTGCACAAAATTTTTGTACTTGTATTTTTATATTATTATAATAATATTTTATTTTTATTTTATTAATTACAATTTATTCCCTATGTATGCCACTTGTAGCTCCCTCCCTCTTCTCCTCTCAATCCTACCCTCCCTCCCGCTTCTGTACCCATGTTCCTCCCACAGACCACTGATAGGGGAGGTCCTCCTCCCCTTCCATCTGATCCTAGTCTTATCAGGTCTCATCAGGAGTGGCTGTATTGTCTTCCTCTGTGGCCTGGTAAGGCTGTACCCCCCTCAGGAGGAAGTGATCAAACAGCAGGTCAAACAATTTATATCAGAGACAGTCCCTGTTCCCATTACTAGGGAACCCACTTGGACACTGAGCTGCCATGGGTTACATCTGTGCAGGTATTCTAGGTTATTTTCATGAATGGTTCATAGTTGGAGTATCAGTCTCAGAAAAAAAAAAAACCCTGGGCCCAGATTTGTTTGGTTCTGTTGCTCTCTTTGTGGAGCCCCTGTCCTCTTCAGGTCTATCTCCCCCTTCTTCCATAAGATACCCTGCACTCTGCCCAAAGTTTGGTTCTGAGTTTCAACATCTGCTTTGATACTCTGCAGGGTAGAGTCTTTCAGGGACCATCTGTGTTGGCTGTTCCCTATTTTACTCCTCTTCTGATGTCCGTCCTCTTTACCTTTCTGAATGAGGATTGAGCATCTTATCCAGAGTCCTCCTTTTTGCTTAGTTTCTTTAGGTGTAGAGATTTTAGCATGTTTATTCCATATTATGTCTAATATCCACTTATGAGTGAGTATATACCTTGTGTGTCTTTCTGCTTCTGGGATACCTCACTCAGGATGATCTTTTCTAGGTTCCACCATTTGCCTGCAAATTTCAAGATTTTATTGTCTTTAATTGCTGAGTAGTACTCCATTGTGTAAATGTACCACAATTTCTATATCCATTCCTCAGTTGAGGGATATTAGGGTTGCTTCCAGATTCTGGCTGCTATGAACATGGTTGAGCAAATGTCCTTGTATTCTTGAACATCTTTTGGATATATACCTAGGAGTGTCATAGCTGTATCTTGAGGTACCGCTATTCCTAATTGTCTGAAAAAGCACCAGATTGATTTCCAAAGTGGTTGTACAAATTTACATTCCTACCAGCAGAGGAGGAGGGTTCCCACATCCTCTCCAGCATGTTGTCACTTGAGTTTTTGATCTTAGCCATTCTGATGGGTATAAGATGAAATATCAGTGTCTATTTGATTTTCCATTTTAGGATTTCTAAAGGTATTAAAGGATCCAACATGGGAGTGACAATGTATAAAAAAGTTACAGATTTATCAATAGCAAATTATAATATTGGATAATTGCCACACTTGAAATGGTCATTGACATTAGGGCCACAAAAAGAAAGATTATAAACAAAGAAAATTCTAATTCTTCTAATATCTTCTTCAATTTTTCTCTTCAGAGATTTGAAGTTTTTTTATATATGTCTTTCACTTGCTTCGTTAGAGTCACCCCAAGGTACTTTATGTTATTAGTGCCTATTGTGAAGGGTGTTATTTCCCTAATTTCCTTCTCGGCCCTTTTGTCTTTGGTGTACAGGAGGGCTTCTGATATTTTTGAGTTGATTTTGTATCCAGCCACTTTACTGAAGGTGTTTATCAGTTGAAGGAGTTCTCTGGTTGAATTTTTGGGGTCACTCATGTATGTTATCATATCGTCTGCAAATAGTGATACTTTGACTTCTTCCTTTCCAATTTGTATCCCCTTGATCTCCTTTAGTTGTCTTATTGCTCTAGCTAGGACTTCAAGTACTATGTTGAAAAGATATGGAGACAAAGGGCAGCCTTGCCTAGTCCCTGATTTCAGTGGGATTGATTTAAGTTTCTCTCCATTGAGTTTGATGTTAGCTATAGGCTTGCTGTATATTGCCTTTACTATGTTTAGGTATGTGCCTTGTATCCCTAGTCTCTCCAAGACTTTAAACATGAATGGGTGTTGGATTTTGTCAAAT
>CM053752.1:58339401-58364144 GCA_028658305.1 Pachyuromys duprasi
GGAATCCATTTCATCCAGCGTATCCTCAGCTCCTGATATTCTCTCTTCCATCTCTTGTAATCTGTGAATCCCTTGTGTCAGGAATATTCTTCAAGACAGTGATTTCCGGTGGTTTGTTAGTGTGTGTTGTGTCTCAGTTGAACTCTGTTGTGGGCTCTGTGTGCCCGGCTTCGTGCTCTGTGCTAGAAGCTGTGAGCACTGCAGGCTGATCACCCCTCTGGTCTGGAATCTTTACTCCTCACTCTGTGCTAGAGTCTGAGTGTCCAGGTTTGCGATGTCAGCTGGGGGCTGTGGACTCCGCCCTGGGCTTGCTGCTAAGGGCCCTTCCCTGGAATGGAGTTTTGGCGCCTCCTTCTTGGCCAGGGTCTGTGCACCACGGTCTGAGATGATATTTGGGGCACACACAGTGGGTTTGGGTTGGTGTGCACCCGCTGTATGCAGGCCTGTCTGAAATGGTGCCCGAGGCCTTTTCTGTCTGGCCGGTGGACACACACACAGGAACTGAGGTTTTTGCTGGGGGATGTGTGCAGCATTTGCCCTCAGTGTGCAGTCTGGTCAAGATGGTCCCCGGATCCTCTCAGTCTGTGGTGGTTCTGGTGATTGGTGAGCGCCTGCTGCACACCCATGAGTTGAGGCAGAACTCGGGTTTCTCCCAAACCCGCCAGCAGACTCACACACTGACTGAGTTTTTGCTGGTGGAAGCGTTCGGCACGCGCCCACAGTGTGCAGATTGGTCAAATGGGTCCCCCAACCCACTCAGTGTAGGGTGGTTCTGGTGATTGGTGTGAGCCTGCAGCACACCCGTGGGTTGAAGCAGAACCCAGGTGCAGTGTGCGCTCGCAGTGTGCAGTTCAGTGAAAACGGTGCCTGGTTCCTCCTCAGATACTGTGTGATCCTGTCTAGTATGGCGGCTGTGGGCGCCCAACGTGGCTGCTCGTTCAGATCAGAGCTGTGCGCCGCTGGTCACCCGGAAATTTTTCCAGGTAATAACTGGGTGTCCCTAGGGTTTTCCCACTTGATTTTCTCACTGTAGGAGTTCCGCTCACCTGGCAATCACAAATGCTGGCGTTTTAGGTCCCAGAGTTCAGTCTCCTGGTTGCTGCGTTGTTTCTGCTCTCCTACTCCTCAGACACAGTGTTCTCTCGTGGCAGCCATCTTGGATTCTCTTAAAATTTATTTTTACTGTGTTTCCAATGATTAAAATATCCATTGATTTTTGTGGTTGCTGTTAATGATGTGATGTCTTGATTTTTGTTGTATGTGTTCTTATGCTGGTCTGTAGTCATGTACTTATCCTTAATCTTTGCTCTTTGTTCCTGGTGTTTGTACTTCAGACTGGGTCCATTTGTCTCTGGTGTTTGGAACATTATTCAGGAAGATGAGAGAGGTCCACCAGATTGAGTGTGGATGTTGGTGTTTCAGCTGTAGCAAAGGGAAGAAGGTAGCAGAAACAGGTGTGCAAGCATGGGTGTGTTGCGTATATGTGTTCCTTGAGGGTCAGAGTGCTAGAGCATGGAGATGCATAGAAGGATGAAGCTTAAGCAAATGAGAGGGTTCTGTCACTGTTCGTGTTTGCAAAGTGCATGCACAGGTGACCTGAATACCTCCTTGGCCTCCAGGCCTGTTGTACTGTTTTCCTGGTATTCAGATCTGTCTGGGCTCCAGGAATTGTTTGCCTGGACTCCACTGGTAGACCCACAGAACAGGGCCTTCAGTGTTAACAATGCTGTGTTGTCTATAGTGGGGTTGTGAGTGAGAGGGATCCGATATCAGGCTGGTAGCTTAGATCTGGGGCTCTGCAAGCACTCACTTGAAGGCACCCTCACTAGCTCGCAGGCCTAATCTGAAAGCACAGAGGTTCCCCCTGTTCTCTACTCTCAGATTTGGGCCTGCAGGGGCAAATGAATGAGTAGAAGAGCTATCTGCTAAGTGGGTTGCCCACCTGGCAGGGAGACCTGTACTTGGGACAGCTGCCTCTGATGTACTTGGGACAGCTGCTTCTGATGGCTCAGTCATTGAGCATGGAGGCTCCTACTTGGGCTAGCTGCAATTGCAGACTTGGGAAGCCCTTACAGCTGCCTGCTGCAACTACCGACCTGGGTGACACTTAATACAGTTGCTTCTGCTGTCTCAGTCATCGAGCATAGAAGCTTATTGTTGGGGCAACCACTGCCACCTCCCCTGAACAGGGAGGCCCATGCTTGTGGCAAAGGGAAGAGCAGGGAGGTTGAATATTCTCTAGTCTCAGTCCCTGGAGACGGCCAGCTGTGACCTTGATCCAAACTCTCCTAGCTCACTGGTTGTTCCCTCTTGCCCAGCATGCTTCAATGTCGATGTTCTGGCTTCAGCCGACCATCCACTCACCAATTTCAGTTTCAGATGCTGAATTAATTTATTTTTATTTCATGTGTGTTGGTGTTTTGCCTGCTGTGTGAAGGTGTCAGCTCTTGTATGCTGGTATCAGCTCTTGGAGATATAGGCAGTTGTGAGCTGCCATGTGGGTGCTGGGTATTGAACCCAGGTCCTCTGGAAGAACAGTAAGTGCTCTTAACCACCAAGCCATCTCTCCAGCCCCAAGTTTCAGATTTTGTGCCCCTCAGATATGGTGTATGTTGATCACCGTCATCTTGGACTCACAAGTCTATTTCTTGTGGATATCCTTCAGTTGATTATGAACATGATGTTCTTTTTGTTTCTCATAACTTCCTTTGGAATAATCTTAAACTCTTAGAAGGTTCACAACAGAAGGTAAGCACAAAACCATGTCCAATTTTAGTTCTCACATAATGAGGGTTGGTCTGCTTTTTGGTTCTTTTATTTTCATGAATGTGAGATATGTTTTCAACTTTCCTGTGAATAAATTCATTATTGTTTTAAGAGTTATCATTCTCATTTTAAGTACTTTAATATATGTATGAGAAATTCAGAGATGACAACGTCTGTGGAAAATATATTGTATAAATTGCTACTTACACATAGAATAAGAATGTCTTCTCTGGGCCTCTGAAAGACTCTACGTAGCAGTGTATCAAAGCAGATGCTGAGACGCATAACCAAACCTTGGCAGAGATTAGGGAATCATATGAAAGAAGGGGGAGTTAGTACAACCTGAAGAAGACAGGACAAGGACCAAATATATCTGTGCACAGGGGTCTTTTCTGATACTGTTTCTCCAAACAAGGACCATGTATGGAGATAATCTAGAACCCCTACTTGGATGTAACCCAGGGCATTTCTGTCTCCAAGTGTGTACCCTAGTAAGGGGAACAGGGGCTATCTATGACATGAACTCAATGGCTGCCTCTTTGATCTCCTTTCCCCTCCCCCTGAGGAAGGAGCAGCCTTGCTAGGCCACAGAGGAGGACACTGCAGCCAGTCGTGATGAAACCTGATAAGCTAGGGTCAGATGGAAAGGGAGGAGGTCCTCCCCTATCAGTGGAATTATAGAGGGGCAGGGAGGAGATAAGTGAGGGAGGGTGGGATTGGGGGGGGAATGGGCTACAGCTGGGATAAAAAGTAAATAAACTGTAACTAATAAAAATTTAAAAATTAAAAAAGAATTTCTTTTCCAATGTACTCACAAACCCTCCAATATGCAATAATGTCCACCTGCAAGATATGCTATTTCAATGATGGCAGAACGCTTGTGGAAGTAACCAACCAATATTTGATTTGACTTAAAGTCCACTCCAAGTGATGGAACTCATACCCAATAGTGTCTGGCTGACTAAGTCCTTGAGACTAGATAGCCTATGTACCTTGGTAAAACCAAACACTACTACTCTACTAAGAGAACATAGTAACAAAACGAATTTTTAAATATTAATTATAGCTTATACACATTGTCTCCCAGCTGTAGTCCCCTCCCTCATTCCTTCCCAATCCCACCCTTGCTCCCTCATCTACTCCCATGTCCCTTTCCAAGTCCACTGATGGGGGAGGTAGAACCTCCGCTTCCATCTGACCCTAGCCTCTCAGGTCTCCTCAGGACTGGCTGCACTGTCTTCTTCTGTGGCCTGGTAAGGCTGCTCCCCCCTCAGGAGGAGGTGATCAAAGAGCCAGCCACTGAGTTCATGTCAGAGACAGTCCCTGTTCCTCTTACTAGGGAACTCACTTGGAGACTGAGCTGCCGTGGGTTACACCTGTGCAGGGGTTCTAGGTTATCTCGATGCACGGTCCTTGGTTGGAATATCAGTCTCAGAAAAGACCCCTGGGCTCAGATATTTTGATTCTGTTGCTCTCCTTGTAGAGATCCTGTGTCCTCTTATCTCTCCCTTCTTTCATAAGATTCCCTGCACTCTGCCCAAAGTTTGGCTATGAACCTCAGCATCTGCTTTGATAACCTGCTTGGTAGAGTCTTTCAGAGGCCTTCTGTGGAAGGATCCTGTCCTGTTCCCTCTTTTCTCCCTCTTCCAATGTCTGTCTCATTTGCCTTTCTGAGCGAGGATTGATCATTTTACCCAGGGACCACCTTCTTGCTTAGCTTCTTTCAGTGTAAATTATATGTCTAATATCTACTTATAAGTGAATATATACCACATGTGTCTCTCTGCTTCTGGTATACCTCACTCAGGATCCTCTTTTCTAGTTTCCACCATTTGTCTACAAATTTCATTATGTCTTTGTTTTTAATTGCTGAGTAGTATTCCATTGTGTAAATGTACCACAATTTCTGTATCCATTCCTCCATTGAGGGACATCTGGGTTGTTTCCAGATTCTGGCTATTATGAATAAGGCTGCTATGAAAATGGTTGAGCAAATGTCCGTGCATGTACATGATTATATTTTGGATATATGCCTGGATATTGAGGAAACACTATTCCTAATTGTCTGAGAAAGCACCAGACTGATTTCCAGAGAGGCTGTAAAAGTGTACATTCCCACTAGCAATGGAGGGTTTCCCTTCTCTCCGCATCCTCTCCAGCATGTGTTGTCACTTGAGTTTTTGATCTTAGCCATTCTAATGGGTGTAAGGTGAAATCTCAGGTTTATTTTAATTTGCATCTCCTTGATGACTAAGGACGGTGAGCGTTTCTTTTTTTTTTTTTCTTTTACTGGCATTTACTTCTTCTTTTTATTAATTTCACTTTGTTCACTTTGAATCTCTCCTTTAGCTCCCTCCCTCTTCCCCTCCCAAAACCTCCTTTCCTCACCCTTCTCCATACATGCCCTCCCCAAGTCCACTGATAGGGGAGGTCTTCTTTTCCTTCCTTTTGAACCTAGTCTATTAGGTCTCATCAGGAGTGGCTGCATTGTCTTCCTCTGTGGGCTGGTAAGGCTGCTCCCCACCTTAGGGGGAGGTGATCAAAGAGCAAGATAATCAGTTCATGTCAGAGACAGTCTCTGTTCCCATTACTATGGAACCCAGTAAGACACTTAACTGCCATGGGCTACATCTGTGCAGGGGTTCTAGGTTATCTCTATGCATGGTATTTGGTTGGGGTATCAGTCTCAGGAAAGACCCCTGTGCTCAGATTTTTTTTTTGGTTCTGTTGCTCTCCTTGTGGAGCTCCTGTCCTCCAAATCTTACTATCTCCTTCTTTCATAAGATTCCCTGCACTCTGCCCAAATGTTGGCCACGAGTCTCTGCATTTGCTTTGATAGTCTGCAGGGCAGAGCCTTTCAGAGGCTCTCTGTGTCAGGCTCCTGACTTGTTCCTTGTGTTCTCCTTCTTCTGATATTCATCCTCTTTTCCTTTCTGGATGGGGATTGAGTATTTTAGCAACAGTCCTCCCTCTTGATTAGTTTCTTTAGGTGTACAGATTTTAGTAGGTTTATCCTATATTATATGTCTCTATGAGTGATATATACCATGTGTGTCTTTCTGCTTCTGAGATAGCCCACTCATGATGATCTTTTCCAAGTTCCACCATTTACCTGCAAATTTCATGATTTCTTTGTTTTTTTTTTTATTGCTGAGTAATATTTCATTGTGTAGATGTACCACAATTTCTGTATCCATTCCTCAGTTGAGGGGCATCTGGGTTGTTTCCAGATTCTGGCTATTTCAGTTTCATGAGGTCCCATTTATTGATTGTTGTTCTTAGAGCCTGTGCTGTTGGTGTTCTGTTCAGGAACTTGTCTCCTGTGCCAGTAAGTTCTAGGCTCTTCCCCACTTTTTCTTCTATCAGATTTAGTGTATATGGCTTTATGTTGAAGTGTTTAATCCACTTGGACTTTAGTTTTGTGCCGGGTGATGAATATGTATCTACTTGCATTTTTCTACATGTAGACATCCAGTTAGACCAGCACCATTTATTGAAGATGCTACCTTTTTTCCATTGTTCGGTTTTGGGTTCTCAGTCAAAAATCAAGTATCAGTAGGTGTGTGGGTTTATTTCTGGATCTTCTATTTGATTCCATTGATGCACCATTCTGTATCTATGCCAGTACCATGAAATTTTTATTACTAATACTCTGTAGTACAACTTGAAAATGGGCTACAGAGCTAAACAGATAATTCTCAATAGAGGAATATCGAGTGGCAGAGAAACACTTAAAGAAATGTTTTATAGAATGAGTTTGGTAGTGTTCCTTCTGTTTCTCTTTTGTGGAATAGTTTGAAGGGTATTGATGTTTGCTCTTCTTTGAAGGGCTGGTAGAATTCTGCACTGAAACCATCTGGCCCTGTTTTTTTTTTTTTTGGATGGGAGAGTTTTAATGACTGCTTCTATTTCCTTAGGGGATATAGGAATATTTGCTTTAACTGGTCTTGATTCAGCTTTGGAATGTGGACTCAATCAAGAAAATTGTCCATTTCATTTAGATTTTCAAATTTTGTGGCATATAGGCTTTTAAAGTAAGACCTAATGACTGTCTGGATTTTTAGTGTCTGTGGTTATGTCCCCCTTTTCATTTCTGATTTTGTTGATTTGGATATTGCCTCTTTGTCTTTTAGATAATTTGGTTAGGGGTTTCTCTATCTTGTTGATTTTCTCAAAGAACCAGCTCTTGGTTTCATTGGTTCTTTAAATTGTTTTATTTGTTTCTAATTTATTGATTTCAGCCCTGAGTTTGATTAGTCCCAGCTGTCTACTCCTCTTTGGTGTGTCTGCTTCTTTCTTTTCCTAGGGCTTTTAGGTGAGCCATTAGGTTGCTTGCATGAAATGTTTCGATTTTCTTCTTGAAGACACTTAGTGCTATGAACTTTCCTCTTAGCACTGCTTTAATTGTCCCATAAATTTGAGTATGTTGTGCTTTCATTTTCATTGATTTCTAGAAAGACTTTAATTTCTTTCTTTATTTCTTCCCTGACCCATCTGTCATTGAGTAGCAAATTGTTCAGTTTCCATGTGTGTGTAGGCTTTTTGTTATTTCTGTTGTCATTGAGATCCAGCTTTAGTCTATGGTGGTTAGATGAGATACATGGGATTATCTCATTCTTGTTTTGTGACCAACTATATGGTCTATTTTGGAGAAGGTTCCATGAGGTGCTGAGAAGAAGGTAAATTCTTTTGTGTTTGGGTGAAAGGTTCTATAGGTGTCTGTTAGGTCCATTTGATTCGTGACCTCTGTTAGAGTCGGGATTTTTGTTTGTTTCTTTGTTTAATTTCTGGATTGTTGACCCGTCCTTTGTTGAAAGTGGAGAAAGAAGAACCCTCTTCCATTGCTGGTGGGAATGTAAATTTGTACAACCACTTTGGAAATCAATCTGGCGCTTTCTCAGACAGTTAGGAATAGCACTTCCTCAAGATCCAGCTATACCACTCCTAGGCTTATAGCCAAAAGAGGTTCAAGTACACAATATGGACATTTGTTCAACCATGTTTGTAGGAGCTTTATTTGTAATAGCAAATAAAGCAAAGGACACTGTCATCAGATCATAACGACAGCCTTCAGACTGGGAGTGGATATTTACCAACCCTATATCTGAGAGAGGGCTAATATCCAGAATTTATAAATAATTCAAGAAGTTTAAAAGGAACATATCCAGTAATCCAATAAAATGATTTGTAATGACATTTTCTACTATACTAATAGATCAGTACCTTGTTTAGACATCATCATCAAAGAAGCTTCCTGTACCCAGTTGGGGCCTAATACAGATAAGAGCATTCAGACAATGTGCAGAAATTGAGGTGCCTAGGAACACTCAGCCCTAAGTGGGATTCCTCACTCCCCTCAAGGCTCAGGGAACATTGTTGAAAGGAAGGCAGAAAGAATATCAACACCAGAGGGGATGGAGGACACCAAGAAAAAAGGCCGTCTAAACAAACACAGCTCGAATGATACTAATATAAACTCTCAGATACTAAGGTAGCATGCACAGGGTCTGCACCAGATGGTGTCCTCAAGCTGTAGGGAGAAGCGGACACATGCTCCCATCCCTAGCCCAATTGATAACCACTTACAAAGAGAAGTTAATTTTTTTCCCAAAGGAGTCGCACTGGAGAAACAAACTGCTCTTAAAGATAGGCCCCATGCCCAGCAGCAGACAGCCAACAGAAAACAAACTAATGGCATCTTTGGAGGTTTCTTATCTCATAATGTCATATCAGAATTTTTTCTTTTGATCTTAAGTTTTACTTTTACTATTTATTTATTATTTTATCCTACAGGTTTTGCATATAAATTATGGTTTTCAATTGTGTGCTTTTATGGGATTCTCGAATGTGTGAATGAGTGGGTCTCTGATTATTATGCCTTCTTGTGGGCTCTTTGCCTTCGTCTTTGTTTTGTAATATTCTGACTTGGGTGTTTATCTTAATTCTTTCACTTATTTTTATTTTTAAAATTATTTTTATTTCAGTTTATTTACTTTATATCCCAAGGGTGCTCCCACCCTCCTCTCCTCAGAGTTCCCCCTTCCTTTTCTCCCTTTCTCCCCAAAGGGGAAGCCCCCTCTCCCTATATCAACCTCTCCCAGCACATCAAGTCACATCAGGACGGAGCATATCTTCATCCCTTGAGGCCAGGCCAGGCAGCCCTGCCAGGGAGAAGTGATAGTGTTCATGTCAGAAACAGACCCACCCCCCACACCAGGTGCCCCATATGAAGACCAATCCACCCATCTTCCACATGTGTACAGGTTGCCTAGAGCCAGACCATGCACACTCCTTAGTTGATGTCTCAGTCTCTGTAAGTTCCCATGGGGCTGGGTTAGTTGTATCTGTTGGTCTTCTTGTGAGGTTTCTCTGGGTCCTTCCATTTTCCATCCAACACTTCTACAGGATCCCCAGACCTCTGCCCATGCTTGGCTGCAAGTCTCAGCATCTGTCCAATTTCCACTGCTGGCTGGAACCTCCCAGAAGACAGTCAAGTTAGGCTCCTGTCTGCAAGCATTAGCAGAGTATCATTATTAGTGTCAGGGGCTGGCTGTCTACCATGGGTGGGTCTTAGGTTGAGCCAATTATTGGTTGGACTTTCTTTCAGTCTTTGCTCCCTCTTTATCCCTGCATCAAAGGTTTTTATTTTTATGTTTTTGGAGGTTGTTGTTCCTCTCTTTCCAAACCTAGATGTCTCTCAACCAAAGAACGGATACAGAAATTGTGGTACATTTACACAATGGAATACCATCCAGCTATTAAAACAAATAAATCATAAAATTTGCGGGCAAACGGATGGAACTAGAAAATATTATCCTAAGTGAGGAACCCAAACCCAAAAAGAAATATTAATTCACTTATTAGCAGACCTGAGACCTACAGTACAGGATAACCAAACTACAATCCACAGATCCATAGAAGTTAGGTAATAAGGAGGGTCTAAGAGAAGGTGCCAGAATGTCACTCAGAAGGGGAAATAGAATAGACATCAGAAGTGGATGAAGAAAGGGAACTGGATAGGAGATGGAATGGGTAGGGAAACAAGGGTGAGGATCAGATATGGGAAGAACAGGGGGTGTGAGGTGAGAGGGCTAGGAACAAGAAGGGAATCAGAGGGAGGGACTTCTCTTTGTTAAGCTGGAGGCCTGCGACAGAGTAGGCTCCTGAGAGGATCTGAGTGTGACTCTTGCCGAGACTTCTAACAGGAAGGGGTGTGTAGACTGAAGTGACTATCTCTAACCACTCCCTCTATTCTGTTCCACCATTATCCTAGCACATCTTGCAGGCAGGACACATTTTAGAGTTTGTGGATGGGTTGGTTTCACTGTCTCACTCCTGGAAGCCTTGACTGATTACAGAAGATGGGCAGTTAAGGCTCTGTATACCCCATTACTAGGAGTCTTAGGGTAACTCCTGTAGATTCCAGTGAGCTTCTACTGTACTATGTTTCCACTTCACTCCCTAAATGCCCTCCAATTCCCAGTACTCTCTCTCTCTACCTCTCTCTAGATCCTTCCTGTTATCATTCCATTTCACCTACAGCCTTACTTACATATTAGTTCATTTATAAATTTCTTAACCTTTTAATTAGATTGTAACTGAGTTCATTGAAAGTATTTTCTTTTACCTTCTTCATTTCACTTCTATATCTTTACTCAAACTCAAATTTGACACTAAACTTCCTGTTAATTGTAGTTAAAAATAATTTAACTATGGATGTGTGTATTCTTAAAACACAGCTTTATTTTTAGTGATTTTATTTTACTGAAAATATATTTTTTCATAAAATATGTTTAGACTATGGTTGCTCTTTGTCCAATTCCTCCCTTATCCTCCTCACCTTCCACCCACAAAAAAATCCAGATTTAAAAAAAAATTTTCCCTTTCACTAGAAAACAAATAAAAATCTAAGAAGAAAAAAAAATGAGAGAATAGTATAATATAAAATGAAAACTACACAAATGTAAATAGGAAACATAAGCATAAAAACACAAAGCCAAACAAAA
The DNA here is from genome assembly GCA_028658305.1 of Pachyuromys duprasi. Taxonomy (NCBI): domain Eukaryota; kingdom Metazoa; phylum Chordata; class Mammalia; order Rodentia; family Muridae; genus Pachyuromys; species Pachyuromys duprasi. Next base: position 58,350,174 of record CM053752.1, read on the forward strand.
AGCACAAGAAATACATATAAACACAGACACACAGAAATGACATGCACAGAAATCCCCTAAAACCACAAAGTAGAAAATACAATGTATTATATAATCAAAAGACCTTAGTGAGAAAAGAAGGAAAGGAAGGAAGAAAGGAAGAAAGAAAGAAAGAAATTAAAATGTTTCTGGATAAAGCATTATATATTAACACTTTTTTCAAAGAATATGATTGAGTTAGTTTTGTTGGTCATCTATTGCTGGACATTGGGCTTGGCCTTATGAGTGATTGTATGCCAAGTGAGACTCCCTTACAGAATATTAATTTTTCATTTATTAGTGATTGTCAGTTGGAGATAGCTTCTGGGCTAGGGATATGGGCTTGTGTCCACTTCGCTTTTCAGTGCGGGGACCCCTTCTGATAGATCTGTGCATGTTGCAAGTCTCTATGAGTTCATATGTGGATTAGTCCTATGGTGTTTAGAAGGCTTTGTTCAGTTGCAACCCTTCTGGCTTTTATACTTTTTTCCACTCTTCTTCAACAGGGTGCCCTCAATCCCCAGGGGGAGGGATTTGGTAGAGACACCTCATTTAGAACTGAGTGTTACAAGGTCTCTCACATAGCTGTACTTGTTTGCCTGTGTAACTCTACATTTATTCCAATTTACTGCCAGAGGAAACTTTTTTGATGACGGAAGAGCAAAACTGATCTAGGAGTATAGTATAATATTCTTAGAAATCATTCTGTTGCTTTGTTCTTTTATAGAACAGTAGAATTTTGTTTGGCTCTAGGTTCCTAATATATCTAGTCTTAGGTTTTTGGCCACCTGAGCACTGTTGGTAACAGATTGTGTCACACAGAGTGAGTCTTGAATCCAATCAGATTATGGTTGACTTTAAACCTTGTTACACTATTGCAGTAGTGCACTTTGCATGCAGTCCAGTTCAAACAGTACTATTGTTGAAGATGCTGTTCTTTTGCCAGTGTGTATTTCTCCGTTATTTAAAAATCAAATACTGCTTTGTGTGTGTATTTATGTCTGAATCTTTCATTCAATTCAATCCTATTCTATTAATCAGTGTGTATACTTTATGCCTATTTAGTGCTGTTTCTATTACTATAGATTTGTAGTACAACTTGAGGTTGGGGATGGCGATACCTCTAGCAGTTCTTTAATTATTCAGGATTGTTTTGGCTCATCTGTTTTCCTTTTCTCTTTTGGTGTATGTGTGTTCGTGTTTCCATATGAATTTGAAATTTCTCTGTTAATTTTTATGGAGAACTGTGATGGAATTTTGATGATGATTACATTGAATCTATAAATTATTTATGATTGGATGGGATTTTAACCAATTAATTCAACCAATTTATGAGCATGAAATATCTTTCCATTTCTAGTATCATTTTCAGTTTCTTCAATGTTTTAAATTTTTATTAGGCAAATCCTTAACTTCCTTGGCTAGAGTTTCCTCAAGATATTTTATATTTTTTTGAGGTTATTGTGAAAGATATGGTTTCTTTGTGCCAGTGACCCAGCTGTGGACACTGAGTCAACCTTTTTCTTTTCTTTTTTTCCAGTGGTGGTTAGTTATTTTGTGTAAGAGCAGTGTGCTTCATATCACAAGCACAAACTCAGCTAATGTCCCATGGAGCAAAGAGGGACTATGCTCTCTGTAAGGAAAGGCAGAAAAGGTTTAATCAGGACTTCCAGAGAAATCAGAAGTTCTGAAATGAAAGCAGAGTACAAGAAGATAAAATAAAACCAGGAAGTAGTAGAGCCTAGTTTGCTGGCCGTTATGTCTTAAGTGTTGCGGATCTGAATTTTGAGGGCTGGAATATGGACAATAAAAATGGGAATTTAAAAGTGGAAAGAAACAAAATATTTGTCACTCTACTCATCTCTATTTCATAGACAATGCATTGCAGTGATGAGTCGAAAAATAGAGGGCATTTACTCTTTGAGAGTAATGGGAGTTTCCCACCTCAGGTGATTATAGGTTGGAAGTCTATAGTCTCAATACTAAAAGAGAATCAAAGCTGCTTTAGGCCAAAGGTTTCTGCAATTTCAAGAAATACATTTCAAAGACAACATAAAGATGACTTTTAGAAAGGAGTTTATTATAGGTTCTATGTGAGTGCTTCAAAGAAAGGAAGCAAGTAAGCCACTTTAAAGGAACAGCAGGTCCCACAAAGTTGTTACCCTAGGTCATCGTTGAGGGGTTAACAAGGCTAATTTGTTTGAAGTATGGGGGTGAGATGGTCAGTTGTGTTATCCTACATATGAGGTGCTAATACACCTATGAGTCTGGATTAAGATTTTGGGAACACTCACATACACAGGTTCATGGGCAACTATATACATTGCTGTGTGAAAGTTTATATTAACTAACTAGTGCATCTAGACTTTTCTGGTACTTCTGGCCAGGACCAAACTGCTTTTAGAAGAAAGGGCATTTATGTCTTCTATCAAGAAGAATGAAAGTAAGCAGTATCACACACCTTTAATCCCAGCACTTAGGAGGCAGAGGCAGGCAAATCTCTGCATTTGAGGCAAGTTACAGTATAGCCAGAGCTATACAAGAAATAAGTAAATAAAGAGAGAAGCAAAGAAAGAAACAAAGAAAAAGATATAAGGAAATGAAAGAAACAGAGAGAGAGAGAGAGAGAGAGAGAGAGAGAGAGAGAGAGAGAGAGAGAGAGGAAGGAAGAAAGGAAGGGAAGAAGGAAGGAAGAATCTAGAAAAAATGTTAGGGGAGGGGGATCAGTGATCAGAATTTATTGTATGAAAACAAATCAATAAACAGAAACACAAGCGGTGTCAACTGCTGCTAGCTTCTCTGTTGAAGGAATGGGAGTTTGTGTCTGGCTCCCCTTCTCAATTTGGCTTGAACCTGTGCAGGCTTGTATATGCTGCCCCAGTCTCTCTGAGTTCACATGTGCCTGGGGGGAAACCAAACACTATTGTTCTGCCAAAGGAACATAGCAATAAATGACTTCTAATAACACTCTTTTATCCTCATAGATCAGTATCTCACTTAGCCAAAATCAGGGAAGCTTCCTTCGCTGTAGGCGATGGAAACTAACACAGAGACCAATGTGATAATGAAAGACTTTGGAGCACTCAGTCCATATGGGATGTAGTCCTCAAACCCCTCTCCCTAGAGCTCAGAGAGCTATGTAGAATGGGAGGCAGGATATAGCAAGAGCCAAAGAGGTGGATAACTCCATGGAAAATATATGTAGCAATTTTTTCAACATTACATGTGCTAATATTTTGTGGGGTTTTTCTATTTCGATTTTTTTTATTTTAAAGAACTGATAACATGCAAATATTTTGAATGCAACTTTCTTTTCAAATATTTTTTTAAGTCTTTGAGAATTTTGTTCATAGTATTTTGGAGATATTTACTCTCTTCTCTCATTTACCTCCCAGAGCCACCCTCATTTCATATGCACAAAGCAGTATGTCCTCATTTATTTATTTTTAAACCTATTGAGTGCAATTAAGTCTGCCTATATACTCCTGGGTGTGTGGCTATCCACTGGAGCTGGTTAGACTTACTGGGGACACATTCTTAAAAGCAGCAACAACTAACTCTCAATCTCCCAGCAACTACTAATCCTAGAGATTCGTCCCTCACCTTGAGGCATTGATAAAATTTTTTACTCCTACTAAAGTCTAGAGTATCTTGATGGTGTTTTAAGAATTACAATATAGAACAGAACACACTGAAGTTGCAAGCTCTCAGCTCTTGTACCTCTGAGATTCTTGGGCTGAGAACACCCAACCATAACAGTAAGACTGTGTTTTGCTAGGATGTTAGTGGGAAAATCACCTGTGACTTTTCTTCTTTGAGCTGATTTGAAAATTCCGTATCATACTAATTTATTTCATAATGTGTAGCTTATTGTTCTGTAACATTATACATCAGGGTTTTTATGTTCACATCATAGATTCTATATCCTTGGGGGGGTACATAGCTAGTCTTTCTTGATAATATTCAAGTCATTTTTTTTCTCTAGGGGTTTTTTAAGAGAAGAAAGCAACTGAGGAGTGATTGATTTCTTAATTTGAATTTGTTCCAAGTGTTCTAACAGATAACCTATGGTGACCTGTTCATCCCTTACTTTGGCATGGTGATGGCATGGGGCCACCAAATATGTTAAAGGAAAGACTACTTTCCTGGTAGAATGACTCAGAAGATTCTGAAAACTCAGTTATGTCCAAGCTGGAAATTGTCATATTTAGCCCTTGAGATGTTAAAGTTTGTGTGAGTGTCCATCACTGCTTATAGAAAGCTTTGGAATGTCTTAATTTGTTGAGATGAGAAAATGGTGATAAAGGAATGTGGTCGCTAGTAGGAAAGGCTTTATGGAGGCTTTTGGAATAAGAAAATGGCTGAAGAGATCTGATCATATTAATGTCTGTGTCAGTTTTGAAAGAGGTTGAATTTCAGACTTTCTTTGTTAGGGTAAACATTAGTAGCTAAGTTCATCAATGTTGCTGTTAATCCTCACAGCCAGCTTCTCATGATGGAATGAAAGGGGAAAATCCACCTTCCTAAATGTAGTGTTTAATATATTATTTCATTTTTATGTGTTCAACCTAATAAGGCTTTAAAAGTTAATTGTTTAATTAGGTCAATTTTTACACATTTTTGAAAACAAATATTGTTTCTTTATGAAAATATTTTCACAGAGGGCAAGAATATTCAGCTACTTTATAAAGCAAGTACTGGAAGTATAGTCAAGGGGTTCTATATCTGTCTATAAATGTCTTTATAGATTTGTATAATAAAGTCACTCTTTCTATAAATAAGAGTGATTTATAGACCAAAGTCAAAATCAGGATATCAGCTATTGAAACAATGGCCTAAAGTTACCAAAATATTGTGATATTACTGAACAGAGCTATGGACTAACAGTTTCATTGGTCATTTCTGAATAAAAAAATTAAGGTGTCACAACAAAGAATAACTGCAATTTGCATCTTAGGTTGCATCAGTATTACAACATGATTATTGTTTAATTTCTATAAGGTCAAATAATAGCTATTATGTTATTGAATGTGTGACAATAGAAAAAAGTCCCATTTGTCACCTAACTAATGGGTATTGTATTTTATATGATTTTAACAAAGAAGTTTAATTATTTGGGATGTATTAGTTAATATATTTTTATTATAGAATGTGCTAGTATGTAAGGAAATAAATGTATATTATGTTCTGAAAACTTGATGTGGACTTTTATTTGTGAATCTTAAAATGATCCAAGCAAAGTTGTTGTGATATATATATATATATATATATATATATAGTGTCGTTCTCTGCAATACAAGGAGTCATAAAATTACTATTTTAAATTACAATTAGGCTTTAATTACTATATTAACTCATTTATTAAATAAATTTTCTGTAACAATATTAATCCTTTAAGTAAAAACATAATAATGCATTTTTATAACAATGAAAGTTTAGATGATATGCTCTTCAACTTAAATACTCTATTATAACTTTTTGATGAAGTTTAAATGCAAATTCTTGAAATTTAATATGAAAAATAAAATAATGTGATTTGAGATGTTTAAGACAGAATGTAAAGATACATTATCATCTGTATGTTCCTGGAGCAGAGCTTTTGGGGGCTTTCATATATAGTATTATAAAGATAGTTCCTGCAAAATAATATCCAACTAACATAAAGCAGATTTTTATGCTAGTTGATTTATTTCAGATTCATTCTCAACTAAGTGTGTGGATTTCTTAAATTAACACCCTTCTTTTGTCATTCCTGACATCTGTGAAAAACTAATATTTTTAAAATAAGAAGTCTAAGTATATTAAAGACCTTGGAACTTTTGTTTGCTCTTAGGTACAAAGATTCACTTAGGCATTGACGACAAACCTGGAAACTGTGGTCTCAACAGAATAACCCAAAGGAAAACAGTGTTATCAACAAGTCAATGGTGCTCCATGGAAGAAGAATTTGTTAGATACTTATTAAAAATCACTTGGGATTTACACCTAGAAAATGAGAATGAAGACATTATCCATGATAAAATGATTCTTGGACACATTTAAATTTCACGGCTGGTGCTATCTTTAGTTCTTACTCTGAATCTATTCTCAATTGGTTGGGACAGATTAAATGGGACAGAGCAACAATGTGACAGAATTTATCCTACTAGGTCTCACTCAGGATCCTGCTGGAAGAAAAGCATTGTTTGTCATGTTTTTACTCATCTATATTATGACAATAGTGGGCAACCTGCTCATTGTGGTGACAGTGATTGCCAGCCCTTCCCTGGGCTCCCCAATGTACTTTTTCCTTGCCTGTTTGTCACTCATGGATGCTATTTATTCCACTGCCTTCTCACCCAAGTTGCTTATGGACTTAATATGTAACAGAAGAACAATTTCAGTTTCTGCTTGCATAGGCCAGCTATTTGTAGAGCACTTATTTGGTGGTGCTGAGGTCTTCCTTCTGGTTTTTATGGCCTATGATCGCTATGTGGCCATCTGTAAACCCCTGCATTATATGTCTATCATGAATCATCAGGTTTGTATTCTCCTGTTGGTGGTAGCCTGTGCTGGAGGTTTTGCCCACTCTTTGGTTCAAGTTATCTTTGTTTACAACCTCCCTTTTTGTGGCCCCAATATTATTGATCACTTTATCTGTGACATGTACCCATTATTGGAATTAGCTTGTATTGACACTTACCTAATTGGACTCACTGTGGTTGCCAATGGTGGAGCAATTTGTATGACAGTCTTTATCCTTCTCCTAGTCTCCTATGCGATTATTCTAAACTCTCTTAAGACTCATAGTGAGGAGGGGAGGCACAAAGCCCTGTCCACCTGCAGTTCCCACATCATAGTGGTTGTCCTCTTTTTTGTTCCCTGTATTTTCATGTATGTTAGACCGGTCTCCAACTTTCCTATTGATAAGTCCCTGACTGTAGTTTACACAGTTATTACTCCCATGTTGAATCCTTTAATATATACTCTGAGAAATTCAGAGATTAAAATTTGTATGGAAAAACTTTGGTGTAAAAGATTAACTATGGAAAAATTGAGAATGTTTTTTTACTGAACACACACTAATTCCAAAGCTATAAATAGTCAATAAACTCTAACAAAGGATGAGGCAGTATCCCCAGGGAATTCTTTAGGTGTGCTTTACTTTATGCAAAGCCACTGAAAAGCTGAATCAAATTTTCCGATTTTTGTGGATGGAAAAACTGATTTTTTAATTTTAATTTTTAAATATTAATCACATGTTATTTACTTTGTATCCCAGCCGTAGCCCCTTCCCTCATTCCCTCCCAATCCCACCCTCCCTCCCTCATCTCCTCCCTGTGCCTTTCCAAGTCCACTGCTAGGGAAGGTCCTCCTCTCCTTCCATCTGACCCTAGCTTATCAGGTATCTATAGGACTGGCTGCTATGTTCTCCTCTGTGGCCTAACAAGGATGTTCCTCCCTCAGCGGGTGGGGGAGGTAAAGGATCCAGTAATTGAGATCATGTCAGAAATAGTTCCTGTTCTCCTTACTAGGGAAAGCCACTTGGATACTGTGCTACCATGGGCTACATCCGAGCAGGGGTTCTAAGTCATATCTATACATGGTCCTTGGTTGGAGAAACAGTCTCATTGAGGGCACCCATACCCTGACGTACTTTGTTCTTGTGGAGCTCCTGTCCTCTCCCGGTCATACTAACTCCCCCTTTTATCATATGATTCCCTGCACTCTACTGAAGGTTTGGTTATGAATCTCAGCATCTGCTTTGATAAGCTTCTAGGTAGAGTCTTTCAGAGGCCCTCTGTGGTAGGCTCCTGTCCTATTACTTGTTTTCTTCTACTTCCCATGTCCATCCCATTTTTCTTTCAAAGTGAGGATTGATCATCTTACCCCGGGTCCTTTTTCTTTTTTATCTTCTTTAGGTGCACATATTTTAGCATATTTATTCTATCTTATAGGGCTATATTAATCTAGTAGAGAATTACTAAATATAAATAATAAAAGACAAATATTATTTTTCATATAATAAAGAATGAGAGAACTAAGCTAATTTGTAACAATTTTTAATTAACTTTACATAGGGTATAGAAAATGAATTTCTTTCCTAAACAGTCAACTAATTGGTATTTCAGAATTCATGATTATCTACACTCATGAGAAATTAGTGAGAACAATACCTAGATAAATTTTGGGAAAAAAGAGGTTTTGTAGTATAATTATTTTTTATTTTATCTGCATGGCAGATTTTAATACCTGCTCACTGTTTGGGATTCTTTCTGTTTCCTGGGTCAATGTCTACACATTTTCCATTTCATGTACTTTAATGCTAGATTATACTGTGATTTACTATATTTATGAATAGTTTTGTTATAGGAGATCCAGTTGAAGATAGTATGAGATTACAGTTCTTGATGACAAAACTACTATTTTGAAAACTGTTATGCCAAGTTATGAACCCATTTTTGTTGCCCTCAGTGATTACCACATGATTTTTTATTTTTCAAAGAATTTTCACTTTTTATTCATGTTATTGAAGAAATCAATAAAAGAAACATACAATGTAAGAGCATTTTTACTAAATGTTGTAGTTCAATAGAAATTTTCAATTGTAGAATTAGAGCTTTTTCTAATTTTAGAAGATTTTTTTTCTCAGTTTACAGCTGTGGTGGATCATTCATACTCCAGATACAATATAATTTTATTATCTATCTTCCAAATGTCTGTTATTGAGAAAGTGCTTAGTAGTAGATGAAGCTGCATAGAATGAACATGGCTAAAGGTCTAAAGTGCAATAGTTTTTTTCTTTTTCTTTCTTCTCTCACATTCTGACCAGAGTTTCCCATTTCTTCATCTTTACTCACTCTGAGATACACTCCTCTTCTATTTCCTTTCAAAATGCAGCAGGCCTCCTAGAAATATCAGGGGAACATGACAAAGCACGTTACAATAAGTCCTCATCTCAAAAATGGACAAGAGTCAGAGTCAACCTCAACATAGTGGTAAGAGTCCCACAGGAACACCAAGCTACAAAACCAGAACAGAAGACCTAGGTCATACCCATGCACTCTCCTTGATTGTCAGTTAAGTATCTGGGAGCCCCTGTGAGCCTAAGTTAGTTGATTCTGTGGGTTTTCTTGCAGTATCCTTGACCCCAGTTTCTCCTACAGTCCTTCTCCCCACTTCTTCTGCCCGGGTATTCTGAGCTCTGCCTAATGTTTCCCTGTGGATCTCTGTATCTGCTCCCATCAACTTCCAGGGGACACCTCTCTGATGACAATGGGGCTTTGCTCTAGTCTAGGTGTATAGTAGAGTCTCACTTATTTTCTTTATTCTTTCTTTTTTTTCTTTTTGTTAGTCATGTTTGTTTGTATTCTAAGTCTTTGGGCTATCCAGGCCCTGGTTGCTGGCCATCTGGCAGTGTTAGGCATGGGCCCCATTTTCACACAAAGTCCCAGTATAGAGTAAAAATCCAGAGTTGTGGCTGCCTAGGCATTCTGCCTTTATGAATGAATGCAGGTATCCAGTTCCAGAAGCTATCCTCACCAACAATCAGAACTTGGGATCCCTACTGCTTCCCTGACAGCAGCCCCTAGATACCTGGAGTCAACTTCCCAACACCAATCTACTGCTCTACTGATCTCTCTGTAGAGACCAGCTGAATAATAGGACACAGGTCCTAGATAGCATAGATAAGCTGAACCTAAATGCTAGGAGAACAGCTTCTGCTTGGCCTCTAAACAACTGGGCAACTAAATCCAATTCTGTAAAGTCAGGGACTGTTCACTACCAGGCTCAATTTGTAACACTAAAGCCCACTTGTCATCTCCCTGAGCTACTTATCACATTTGGGACACAACCAGCAGAGGGCTGAGCTGTAGGCAGGACTCATGCCTCATTGCCCTTCATCCAGAGGAAATCAGTGCCTCTCTGCTGCACCATTCAGCTTAGAACCCTTTCCACTTTATTTCTGGACCTGTATGTTTCACTTGGCACAAGGCCAGAGGTGAGAAGTATTGTGGCTCTTATCCACATCTGCAAACCCAAGAAGGCCTGAACAGGCCAGAGCAACATTCAACTTAGAGCACTCTCTGCCCCTTCTCAAACTGCCTGGATATTGGAGATACCCAGATGGCTAGAAGTCAGCTTAGGCACACAAGGAAAAAAAAAAGCGAAACCAAACAAACAAAAAACCAAAAACAAAACACCAAAAATCCCAGGGCCAAATGTCACCACTCAAAAGCAGCTATCCTATCACAGCAAGCCCTAGAGATACTAACATACATGAAGTGCAATAAAAATGATTTTAAATCTAAGGTTATGAAAATAATAGAGGCCTTAAAGGAGAAAAATAAAGCTCTCAAAGTGGCAGAGGAAAATACAATCAAACAGATGATAGAATTGAACAAATCCGTTTAAGAAGATCAGATGCCCATTTCGAGACTGAGCTGCCATGGGCTACATCTGTGCAGGGGTTCTAGGTTATCTCCTTGAATGGTCCTTGGTTTGAGTATCAGTCTCAGAAAAGACCCCTGTGCCCAGATTTTTTATTCTGTTGTTCTCCTTGTGGTGCTCCAAACCCTTCCAGGTCTTTCTATCTCCCCCTTCTTTCATAATAAGATTCCCTGCACTCTGCCCAAAGTTTGGCTATGAGTCTCAGCATCTGCTTTGAAAACCTGCTGGTCTTTCAGAGTCTTTCAGAGGCCCTCTGTGGAAGGGTCCTGTCCTGTTCCTTATTTTCATCTCCTTCCAATGTCTATACCGTTTGCCTTTCTGAATGAAGAGTGAGCATCTTACTCAGGGTCCTCCTTCTTGCTTAGCTTCTTTAGGTGTACAGATACTAGTATGATTATCCTATATTATATGTCTAATATCCACTTATAAATGAGTATATACCATGTGTGTCTTTCTGCTTCTGGGATACCTCACTCAGGATGCTCTTTTCTACTTCCCACCTTTGCTTACAAATTTCGTGATTTCCTTGTTTTTAATTGGTAAGTAGTATTCCATTGTGTAAATGTACCACAATTTCTGTATCCATTCCTCAATTGAGGGACATCTGGGTTTTTTCCAGGTTCTAGCTATTACAAATAAAGCTGCTATGAACATGATTTAACAAATGTCCTTATATACTTGAGCATATTTTGGATATATGCTTAGGAGTGGTATAGCTGGATCTTGAGGTAGCACTATTCCTAATTGTCTGAGAAAGCACCAGATTGATTTCCAAAGTGGTTGTATAAGTTTACATTCCCACCAGCAATGGAGGAGGGTTCTCCCTTTCTCCACATCCTCTCCAGCATGTTTTGTCACTTGAGTTCTTGATCTTAGCCATTCTGATGGGTGTAAGGTGAAATCTCAGGGTCGTTTTGATTTGCATTTCTCTGATGACTAAAGATGACTTCCTAGTGAGAAGAACAGGGGCTGTCTCTGACATAAAGTTGGCCCTTTGATCACCTCCCCATAAGGGGGGAGCAGCCTTACCAGGCCACAGAAGAAGATTATGAAAGACCTGAGAGGCTAAGGTCAGATGAAAGGGGAGGAGCTCCTCCACTATCAGTGGACTGGGAAGGAGCATGGGAGGAGTTAAGGGAGGGAAGGCAGGATTGGGAGAGGATGAGGGTGAGGTTACAGCTGGGATACAAGGTGAATAAATTGTAATAAATAAGAATTATATTAAAAAAGAATAATGGGACGGACATTGTACGAGGGATAAAACAGGGAATTGGACAGGTGCCTACCACAGAGGGTCTTTGAAAAATTATGCTGCAGAATATCAAAGCAGATGCTGAGACTCATAGCCTCAGTTTGGGCAGAATGCAAGTAATCTTATGAAAGAAGGGGGAGATAGAAAGACCTGGAGGGGACAGGAGCTCCACAAGGAGAACAACAGAACCAAAATATCTGGGCACAGGGGTCTTTTCTGAGACTGATACTCCAATCCAAGACCATGCCTGGAGATAACCTAGAACCCCTGCATATATACAGCCCATGGCAGCTCACTGTCCAAGTAGTTTCCCTAGTAATGGGAACAGGGACTGTCTCTGACATGAACTCAGTGGCTGGCTCTTTGATCACTACCCTCTGATGAGGGAGCAGCCCGACCAGGCCACAGAGGAAGTTAGAGCAGCCAGTCGTGATGAGACTTGATAGGCTAGGTTCAGATGGAAGAGGAGGAGCTCCCCAACAGTGGACTTGGGGAGGGGCATGGGAGAAGAGGGAGAGAAGGTGAGTTTTGGAGGGAGGAGCTACAGCTGGGATATAAAGTGAATAAACTGTAATGAACATAAAATAATAAAAAAATGAAAATTAAATTTTTTATTTATTTTTTATGTACTGATTTATTAGAATTTATTCACTTTGTATCCCCCTTCCTTGTTTCCTTCTAGTCCCATTGACCCTCCCTCTTCTTCCCCTATGCCCTTCCCTAGTCCGCTGATAGGGGAGGTCCTCCTACACTTCTATCCGATCCTAGCTTATCAGGCCTCATCAAGGCTGGCAGCATCATTTTCCTCTGTGGCCTGGCATGGATGCACCCCCAGGGGCAGGTGATCAAAGAGCTGACCACTGAGTTCATGTCAGAGATAGCCCTAGTGCTCCTTACTAGGTAACCCACTTGGAAACTGAGTAGCTAATGAGTTCCTTGGAACAGCGGGTCTAGATCCTCTCCATGCATGGTCCTTAGTTAGAGTATCTGTCTCTACTGGCACCCCTGGGACCAGGCATTTTTGCTCTGTTTTTCTTCTTGTGGAGTTTCTGTCCCTTCCAGGTTTTTCTGTCTCCTTTTTATTCCATAAAGATTTTGGTACTCTGCCCAAAGTTTGGCTATGAGTAATTGTAAAAGCTAGTTGTGACAGTTAATTTATTTCACAATCTGCCTTTTACCTATAGGTCTTTAATTTATTTCCCTTTCAATTAGCCTGTGATACCACTGTATCTGGAGACTCCTATTTGTGTTATCTGTAAGTTCTGGAATAAAATCAGCCATGATTTTTATTTTTTATGTCTAGAATGAATAAACACTATTTTAAAATTTCATGAGGTCACCACTCTCATTTCAAATACTTTGTTTTACTATTGACATAAAAATATACAGGATGTAACCTAAAAAAAATAACTGTGACTGAATTTGTTCTCTTGGGCCTCATTCACAGTCCAAACATTATTTGTTGTGTCCATGGTCATCTGTGTTGTGACAATGGCAGGAAATCTCATTGTTGTGACTGTTGTGGTCATCCCAAGTTTAGATGCCCCATGTACTTCTTTGTTGGCTACTTATCATTTGTGAATACTGCTTATTCAACCACAGTTACACCAAATATGATTATACACTTATGGTAGGAGAAGAAAATTATTTCCTTTCAAGCTTGCATGATTCTGCTTTTCATAAGGCACTAGTTTGGTGGTGCTAAGGTCAAACTTTTGCATGCAAACATACTATGACCAGTATGTGGCCATTTGCAAACCCTTGCATTATCTGACCATCATGAACCAATGTGTGTGTATATCTGCTATTGTAGTTGGCCTGGGTTGGGAGTTTCATGCATGCTGCAGTCCAATTTCTGTTTGTTTATAACCTTCCTTTCTGTGGTCCTAACATCACTGACCACTTTATCAGTAACATGTACCACTTATTAAAGTTGGCTTGGACAGACACGTATGTTATTGGTCTCACAGTTGTTCCCAATGATGGGTCAATCTCTGTGGTCACCTTTATGCTGTTGCTAACTTCTTATGGGGACATTCTTCATTCCCTGAAGAATCTCAGTCAGAGGTACAAAGCCTTATCCACCTGAAGCTTCCACATCATTGCGGTAGTCCTCTTTTTGTTCCCTGTATTTTTTTAAATTTTAATTTTATTAATTACAGTTTATTCACTTTGTATCCCAGCTGTAGTCCCTTCTCCCGGCCCCTCCCAATCCCATCCTCCCTCCTTCTTATTCTCCTATGCCTCTGCCCCACTCCAATGATAGGGGA
>CM053752.1:58364244-58409076 GCA_028658305.1 Pachyuromys duprasi
ATATATATATGTGTGTGTGTGTGTGTGTGTGTGTGTGTGTGTGTATGTGTGTGTGTATACATACATATATATATATATATATGTGTGTGTGTGACCTCCTATTTACCCATTGAGAAATCATTGACTATCCTTTATACTGTTTTCACCCCAATGTTAAATGCCCTCATATACATTCTGAGAAATGCCAAGATGAAAAAGGCCACGAGAGAACTTTGAACAAGTAAAAGGTAATGAAGTGAAGGAGAAATAGGCCAGAAAATGATGGCTGTTTGGAAAGGAAGTTAATCTTCTCTAGGGACTGTCACCCTGACAGAATATTATTTTATCACACTATGTTTCTCCTCATTGTTAATAAATAAGCACAATGAAAACAATTAGTATGTGAAATCTTTCAATGAACAACATGGATTTTTAAGATTTTCAGAATTTGTAGAAAAATATGCATTAAATCTCGGTGACAGAATTCTTTTTATACAGACTAAGGATTTATATGCTATACTTAGTATTGAAAATTTATTTTACTTAGTGGAATTTTTTTGTACTTTTAAAATATATTTAATTGCTTTTCAGAGTTAAGAAAGTTTATTATCAAAAAGAAAGAAATACTATGTAGTCACTTGACTCTTTACCTCACACACTTTTAATAAGATGTTAATATTTAAAATATGAATTTTATTTTGTATTTGAAAGAAACCTTTTTATATAATTATGTTAAAATTTCTTAGCATATTATTATTAAATAGAGCAGGCCACTGAGTTCATGTCAAAGACAGTCCCTGTTCCCATTACTAAGGAACCCACTTGGACACTGAGCTGCCATGGGCTACATCTATGCCAGGGTTCTAGGATATATCCATGAATGGTCCTTGATTGGAGTATCAGTCTAGAAAAGACCCTCCCCCTGAGGTAGGTGCAGCCTTACCAGGCCACAGAGCAAGACAATGCAGCCAGTCCTGATGAGACCTGATAGAGTAGGGTCAGATGGAAGGGGAGGAGGACCTTCTCTATAAGTGGAATTGAGGAGGGTCATGGGAGGAGAAGAAGAAGGGAGGGTTCGATTGGAAGGGGAAGAGGGAGCAGGCTACAGCTGAGATACAAAGTGAATGAACTGTAATTAATGAAAATATTTTTATTAAAAATATTAAATAGAGATAATATTGAAGTTTAAGTATTTTTTCATATGTGAATCATAATATTATTTTTAAATCTTTTTATTAAATTCTTTATTAATTACACATTATTCATCTTATATAACCTGTAGTTCCCTCCCTTCTCCCATCCCAATCCCTCCCTTCCTCCCCCCTCTGTACCCATGTCCCTCCCCAAGACCACCGATAGGGGAGGTCCTCCTTTCCTTCCCTCTGATCCCAGTCCATCAGGTCTCATCAGGAGTGGCTGCATTGTCTTCCTCTGTGGCCCAGCAAGACTGTCCTCCCCTTAGGAGATGATCAAAAGGCAGGCCAATCAGTTCATGTCAGAGACAGTCCCTGTCCCCATTACTATGGAACCCACTTGGACACTGAACTGCCATGGGCCACACCTGTGCAGGGGTTCTAGGCTACCTCCATGCATGGTACCTGGTTGGACCATCATCTGTCTCATGAAGGACCCCTGTGCTCAGACCACTTGATTCTGTTGCTCTCCTTGTAGAGTTCCTGTACTCTCCAGATCCCACTATTTCCCACTCCCTTCATAAGATTCCCTGCACTCTGCCTTACTGTTGGCCATAAGTCTCTGCATCTGCTTCAATAGTCTACAAGGCAGAGCCCTTCCATGGCCCTCTGTGGCAGGCTCCTGACACATTCCCTGCCCTCTTCTTCTTCTTCCAATGTCCATCCCCTTTGCCCTCCTGGATAGGGATTGGGCATTTTAGCAAGAGTCCTCCCTCTTGATTAGTGTCTTTAGATGTACAGATTCTAGTAGGTTCATCCTATTGTATGTGTCTATATGAGTGAGTATATACTGTATGTGTCTTTCTGCTTCTGGGATAGCTCACTCAGAATGATCCTTTCCAGTTCCCACCATTTACCTGCAAAAATCATGATATCCTTTTTTTTATTGCTGAGTAGTATTCCATATTTCAGATGTACTACAATTTCTGTATCCATTCCTCACTTGAGGCGCATCTGGCTTGTTTCCAGCTTCTGGCTATTACAAATAAAGCTGCTACATACATGGTTGAGCAAATGTCCTTATTGTGTACTTGAGCCTCTTTTAGATATATGCCTAGGAGTGGTATAGCTGGATCTTGAGGAAGCACTATTCCTAGTTGTCTGAGGAAGTGCCAGAGTGGTTGTACAAGTTTACATTCCCACCAGCAGTGGAGGAGGGTTCCCCTTTCTCCACATCCTCTCCAGCATGTTTTGTCACTTGAGTTTTTGATCTTGGCCATTCTGATGGGGGTAAGGTGAAACCTCAGGGTTGTTTTGATTTGCTTTTCCCTGATGAGTAAGGATGTTGAAAACACAGTAAATAAATAACCTCACCACAGCAAAACAAAAAGTAGCCAAGCACACAAACACACTACCATAGCCAATATCAAAATCAAAGAATCTAACAGCCACTGGTCATTAATCCCTTCCAACATTAATGGACTCAATTCTCCAATAAAAAGACACAGACTAACAGAATGGATGCATAAACAAGACCCAGCAATCTATTGCACACAAGAAACAAACCTAACTCACAAAGATAGACATTGTTTAAGAGTAAAGGGCTCGAAGATGGTTCTCCAAGCAAATGTACCCAAGAAGCAAGCAGGAGTAGGCATTCTAATAGAATGAAATAGACTTTCAACCAAAATTAATCAAAAGGGATGGAGAAGGACACTACATACTTATCAAAGGAAAATTCCACCAGGAAGATATCACAATCTAGAACATCTATGTCCCCAATACAAGGGCACCCACATTTGTAAAAGAAACATTAATAAAACTTAAACCACACATATATCCCCACACATTAATAGTGGGAGACTTCAACACATCACTCTCAACAAAGGACAGATCAACATAGCAGAAATTAAACAAAGCTACAATAACTTTAACAGAGGTCATGAATCAAATGAACCCAACAGACATCTACAGAAGCTTTTACCCATACACAAAAGAATTTACCTTCTTCTCAGCACCTCATGGGACCTTTTCCAAAATAGACCATATACTTGGTCACAAAGCAAGCCTCAACAGATACAAGAAGATTGAAATAATCCTTTGTATCCTATCTGATCACCATGGACTAAAAGTGGAGCTCAAGTACAGAAATAACAAAAAGCCTACACACACGTGGAAACTGAATAACTTGCTACTAAATGACAGCTGGGTCAGAGAAGAAATAAAGAAATTAAAGTCTTCCTAGAATTCAATGAAAATGAAGGCACAACACATCCAAACTTATGGGACACAATGAAAACAGTGTTAAGTGGAAAGTCATAGCTCTAAGTGCCTTCAAGAAGAAATTTGAAACATCTCAGTCAAGCAACTTAATGGCTCACCTAAAAGACCTAGAAAAAAAGAAGCAGACACACCAAAGAGGAGTAGACGGCTGGAAATAATCAAACTCAGGGCTGAAATCAATAATTAGAAACAAATAAAACAATCTAAAAAAATCAATGAAACTGGTTCTTTGAGAAAATCATCAAGATAGACAAACCCTTAGCCAAACTAACTAAAAAGCAGAGAGACAATATCCAAATCAACAAAATCAGAAATGAAAAGGGGGACATAACAACTGTCACTGAAGAAATCCAAACAATCATTAGGTCTTCAAAAGCCTATATGCTACAAAATTGGAAAATCTAAATGAAATGGACAATTTTCTTGATCGATTCCACTTGCCAAAGCTGAATCAGGACCAGGTAAATCAATTAAATAGTCCTATATCCCCTAAAGAAATAGAAACTGTCATCAAAATTCTCCCATGCAAAAAAAGCCCAGGGCCAGATGGTTTTAGTGCAGAATTCTACCAGAATTTCAATGAAGAGCCAACACCAATACTCTTCAAATTATTCCACAAAATAGAAACAGAAGGAACATTACCAAACTCATTCTATGAAGCCACAATCACCTTGATACCTAAACCTCACGAAGTTTAAGAATTAATGATAAAGAAGCATATACAAAGACTTTTACAAAAATTCCAAACGAACAATGAAGATATATAGAAAAATAATCAAATCTGATTTTCTCAATTGGAAAATCATATGAATTAATCTGGGAGCTACTACCATTGCTTCTGTATTTTCATAGTAATGAAAACAACCCATTAATTCTTAGCTTAGGGGGAATCCAACATGGCGGAGATGAGCGTTCACCATATCTGAGAGGCAGAGAATGTGAAACTCCGAAATTGGTGAGTGGAGGGGCAACTGATGCCAGAAAATTAACATTGAGGCTCCCTGAACGAGAGGGGACATCAAATGGGCTGAGAACATTTAGATTCAGGTCACCCGAGGATTTCTCTGGGGATGGAGAGGGATAAACTTTCGTACATCTTGCACTTCCCTTTTTCGGGCCTCCTGCATCCTCAGTGGAGCCTGCTCACAGTGCCAGAGACTCTCAGCACAGAACTCACGGCCTGGGGACTGAGACAGCAGAAGTGAGGCTCCTAGCTCCTCAGCCATGGCTGCCAGCTGTACCAGCCTTTGGAGGAGTCCCAGATCCATGGTACCATCCTTCCCAGTCCCGGGTTTGTGAGCACCTGTACTGAATCCACAGGGTGTCTCAGCCAGTGACTGTAGGAGTCGCCCAATCCCTCAGTGGTGGACAACCAGCTACACAGCCACCAAATTCCAGCAGACCCACAAAACCACCCACCAGGCACCAGGCCACTTAGGTCTGTGGACCACTGTTGTGGCCCCCCCAGGACTTCTTAGCAGGCACTCGGACCAGCCTCCCAGTTCCATGGATGCAGCTGGACTCTTTAGTTCAGCAGTTGCAGCACCACTGAGCTGAAGGAACTTATCCTCCCACACTTGACTGAGCAGGTCCAAACCTGCGAATAGAGAACGGGGGGAACCCCTGTGCTTTCTGATTTGACCTGTGAGAGAGTGAGTGCCCCCTCAAGTGCCTACAGAGCCCCAGATCCAGGGTGCTTCTAAGCTAGCAGCCAGACATCAGATCCCTCCCACCCACACATCCACTGTGGGAAACACAGGGATTGTTGGGACATTGAAGGCCCTGCTCTGCTGGTCTACCCATGGATTTCAGGCAAATAACTCCTGGAACTCAGTCATAACCAAATACTAGTAGCCTGAAGGCCACTGAGGTATTTAGGGAATCTGTGTCTGTGATCATCACCAGCCTCTACAACACCTTCAGCACCTGCAACCACTTTGGTACCTGCAAGGTGACCCCCATTACACTGAAGGCCTCTACATTGTCTAACACCCTGTCCCTCAAGGCACACTTCCACACATACACACACATGCATCTGTATAGGCTTGCTCCCATTTGTCCTTCTATGCCCGGGGACATTCCTCCCACAGGTACAGCTGAAACACCAATGCACATGGTGAAACCATGGGGCCTCTCTTATCTTCCTGTAGAATTCTCCAGACACCAGAGAAAGACGGTACCAGTCTGAACCACAGAATCCAGGAAAATAGAGTTAAAGTTACAGATAAGCAAATGGACAGAGGTCGGCGAAAGAACAAATCCAACAAAAATCAGGACATCATGGCTTCACCAGCAACCCCCCAAATCAATGGATACTCCAATTCATCCGACACACAGGAAAATGACCTTAAAGCTATGCTAATCCAGTTACTAGAGGCACATAAAGAGGTAACAAAAAATCTCTCAAAGAAATAGCCACACAAATTGAAGCAAATAAAGAGGAAATGAACAAAGCTCTCAAAGAAACACGGGCAAACTAGCCAAACAAATAGAGGCACAAGAAGAGGCACAATTAACGGTATATAGAGAGGAAATGAACAAAAAAATAGAGACCATCATAGGGAGACAGGAATCCACATTTAAACAGATGAAGGAAGGAATAAAAATATATTTAGAATCAATAAAGAAAACATAAACAGAGAAAACCCTGGAGCTGGAGAACTTAGAGAAAAGAGCAGGAACCACAAAGGTAAGCATCACCAACAGAATACAAGAGATGGAAGACAGAACCTTTGGTGCTGAAGATACACTTGCAGAAATTGACACTTCTTTCAAAGAAAAAGTAAAATCAGAAAAGTCCCAAACATAAAACATCCAAGAAATCAAGGACGCCATGAAAAGGCAAAATCTGAGAATAATAGGAAATGATGAAAAGGAAGATTCCAGGCTCCAAGGTCCAGAAAATATCTTCAAGAAAATCATAGAAGAAAATTTCACCAACTTAAAGAAAGAGATATCCATAAACATATAAGAGGCCTACAGAACACCAAATAGACTGGACCAAAAAAGAAAATCCTCACGTCACATCATTGTCAAAACATTAAATCTGCTGAACACAGAAAAGATATTAAAAGCAGTAAGGGAAAAAGGCCAAGTAACATATAAAGCTATACCTGTAAGAATCACACCAGACTTCTTATCAGAAATTATGAAATCTAGAAGGGCCTAGACAGATGTCATGCAGATTTTAAGGGACCACAGATGCCAACCCAGACTACTATACCCAGCAAAGCTTTCAATAAACATAGGTGGAGAAAACAAAATGTTCCATGACAAAACAAAATTTAAGCAATATCTACACAGCAACCCAGCCCTATAGAAGATACTAGAAGGAAAACTCCAATCCAAAGTAAACAAATGCACCCAAGAAAACAGGATACAGATGATTTCCCAACGAAAATGAAAAGAAAAACAATGAATCACAGTAAAACCACCAACTCCACAATAAAATGAACTAACATTCATTGGTCACTATTATCTATCAACATCAATGGACTCAACTCTCCAATAAAAAGACACAGACTAACAGAATGGTTGTGGAAATAGGATCCAGCATTCTGCTGCATTCAAGAAACACAGCTCTGCAACAAAGATAAACACTACCTCTGGGTAAAGGGCTGGAAGATTGTTTTTCAAGCTAATGGACTGAGTAAACAAGCTGGGGTAGCTATTCTAATATCTAATAAAATAGAGTTTCAATCAAAATTAATCAAAAAAGATAAAGGGGGCACTTCATTATCATCAAAGGAAAATTCCATGAGGAGGACATCACAGTTTTGAACATCTATGCCCCCAATACAAGACCACCTACATTTGTAAATGAAACATTCTTAGCTTAGAAGTCTGATTCCATACTATTTTCAATGTCTCTTTCATTAGGAGCCGAAGGCCCATTGGAAGAGAAAAGTTTCTACCTTCCTTATATAAAAATAACATAATCCATAGTCCATTTGATATAGTAATACAGTGCAGAGTCTAACAATAGGAGTTTTAGAAAATACCATAGACAAGAAAACTGTTAGGAAAATACAGTCTAGAGAAAGTGGTGGATTTGTTCAGATTCTTCCCAGTACCATGCTACACTCTCAGGCTCTGAATATCTGTCCCTAGGGATACTGTTACCACAGAACTGTAGCCTAATCCTCCTGTCCTGAGTCATGGACTGCTAAATACTGCCACTGGCATCCTCACAGATCATTAACTGGAAGTCCAGTCCTATTGTTTCTGCAACAGGCATAATTTGAAGTAGTTGGAATACAGCAGTGAATGAAAGAAGCTGCCCACCCCCTAGTAATCATGTACTACATTGTTATAAACCAGATAGCAAACATCAGTTTTTCGAACTGAATACTACTGAGAGTGAACCTTCAAGAGTAGGTTACTTGTGGAGTGGGTTATAAATCAAATCAGACAGTTAATCGAACATTTGTGCTAAGATTGTGGCAACATATCATATTGGTAGGCCACTGCTGTAGATTATATTTAGAGGTTGCAGCTAAGTTGCTGACTCTCTCCTCTGGTAGCATACCCCTTCTAGTACCATGGACACCAGTCAGTAGTGGTAAAGCCTCTAGTTAGGCACCAGCTCTCTGGCTCCGTGTGCAATGAGATATATAAGAATTGTGTTCAATATCAGGGCTTGCCTTTGTGGAGAGCCTTGTGGCCCCTGTTCTCTTGTCCCAGCTCCATGTCCTGCTTTGAATTGAGACAGAAAAGGAGAGAACAGATCCTTGAGAACCAACAGCCTAAGGGGCCCAGTGTTAGACACCACCTCCCTGTCCTGCCCAAGGTCATTGGCCTGGTCCCAGGTGCCCTTATGGAAGACTAAACCTTCTCAGCAAAAGGCTGGTAGCCTGGCTGTACTGTGCCAGTATCCATCAAGGGCTTCAGCACTCAGGGGCTTCTTCTCTACACTCAAGACACAGCAGCCAGATCCCATCACTGAGGTGAACGGAGCAGTGGCTTCTGCCTTCTGCTCAGTACTTTCCACCAACCAGCACTTCACAGAGGACCAGGGCTGAACACGCAGCCCTTCTCCATACTGTGAAAATGGCTGTTTCACAGTGACCCTGAGGATCCAAGCAGTCCAAATGCTGACAAGTCAGAGCTGGAGGATTCCACCCTGTCTATGCTCTCTGCTGCCTCCACTGCCAACTAACTGCTTCTTTCTCAGAAACAACTGAGGGAGATGGCTTTCAAGTACTGCCAGCACCTATTTGATCAGAATAACTGGAGAGCATTGAGAAAGTGGGGTGCCCACTTATAAAATGCTTGCCTGATGAAACTGATCCTGAGACTCATAGCCAAACATTGAGCAGAGTGCAGAGACTTGTGGAAGAATCAGAGGAAGTATAGAAGTGAGAGGACAGGAGGGACACAAGAAGACCAACAGAGCCAACTGACCAGTGCTGGTGTGTGTGTGTGTGTGTAAGACAGGGCTTGCAGAGATGGAAGCACCAACCAAAGACCATGCATATGCTAGGACCTAGGCCCCCTACAGATGGGCAGTTCTGGCTTCATGTGGGTTACCTAGTAAGGGGTAACAGAGGGTAAGGGGAGCAGAGGTTGTCTCTGATATGGACTCTGTTGCCTGCTTCTTCCAGGTGGGTTGCTTTACCGGGCCACAGGGAAGAGGATGCAGTCAATGCTGATGCTACTTAATGTGCTCTGTTGGGATGGTAGGGGAAGACTCCTCTTTTTTGAGGAGTAGGGGATAGGGGATAGGGCTAAGAGGAATGAAGGGTGGGACCAGAAGGAGAGGAGGGAGGGGGCTACATAGGGATGTATAGTAATATATATATATATAGTATATAGTATATAGTAATACATATATTAGTATATATATACTAATTAATTAAGGAAAGCTTGCCTGGTGAAAACTGGTGGTTCTGGACCTTGTCTGTTGTGCCATCAAGAGCCCTGCTTTCTTTATCTCATCCTCTTTTGCCTGAAGGCCCTACATAGAAGGCACCAGTGCCCTTTGCCCAGTTCTTCCTGAACCATGGGGTGGAGGCTGCAATGGATACAGAAGCCATCTACCAGCACCTATTCATCAGGCTCAGTGCTTCCATTGTGGCACCCTGGGTTTCAAGGCCATGTATTTATGCATGTACAACCTAGCTCTGTTTGATTCCTACTTGCTCAGTGTTGTTAGATTGAGCTTCCCTACTCTTTTCAAGTTCCTGGCTTTAACAGTCCTCTGATCACAGCCAAATTCATGCTATTCCTCCCAACTCTGGTGGATGCTGGAACCACTGTGGAGATGTTGCAGGCACTGTTTGACCTGCCCTGCCTGACTGCTGCCCTGGACCTACAGCTTAGGGCTTCACTCCCACCATTGCTTTGGGATGTTTCCCTTGGGATCTCCAATTATCTGGAGGCCTTCGGGACCACAATTGTAGGGACTCTTTTGAGACTTGCTTTGTACCAAGGCCAGTGGCTCCAAAGAGAGACTAATGCCCCTTCACCATCTGTGCTCAGGTAACTCAGTGCAGAAAGGCAATGTCCATTTTGCTTCAGGCCTTCTTCTCATCCATGACTCAGTTTCTCAATGAGACTCTTATCAAACAGCTGATACTGCTGCCCCTGGAAAGCAGTGATTCCCTCCAAGTCTCTCAATATGAGGCCCTTCTGTATCAGGTGTTGAGCTCCCAGCTGTTGGTATTATGTAAGCCGAAGCTATTGCCAGTGGTGGAGCTATCACAAAGAACTTCTGGAGTTTGCAGGGAGTGCAAGCAGCATCTGCCAGCAGAGCCAGGATGTTCTCCCAGGCGGTGTGAGCCATTGGCAAATATCTGACAGTGACCTGGAACAAGAGGTACATGGTGGAGCAGATAAACAAGTTCTTTCAAGTACTGGAGACTCTGTTGTTGAAGTTCCCTACTGTTCCTACAGTTAGTCACTGCACTCATGACCATGCTCACCAAGCTGGCTTCCAAGAGCCAAGACCTGACCCCAAGGGTATTACTCTTGATATCAGGAATGGCAACCCCTGCCCAGAAAGTAGTCACCAGCTCCATGCGAGTGAAGAGGATGAAGAAGCCATGCTAATTCTACTGAAGATGCCTGGTGTGGCTCAGTTGGTGTTCACACTCACTGCAGGTGTATGCCTCAACCACAGAGACAAAACCATGGCCCTGCATCTGGCTAAGGCTTAAAAACCTGGATGTCAGTCAGTGTGATATTAGAGCAGGGCTGCAGGTTTGGGTGACTAGATAGGAGTTGGTGCGAAGTGGACACAACTCTTAAGATGAGGTCACCAGCTTCTGGGAATGAGTCATCCACCCTTGCCCCTGTGACTTTCCACATTCAGTCTTGAGCAGCTGAGCAGCTGATAGGCAGCTGCCGCACTTTTTCCTCAGCCTAGCAGAAACCACCTGTTGTGTTTGCTACTGTTACTTATTGTGAGAAAGGAGTAGTGCTGGAAAATAAACCTTTTATGCTGAGCAGTGGCAGTGCACACCTTTAATCCCAGCACTTGGGACCCACGGGCAGCCAGATCTCTGAATTCACAGCTAGTCTGGTCTACAGAGCAAGTTCCAGAACAGTCAGAGCTACACCAAGAAACCCCATCTCAAAAAACAAAGCAATAACAATAATAATATTTACTCGTAGGTACATGCATACACCACAGTACACACATGGAGATCAGGAGGTAACTGTTGGGAGTCAGTTTTCTCCTTCAAGCATGTGAGTCTTGGCTGGTTGTCTGGTGCAATGACAAGGGCCTTTACCTAGTTAGCCATCTTGCCTGCATCCAAATAAACCTTTAAATGCCATCTGAAATCTCCTTAGACTTGAAGACAACTAAGGAGCTTGACCATGGCTTAGAGCCTGGGATGCTGCCCTTTACATCCTGCCCTCTGGGAAATCCCAGGTTCTCTTGTTTGCCTTCAGTGTCCTGGATATGAAAGAAATGTCAAGCTCAGGAGTTAAGGCCATAGCTCAGCCTGCAAAGTACATACGGTGGACAAAGAGTATGTACAAAGCTCATCATAACCCAAGCATGGTGTGCAAACTGTAATCCCAATACTCAGGTGTTGGAGGCAGCAGGGGAAGAAGTTCAAGGTCAACTTTGAAGGGCATCCTGGACTATAATAGATCCTGTCTTAATAAAGAAATTGAGCTAGGAAGATAATTCAGCACATAAAAGGCCTTTTGTTATAAGCCTGATGACCCAAGTATGACCTCTGTGTCCCATATGTAAATCCAGGTGTCATGGTGTGTGCACACCTGTGAAGATGGAGCATCAGTTCAAAGCTCACAAGCCTGGAAGCCTGGAGTATGCAGAACAGTGTGAGAACTAGGCAGAAGACAAGAACTAACTATCGGAAGACATGTTATGCCTTCTTTTCTTCACGAGGCATTTTTAAAGCTAAATAAAATTTAAGAAATTAAAAGAAAGACGATAACAGGACTGACACAGATATGAATTTACAGAAACCATGGTAGCCAGAGTGGTCTCAGCATTGCGAGGGGCAAGTAGACATGAGCTCCCACCCCTAGCCTGGAAGCTATCTCCAATTGATAACTACCAGCAAAGGAAAAATAGAGTCTCATTTGAAATATTAACTATAATTAAGGGTAGGCCCATTGACCAGCAGTAAATGATGAACACAATGTATCTTTGTAGAAATTTTATCTCACGTTTCATTATTTGGGCATTTTTTTGTCTTACTAGTATTTTGATTGTATATTATGGTTTTAGTTTTTGTTTTATGGTGTGTGTGTGTGTGTGTTTCTTGTGTTTTTTTCTTTTATTTCATTTTTTGACTGTTTTCTAAAGACAAAGAGAAAGGACGTGAAGTTGGGTAGCTCAGGAGGTGGTGAGAAGCTGGGAGGAGTAAAAGAAGGGGAAAGGCATGATCAGAATATATATATATATATATACATATATATATACATATATATAATATATATATAATGTATATGCCCATACTATATCTAATAGTCCTTCATTTTTTTGTGTTTATTAAGTTAAACAGAAAGGTTTTTTTTGGTTTTACTTTATTTTTAATTAATTAATTAATCTACTTTACACCCAATATCAAAAAACAAAACAATAACAAAAATAATAATGTTTACATGTAGGTGCATGCATACATCACAGTGCACATATGGAGATCAGGAGACAACTTTTGGAAGTCAGTTTTAAAATTTAAAAAAGCATGTATTTTGTAATGATCCTGAACTGTGTACAACTTTGCAAAATGGTAAACTAGGCTTGTTTAATTAATTTAATAGTAAGCATATGAATGAAAATTAAAATATATTGTTTTTTGTTCTGTTTTGTTTTTCTTCAGAATATTTATATGTTATATCTTTTTTATTATGGCAATTTATTCATATTGTATCCCAGCTGTAGCCCCTTCCCAAGTTTCCTCCCAATTACACCATCCCTTTTTCTTCTATCATGACCCTCCCTCAGTTCACTGATAGAGGAGGTCCTCCTCCACTTCCATCTAATCCCAGACTATCAGGTCTCATCAGGACTGGACCACGTGTTTCTTCTGTGGCCTGGTAAAGCTGCTCCCCCCTCAGGGGAGACAATCAAAGAGCCAGCCACTGAGTTCATGTCAGAGACAGCTCTTGTTCCCCTAACTAGGGTATCCACTTGGACATTGAGCTGCCATTGGCTACATCTGTGCAGGGGTTCTAAGTTACCTCCATGGTTATTGGTTGGAGTATCAGTCTCAGAAAAGACTCCTGGGCCCAGATATTTGTTTCTGTTTCTCTTCTTGTGGAGCGCCTGTCCCCTGAGGTATTTCAGCTCCCCCTTTTTTCATTAAGATTCCCTGCACTCTGCCCAAAGTTTGGCTATGATTCTCAGGATCTGCTTTGAAACCCTACTGGGTAGTCTTTCAGAGGTCTTCTGTGGTAGGCTTCTGTCCTGTTCCCTGTTTTCTCCCTCTTCCAATGTCCATCCCATTTGCCTTTCTATATGAGAATTGATCATCTTACCCAGGGTCTTCTGTTTGGCTTAGCTTCTTTAGGTGTACAGATTTCAGTAGGTTTATTCCATATTATATGTCTAATAAGTGTGTATATACCATGTGTGTCTTTCTGCTTCTGGGATACTTCACTCAGGATAATATTTTCCAGTTCCCACCACTTGCCTACAAATTTCATGATTTCCTTGTTCTCAATTGCACAGTAGTATTTAAATTGCCGAGTAGTGTTTTTAATTGCTGAGTACTATCCCATTTTGTAAATCTAACACAATTTCTGTATCCATTCCTCAGTTGTGGGACATCTGTTGTTTCCTGATTCTGGTTACTACTAAAAAAGCTGCTACAAACCTGGTTGAGCAAACGTCCTTGTTGCATACTTGGGCATCTTTTGGATATATGCCTAGAAGTGGGATAGCTGGATCTTGACATAGCACTACTCCTAATTACCTTGAGAAACTGCCAGACTGATTTCCAAAGTGGTTGTACAAGTTTACATTCCCACCAGCAATGGAAGAGGGTTCCCCTTTCTCCACGTTCTCTCCAGCATGTGTTGTCACTTGAGTTTTTGATCTTAGCCATTCTGATGGGTGTAAGGTGGAACCTTAGGGTTGTTTTGATTTGCATCTCCCTAAGGATATTGAACATTTCTTTAAGTGTTTCTCTGCCATTATATATTCCTCTATATAGAATTTTCTGTTAAGCTCTGTACCCAATTTTTAATTGGGTTACTTGGTTTGTTGGTGTTTAACTTAAGTTCTTTATAAACTTTGGATATTAGCCTTCTGTCAGAATAGGGTTGGTGAAGATCCTTTCCCAGTCTGTAGGCTGTTGTTTTGTTCTGATGAAAGTGTCCTTTGCTTTACAGAACATTTTCAGTTTCAAGAGGTTCTGTTTATTATTTGTTGATCTCAGAGCCTGAGCTTTTGGTGTTCTATTCAGTAAATTGTCTCCTGTGCCAGTGAGTTCAAGGCTCTTCCCCACTTTTTCTTCTAACTGATTCAGTGTGTCTGATTTTATGTTGTGGTATTTGATCCTCTTGGACTTTAGTTTTGTACAGGGTGAAAAATATGGATTTATTTGCATATTTCTACATGTAGACATCCAATTAGACCAGCACCATTGTTGAAGATGTTATCATTTTCCCTTTGTATGGTTTTGGCTTCTTTGTCAAAAATCAATATTCCATAGGAGTGTGGGTTTATTTCTGAGTCTTCTGTTCGATTCCATTGATTCATCATTCTGTTTCTATGCCAGTACCATTCAGTTTTTATTACTATTGCTCTTTAGTATAGCTTGAGACCAGGGATGGAGATACCTCCAGACGATCTGATGTTTTACAGGTTTGTTTTAACAATTCTGGTTTTTGTTTGTTTGTTTGTTTTGCTTTGTTTTTCTATATGAAATTCAGAATTGTTCTTTCAAGTTCTGAAAAGAATTGTGTTGTTATTTTGATGGGAATTGCATTGAATCTGTAGATTGCTTTTGGCAGGATGGCCATATTCATTATGTTAATCCCACTGATCCATGAGCATGGAAGATCTTTTAATCTTCTGATATCTTCTTCAATTTATTTCTTCAGAGACTTGAAGGTTTTTCAAACAGGTCTTTCACTTGCCTGGTTAGAGTCACACCAAGGTGCTTTATGTTATTACTGGCTATTTTGAATGGTGTTGTTTCCCCTAATTTCTTTCTCAGTCCTTTTGTCTTTCAATACAGGAAGGCTACTTAATTTTTTGAGTTAATTTTGTATCCTGCCTCTTTGCTGAAGATGTTTATGGGTTAAAGTTCTCTGGTAGGATTTTGGGTGTCACTCATGTATACTTTCATATCATTTGCAAAAAGTGCTACTTTGAGTTCTTCCTTTCTGATTTGTATCCCCTTGATCTCCTTTGGTTGTTTTATTGTTCTAGCTAGGACATCAAATACTATGTTCAAGAGATACAGGGAGAGTGGGATTTGTTTTGTCCCTGATTTTAGTGGGATTGATTTAAGTTTCTCTCCATTGAGTTTGATGTTGGCTATAGGCTTGCTGTATATTGTCTTTACTATGTTTAAGTAGGTGCCTTATTTCCCTGATCTCTGCAAGTCTTTAAACGTAAATGGGCATTTGATTTTGTCAAATGCTCTTTTGGCATCTAAGGAGATGATTGTGTGGTTTTTCTCCCTCAGTTTGTTTATATGGTGGATTACATTGATGAATTTTCGTATATTGAACCAACCCTGCATGCTTGAGATGAAGCCTACTTGGTCATGGTAGATGATATCTTTTATGTGTCCTTGTATTCTGTGTGCAAGTATTTTATTGAATATTGTTTTTTCATCGGTGTTCATAAGAGAATAGGTCTGAAGTTCTCATTTTTTTGTTGTTGTTGGGACTTTGTGTGGTTTAGGTATCAAGGTGACTGTGGCTTCATAAAATGAGTTTGCCAATGTTCCTTCTGTTTCTATTTTGTGGAATAGTATGAAGAAAATTGTAGTTAGCTCTTCTTTGAAGGTCTGGTAGAATTCTGCATTGAAACTATCTGGGCCTGGGCTTTTTTTGGAGGGGAGACTTTTGATGAATGCTTCTATTTTCTTGGGGGATAGAGGACTATTTCATCGTTTATCTGATCTTGATTTACATTTGGTACATGGAACTATCAAGAACATTGTCATTTTATTTTAGATTTTCAAATTCTGTGGCATATAAGCTTTTGTAGTAAGACCTAATGATTGTTTGGATTTCCGAAATGTCTGTCATTTTGCCCCCCTCTTATATCAGATTTTGCTGATTTTGCTAGTTTCTCTCTGCCTTTTAGTTAGTTTGACTAAGGGTTTGTCTATCTTGTTGATTTTCTTGATTTTCTCAAAGAACCAGCTCTTGGTTTCATTGATTCTTTGAATTGGTTTTTTTTTGTTGTTGTTGTTCCTAATTCGTTGCTTTCAGTTCTGAGTTAGAGTATTTCCAATCATGTATTCTCCTTGGGTGTGTCTGATAGGACACAAGGGATTATTTCAGTCTTTTTGTATCTGTTGAGACTTGTTTTCTGCCCTACTAATTTTTGAGAAGGTCCATGAGGTCTGGAAAATAAGGTATACCCTTTTGAGTTTGAGTGAAAAGTTCTGTGGACATCTATTAGGTCCATTTGTTTTAGGACATATGTAAATGCCATTATTTCCTTATTTAGTTTCTGTCTAGATGATCTCTCCTTTGGTGAGAGTGGAGTGTTGAAGCCTCCCACTATTATGGTGTTGAGATTGATGTGTGATTTCAGCTTTAATAATGTTTCATTTACAATAGCAGGTGCTCTTTTACTTGGGGCATAGATGTTTAGGATTTTGATGTCCTCTTGGTGGATTTTTTCTTTGATGAGAATGAAGTGCCCCTCCTCATATTTTTTGATTAATTTTGTTTGAAAGTCTATTTTTATGAGAGATCAGGATAGCTACTCTAGCTTGTTTTCTGTGTCTGTTTGCTTGAAAAACATATTCCAGTCCTTTACTCTGAGGTAGTGTTTACCTGTTGCAGAGGTGTGTTTCTTGGATGTTGGATCCTATTTCTGCAGCCATTCTCTTAGTCTGTATCTTTTTATTGGAGAGTTGAGTCCATTCATGTTGATAGATAGTAGTGACTAATGAATGTTAGTTCCATTTATTGTGGATTATGTGGTGTTACTGTGTTTCAATGCTTGTTTTCTTTTAATTTTTTGTTGTGAAGTTATATCTATCCTGTGTTTTCTAGTGTGTGGTTGATTTTTTTTTTTTTTTTGGATTGGAATTTTCCCTCTTGCATCTTCTGTAGGGCTGGGTTGCTGTGTAGATATTGTTTAGGCTTAGTTTTGTCATGGAATAATATGGAATAATTTTTTCCATCTATATTGATTTGAAAGCTTTGCTGGGTACAGTAGTCTGGGTTGGCATCTGTGGTTTCTTAGAGTCTGTATGACATTTTCCCAGGTCCTTTTGACTTTCAAAGTTTCTTTTGAGAAGTCTAGTATGATTTTGATAGGTCTACATTTATATGTTTCTTGGCCTTATTCCCCTGCTGATTTTAATATTTTTCTTTTTTCTGTAAATTTATTGTTTTCACTATTATGTGGCTTGAGGGGTTTCTTTTCAGGTCTAGTCTATTTGTAGGCCTTGTATGTTTATGGACATCTATTTCTTTAAATTGGGAAAATTTTCTTTTATGTTTTTCTTGAAAATATTTTCTGGACCTTGGAGCTGGAATCTTCTTTTTTGTCTGTTCCTATTATTCATAGATTTTGTCTTTTCATGGCATCCTTGATTTCTTGGATTTTTTTCTTTGGGAACTTTCCCGATTTTACTTTTCCTTTGAGAGATCTATAAATTTCTGCAATTGTATCTTCAGTGCTTGGGATTCTGTCCTACATATCTTGCGTTCTCTTGATGATGCTTAAGTATGTGCTTTCTGATATCTTCTCTAGATTTTCCATCTCCAAGAATTTATCTCTGTATGTTTTCTTTATTGATTATTATTCTGTTTTTCATGCCTTGCACCACTTCCTTCATCTGTTAGTATCTGAATTCCTGTCTGTCCACGATGGCCTCTATTTTTTTTTATTTGTTTCTTTTCTATATGTGCATCTATATGTTCCTCTACATGTGTCTCTGTTTGGCTGCATTTGCCTGTATTTCTTTGAGGGCTTTGTTCATTTCCTCTTTATATGCCTGTGATAACTGGGTAAGCATAGATTTTAGCTCATTTTTCTGTATTTCTGATGAATTGAAATATCCGTTGACTTTTGGGGTTGCTGGTATAGCTATGATGTCCTGATTCTTGTTGGATGTGTTCTTACACTGACCACTAGCCATCTGCTTATCTGTAAATTTTACTGTTTGTTCCTGGAGCCTTTAGTGTAGACTGGGCCTATTTGTCTCTGGAGTCTGGAGTATTATTCAGGACGATGAGAGAGGTTCACCGGTTTGGGATTGGATATTGGTGTTTCATTTGTAGTTGTGGGAGGAAGGTCGCAGGTGCACTCCGTGTGTGGAGGTGTGCTTTGGAGGACCTGCTGAAGCTTGGAATTCCAGGTGTAGATGCCTGGAAGGGTGGACTTTAAGCACAGGTGGGGGTACTGGGGAGGGGGTTGTTAGTGCAGTGCCCATGAGCAGGTGTCCTGAATTCCTCAGTGGCCCCGAGGCCTGTCCTACTGTTCTGCAAGTACTCATACCTGTTGCATTGCACGGTCTTGGCTCCAGGAATTGTTTGCCTGGATTCCACTGGTAGACCCACACAACAGTGCTTCAATGTTGAGAATGCTGTCCCAGGGATGTTGCCCACAGTGGAGGTGGGCGTGGGGGTGGTGATGAGACTCATCTGGTATCCGGCTGCTAGAGTAGAGGGACCCTGGATCTGGGGCTCTGCATGCACCTGCTTGAAGGCGCACTCACTCACTTGCAGGCCTATGTGGAAAGCACAGGGGTCCCCCTGGTTCTATATTCTCAGATTTGA
Source organism: Pachyuromys duprasi (assembly GCA_028658305.1). Classification (NCBI taxonomy): domain Eukaryota; kingdom Metazoa; phylum Chordata; class Mammalia; order Rodentia; family Muridae; genus Pachyuromys; species Pachyuromys duprasi. The sequence goes on from CM053752.1 coordinate 58,383,045, forward strand.
GCAGATAGGGGCAAACGAAAGTGTAGGAGATCTGTCAGTGCTATCTGCTGTTTGGGTTCTGTGCAGGGAGACTTGTAGTTGGGGCTGCCTCTGCTGTCTCAGTCACAGAGCAGGCAGTCATGTGCTTGGGGTAGTGGCTGCCTGCAGCATGAGCCAAGCAGGTACTCCCATACTTGGGGCTGCCTCCACTGTCTCAGTCACTGAGCTCTGAGGCCCTTACAGCTCCTGCTTCTGCTATCTCAGTCAGAGAACAGGGAAGCCTGTGCCTGGATCCAAACTGTCCCAGTTCACGGGTTGTCCCTTCTGGCCCAGGAAGCTTCAATATTGATATTCTGGCTTCAGCTGCCCCTCCACTCAACAGTTTTGGAGTTTCAGATCTTCTGCCTCTCAGATAACGTGTACGCTGGACCCTGCCATCTTGGAATTCCTCCTTCTACTTTCTTAATATATGTTCTCAAAACAGTTTTCAAATTTTATTATTCATCTTATATTTCAACTGTTTATTCTGGAGTCCAATTGTGCATAGGTTTGTAGTCTAAATTCTAAGTGCTCTTTGAAGAAGGAAGCATATTTACTATGCTTTGTGGGAACCTAAGAAGCTGTATCTATGCGACAAAGTAAGTCTATGTTCAGTGGCTGAGTGTGCATTTTTTTTGACTGAATAGCTGTACTGATAAGTTTGCAATTTTGACTTATCAAAGTAAGAGATAATTTTCTATGCTGGAAAATAAAACCTCAGAAGCCTGAGTTTGGAGCAAGTTTGAAAAAATGGAAAACCCTGTAACCTATCAGTGAAATCTTTCCAGTGTTTTTGTAATTGGATCAAAGAAACTTAGTTCAATTGTGTTTCATAAATAGGTTAATGAGTCATTTCAAAGTTTTATGCGAGAGACAAGAATAAGATAGTAATGTACTTTATAGAATGTTGATAGAATAAATAAACTAAAACTCTCCATACACTTTATATTCTTGCTTAAATGTATATGTCAGAATTGAGAGCATGTTGCAAAACATAAACAATGTAACATGTCTTCAGATTTTTATACAGGTTAGAGAATACAATAAATACAATACATAAAATTTAATATTTAAACTATTTTTATCTTTCAAATTAAAATATAATGGTCATGTTCCTCCTTCCTTTCCCTTCCTCTGATTCTTTTCCTGCACAGCCCTCCTAGTTCTCAATCAAATATATGGCCTCTATTTCTTCAGTTGACTGAACAAGTTGTATTTGAATATTTAAATATGTTATCAATCCATAAATAAATAAATACACACAAGCGTAAATATATTCCTAAACATATATGCAACCACAATAAAATTAGTAGAGGCCATTTCTCTTTTGTAAGGTAAATGTAAACAATCTACTCAATGTTGTATCCCCATACTCCCTCTCATCCTTAAACTCTTTATCCTACCTCCTATCCTTTTCCATCTCCCAAACCACTCTTGAATCATTGTTATGGGAATTAGTAGTGGCAATACTTCATAAATGTGAGATAATAAAATATCTGTTTCTTTGTTTTGGCCTGATTTAATAATCTGGTGTAATTTATTTGTTTCACCTATTAATTACATTCCTTGTTAAAGTGGAATATATTGCTCATCTATTTCTTCAGCATTCCTGCTTTATAGGTCCAAAACACATGCCTTGTCACAGGGAGAGACTTGGTGAGAAAGCTGTCTTTGAAAAATACTCTGATGCTAAACTTGTGTGTGCGCCTGTGTTGCACAGTATTTTGTTCATTCATCTGCTGATGGACAACTGAGTTGTTACAATTTTTTGACTTAAATATTTATTGTGGTTTATTTTTCATTATTTTATTTATTTACCTAAATGAAATTTTGTTGTGGAAATTACTGGGTAATAATAAAATATGAAACTCATGCTCAGAAATTCATTTTTAGATATTCATGAGGTGCTTTTGCTTACAGAATGAATGAAGATTTTTATGATGTTCAAGTATAAAATGTGCAAGAATCTTAAAGAAAATGGCACCATCTATTTGTGCCTGTTTTATAGTTTACACTTCTATTGTCTTAAAAAACTTAGTTGATTTCATAGCTTTAAAATATCAAATTTAATTGTAATAAGTTCCAAATCCAATAGTAATGCACAGAAAAGTAGGGACAATGAGTTTCCTGATGTTATGGAAAGAAGAGGTGGCCTCCATTACTGTATAAAATGAAATAAGCCATTGAGACATCCAGTAGTGATTTCCCTTTGGATCATTAAATGTGAAGGCTCTGAGGATATTCATGTAGATCTTTCTTATAAAGTCATGGCATTTAAGACTATGTATAGAAACTAATGACAATAAATAAAACCCTGATACTCCATATGTGTTACATGTTTTAGGGTTCTCATAATACACATAATATTATGTCATTAACCCAAGGTCACACAGTTATTCAATATGGATTGTGGAGGTTGATAATGAAAAAGAAATTAGATCTGGATATCTCAAGATATTGCTGTGGCCATTTTATTCTTTGTTCCCTGCATCTTTTTGTTTGCAAGGCTTACTTACACATTTCCCATTGATAAGTTTGTTACTGTGGTTTTAACTTTAATTACTCAAATGTTGAACCCTTTGATCTATACCCTGAGGAATGCTGAAATGAAAAATGCCATGAGGAGACTTTGGAGCATTAAAGTCAGTTGAGTAGAACTGTATTTTCCTGCAGAACATAACATTCACTCATACAGCAATGACTGTCCTGTAGCATTTCCATTTTCATTGTTATTCTCTTTCATTAGTTATCTTATTTGTTCTGAAACAGTGATCTTAATTAATGTTTCAGTGAATTATTATTTTTCTTTAAAGAGCAAGGCTACTCTATAGGCTTAGTAACCACTGCCATAACTTTTGTGATAGATAAGAAATTTTGTATTGTTTTATATTTTCAATTCTTAAATTTATTTTGTGAAGGTAAAATTGTATCTTTATTGAGACATTTTTGTGTGTATATAATAAAGTAAAATAATGTTTTGATCTGAACATGTATTATAGAAAGGTTTGAAACTAATTGACATTTTTACCTCTTTGTGCATTTCCGTTTTCTAGAATAGCAAAACATATTTATGTTTAGGTACTAAGATATATTTGGACACAAAATATGTCTTTGAGAGTTAATTCACTTTAATCAAAGAAGCCAGTACAACAAACGTCTAAGTTGAGACTCAAAAATGTTGTTTAATTTACAGTATCTAAAGAAACTATTTAATCAACATATAATTGAGTAGTTGGACTATTTGTCCTATGCATTTGACTTTTTAGTGAAGAGTATAATCTCTGGCTGAATCAGTTTTCCTTCAAAATACATAATTTTGTTCTTTATTTGGCTGAATATAATTTGCTGTATATTTGTAAAACAGGCTCTCTTTATTCATTTCTCTATTGGTAGACATCTGGGCCAATTCTGTAGCTGCCAATTCTATTATTTAGCCATTGTAAATGATGCTGTCATAAACACTGATCTACAAGGATGTCTGTGATATGTTGACCAGCATAAAATGCTTTGGGTAAACACTTAGGAGTTCCATCCTAGTTCCATCCATATCTAGTTATAGGTTTTTGAGCAACTTCCTCAAACTGACTTCAATAGTGGGTGGATTAATTTACATACCTATCTTCAGTGTGGAAGGGGTCTCTTGTTTGCATCCTCAGCATTTCTTAGTTGTTTTTTAAGTAATAGGCATTATTAATGTGATAAGATGGAATCTTAGTGAAATTCTGATTTGTATTTTCTTTGTGGCTGATGATCTTCAACATGATTCCATACATTTTTGATAATTTCTTTATATTTTGAAAGATATTCAACTCAGTAAACCATTGAATGATTGGGATGTTTAATTTATTGGTATCTAGGGTTATTTTAGTTCCTTGTCTATAGGTTTTAATCATACACAACCATCAGCTGTGATGTTAGCAAAGATTTTCTTCTATTTATTAAACTCTGTTTCTTTTCTCAGTTGCTTCCTTTGCTGTTCAATAACTTTTTAATTCCATAAAGTCTTCTTTGTCAATTCTGGCATTGTTTTCTGAGTAATAATGGCACTTTATAGAAACATCTTGTTCAAACTTTAAGATAATTTCAATTATATTGTCCCAGAATTTTGGGGCTTGCACCAAGGTTTTTGATTAATTTGGTTGGTCTTTGCATAGGGTTAGAGAGAAGGCTCGAATAACATTCATTTACATATGGGAGTACAGTATACCCAGCACCTTTTGTTGAAGAGGGTGACTTTTTTCCATTGACTTTTTGGTATCTTTGTCAAAATTCAAGTTTTAGGTGGTTGTGAACAAGATTATAGCCCTGATTTCTTTTTCTGAATGTTCATTGTTGCAATGTGTGAAAGCAATTGATTTGTACATGGCAATTTTCTGTGTTGATACTCTGCTGAAATTACTTATTATATTGAAGAATTTTCTGGTAAAGCTTTTAAGGTGTCATGTGTATGATTATATTATATGCAAATAAAAATATTTTGTCTTCATTTCTATTTGTATCCCTTTATCACTCCTTTGACTTAAAAAAAATCTCTCTAAGACACGAAGGGCTGTATTGAATAAGATAGCAAGAGTCTCAGTACCAGGATATTACTGTAAGATGGTGTCTTCTATAGAAAGCTTTACCTATGAAATTTGAATGTATTGTTGCCTAAAGAAGACCTTATAATGACAGCATAGTCAACATTCCAACACGGATGAAGAAACTCTCACAAGTCCCCACCCATAATTGGAGAGCTACATTCAATTAATAGCTACTGAGAGACAGAGACAATCAGTCTTCTCCAGCAGTGACTCTTTATTTATTTATTTTTTTAGAATTACTCATAACATAGAGGTTTATTAAGCTAACTGTTATGGAGTCTAGGAAATCCAAGTGTATGATACATCTGTGAGGAATATCTTGTTACATAATGACATGGGTCATTCCCATTACTAGCCTTGAAACAAATAAAAAAAAAACAATTAAAAAAATCTATAACTCCAGAGGCAAGAAAGCATCTCTGGACTGAAGCAGTGTGAGGAGTATTAAATCCTGAGGCCAAAGTTAATATTTATGCTGTCTTTTTAATTTTTTTAACAGTTTCAATAAGATTTATACTAACAGAATTAAGAATGGTATAAATCACAATACTTTAAGATAGAGTAGTGGAATGATAGGATAGGAAGCTTACAGCAAAGCACATGTTATAGAACTCAAGTCATATTTGAAACGTTTGTGCTGTCTTAACTTAAATTCCTAGTTTATTTGGTTTGTTGATTTTATACTAATTTAATTTTTATTTCAATTTTTAGAGGTCAGGAGCTCCACAAGGACCTAATATATCTGCTCAAAGGGGTCTTTTATGTGACTGTATCTCCAACCCAGGACCCCTGCTCGGATGTAGCCCATGGTGGCTCAGTATCCAAGTGGGTTTTCCTAGTAAGGGGAACAGGGTCTATTTCTGACATGAGCTCAATGGCTGGCTGTTTGTCCCCCCCCCCCCATGGGAGGGGCAGCCTTGCTAGGCCACAGAGGAGGACATTGCAGCCAGTCCTGAAGAAACCTGATAAGCTAGAGTCAGATGGAAGGGGAGGAGACCTCCCCTATAGGTGGACTTGGAAAGGGGCAGGGAGGAGATGAGGGAAGGTGGGATTGGGAGGGAATGAGGGAGTGGGCTACAGCTGGGATACAAAGTTAATAAACTGTAACTAATATTTAAAAAATAAAAAAGTATTTATTTTTGACATTTCTCCAGCCGTATCAGTGACTGTTTTTATATGTTATCCAGTCCTGAGTGGTCATCTCTAACTGTATATACTTATGAGCAATACTAAATCAACTCAACAGGTTACACACAAGCATACACACACACTCACACAAATACACATTTAACAATAATATTTAAAGAAGTCATAAATTTGAGAGAGAGAGAGAGAGTGGGTAAGCAGTGTAGTTGGAAGGAGAGAATGAGAAGGCTGGTAAAATTATGTAAAAAATTCTCAAAAGAAAATAAAGGTAAAAAATGATTGGAGAAATTGGATACATTTATCTCATCCCTGATTTTCATAGGAGTGATTAAGATTTTACTCTATGTAATGAATCGTTGGTTATAGTCTATATTATGGTGATGCCTATACCTTCTATTATTATTTTCTTCATTTTTTATCATGAATTGAATCTACATAAAATGTGATTGTACACGTGAGTCTCTGTAACATATTACATTTTTTCATATTGAGCCATTCTTATAGTCTTCAACTAAGACAACTTGACACTGATGAATTTTTATGTGTCTGAATTTTGTTAGGAATTGTTTTATCAAGTACTTTTATATTTATCTATATCAGGAGTTGGACTTATAGTTTTTATTTATTTATTTATTTATTGGTTATAAGGGGATTATTTTTATTAATTATACTTTATTCACTTTGTATCCCCCATAAACCCTTCCCTCCTCTCCTCCCAATCCCACCTTCCATCCCTTCTCCATGCATGCCTCTCCCCAAGTCCACTGATAGGGGAGGTCTTCCTCTCTTTCCTTCTGATCCTAGTCTATCAGCTCTCATCTGGAGTGGCTGCATTGTCTTCCTCTGTGGCCTGGAAAGGCTGCTCCCCCATCCGGGTGAGGGGATTAAAGAGCAGGCCAATTGGTTCATGTCAGAGGCAGTCCCTCTTCCCATTTATATGGAACCCACTTGGACACTGAACTGCCATGGTCTACCTCTGTGCAGGGGTTCTAGGTTTTATCCATGCATGGTACTTGGTTGGAGTATCAGTCTCAGGAATGAGCCCTGTGCTCAGATTTTTTTGGTTCTGTTGCTCTCCTTGTCGAGCTCCTGTCCTCTCCCTATCTTACTATTTCCCACATCTTTCGTAAGATTCCATGCACTCTGCCCAACAGTTGGCCTTAAGTCTCAGCATCGGCTTTGATATTTTGCAGGGCAGGGCCTTTTAGAGGCCCTCTGTGTCAGGCTCCGAACTTGTTTCCTGTTTTCTTCTTATTCTTCTGATGTCCATCTGCTTTGCCTTTCTGGCTGGGGATTGAGCATTTTAGCCAGAATCCTCCCTCTTGATTAGTATCTATAGGTGTACAGATTTTAGTAGGTTCATCCTATATTATATATGTCTATATGAGTAAATATATACTGTGTGCATCTTTCTGCTTCTGGGATAGCTCACTCAGGATGATCCTTTCCAGTTCCTACCATTTACCTGCAAATTTCATGATTTCCTTGTTTTTTATTGCTGAGTAATATTTCGTTATGTAAATGTGCAACAATTTCTGTATCCATTTCTCAGTTGAGGGGCATCTGGGTTGTTTCCAGCTTCTGGCTATTACAAATAAAGCTGCTACAAATATGGTTGAGCAAATGTCCTTATTGTGTACTTGAACCTCTTTTGGATATATGCCTAGGAGTGGTGTAGCTGGATATTGAGGAAGTGCTATTCCTAGTTGTCTGAGAAAGCGCCAGATCAACTTCCAGAGTGGTTGTACAAGTTTACATTGCCATCAGCAGTGGAGGAGGGTTCCCCTTTCTCCACAACCTCTCCAGCATGTGTTGTGGCCATTCTGATGGGAGTGAGGTGAATTCTCAGGGTCGTTTTGTTTTGCATTTCCCTGAGGGCTAATGATGTTGAACATTTCTTTAAGTGTTTGTCTGCCATTTGATATTCCTCTATCAAGAGTTCTCTGTTTACCTCTGTTCTCCATTTTTTAATTGCATTACTTGATTTGTTGCTTTTCAACTTCTGTAGTTCTTTATATATACTGGATATTAACCCTCTGTCAGATATAGGGTTGGTGAAGATTCTTTCCCAATCTGCAGGCAGTCGTTTTGTTTTGATGACAGCGTCCTTTGCTTTACAGAAGCTTTTCATTTTCATGAGGTCCCATTTATCGATTGTTGCTCTTAGTGCCTGTGTTGTTGGTGTTCTGTTCAGGAAGTAGTCTCCTGTTCCAATGAATTCAAGGCTCTTCCCCACTTTTTCTTCTAACCAATTTAATGTGTTTGGTTTTATGTTGAGGTCTTTGATCCACTTGGACTTTAGTTTGTGCAGGGTAATAAGTATGGATCTATTTGCATTTTTCCACATGTAGACATCTGGTTAGACCAGCACCATTTGTTGAAGATGCTATTTATTTCAATTGTATGGTTTTGGCATCTTTTTCAAAAATCAGGTGTCCATAATTATGTTGGTTTATTTCTCGGTCTTCTGTTTGGTTCCATTGATCCACCATTCTGTTTCTATGCTAGTACTGTGCAGGTTTTATTACTGTTGCTCTATAGTACAGCTTGAGATCAGGAATAGAGATACCTCCAGAAGGTCTTTTATTGTAGAGGATTGATTTAGCAATTCTGGATTTCTTGTTATTCCATATGAAGTTGAGAATTTTTCTTTAATGGTTTGTAAAGAATATGTTGGTAATTTGATGACAGTTGCACTGAATCTGAAGATTGCTTTTGGTAAAATGGCCATTTTTACTATGTTAATCCTGCCAAACCATGAGCATGGGAGATCTTTCCATCTTCTGATATCTTCTTCTAATTCTTTCTTAAGAGACTTGAATTTTTTTTCATACAAGTCTTTGTCTTCCTTGGTTAGAGTCACACCAAGGTACTTTATGTCTTTTGTGGCAATTGTGAAGGGTGTTGTCTCCCTAATTCCTTTCTCAGCCCTTTTGTCTTTTGTATACAGGAGGGCTACTGATTTTTCTGAGTTAATTTTATATCCGGCCACTTTGCTGAAGGTCAGCTGTAGGAGTTCCCTGGTAGAATTTTTGGGGTCACTCAGGTATACTAACATATTGTCTGCGAATAGTGATACTTTGACTTCTTCCTTTCCGATTTCTATCCCCTTAATCTCCTTCAATTGTCTTATTGCTCTAGCAAGGACTTCCACAGTATGTTGTGTCTTTATTACAATTTGGTATCAGAATAATACTGGTTTCATAAAATGATATTATTAGTGCTCCTTAGCTTTATACCAAGGAGCATAGTTTGGGATTATTGGAGTTAGTTCTCTCAATGTTTCGAAGAATATAAAACAAACATAAGATATAAGAGTACTGGAGAGACATGGGTAGAGAAACAGGAGGGGGAGTAGGATTGGGAGGGGAGGAGGAAGGGAGCTATAGGGGGAATACAAAGTGAATAAACTCTAACTAATAAAAATATGTTAAAAAAGAAAAAGAAAAACCAAAACTGCAAAATGTGATAATAAATAAATAAAATTTAAAAAGAGTACTGATTAACTTCCACACAACAACAGTGATAACATCAGTATTTCACTATCAGCCTTAGACAACTAATGCAGACTAACATGAATATACATGGAAATTGAATTATATCATAGAATGTATGGATTCAACACTGATCTGTAAAATATTCAAACCTAATACTTCTAGCTATATGCATTTTCCTAATAAACCATAGTCTAGGACATATAAGAAGTCTTTCTAAACATAAGACTATTGAAATACTTCCTTACCTTTTGTCCAACAACAGTGACCTACAACTAGAAATGCATGGTGAGAGCTACTACAGACAAATAAAATATGAAGGAGCCTGAGGAGGTTTTATTGTGTATTGTGTATGAAGAAATTTGGAGGGAAATTAAAAATTCCTACAGTTGTCCTATAATAAATCTACAACATATGATGGTCCAGCCCAGTTAGCTTGAATTCGACATCTTTGAGTCTCTTTTTTAAATATATTTTTAAATTTTAATTGTTTATATTAATTACCATTTATTCACTTTTTATCCCAGCTGTACCCATCCTGCTCATTCTCTCCCAATCCCACCCACCCTTCCTCATTTCCTCTAATGCCCGTTTCCAAGTCTACTGATAGGGGAGGTTCTCCTCCCCTTCCATCTAACCCTAGTCTATCAGGTCTCATCAGGACTGACAGAATTCCCTACAGTGTGGTACTTTGGTGCAGCTATGTTCATGTGAGATTTTTCTTTATGTTCAATCCAATTCCTATCATTAGTTATACATTACTCTGTAGCACCAAAAGTAATCAACTGCCTACAAATCTATCATCAATAATTTCTTTAAAAACTAAGTTTATAAATTTTGGGAAGAGACTTATTTAGTTTTCAGTACGTAGTCTGAAATCATGACTGAAATATGGTTTTGTTTTCTAGTAACTGTAGGTTTGTATGGGCTTATATTATTATTCTCTTCATTTTTGAAGTATTGATGTTAACTGCTGTGTGGATAGAGTAGAATTGAGTATTATGAGTGTCATATTTGAAATCTAGCCCATATATTCCTCTTTTAATTTCATTGGCATAATAAAAGATTTTAAGTTAGGAAATAAAAATTAGTACTCACAGATGTTGCCATTCATCCTCTATTCTTTTCTATTTAAATTCACTTCATAATCTTGTTGTAGCTCCATCCCTCCTCCATTCTCAGTCCAACCCTCCCTCCCTCTCCTCACCATCCCAGTTTCCCATCCAGCCCAACTCATCAAGTTGCATCTGGGCTGAGCATGTCTTCTTCCGCTGTGGCCTGGCAAGGCAGTCCAGAATGGAGAAAGTGATAAAAAAAAAGCTGGCAAATGAGTACATGTTCAATGCAGTCCCCATATACCTTCCTAGATTATAGTCATGAAGCCTAAGCTGCCCACCTGTTGCATCTTTGTAGGGGGTTTAGGTCCAGTTCCTGCATGGTCCTTGGTTGATGCTTCAGTCTCAGCAAGGCCTTCTGGGTCTTGGTTAGTTGGCCCTGTTGGTCTTCTTGTGGAGCTCCTGTTACCTCCAGTCCTTTTTTTCTTTTCTCCCACTTTTTCCACAAGATGCTCTACATATCACCCACTGTTGGACTGTGAATCTTGGCATCTGTTTTGAGGTGCTGCTGGGTATCACCTCTCAGAGGACAACTCTGTCAGGCTCCTGTCTGCAAGTTTAGCAGAGCATCTTTCACAGTGTCAGGGTTTGGTACTCTCCAATAGGGTATATCTTGGGTTGGGTTTGAGCATTCCTTCAATCTCTGTTCTAACTGCTCTGTCTTTATCCATGAACATCTTGTAGGCAGGATAAATTTTGGGTCGAAGTTTTTGTGCATGAGTTGGTGTTCTCCTCCCTCTGCTAGGAGACTAGACTAGTTAGAAGGTGGTCTTTACAGTTTCTATGGCCTCTCCTTCTGAGTGTCTCTGCATGAATCCTGTTCATATCCTTCCAGGAGCCTACCCTGACTTAGGTCTCCATCTTTTTTCTAATGTAATTTATTTATTTTTATATTAATCACAGGTTAGGTACTTTGTATCCCAGTTGTAGCCCCCTCCCTCATTCCCTCCCACTGTCCCCATCCCTCCCTCATCTCCTCCCTGCCCCCCTCCAAATCCACTGATGGGGGAGACATCCTCCCCTTCCATATGACCCTAGCTTATCTTGTCTCATCAGGGCTGGCTGCAACTTCCTCTTCTGGGCTATAGCTAGGCTGTTCCTCCCCGGTGCATGTGTGGGAGGGTCAAAGAGCCAGCCATAGAGTTTATGACAGAAATAGTCCATCTTGTCATAGAGATGTACCCATCCTCAGTTTCTATTTTCTCTACAGGCCTTGTGTTTTCTTACCTTCACTCCCCCAGGTCTTATCTCTACCCTCTTAACTCTATGCACCCCGTCTTCTACCTTGTTTCCTCTCTTCAGCCACTATCCCTATCTGTTTTATTTCTGCTTCCAAGTGGATTTATGCACTCTCCCTTGGGTTCTTTATGCTACTTATTTTTTTTTGGTTCCATGCCTTGTAGTATGCTTATCCCTGTACTATATGGTTAAAATCCTCTTGTAAGTGAGTATATACCATGTGTGGCTTTCTGGGTCTGGGCTACCTCATTCAGGATGATCTTTCTAGTTCCATCCATTTGCCTGCAAATTTCCTTTTATCTTTATTTTGAAAAGCTGACCAGTGTTCCATTGTGTAAATGAACTACACTTTCTTTATCCCATTCTTTGTTTGAGGCATATCTAGGTTGTTTTCAGATTCTGGCTATTGTGAACAAAACTGTTTTTATAGTTGAACAAATGCCCTTGTTGTATGGTGGAGTTTCTTTTGGGTATATACACAGAAGAGGTATAGCTGGATCTGGAGGTAAAGCTATTCCCAATTTTCTGAGAAAGCAGCAGATTAATTTCCAAAGTGGTTATACAAGCGTACAATCCCAGCAGCAATGAATGAGTGTTCCCCTTTGTCTGTACCCTTTTCAGCATGTGCTGTTGCTTGAGATTTTGAATTTAGTCATTCTGACTGGTGTGAGATGGAATCTCAGACTTGTTTTGATTTGCATTTCCCTGATGACTGTAGAACTGAAACATTTCTTTATGTGCTTCTCGGCCATTCAAGATTTTTCTGCTGAGAACTGTTTAGTTCGGTGCCACATATTTTAAATTGCGTTATTTTATATTTATGGTTGTGAGCCTAGCCTTTAACGACCAAGCCAGGGGAACCTTCTTCCATTGCTGGTGGGAATGTGAACTTGCATAAACACTTTGGAAATCAATCTGGTGCTTTCTCAGACAATTAGGAATAGTGCTACTTCAAGATCCAGCTATATCATTCCTAGACATATATCTAAAACATGCTCAAGTATACAACAAGGACATTTGCTCAACCATGTTTGTAGCAGCTTTATTCATAATAGCCAGAACCTGGAAACAGCCTAAATATCCCTCAGCTGAGAAATGGATACAGAAATTGTGGTACATTAACACAATGGAATACTACTCAGCAATTAAAAACAAGGAAATCATGAAATGTGCAGGCAAATGGTAGTAACTAGAAAAGATAATCCTGTGTGAAGTATCCCAGAAGCAGAAACACACATGGTATATACTCACTTATAAGTGGATATTAGAAATATAATATTGGATAAACATACTAAAATCTGTACACTTAAAGAAGCTAAGAAAGAAGGAGGACCCTGGGTAAGATGATCAATTCTCACCCAGAAAGGCAAACAGGATGGACATTGGAAGAGGGAGAAAACAGCGAACAGGACAGGAGCCTACCACAGAGGGCCTCTGAAAGACTCTGCCCAGCAAGGTATCAAAGGAGATGGTTAGACTCATAGACAAGCTTTGAGCACAGTGCAGGGAATCTTATGAAAGAAGGGGGAGATAGAAAGACCTGGAGGGGACAGAAGCCCCACAAAGAGAGCAACAGCAAAAAAATTTGGGCACAGGGGTCTTTTCTGAGACTGATACTCCAACCCAGGGTCATGTATGGAGATAACCTAGAATCCCTGCCCAGATGTAGCCCATGGCAGCTCAGTGTCCAGGTGGGTTCCCCAATAATAGGAACAGGGACCATCTCTGACATGAACTCAGTGGCTGGCTCTTTGATCACTTCCTTCTGATGGGGAAAGCAGCCTTACCAGGCCACAGAGAAAAGCAATGAAGCCAGTCCTGATGAGGCCTGATAGGCTAGGGTCAGATGGAATGGGAGGAGGACCTCCCTTATCAGTGAACTTGGAGTTAGGGGGAGGGATGGTGGGATTCGGATGGAATGAAGAAAGGGGCTACAGCTGGGATACAAAATGGATAAACTGCAATGAATATAAAAAAATAAAAATTTATTTAAAAAAGGAATCATAAGTGATTACCCCACTACAATTGTGAAGTTTCCATTGCATTTTACAAAACCCTGAGGCTTGTACAGACTACAGAAATCACAAATGGTTACCCCAACTACTGGTGATCCTTAAAAAAATGATTGAAAACCATAACCAGTAAAAGACAGTCACTGGTAGTTGTGATACCATTTTCACAGCTCTTGAGTTGAGAAGTCATTTGTGTTGCATGACTAAAACCTGTGCAAAGCAAATCCTAAGCCAGGAAGCACAAAATGGTTTTATAACTATTTGGACTCTGGATTTGTTTGGTGGTGGTGGGGTATCATTAAATAGCCCAATTCTCATTTTGGATTTGGATAAAATATTTTACATTGTGTTCTTGAATTTTTCTAACTGGAAATGAATATGTTAGAATTTGTGGTGAGCATGTAGGAATATCCAGGAAAAGTACTTAATAGAGTCTAGCATTTAGTACATAGTAATGAATGAATTAATTAATAAGTGAATGAATGAATCAATAAATAAGGTTATTTTGTTTATTGGTGTTTGGTTTTTTTTGAGTTCATTACATATTTCAGATATTAGCCCTTTGTTAGATGTTGGATTTATGTGGATCTTTTCCCAATCTGTGGACTGTCATTTTCTTCTAATGACAGTGTCCTTTGCCTTACAGAAGGTTTTCAATTTCAAGAGGTCCTGTATATTAAATTATTGATTTTAGAGCCTGAGATGTTAGTACTCTGTTCAGGAAGTTGCCTCCTGTGACAATGATTTAGAGGCTCTTTTCCAGTTTCTCTTCTAATAGATTTAATGTATCTGCTGTTACATTGGGGTCCTCGATCTACTTGGATTTGAGTTTTATGCAGGGTGATAAATAAAAATCTATTTGCATTTTTCTACATGTAGCTATCCAGTTAGACCAGCACCATTTTTTGGATATGCTGTCTTTTTTACATCGTATGGTTTTGGCTCCTTTGTCAAAAATTAAGTGACCATAGTTATGTGAGTTTATTTCTGGGTCTTTGATTCAATTCCATTGATCAACCAGTCTATTTCTATGTCAGTACCATACAGTTTTTATTACTATTGCTCTGTAGTATAGTTTGAAATCAGGGATGGAAATAACTCCAGAAGTCCTTTTTTGTATACAATTGTTTTAGCTATTCTGTTTCTTTTTTTTTTTCTATATGGACTTTAGAATTGTTCTTTGAAGGTCTGTAAAGGACTGTGTTGGTATTTTGATAAGGATTTCACCAAATCTGTAGGTTGCTTTTGGTAAGATGTTAAGGTTGATATTTTTATTATGTTAATCCTACCATCCATTATTTCATGATAACAATAACCTTTTATTGTCTTCTTTTGTTACATCACATTATCTTGCACAAATTATCATTTGCAGAAATGATGTCTTTTTTAGAATGACATCTTAAGTGGTGTGTACTTTAAGTCCTGTACTCATAAAGATAAAATCTCACTGTATTGCCATTGATTTTGGTTGGCTGTCACAATTAGATGTTAATATTCTATTGTGAATAGCAATGTCGAGTTTGTTTGAAAGGCTTGGGGTAATCAATCTTGAATTGACTAGGAAACTCTTCCTGCTGACTACTATTCATAATTATGAAAGTGACATGTGAATGTTTAGAAAAGAAAGAATATTTAATGCAGAAATCTGAATTAAACAGTACTGACCAGTCAGTCAGGATATGCCCACTGGTTCAATAGTGAACTTGATTGTTTGTGGGACTAACTACCAGTTTTCTTCATTGGATTTTAAGACTTCCATAGAAGACAATTCATGACTGATGTTATAAACATAGTCAAAACTCATTGCTAGGGAACTCATAGACCCTAATGGAGCGACTATAGTGTGTTTCCAAATGCATGTTGTACTGTATTGTTTTGTGGCAACTTAATATAAGCTAAAGTCTTCTGAGAGGAGGGAACTTCAGTTTAGAAAATGCCTTTGTAAAATTGATCTATAGGCAAGTCTGTAAAGGCATTTTCTTAATTACTAATTTATGGGGGAGGGTCCAGGTCCAGTTCATTGTGGACAGTGACATCCCTGGGCATGTGATCATTGATTTCATAAGAAAGCAGGTTTGGTAAGCCATGGAGACTAAGCCAGTATTCTGTACTCCTCCATGGCCTTCCCATTACCTTCTGCCTCCAGGTTCCGGATTTGAGTTACTGCCCTGATTTCCCACAGAGATGAAATATTATGAGGAAATGTAAGTTGAAATAAAGACTTTCTTGCCCAAGTAACTTTGGTCATGGTGTTTCTTTACAACAATATTAACCTTAAGACAGAGTGTTGTCAAACGGTCTTCTAACATTTATGTTCACATGCATTGATTAGTGCTACTTCCAGCCTTGGTCAGAGAAGCTTCCTATTATTGTGGGTGATTGTTAGTGCAAAGAATAATAACTGGTCAATGTGCTAAGAGTAAGTTACAGTGAGTGCTCATTAGAAGATGGATTATCTATATCAATATCACTCTCCAAGGATCAAGACACATCTTAGAAAATTGCACAGAATAAATGTAAGACCCTGAAGATAAAGAGGAGTGTGGTGACAGAGCGTGCCATATCACATTAAATTAATGAACACGTGAGTCCAAAGAAGCTATGGTTACTTTTAGAAAGTGTGCATAAGATTAGACCAATGACAAAACCCCTATATTAAAAGGAGAGGTATTTATTGGCTGTGTCTCTTCATCCATGAGTAGGATCTTGTAAGAGTTTCTCCATTTACATTGGAATGTCAACTAATGTTGCCGTATAGATCTTGTTAAGGTGGACACATGGTTAATGTTTCATGAATATGAGTGTAGCTCTCTGTCTTAAATAGAAGACATTGTCTTAAAGCAGACATTTTGTTTCCTTGATTCTTACAGTCTTATCCAATAAAGGCCTAGAAATCTTAGCAAGAGAAGCAAGTCAAAGGAATGAAATAAAGGCATACAAATAGGAAAGGAAGCAGAATATTTTTCTTTCTTTTTTCTTTTAGGTTTTTGTTTTTGTTTTGTTGCTGGTTTTTTTTTCTTCAGATAACGTGATGTATACATTAGACCCTGAAGACTCTACCAGAAAATTCTTAGATATTATTAAGTAATTTCACCAGAAGAGCAGGTATAAAGTCCCTATTCTATCTCTAGCTGAAGAATTATTGATAGGTGGCTTCTGGGGGAGAGAAAGTCACTTAAATTTGTAATTGTTGCCACTGGAAGCTAGTCT
The DNA here is from genome assembly GCA_028658305.1 of Pachyuromys duprasi. Lineage (NCBI taxonomy): Eukaryota > Metazoa > Chordata > Mammalia > Rodentia > Muridae > Pachyuromys > Pachyuromys duprasi. Next base: position 58,399,862 of record CM053752.1, read on the forward strand.
GTGCTCCATTGAATGTCCTTACACCGTACACACATTACTAGCACTAATTGGACTTAACAGGATAAAGAAATAATTTTAATGGGAAGGAATTAAGTATAAAGAGATTTTATTATGTGATTGGATGGATATGATAACTATGCATTGTACAGAAGCATGAAATTTACAGATAATAAATTAAGTTTAAAAAATAGGAATCTCAGATCTCTATTTTTGGTGATTAAAATTAGCATGGCTACTCTTTTGTAAGTATTTCTGGCAATACTCCATCTCCCCTTGGATTTTGACTCATTTCTTGTATGGTTTCTTCTAGCTCCTAACACTTTCTTTTCTAGGTGATGCTCTTTTTGTGGAAGTAGTTACACTTTTGCCAATAACTTTATTGTCTTTGATGTATAGAATGTATTTTATGTTTATTATAGACTTGATTTGTTGTATTGTATAAGTTTTAGAGTATATATAGACAGTTCTAGTCTATAGAGCTTCCATGTAATTTAAATGGTATCTGAAGATTAAATACTTCTGAATTTATTATTTTTTAATTTTTAAGTTTTAGTATTAGTTACTGTTTATTAACGTTGTATCCCGGCTCTAGTGCACTCCCTCATTCCCTCCCAATTCCATCCTCCCTCCCTCATCTCCTCCCTTCCCCTTTCAAAGTGCACTCACAGGGGAGGTCCTCCTCCTCTTTCATCTGACCCTAGCTTATCAGGTTTCTTCAGGACTGGCTGCAATGTCTTCCTCTGTGGCCTAGCAAGGTTGCTGCTCCCTTGGGGGAGGGAGGGTCAAAGAGTCAGCCATTGAGTTCATGTCAGAAATATTACCTGTTCCCCTTAATAGGATACCCAGTTGGATACTAAGTTACCACGGGCTATATCTGAGCAGGGGTTCTAGGTTATATCCATACATGGTCCTTGATTGGAGATACAGTCTCATAAAAGACCCCTGTGCCCTGATATATTTGGTCCTTGTAGAGCTCCTGTCCTCTTCAGGCTTTACTAACTCCCCTTCTTTCACTTGATTCCCTGCACTCTGCCAAAGGTTTGGTTATGGGTCTCAGTATCTGCTTTGATACACTGCTAGGTAGAAGCCCCCTGTGGTAGGCTTCTGTCCTGTTACTTGTTTTCTCCTACTTCCAATGTCCATTCCATTTATCTTTCTAAGTGAGGATTGATCATCTTACCCCCGGTCTTCTTTCTTGTTTATCTTCTTTAGATGTACAGATTTTGGTATGTTTTTCCTATCTTATAGGTCTCAGTGCCCATTTGTAAGTGAGTATATACCATGTGTGTCTTTCTGCTTCTGAGATACCTCACTTAGGATGATCTTTTCTAGATCCCACCATTTGCCTGCAAATTTCATTATTTCCTTGTTTTTAATTGCTGAGCTGAATTTATTTTATGAAATTACTTTTCAGTAAAGTTGGATTGGACATGTGAGAATTGTCTCATCTAAACTGTATCAAAACTTTTAGTAAGTTAGTAAGCAATGACTTATGATAGATATTATTTTTAGCATATCTGTCCTATAGGAAGCATTGAGCTTTTCTTTCATGTCAGTGTCTTCTGGATTTAAGTTAAAATCATTGTTAATGGAAATTAGTCCTTATACAATGTTTCATACAATATTTTTGCTTTTGGTAGATAATTTGATATTTACTGTTAGTTTTCTGTTTTGTTCCAGATGATTATGCTGATTTGACTGCCCAGGTACATCTCTGAACATACAAACTTCATTGGAAGGAGTATGTAGAAGATATCAGTTCTCTTGGGCATGAATCCTTGGTTAACTTAATTTGAAGCAAGTAATTTGGGGAGTGTTTGAAGCATTCCCTTTGGGAATTAATGTTGCCTCAAGGTATAAAATAAAAGCCATTTCTTACTAGACATGAACCACATTGATGCAGATACATAAATGGCACAGTAATGAAGAACAAGTTATTCAGTACTACACATATCTGACTAAATGCATTATAAAATTTTTATTTTTAATTAAGTGAGTAAAGCTTTAGAGTTGCCTGCCCTTGACATGTTCTCAACAAGAATTTTCACATGCGATGACATATCAAGTACTCAGCCTCATTTTTGAAGTCAAATGTAGGTAAATCCGTAATTTAAACTAAAATGCATTTAAAATGGAAAGAATGCAAATACTCAGTGCAAGCTAAAGGAGCCCAATATTTGTGTGACTAGGATTTAAAGTCTCAGTAAGTATGTGTGCTTTCATCCTACTCTTGCCATTATGCCTGGATTGATATGATCATAATATTATCTTCATCAAACTAAGTTATGATGTTCAGGGATCAAAAACAAAGTTGTAGACATCTAGATTTCAAACAAGTGGCCAAAAGGAAAAGACAACCCAGCTAACATATTTATGGGAAATCTCTGCTTATTTTGAATCAGTTGTATTTCCCTTAATTATGCCTTCAGTTATATCAGAAAATTTTTATTCCGTGGCCGAGAATAAGAGAGCATATACATGCATTTAATTTTATAGATTAGTGCTAGAATAAACACAATTAAAATAACATCTTCAAATATTGTTTCTTGTTTTTAAATATGTTGTAAGATGGAGAAAAGCTGTGGCAAAGCATAACAAGTACCATAACTCATATATTTTACAGTCCTATTTCATAATATAAAGTATATCTTTAATTTCGGTTGGAGAATATAACTTTTAATAAAATGTCATTTTAATATGGTATTTTAAAATGTCCAAGTGCTCTGTAGATTTCCATTATTTTTGATTTTGGTAAAATATACAACATACACTGTCAAACAACTGACACTGATTTTGTGATTGTACAGATAATTTTAAAAGTGTTTTTCTGGATTTCCATGGATAGAATAAAATTTAAGGTTTAATTTTTTGCTCATTATATCTCCAAGGGGTTTGATATTGAAATAATAATTTGAGTATCTGGTGCAATTGCTGTTATTTACAGATGCTAGGAACTCTTACTGTGTAATCAGAAAGGCTGTCTCTAAACTTTGATACAAAATTTTATGATGTATGTTCTAGATATGATTTCATATAAATACAGACATATAGTCTTCATGTGATTGTATTTTTCCTAGATCTTTTCACAGATAAATCACCCAAGTGTCTGTTAGACCCCTGAAGATTGACTTCTATTGTTGTAGAAAGGAGTTTTTGAAAATGAGTGGAGCACTGCTGTAAGATATCCAAACTAACTGTGTAACCAAGCATGGAGAACCATGAGAAAATGGCTACATTATAACATAGAACTTAGTATCATTTCAAATTCATCTGCTCTTGTCTGCAACCTCTGACATCTGAGTGAATTCAACAACTTCTGAAGAACACATGGAAAGAAGGAACAATGTGACTGAGTTTATCCTCCTGGGCCTCACCCAGAACCCAGAGGGACAAAAGGTTCTGTTTGTCATATTTTTACTCACCTACATTGTAACAGTTATGGGCAATCTGCTCATCATGTTGACCATCATGGCCAGCCAGTCCCTGGGTTCCCCTATGTACTTTTTTCTAGCTTATTTGTCATTTATAGATACTGTCTATTCTACTGCCATTGCTCCCAAAATGATCATTGACCTGCTATATGAAACAAAGACCATTTCCTTCCAGGCTTGCATGACTCAAGTTTTTATAGATCATCTATTTGCTGGGGCTGAGGTCATTCTTCTGGTGGTGATGGCCTATGATCGTTATGTAGCCATCTGTAAACCTCTTCATTATTTGACAATCATGAATCGACGGGTGTGTGTTCTCATGCTGTTGGGGGCCTGTACTGGAGGCTTTCTTCACTCACTAATTCAGTTCATCTTCATTTATCAGCTCCCTTTCTGTGGCCCAAACATCATTGACAGCTTCGTGTGTGATATGTATCCTTTGCTAAAACTAGCTTGCACCAATACCTACCTCATTGGGCTTTGTATGATCGCTAATGGAGGAGCAATTTGCACTGTCACCTTTTTAATTCTCCTAGTTTCCTATGCTGTCATCTTTCATTCCCTTAAAGCACATAGTCTGGAAGGGAAGCGCAAAGCTTTGTACACATGTGCATCCCACATCACTGTGGTTGTTTTATTCTTTGTTCCCTGCATCTTCCTATATGCAAGGCCTACTTCCACATTTCCCATTGATAAGTCTGTGACTGTGGTTTTAACTTTTATAACTCCAATGCTGAACCCCTTGATCTACACACTAAGGAATGCAGAAATGAAAAATGCCATGAGGAGACTTTGGAGCAAAAAATCCATTTCAGTTTTGAGTGGACTATATCACTCTTGAAAAAGAAAAGCCAAGATTGTTATTATTTTACCGAGTCAACAGTTTTATTGCATTACAGAAGCTTTTCCATTTCATGAGGTCCCATTCATTGATTGTTGATCTTAGAGCCTGTGCTGTTGGTGTTTTGTTCAGGAAGTTGTCTCCTGAGCCAATGAGTTCAAGGGTCTTCTCCACTTTTTCTTCTAACAGGTTTAGTATGTCTGGTTTTATGTTGAGATTATTGATCTACTTGTACTTTAGTTTTGTGCAGGGTGATAAATATGGATCTATCAGCGTTTTTCTACCTGTAGATTCAGTTAGACCAACACCATTTTTTGAAGATGCTATCTTTTTCCCCATCACGGTATTGAAGCAAACGCTGAGACTCATAGCCAAACTTTGGGCAGAGTACAGGGAATCTTATGGAAGAAGCGGGAGATAGAAAGACCTAGAGGGGACAGGAGCTCCACAAGGAGAACAACAGAACCAACAGCCCCAGGGGGGACTGTAGAGACTGATGTTCCAACCAAGGACCATGCATGTAGAGGACCTAGACTTCCTGCTCAGATGTAGCCCATAGGCAGCTCAGTCTCCATGGGGGTTCCCCAGTAAGGGGAGCAGGGGCTGTCTCTTAACATGGACTCAGCTCAGCGACTGGCTCTTTGACCACCTCTTGCCAGGCCACAGAGGAAGATTATGGAGTCAGTCCTGATGAGACCTGATAAGCTAGGTGAGACAATAGGGGAAGAGGACCTCCCCTATCAGTGGGCTAGAAGAAGGGTATAGAGGGATGAGAGGGAAGGAAGGTAGGATTGAGAGGAGACAAAGGAGGGGGCTACAGCCAGTATACGAAGTGAACAAATTGCAACAAATAATAAATAAATAAAATGAAAAAGAGTTTCATTATTGTTCTCTTTTGCTAATTTAGTCTCTTATTCAAAAACAAGCATTTAAATTAACATTTAAGTAGATCATCTTTGCTATGCTGCAAACCATCCATTCACAACATCTTTACAACAGTCATTATACTCAGAGTCTGAATTACTGCAAAGTGTCAGATACTCCTGGTCTGTGTTAGATTTGCTCAATATTTAGTGATCTGCAATGCCAGATAGAACTTATTATTTTATTAGATGAATTCTGTGGGTCAGGAATTTGTGAGCAGCTCACCTGGGCACTTCTGTCGCAGGCTCTCATCTCATGAGGCTGAGTCATAATTTACTGACTTTCAAATCATCTACAAGTTTTCTCACACACATGTACAGTATATCTTGAAAAGTGTCGCTAAAATAGATGGTTCTCCTTGGACACTAACTCTTCACATTATGTTGTCTTTCCAAATGTTCTATCAAACGTACGAGCTTCAGAATAATAGACATATGTTGTCTCGGGGCTTGAAAAGACTAGAAACTAAAGCCAAGTCTCCTGCAGGCTTTACACCAAACCTTACACATTACCACAGTTTTTTAAATTGGGTTCTTTTGTTTATTGGTGTTTGATTTTTTGAGTTTATTACATATTTTGGATATTAGCCTTTTGTCAGATGTAGGAACAGTGAAGATCTTTTCCTAATCTGTAAACTGTCATTTCATTCTATTAATAGTGTCTTTTGTCTTAGAGAAGATTTTCAGTTTCAAGAGCTCCCATTTATTAATTGTTGATTTTAGAGCCTAAATTGTTGGTGCTCTATTCAGGAAGTTGTCTCCTGTGCCGATGAGTTCGAGGCTCTTCCCCACTTTCCAGCAGCATCTGGAAAGAATGAGGGCAAGAGGACAGAAGGCCTGTAGAGGAAAGAGAAACTGAGGTGGGGACATCTCTGTGACAAGCTGGAGACCTAACTCAGGGTAGGCTCCTGGGAGGATATGAGGGGGACTCAAGTAAAGATTCCTAGTAGCAGAGACCATAGAGACTAAAGAGAACATCAACTAACTAAAGTAGTCTCCTAGCAGAGGGAGGGAAATAACAACCCACCTCAAATTTACCCTAGAAGATGTTCAGGGATAAAGACAGAGCAGACAGAGCAGAGATTGAGGAAATGCCCAAACAGTGTCTGGCCAAACCACAAGACCCACATTATCAGAAATTCCCAACCCCAGACACTATGAATGGAACTCTGCTAAACTTGCAGACAGGAACCTGACAGAGTTGTCCTCTAAGAGGGGCTACCCAGCAGCACCTCAAAACAGATGCCAAGACTCACAGCCAAACAGTGGGCTATGTTTAAGGAGTCTTATGGAAAAGTGGGAGGAAAGAGATAAGGACTTGGAGGAGACAGGAAGTCTACAAGAAGACCAACAGAGTCAACGAAACCAGGACCCAAAGGGGCTTGCTGAGACTGAAGCATCAACCAAGGGCTCTGTAAGTTCCCTACAAAGATGTAGCAGATGAGCACCTTAGGCTTCAGGTGCATCATCTAGTAAAGGAAGCAGGGACTGCATTGGACAGGGACTCACTACCTTTTCATCACTTCGCCCTCACTGAACTACCTAAAAGGAAATGCTCAGTCCTGATGCAAATTGATGAGCTAGGCTGGATGGGAAAGGGAGCTCCCTTTTTCTGAGATGGAGAGAAAGTGTGGGTGGGACCAGGATCAGAGGAAGGATGGGGCTACATTAAGGATGTATAGTGAATAAAAATATTTTTTAAAATTACCGTGATAAAACAACAACATAGAAACAAAATAAACCCTGAGAGTTTACATAGAATCACTTCTGCCATATCTCATTAGTTAGGACACTAATGAAGTACACTGGGTGTTCAAGTAGACAGACCCTTGATTTTGATAAGAGAATGGTAACTATGTAGAATCTCTGTAACCAAACTGTACTTTTTCAGGGATATTAATTTCTATAGTCTTCTCTCTCTTCTGAAACCTATCCTCTCAAATGTACTATAGACTCATTTCTACTCTCTACGTGTTACTTTGCACATCCATACACACAAAAAATTCATGTCCCTCAACTGAGGAAAGGGTACAGAAATTGTGGTACATTTATATAATGGAATACTACTCAGCAATTAAAAACAAGGAAATAATGAAAATTTCGGGCAAATGGTGGGATCTAGAAAAGATCATCCTGATTGTGGTATACCAGAAGCAGAAAGACACATATGGTATATACTCACTCTTAAGTGGATATTAGACATGTAATATAGGACAAACACACTAAAATCTGTACATCTAAAGAAGCTAAGCAAGAAGGAGGAGCCTCTGTAAGAGGATCAATCCTCACTCAGAAAGACAAACTTGATGGGCATTGGAAGAGGGAGAAAACAGGAAATATGACAGGAGCCTACCACAGAGGACCTTTGAAAGACTCTACTCAGCAGGTATCAAAGTAGATGCTGAGACTCATAACCAAACTTTTGGCGGAGTGAAAGGAATCTTATGAAAAAAGGGGGAGATAGAAAGACCTGGAGGGGACAGGAGTTCCACAAGGAGAGCAACAGAACCAAAAAATCTGGGCCCAGAGGTCTTTTCTGAAACTGATACTGTAACTAAGAACCATGCATGGAGATAACCGAGAACCCCTGCACATATGTAGCCCATGGCAGCTCAGTATGCAAGTGGGTTCTTTACTAATAGGAATAAGGATGGTCTCTGACATGAACTCGGTGGCTGGCTCATTGATCACCTCCCCCTGATAGGGGAGTAGCCTTACCAGGCCATAGAGGAAGACAATGCAAGCAGTCCTGAAGAGACCTGATAGGCTAGGGTCAGGGGCAAGGGGAGGATGAACTCCCCTATTAGTGGACTTGGGGAAGGGCATGGGAGGAGAAGAAGGAGGGAGAGTGGGATTGGAAGGGCATGTGGGAGGCAGCTACAGGTAGGCTACAAATTGAATAAACTGTAATTAATAAAAAATAAATATTTTTTAAAAAAGTCCCAAAAAAATCACTTTCAGATGCAGGGCCCAGAAGTTCAACTAATTTTAGAAGTTCTGTGGTTGAGGCTTCTGTTTTTCCTTGGGTACTGTTCCCTGACTGCTATACCACTGAGCTGGAATGCTTGTGATCTGAGGAGAAAGTAAGAATGTATTGCTTCTCAGTAGGGTTATAACCTACTTAAGTGCATGTGATAGTTAATCTTAATTCATGATTGTATTTTGAAATGCTTAGAGTCACATTTGTAGGTATGTTAAGAAAATACTATCAGAGTTAGTTGACATGCAGGACAGTACCTTAGAAGATACTTAGGATTTTACCGAGTCTAGGAAGCGCCATCTAGTAGGCCAGAGCTTGGGTGTAACAAAAGTAGGTTTAACAGGAAACCTTTATTATGAGTATAATATTGCTCTCAGGATATCTTTGCTTCATGTAGTCATAGTGTTCTGTATTGCCATAAGTACCCCTGAAACAATGAATCATAACAGACCCACTTTTATTTAAAATTATTTCTCTTAAGTTTTTTACATGACGATGAAGTGCTGAGTAGCATAGTCTATATTGCTTCATCTTTGCTATTGCCCTGAAGTCATACTCCCGCCACTTTTCCCCCATACTTGGGTTTCCATTTGTCTTTTGAAATCTCTACTATTTTTCATAAGAGATGAAATACGTGCATAGTTTTCTTAATCTCTTTCTTATAAATGTTTTGATGCACAAAATCCTGCTTGCACTAGGAATACAAGGCACATGCCTAAACATAGTAAAGGCAATATACAGCAAGCCAATAGCTAACATCAAACTCAATGGAGAGAAACTAAAATCAATCCCACTGAAATCAGGGACTAGGCAAGGCTGCCCATTGTCTCCATATCTCTTCAACATAGTACTTGAAGTCCTAGCTAGAGCAATAAGACAACTAAAGGAGATCAAGAGGATACAAATTGGAAAAGAAGAAGTCAAAGTATCACTATTTGCAGACGATATGATAATATACATGAGTGACCCCAAAACTTCAACCAGAGAACTCCTTCAACTGATAAACACCTTCAGTAAAGTGGCTGGATATAAAATCAACT
>CM053752.1:58409576-58420482 GCA_028658305.1 Pachyuromys duprasi
GAGTACAGGGTGCATTGGTGCTAAGAGCAGACTGCCAAAAGCCTCTCGGAACATAATATGTGTTGTGTATTTTATTAATTTCAATCCTCACTCCCGACTCAGGAACCCATTCTGCTCTGCTGGCAGGCTTCGGCAATCATCCATCAATGGCTGGGGCCTCTTTAGGTAGAGATAAGCCCTTGAGAACGTCTCCCTAATATCTTATGAAATTTTTAACTAGCTTGATCTTGTGCAGGTATTCAGCAATGCTGTGAATTGATGGTGTGTATCAGCAATATTATGTTCAAAGATACCACTTCATAGCTCTTCTCCCTATCATCTGGTTTCTAAACTCTACCTGTCCCATTTATCATTATATACTATGAGTCCTGGTTAGGAGTAGGTTGGTATAAATGACTTACGAATTACTGAGTACTCAGTCAATTATTCTCACCAACATTGTCAACATCTAGGTTCTTGATGAACCTTTCAGTTAAAGAATTAAATGGCAGGGAAAGAGATCTCCATTTCTGCAGGTATCAGCAGGGAAATCACAGGCACAGTAAATAGGATCAGACATAATCAGCAAATGAAGAAAGGCTTTTATTGAGGGTGAGGGAACCATGCCACTGAATAAGACCCTTCAAAGTAAGGAAGGATTCAGGAAGCTCAAGCCCAGCTTTTTATTGAGGGCTAGAAGGTTTTAAATATCTCTAAAGTTTCTTCTCTCCCTAATTTAGTTTGGGTCAGTTTAAAGAAAGACAATATGCCTGTTTGGCCCACAGCATGTTAACCTATCCTGATCTGGCCTTGAACTTGTTGAGCCTGTCCATTGACATGGGGCCTATGACCTTTGTTTTAAGCTGACAGGATTCTGTCTTGGGCTAAGAGGGTGAGAAATAAGCCAATAAAGAGACTGAAAATTAATAATTTAAATGTTTGTCACTCAAAGCAGTCATCTGGAAAGTTCACCACTTTTATCACTCATCTTGGCCTTTCTTCCAATCTGTCTGCTTTTTAGGAAGTCTGTCTAACTCCTAGTCTCTCAACATAAAAAGTTATGTCTCTTCATTATCCATTATCTATAGCAATAAGAATCTTCTCTAAGCAAGGTTGAGACGTGAACAAATTATAAACACAAATATTTAGAAGGAAGTTTGATTATATAACCACTTATTTAAACAATGTCAGTAGATATAACCCCAACCAACATAACTCAGGGACAATGCTTCCTTAGCCATGGACAATTATTATGTTACACTACCAGACATGTAACACCTGCTATGGAGCAGACCTCTAATTCAGTAAAAAAGTGGTTAGTTTTGTAATATGTCATCGTGGACACTCTATGTTACAATACCAACATGCTAGGAAAGATGTATCCACTGGTGCTACAGTGGCATTGCTGTTATAAGGGTAATAGAGTGTGTCCTGATTAGGTCTGATATCAAATTACAAAAGGCAGTATTTATGACTGTTAACATGGTCAAAGATGCATATATTGGGAGGTAATAGGTCTTAGGATTGAGCCATTGCTTCTCTTTTGATAAATGGCCATGTTGCCAAACTGTTTCCTAAATATTTATAACAGTAAAATAGTGTTGTCTTCAGCCTTCAGCCTTGATTTGCTTTTTTTTTTTTTTTTGTATTTGGAACATGACTTATGAATCAAGAAGATGGCGGCCATCAGAGCAAATCATTTCTGAGAGCCAGAGGATTCACAACTCCGAAATTGGTGAGTGAAGGGGCATCTGAAGCCGTAAAAATCAATCAACATTGTGGCTTCCTGAAGGAGGGGGGACAGAACAGGAGCAGAGAACTCCTTGATTCAGGTCAGAAGCAAACTTCTCTGTGAACGGAAAGGGGCACTTTCCTTCCTCGGGCCTCCCTCCCCCTAGGAGAAGCCAAGCCACAGCACCAGTGATGCAGATCTTGCTGCCTGAGAACCAAGACAGCAGAGGCAGGAATACTAGCACTGCAACCTCAGCAGTCAGCGTAACACACTTGCCCAGCCCGAGATCTGTGGTAAAAGCCTGCCTGGGTCCCACACCCAAGGGTGGCCTGCTGTATGGACTCCACAGAGCCTGACTGTACCATACAGGACCACTTAGTCCCTCAGTGGTGGACAGCAGGCCATGCGGGGGCTCTGTGGCTGACCTGAAAAACCACCCAGGTGCACCAAGTGCCAAGCCATGGAACTGGCTCCACAGGACTTCCTGGCAGGCAACTAGACACCTCAGTTCTGCAGCTGCCGCTCCGACTCCTGGGTACATGGGCTACAACACCACTGAGCTGTCTGAGTGAACATTTGGCTCAGAGAACAGGAGGAACCCCTGTGCTTTACAATTTGACCTGCTAGAGGGTGAGTGCACCCCCAAGTGCCTGCAGAGCCCAGATGCAGAATGATTCTGAGCTAGCTCCAGACATCAGAAACCTCCCATCCACACATTGACTGCAGGAAACAGAGGGTATCCTGGGACATGGAAACCACAGCTCTGTGGCACCACCAGTGGAGTTTAGGTAAATAACTCTTGGAGCTCAGAGAGAAATACCAGTAATCTGTAGGCCACTGACATACCCAGTAAATTTGCGCATGCAATCAAACCAGTGCATGCAATAACTTCAGGACCCGCAACCCTTTCAGCGACCAGAAGGTACCCTTCCCTCACACTGAAGGTCTCTACATTCTCTAGTGCCCTGTTCCTCAAGGCAAACTTCCATGCACATGCACCCATACACCCTTGCCTTCATTTGTCCTTCTGTGCCTGCGGACTTCCCTCCCACAGGCACAGCTGAAGCACCAACACACACGCTGAAACCATTGGACCTCTCTCATCTCCCTGTAGAATTCTGCAGACACCAGAGAATGAGAGTACCAATCTGAATTGCAGAATCCAAGAACAAACAGTGAAGGCTACAGATAAAGAAATGGCCAGAGGTCAGCGAAAGACCACACCCAACAAAAAACAGGAAATCATGGCCTCATCAAAAACCCCCCAAATCAGTGGATACTCCAATTTTTCAGAAACACAGGAAAATGACCTTAAAGGTATGCTTATCAAGTTATTAGAGTCACATAAAGAGGAAACAAACAAATCCCTCAGAGAAATAGCCAAGCAAATAGAGGGGCAAGAGGAGGCAAAATTGGTGGCAGATAAAGAAGAAACAAACAAACAAAAAAATAGAGGCCATCATACAGAGACAGGAAGCCACTTTCAATCAGATGAAGGAAATGGTACAAGACATAAAAATAGAATTACAATCAATAAAGTAAATAAAAACAGAGAAAAACCTTGAGCTGGAGAACTTAGAGAAAAGAGCAGGAACCACAAAAATAAGCATCACTAACAGAATACAAGAGATGGAAGAGAGAATCTCTGGCGCTGAAGAAACACTAGCAGAAATTGATACTACTCTCAAAGAAAAAGTAAAATCAGAAACGTCCGAAACAGAAAACATCCAAGAAATCAAAGACGTCATGAAAAGGTGAAATCTAAGAAAAATAGGAATTGATGAAAAACTTCTTTTTCCAGTCTCCAAGGTCCAGAAAATATCTTCAAGAAAATCATAGAAGAAAATTTCCCCAATTTAAAGAAAGAGATGTTCATAGCCATACAAGAGGCCTACAGAACACCAAACAGATTAGACCAGAAAAGAAAATTCTCAAGTCATGTAATTGTCAGAACATTAAATATACAGAACAAAGAAAAGATATTAAAAGCAGCAAGGGAAAAAGGCCAAGTAACATATAAAGGTAGACCTATTTGAATCACACTGGACTTTGCATCAGAAACTATGAAAGCCAGAAGGGCCTGAGCAGATGTCATGCAGGCTTTAAGTGATCACAAATGCCATCCCAGACTGCTATTCCCAGCAAAACTTTCAATCAACATAGATGGAGAAAACAAAATATTCCATCATAAAACTAAATTTAAGGAATTTCTACAGAGCAAACCAGCCCTACAGAAGATACTAGAAGGAAAACTCCAATCCAATGAAAACAACTATACCCAAGAAAACATAAGATACAAATCATGTCCTTACAAAAAGTAAAGGAAAACAAGTAAGACCACCAACACCACAATAAAAGTAACTAACAGTCATTAGTCACTATTATCTATCAATATCAATGGACTCAACTCACCAATAAAAAGACACAGATTAACAGAATGGTTGCACAAATGGGATCCAACATTCTGCTGCATCCAAGAAACATACCTCTGTAACAAAGATAAACACTAGCTCAGAGTAAAGGGCTGGAAAAATGTTTTCCAAGCAAATGGGCCCAGAAAACAAGCTGGGGTAGCAATCCCAGTATCTAATAAAATAGACTTTCAAACAAAATTAATCAAAAAAGATGAGGAGGGGCACTACATTCTCATTAAAGGAAAAATGCACCAAGAGGACATCACAATTCTGAACATCTATGCCCCAAATACAAGACTGCCTACATTCGTAAAGGAAACATTAATAAAGCTTAAATCACACATTGGTCCCAACACCTTAATAGTGGGAGACTTTAACACCCCACTCTCACCTAAGGACAAATCATCTAGACAGAAGCCAAATAGGGAAATAAAGGTACTTACAGAGGTCTTAATTCAAATGGACTTAATAGATGTCTACAGAACATTTCACCCAAACTCAAGAGTATACCTTCTTTTCAGCACCTCATGGAACCTTCTCCAAAATAGACCATATAGTTGGTCACAAAGCAAGCCTCAACAGATATAAGAATATTGAAATAATCCCCTGTATTCTATCCGACCACCATGGACTAAAGCTGGAACTCAATAATAGAAATAATATAAAGACTACACACATGGAAACTGAAAAACTTGCTACTCAATGACAGATAGGTTAAGGAAGAAATAAAGAAACTAAAGACTTCCTAGAATTCAATGAAAATGAAGATACAACATACTCAAATTTTGGGACACAATGAAAGCAGTGCTCAGAGATAAATTCATAGCACTAAGTGCCTTCAAGAAGAAATTTGTAACATCTCATAGAAGCAACTTAATGGCCCAATTGAAAGCCCTAGAAAAAAAAAAAGAAGCAGATACACCCAAAAAGAACAGACGGCTGGAAATAATCAAACTCAGGGCTGAAGTTAATCAATTGGAAACAAATAAAACTATTCAAAGAATCAATGAAAACAAGAGCTGGTTCTTTGTGAAAATCAAAAAGATAGACAAGCCCTTAGCCAAACTAACTAAAAGGCAGAGAAAAACTATCCAAATCACCAAAATCAGAAATGAAAAGAAAGACATAATTACAGACACTGAGAAAATCCAAACAATCATCAGGTCATACTACAAAAGTCTATATGCCACAAAATTTGAAAATCTAAATGAAATGAACAATTTTCTAGATAGATTCCATCTACCAAAATTAAGTCAAGCTCAGGTAAAAAGATTGAATAGCCCTATATCCCTCAAGGAAATAGAAGCAGTCCTCAACAGTGTCCCTTCCAAAAAAAGCCCTTGGCCAGATGGTTTCCATGCAGAATTTTACCAGACCTTCAAAGAAGTGCCAATTCCAATTCTCTTCAAACTCTTCCACAAAATAGAAACAGAGGAAACTTTATCAGATTCATTCTATGAATCTACAGTCACCTTGATACCTAAACCACACAAAGATCCAACAAAAAAGAGAACTTCAGACCTATCTCTCTTATAAACATTGATGCAAAGATACTCAATAAAATACTTGCAATATGAATCCAAGAACACACAAAAGATATCATTCACCATGACCAAGTAGGCTTCATCCCAGGCATGCAAGGATGGTTCAATATATGGAAATCCATCAATGTAATCCACCACATAAACAAACTGAAGGAGAAAAACCACATGATCATCTCCCTAGATGCCAAAAAATCATTTGACAAATTCCAACATCCCTTTATGTTTAAAGTCTTGGAAAGATCAGGAATACAAGGCACATACCTAAACATAGTAAAGGCAATATACAGCAAGCTAATCACCAACATCAAACTCAGTGGAGAGAAACTTAAATCAATACCACTGAAATCAGGGACAAGGCAAGGCTGCCCACTCTCTCGATATCTATTCAACATAGTACTGGAAGTCCTAGCTAGAGCAAAAATACAACTAAAGGAGATCAAGGGGATACAAATCAGAAAGGAAAAGGTCAAAGTTTCACTATTCGTGGATGACATGATAGTATGCATGAGTGACCCCAAAAATTCAACCAGAGAACTCCTTCAGCTGATAAACACCTTCAGGAAAGTGGCTGGATACAAAATCAACTAAAAAAAAAAATTAAAGCCCTCCTGTATATCCAAGACAAAAGGGCCGAGAACAAAATTAAGGAAACAACACCCTTCACAATAGACTCTGATAACATAAAGTACCTTGGGGTGACTTTAACCAAGGAAGGGAAAGCCCTGTTTAAAAAAAAAAAACTTCAAGTCTCTGAAGAAAGAAATTGAAGAAGATATCAGAAGATGGAAAGATCTCCTGTTCTTATGAATTGGTTGGATTAACATAGTGAAAATGGCCATCCTGCCAAAAGCAATCTACAGATTCAATGCAATTCCCATCAAAATACCAACACAATTCTTTACAGACCTTGAAATTAAAATTCTCAGCTTCATATGGAGAAACAAAGAGCCCAGAATCTCCAAAACGATCCTGTACAACAACAGATCATCTGGAGGTATCTCCATCCCTGACCTCAAGCTGTACTACAGAGCAATAGTTATAAAAACTGCATGGTATTGGCATAGAAACAGAATAGTGGATCACTGGAATCGAATAAAAGACCCAGAAATAAACCCACACACCTATGGAAACTTGATGTTTGATAAAGAAACCAAAACCATTCAATAGCAAAAAGTCAGCATCTTTAACAAACTGTGCTGGTCCAACTTGATATGTATATACAGAAAAATAAAAACAGATCCATTTTTATCACCCTGCACAAAACTAAAGTCCAAGTTGACCAAAGACCTCAACCAGATATACTAAATTGGTTAGAAGAAAAAGTGGGGAAGACCTTGAAACTCATTGACACAAGGGACAACTTCCTGAACAGAACAACAATAGAACAGGCTCTTAGAGCAACAACTGATAAATGGGACCTCATGAAACTGAAACATTTCTGTAAAGCAAAAGACATTGTCATCAGAACAAAAAAACAGCCTACAGACTGGGAAAGGATCTTTACCAACCTTGTATCTAACAGAGGGCTGATATCCAGAATATATAAAGAACTAAAGAAATTTAAAAGCAATAAACCAAGAAATCCAGTTAAAAAATGTGGTATGGAGTTAAACAGAGAACTCTCTGTAGAGGAATATAGAATGGCAGAGAAACACTTAAAGAGATGCTCAACATCCTTAGCCACCAGAGAGATGCAAATCAAAATGACCCTGAGATTTCACCTTACACCCATCTGAATGGCAAAGGTTAAAAACTCAAATTACAGCACATGCTGGAGAGGTTGTGGAGAATTTTGAATCCTCCTCCATTGCTGGTGGGAATGTAAACTTGTACAACCACTCTGGAAATCAATTTGGCACGTTCTCAGACAATTAGTAATAGTGCTTCCTCAAGATGCAGCTATACCACTCCTAGGCATATATCCAAAAGAGACTCAAGTACACAATAAGGACATTTGCTCAACCATGTTTATAGCAGCTTTATTCATAAACAGCCAGAACCTGTAAACAACCCAGATGTCCCTCAGTTGAGGAATGGATACAGAAATTGTGGTACTTTTACACAGTGGAATACTACTCAGCAATTAAAATAAAGGAAATAATGAAATTTGCATGCAAATGGTGGGATCTAGAAAAGATCATCTTGAGTGAAGTATCCCAGGAACAAAAGACACACATGGTATATACTCATTTATATAGTCCTGTAAGATAGGATAAATTAAAACATTTACACCTAAAGAAGATAAAGATAAAAGAGAACCAGGGTAAGATGATCAATCCTCACTCAGAAAGAAAAATGGGATGGACATAGGATGTAGGAGAAAACAAGAAACATGACAGGAGCCTACTGAAGAGGGCCTCTGAAAGACTCTACCTAGCAGCTTATCAAAGCAGATGCTGAGACTCATAACAAAACCTTCAGTAGAGTGCAGGGAATCATATGATAAACGGGGGAATTAGTATGAGTGGGAGAGGACAGGAGCTCCACAAGGACAAAATATATCAGGGTGCGAGTGCCCTCAATGAGACTGTTTCTACAACCAAGGACCATGTATGTATATAACCTAGAACCCCTGCTCAGATGTAGCCCATGGTAGCTCAGTATCCAAGTGGCTTTTACCCTAGTAAGGGGAACAGGAACTATTTCTGACATGAACTCAATGACTGGCTCCTTTCCTGCCCTCCCCCACCCCCTGAGGGAGGAACAGGCTTGCTAGGCCACAGAGGAGGACATTGCAGCCAGTCCTGAAGATACTGTAAGGATGGAAAATTTTAACTTGGCCCTAACCATGGGACCTGACCATGGGAACTGAGACTTGTGAGCTTTAATCTTTACCAAACCCAGATCTGATACCAAACCAAACCGGGATCTGATACAAAACGTTTCTGAGAGTCCCCCTTCTTTAGTTATGGATACAATCTCTAACTGTCCCCTAGTCAGCACACCTGAGCACAGCCAATCACAGACTGCCCCGTTAGGAAAGTCCCTTACCCCTAGACCCCCTCCTGTTTTGTGGTTTTGCCTTTATAAACTCTGTGATTCCGTTTTTGGGCGCTCCGCATCACCCCCTTGCTTGGGAGCTGTGTGTGAAGCCCTGGCACGCAAGCTACTAAGTAAAAACTCAACCTCTTGCTGTTTGCATCAAGCTCTGTTTTTGTGGGTTATTGGCGTCTGATGTCTATCCAGAGGAATGGAGGGCCTCCCCACCTGAGGAGTCCAACAATACCTGATAAGCTATGGTCAGATGGAAGGGGAGGAGTACCTCCCCTAGCAGTGGACTTGGGTAGGGAGGGTGAGACTGGGAGACAATGAGGGAAGGGGCTATGGCTGGGATACAAAGTAAATAACCTGTGATTAATATAAGAAATAAAAATTAAAAAAGAAACATGACTTAATGCAAAGACATGATTATGGCTTGTCAAGGGACTGAAAAAAAGCAACTGTTAAATCTTTGTCTCTCAAAGCAAGTTCCATATTTTCTGCTCCAAGGCTTAAAGAATATTACTGAAGAAGAGGAGAAAAAATTAAGAACCAGAAAATGGGATCAAAGCTATGCAAAACTGCCTTTTAGGAATGTCTTTGGGTTTCCTTCACAAGACTGAACCCATTGACATACAGTTATTATTGGAAGAGGCACTACTTTTGGAACTCACTCTTTCCCAGAAAGTTCGTACTAGCTGATTGCTTCTGGGAGAGGGAAGTCGTTGTGTTCATTAGTACAGTATGGTGAAATGACTCCTGGTGCTCCAGGGGAATAGCTCCACACCCATGCCCTTGTGAGTGACTTGGTTAAAAACAATAGGTCGCAAAACATAGGTCAAAACGAATCAAAAAGAAAAATAATAGTAGGAGGGAGATTTGGGTTGCAGTTAGATGGGTTTGCTGAATAAAGCCCAGAATGTACTATGTACATGTATGAAATTCTGAAATAAATGTATGAAACTGTCAAAAAAATTAATTTTAACAAAACAGAGAAAATAGAATTTGAAGCAATGCTTTCACATTATACTTAATTTACTTGTTTATCTTTAGAATAAGAATAGACAGGCTTTCTCTGGGACTTTAAACACATTATTTTGTTAATCATTATTTGGGTATGTCTTTATGGAGAAAATCCAAGAGTTGAAGGATTTACTTCATTATGTTTAATCAACATTTTTATTTCCCAAAGGGAAGATTTCACCTGGAAAACAATAGAGCTAATTGAGGCAGCAATATAGTTCTTCTAGGTAAATAAACCTGTATCATTTATTTGATTTACTCTAGTGAGCATATCAGCTATTCCATATGGGAAATAGATATAAATACCAGACCCAGAAAACCTCAATTCATGTTCTCAAGTTGCCCCTAACATTTATTCTTTATTTAAGATCATGTTATGGGTTACTTTAAAATGATTTTAACTGGCAAAATATTACCTTTAGAAACAATAGCATAATTGGCACATCTATCATCATAAATATTATCATTTCTTTTGGTTGAAATCACTAAAATTCTTTTGTATAGTTTAAAATATAGAAATATTTCTATGAATTATAGCTTTTCTACAGTTGTACAGGAAATTTGAATTTATCTTTTCTATCTTACTCATTGTTTTTATTTCTAATCATCAGCTGTTCTATATTCTGTGTCTCCTCTATAAACAACTAAAGAGAAAAGATACTGTTTGTTTGCCTCCTTGTTCTATACTATTGCTTGAATTAGCTCAAGTGTTTTCAATGTGACACCTATGTCTTGGGAAATGAAAACATTAACGATCATAGTGAAACATATTCCTTCATTGTTGTTGCTGTTCTTTTTTTCTTTTTTATTTTTTTACATTTTTATTTTATATTAATCACAGGTTGTGTACTTTGTATCCCAGCCATAGCCCCCTCCTGCATTCCCTCCCTATCCCTCCCATCCCTCCCTCATCTCTTCCCTGGCTCTTTCCAAATCCACTGATAGGGGAGGACCTCCTCCCCTTCCTTCTAACTCCAGCTTATCAGGTCTCTTTAGGACTGGCTGAAATGTCCTCTTCTGTGGCCTAGCAAGGCTACTCCTCCCTCATGGGGCGAGGGGGTTGAAGAGCCAGCCATTGTGTTCATGTCCGAAATAGTCCCTGTTCCTCTTACTAGGGTACCCACTTGGATATTGAGCTACCATTTGCTACATTAAAGCAGGGGTTCTAGGTTATATCCATACATGGTCCTTGGTTGGAGAAACAGTCTCATAAAAGACCTCTGTGCCCTGATATA
>CM053752.1:58420582-58433816 GCA_028658305.1 Pachyuromys duprasi
ATGAATGGGGGATGTTGGCTGATCTAAGGGCTATAAGTAAATTGATCCAACCTATGGGCCCATTAGAAACAGGAATACCCTTATCTTCTATATTACTAAAAGGATGGCTTATAATAATAATTAATTTTAAAGACTGCTTTTTTATTATTTCCCTACAAGAGCAAGATAGAGGAAAATTTCCTTTTATAGTGCCTACCAGTGGAAAGTTCTTACTCAAGGAATGTTAAATATTCAAACTCTATGTCAATATTTTATACAACAGCTGCTAGAAATAATACATAAACAACTTTCTCAATCCATAATTTGCCATTATATGAATGATGTCTTGTTGGCAGGTTCTGATGAAAATACATTAGGGAGAATGTTTAATGACTCATAAAAGGATATTACCTAGTTGGAGTTTACGGATTACTCCTAAAAATACAGAGAAGAGATTCTATCAGCTTTCTAGGATTTAAATAAATTAAACAAAAGATTCAACCACAAAAGGTGCATATCTGAAGAGTTCAGTTACAAACTCTTAATGACTTTCAAAAACTATTGAAATATATTAACTAGGTATAGCCTACTCTTGGCTTAGTTACTCAAGAATTGAGTATTTGCTTCAAACTTTACAAGGTGATTCAAACTTAAACATCCCAGGACAATCATCTGCTAAAACAGAGAAATAATTCACTCAGGGAGAGCAAAGATTGCAAGATGCGCGCCTAGATCCCAAACAACTGCGTTCTAGTTATAGTGACTTCTATTTATTCTCCTACTGGACTTATTATGCAGAAAGAAAACAATATGTTAGAATGGATCTTCTTAGCACATGAACAGAGTTTTAGAAAAGCTTATCCTGAAAAATTTTCTGGTCTAATTGGAAAAAGAAAAATAAAATTTGTCAATTATCAGGGACAGACTCAGCATAAATCACAGTATCTTATAATAATGCTGAAATTACCTCTTTATGCATAATTAATGAAGACTGTCAAATAGACTGTAGCAATTATTTGGGAGAATTAATAACAAAAATCCAGAAAGCAAATAAGTCCAATTAGTTCATAAAAAGAACTAATTGGATTATCTCTCAATATAGTAAAAAGGACACCAATTTCTTAAATGTCTACATTTTATACCACTGCAAATAAATCAAAAATGAAGGTTATAAATCAAGAAATATGAGTAAAGTAATTCCAAGCCCATATGCCTCACTTAAAAAAATCAGAGGTTTGTGCAGTTTTTATAGTTTTATTAGATTTTTCTGAACATATAATATAATTAATGAATCAGAATATTCAGACAGCATTGTGTTACCTATCGAAACTGCTGAGCCTATTTCTGATAATTAAGTATTAATATCATTATTTGTACAACTGAAACAGATAATTTGAACTAGAAATTATCTATTGTATATCACTCATATTCAGTCTCATACAAGATTGGCTGGTCCATTGGAACAAAAACTGAAGAGACTGAGCAATTATTAATAGCAAATGTGCTGGAAACATTGGAATTTTATAATAACCATCATGTTAACTGTAAAGACTTAAAGAGAATTTTTCTATTACTTGGCAACAAGCCAAAGAAATTATTTGTTCCAACAGTTATATTTGTTCTCTGTATAATCAAATTTTATTGGCTGCAGGGAATAACCCTAAGGAAACCCAAGACAATGGAATTTGGCAGGAATTTTGCAGAATTTGGGAAACTAAACTTTATACTTCATATCACTGATAAATATTTAGGATTATTATTATTTACAATCTTTCACTTTGTATCCTAGTTGTAGCCCCTTCCCTCATCTCCTCCTGGTCCCACCACCCCTCCTTCTTCTTCCTTAATCCCTCTGCTTATAGGGGTGGTTTTCCTCATCTACTGTCTGAACCTACCCTATGAGGTCTTATCAGGACTGCCTCTGTTCTCTTCCTCTGTGGGCTGGCTAGGTGCCCCACGAGAGAGAAGTGATCAAGGAGCAAGTGACATAGTTCATGTCAGAAACTCTCTCTTCTCCTCTTACTAGGGAACCCACATGGAGACTGAGTTGTCTGTGGTCTTTGATTGATGCATCAGTCTACACACTCCCCTCCCCCATGGGCCCTGGTTTGTTTGTATGTTTGTTTGTTTTGTTTTTGCTTTGGCTTTGTTGGTCTCCTTGTGTGGCACCTGCCTCCTCAAGATTTATTTATTTTTATATCCTCCTTCTTCCATAAGACTCCCTGAGCTCTGTCCAAAGTTTGGGTATGAGTCTCTGCATCTGCTTCAATCCCCTGCTGGCTGGGGTCTTTTAGAGGACATCTGTGGTAGGCTCCAGTCCTGTTCCCTCTCATCTTCCAGTGTCTATCCTGCTTTCTCATCTGAATGAGAATTAAGCACCATCCCTAGGATCTTCCTTGTTGTTTAGCTTCTTTAGGTCTGTACACTTTAGTCTGTTTATTCTATATAATATGGCTAATATTCACTTACAAGTGATTATCTATCATGCATGTATCTCTGCTTCTGGAGTACCTCACTCAAAATAATCTTTCTAGTTCCATCCACTTGCCTGCAAATGTCTTGATATCCTTGTTTTTAAGAACTGATTAGTATTCCATTGCATAAATATAGCACAATTTTTGTATTCATTCTTCAGTTGAAGGATATCTAGGTTTTTTTTAATGAGTGTTACAATAAGAAGTTATGCACATAGCTGAGCAAATGTCCTTCTACACGACGGGATATTACTCAGCAATAAAAAAAACAAGGAAATCATGAAATTTGCAGGTAAATTGTGGGAAATGAAAAGATCTTCCTGAGTGAGGTGTCAGAGAAGCAGTTAAGACTCACAGGATATATACTCATAAATGGATATTAGACATATAATATAGGATAAACCTACTAAAATCTGTACACGTAAAGAAACTAATCAAGAAGGAGGACTCTGGCTAAAATGCTCAATCCCCATCCAGAAAGGCAAGGAGGATGGACATTAGAAGAAGGAGAAAACAGGGAACATGTCAGGAGCCGGCAACAGAGGGCCTCTGAAACGTTCTGCCCTGCAGGGTTTCAGAGCAGAGGCTGAGACTTTTGGTCAACCTTTGGGTAGAGTGCAGGGAATCTTATGAAAGAAGCAGGAAATAGTAAGACCTGGAGAGGACAGGAGCTCCACAAGGAGAACAGAACCAAAAAATTTGGGCACAGGGGTCTTTTCTGAGACTGATACTCCAACGAAAGACCATGCATTGAGATAACCTAGAATCCCTGCACAGATGTAGCCCATGGCAGTTCAGTGTCCAAGTGGGTTCCATAGTAATGGGAATAGGGACTGTCTCTGACATGAACTGGTTGGCCTGCTCTTTGATCACCTCCCCCTGAGGGGGGAGCAGCATTAACAGGCCACAGAAGAAGACAATGTAGCCACTCCTGATGAGACCTAATAGACTAGGATCAGAAGGAAGGAGAGGAAGATCTCCCCTATCAGTGGACTTGGGGAGGAGCATGCATGGAGAAGGGGAGGAAGGAAACCGTTGGGAAGGGAGGAGGGAGGAAGCTACAGAGGGGATACAAAGTGACTAAAGTGAAATTAGTAAAAATTAAAAAAGAACCCTAAATAAAGTAGGTTTGGTGAAAAGAAAAACAAGAAAATAATGAAATTTGCAGACAAAGCGATGGAACTAGAAAATATCATCCTGAATGAGGTAACCCAGACCCAGAAGGTCACACATGGTATGTACTCACTTAAAAGTGGATTTTAGCCATACATAGAGGACAATCAGATTTCAACTTACATACCCAAAGAAGATAATTTAATGCAGACCCAAGGTAGGGTGCCTAACTCCCACTTAGAAGTAGAGAAATAATAGATAGTGGAAGTGGTTGAAGACAGGGAACAAGATAAAAGAGGGAGCATGGAGAGAAATGAGGGTCAATATTAGACCTGGGGAGAGCAGGGTGGGAAGACAAACAGCTTTCAGAGAGAAGAGAAACCTTGGGTGGAGACTTCTTTATGACAAGCTGGAGACCTACAACAGGTTAAGCTCCTCTGACTCTTGCTGAGACTCCTAGTAACATGAGTCATGGAGACTGAAAAGGTCACTCTCTAACTGCTCATGACTCCTAATGAAGGGAGGGGAGCACGAACCCACCCACAAAAACTTTAAACCAACATTTTCTTCAAGATTTTCAGGGACAAAAATAGAGCAAAGTTTGAAGAAATGTCCGACAAATGATGGGTCCAACCTGAGGCTTTCTCATCCCATGGGAGTCATCGAATTCCTGACATGATTGATAATACTGTGGTATGTATACATATATGAGCCTCGCATAGCTGTCTTCTGAGTTGCTCCACCAGGGACTGATGGAAATAGATGCATAAAACAACATCCAATCATTGGGTGCAACACTGTGAGCCTTGTGGGGGAGAGAGAGGAAATACA
The DNA here is from genome assembly GCA_028658305.1 of Pachyuromys duprasi. Lineage (NCBI taxonomy): Eukaryota > Metazoa > Chordata > Mammalia > Rodentia > Muridae > Pachyuromys > Pachyuromys duprasi. The sequence continues at coordinate 58,424,980 of CM053752.1, forward strand.
GAAGGATCCAGAGGGGATAGCAGCTCTACAAGAAGACCACCAGAGCCAATTAACCATGGTCCAGGAGTATCTGTGAAGACCGAAGCACCCACCAATGACCATGAATGAATTGGACCTAGGCATCCTATACAGATACAGCTAATGGGCGACTCGGTCTTTATATGGGTACCCTAGTAAGGGCAATGGGGTTGACTCAGTTGCTTGCTTTTTGGTCACTTTCCCTTGGCAGGGCTGCCTTGCCAGGCTTCAGGGGAAGGTGTGCTAAGTCCTGATGTAACTTGATATACTGGTGTGGGTGGGTAGGGGGGCTCACCTCTGAGGAGTAAGGGAGAAGGTACAGGCGACACAGGGAGGGAGCATGGGACTGGAAGGAAAGGAAGGAGAGGGGCTATGAATGGGATGTAATATGAATAAATAAAAATTAAAACAGAAAAAGTAAATAAAATCTAACCACTCTCCTTCCCCCCCCAAAAGGATGCTCCATCATGCCACAAGGACACTTGCTTGACTGCATTCATAGTAGCTTTCCAGAAACTGGAAACAACCTAGATGTCCTTAAACCAAAGAATAGATAAAGCACATGTGCCACGTTTACACAATAGAATATTAAAAACAATGACATTATGAAATTTGTAGTCAAATGGATGAAATTAGAAAAAACCAATCCTGAGTGAGGTAACCCAATTCCCCCCACCCCCGCTAATAAATACCATGCATGGTATGTACTCACTTGCAAGTGGATATTAGTCATGAGTACAGGACAACCATACTACAATCCACAGACCCAAAGAAGCTAAGTAACAAGGAAGATTTAAGGAAGAACACTTGAATATCACTGAGAAGGAAAAATAGGAAATTCATGGTGGGGTGGATGGAGCAAGGAGACTGGGTAAGGAAGGGGTCGGATGGGAACAGGAAGATTCAAGTAGGAAGAAGATGGAAGGAAAGTACTGAGAGAACCAGAATCAGGGGAGCGGACATCTCTGGGAAGAGCTAGCAACCTAGCGCAATGGAAACTCTCAAGAATCTGAGGGTAACCCTAGCTAAGAATCCTAGCAAAGGGGTTTGTGGACCCTGACACAGCCATCTTCTGCAACAGGAACAGGCTTCCAATGCAAACTGGGACACTAACCGAGCTACAAAACCTTTGACTCACAAATTGTCCTGCATACAATATTTATGCATGGGTAAGGATGGCACAGAAACTGAGGTACTGGTCAACCAACGTGTGGCTCAGTTTGAGACCCATGCCATGAGAGAAAGATCAGTCCTGACATTATTTATAGTACTCTGTTATATTTGCAGACAGGAAACTAGCGCAACTTCCATCTCAAAGGCTTCACCCAGCAAATAAGGGAAGCAGATGCAGAGACCCACAGCCAAACATTAAGTGACACTTGAAGAATCCTGTGGAAGAGGGGGAGGAAGGATTGAAGGAAGCACAGAAGTCAAAGACACAACAAAAATCCTAAAGAATCAACTAGCCTGGGCCTATAGGGGCTCACAAAGTCTAAACAGCCAACCAGGAGCATGCATAGAGTGGACCTAAGGTCTCTGCACATATGTAGCAGTTGTACAGCCTGGTCTTCATGTGGGACTCCTAGCATCAGGAACAGGGGCTGTATCTGACTCTACTTCCTGCCTTTGGATCCCTTTCACCTAGCTAGCCTGCCTTTTCTAGCCTCAGTAGGAGAAGATGCCCTAGTCTTACTGAAACTTGATATACCAAGGCAAGTTGATACAGATGGGAGCCCTCCCCCTTTTCTAAGGAGAAAGGAAGGAGAGGTGAGAGGAAGAAACTGGGAGGAGAAAAAAAAGGAAAGGCTGTAATTGGGATGTAAAGTAAATAAATATACTAATTAATTAAAAAGAAACAAAAATGGACAGATCATATAATACCAATGGAAGAGAATAAACTCTTACAGCTCTCTAACTTAGTTTACAGTACTGAGTAAGTGAGATAAACCTTAATACAGCTGTAAATACTACAATTATCCTGTGGCTTATTGTATAGCTAATATGAAAGTAGCTTAAATAATGAATCAGTGTATATTTTTCTTAAATAGTATATTTAGGGCACATGAAAAGTAGAAGGGACTAATAGTATGTTATTAATTGATTTAACATAGTAAATAAGCTTGTGCTTAATTCTCCTGATAATAGTAGTGAAATATTCTCAGAAGAGTCTGAGAAGGTAACATATTTCAAATTCCCAAGTGCTTCTGAAATAATTTTCTTTTTCTGTTTTCTCCAACTCCGTGATTCAGATTCAGAAACATTGTCCTTAAGGGTTTATTTGAAAGGTAGTGTTAAGAAAGGTTAACACTGTTTAGGTGAGTTGATATTTAGAAGGTTCTGTGGAGTCAATTTAAGAACAAAAATGTAGACTAGAGAGATTTAAATTTACATCTTGAGATCTGCTCTTCAGTAAATGTTTGTGCTGGAGGGCAAGGGTGAATGACTCCATGCTGGATTTTTCCTATTGGTAAAAAAGAAACAGTAACTTAAGTTTACTTGCCTATGTTTCAAGCCTGATTTTATAATTTAAAAAATTATTGGTTATAAAGGCAAGTGGACTAAATTTCCTTAGCTCTTAAACTTCCAACAACATGCATTTTTATAACCACACAAAAGAACAAAAAGAATGAGAAAGTTATAATGGGATATTCAGAAAGGCATTGTGATTTCTTCAAAAATGTCTTTCGTAAGTGGGAATAATATATTAAAACTATTAAAGAGGGGTGATAACTTAGCCATGTTTCTTCAGTATATTCATTTTCACAAATTTTCCATGTAAATCTACATAATTATTTTTTTCTTCAAAATATGTTTAATAACATAGGAATGAGCTTATGTCTGTAAACTAAAAGATTTTGATTTTTAATTCCTGAAGGCAGAAAGGGATGACTTTCTCAAAAGTGGGTTTGATGACTTGGTGTTTGTACTATTAGGTATTTAGTATGGTCTCCATCCCTTTTTGACATACATAGAATTCATTTCTTATAGGGAAGGCTGTCTGTTGGAAAAGTATTCACGTGGTTCAATGCATGTAGCTCTGTGAGAGGTGAGTAAAAACATGACGATTGGTCAAAGCTACAGCTTTCAGAATTATGTGTGAGAGGAGCCAAATTTGACTTTCTGTCTTGACAAAAGCCAAGGTAATATGACTTGATAACATTTGGGAACTGACTGGTGACTTAAATTCCCAAATTTTAGGTCTCTTGTCAAAAGAAATAAGTGATTGGTATTTCAACATAATGGAAAACTTAAGGTAAATCCTTCAAGACTGGGCAGTTACAATACTATTTCCTACTCAGACTGTCTCTAATGTAAAAACATCCTGGAAGGATTAAATGAGGAAGGATGAAACAAACAGGTGAGAGATTTTCTCTGTGTGTTTGGAGGAGAAATTCTGCTGAGCAATAAAGTAGAACAAATATAATTTTAAAGAGAAGAGTAGCAGAGTAAAAACTCTTATAAATACATACTATTTCTGCTAGAAATTTGTATTTGAGATTGTGTTAAAAATGTAATTATGTGTGACAAACAATGTCATCATTTTCATGAGTGATGACATGTTATTCTTAAAATGTTGATAGAAATTAAGTACTTGATGCTGGCATTTTTTCACATATCTAACTATGTGATTATGAGAGCATCTTACCCTTGCATCTTCACAGCTACTAAATCAGGTATCTTCAGTTTACAAAATATATTTAAGAGCCTTAGAGATCAAATCCATTTTATTTACATTTCAGTGTAAAACTACAGTTATAGTCTTCTACGTGACATTAAACAGATTTAAAATTCTTTACATTTTCTAAGGCATATTTATTTTACTTATTAAATGAGGACAATAGTATACAACTCACTGTTGATATAAGACTATTGAGCCTATATCTTGATAAGCCCTTGAGAAAATGCTACATGTCTTAGCTGAGGTCTGTACACATGAGATTTTCTCACTACGTAGCAATGTATCCTTTCCTGGTGGGCGTGATATGAATAAAAACATTGGAACAGTTCTTATTATATTCTTTTTTCTTATATATTATGCTAAACAACCATTTCTACTAGTACCACTCTGTCAATAGGATCATGACCTCATGACCTACACACCCCAACTAGTTTCTTATTCCTTCCCTCATTCTTCTCTAACGTATTCTTTATAGAGTGCTTAGAGCCATCTAAATAGAGTACAAAACCCAAATCAGATTACATGTTTTTTCTTTGCGAAATGTTCTAGAGGCCTAATCCATCATCTAAAATAAAATCACAATTTTGGATATGCTCTTAAAACCTTGCAAGAGCCACAACTAACTCATTTTGCTCACTGAACTTAGCCTCATAGGGCCTTTGGTTATTGATACAAGCTCTGTACATTCTATGGGGATTTCTCCTGCTGATATTTGTCTGGAGCTTTTTTTCTTTTCTTTTCTTTTTTTCCTTTTTAAAATTTTTATTATTAGTTATATTATATTAACTCTGTATCCCAGCTGTATCCCACTCCCTCATTCCCTCCCAGTCCCAGCCTCCCTTCCTCATCTCCTCCCTGCCCCTTTCCAAGTCCACTGATTGGGGGGGGGACATCCTCCCCTTTCATCTGACCCTGTTTTATCAGGTATCTTCAAGGCTGGCTGCAAAGTTCTCCTCTGTGGCTTAGCAGGGCTGCTTCTCCCTTGGGGGGTGGGGAAGTCAAAGAGCTCACCATTGAGTTCATGTCAGAAATAGTCCTTGTTCCCCTTACTAGGGTACCCACTTGGTTACTGAGCTACCATGGGCTACATCTGAGTAGAGGTTCTAGGTTATCTCCATATATGGTCCTTGGTTGGAGAAACAGTCTTATATAAGACCCCTGTGCCCAGAATTATTTGGTCCTTGTGGAGCTCCTATCCTCTACATGTCATATTTACTCTCTCTTCTTTCATATGATTACCTGCACTCTGCCAAAGGTTTGCCAATGAGTCTTGGTATCTGCTTTGATACACTGCTAGGTAGAGTCTTTCAGAGGCTCTCTGTGGTAGGCGCCTGTCCTGTTATTTGTTTTCTCTGGAGCTTTATAGTCCATGCATTCTTATCTTTTTTCCTTACTCACCTCTAATTTAGATATATATTTCATATCAGTGAAGACTTTTTTTTAAATTTCCTGACAGGAAGCTAATGTTTTCCTAAGAGTCCATCATAGAATTATTTGCTATGTTATTTTCACATTAGGTGCTGCACTGTAATCGTCTATGTAATTCTATTTTTGACTCATCATGTTCACTTGCTATGAAATATGAAAGTAGACTTTATCTTTATGTTATGGACTGACATGCAAATAATAGATGATAAATATTTGATTAGAACCTTTTAAGTGAATTCTTAAACAAATCTTGTTAATAAGCACATCTTAAAACTATATTCTGCTTGTGTAATACACACCACACACAAATGCACACACACACACACACACAAAAAGAGAGACAAACAGATACTAGCATTCACTCATACACACTGATACATATATGCTCCATGGATGCACTGAGTTATTTGAAATTAGTTTTAAGGTCATTGATAACTATGCTTACAGTATTTAACTTTAGATGGGTATGAAATTGACAGTTTTATGTAATGGTTTTTAATGCCATATTATGTTTCTGCTTGAGTTCAAATAAAAATAAATCCCCAGTATAGTGACAGAAAAACTCATGGTGAACACAGGAAAAACATGTGACTTGTGTGATATTTTTTCAAAAAAAAATTACTGACCACATATCAGAAGATTGCAACATCAATAAGATATTGAAATTTATTTTAATTGCTTTTTATAAAAGAGATGAGATAGCCTGTTTCTTCTCTTCTGCATACCATGAAACAATAAATTTTTATTAAAATGACCTTTTCTTATCTAAAACCAAGAAAATAAGTTTCTCATCAAATTTTGTAATAAAGTTCTTCTTTTCCATTCTAACTTGCCACTTCCCACCAGCATTCAAATGAAAGAAAACAGAATAAATGTGACTGAATTCATCCTCATGGGACTGACACAGAACCCTCAGCTGCAGAGAATTCTACTTTTGGTGTTACTAATCACCTACATCCTCACTGTCACTGGAAACCTGCTCATTGTGGGGACCATAGTCCGTAGCCAGACTTTGAACTCCCCAATGTACTTCTTCTTGGCTTTTTTATCTCTGATAGATGCATGCTATTCATCTTCTATCATCCCTAAGATGCTGGTAGATTTGCTATCAGAGACAAAAACCATCTCATTCAATGGCTGCATGATACAACTTTTTGTTGAACATTTCTTAGGAGCGTCAGAGATTGTTCTTCTTGTGGTCATGGCCTATGACCGCTATGTGGCCATCTGTAAACCTCTGCACTATGTGACAAGGATGAACCACCGCAATTGCTGTCTCCTAGTTGGGGTATGTTGGATAATGGGTTTTATCCACTCTTTTGGACAGATATTTGTTACTCTCTGGATCCCTTTCTGTGGTCCTAATGTCATGGACCACTTCTGTTGTGACATTTTCCCTCTACTACAACTGGCCTGTGCTGACACTTTCCTTCTTGGTCTCCTGGTTGCTGCCAATGGTGGTGTAATCCCTGTGATCACATTCACAATGCTGCTGATGTCCTATGTGGTCATTTTGTTATCTTTGAGGACACACAGCTCTGCAGGGAGAAAAAAGGCCCTCTCTACCTGTAGCTCCCACATCACAGTTGTTGTCTTGTTTTTTGTGCCTTGTATTTATACATATATGCGGCCAGTAACCACTTTTCATATGGATAAAGCCATAGCAGTGTTTTACACCCTTCTCACTCCCATGTTAAATCCAATTATCTATACTGTAAGGAATGTGGAGGTTAAAAATGCCATTAGAATGTTACTTAGAAAAGAATTCAATCTTGGACAATAAATTATTTTAATATCAATAGTTCATTTTTGTATTTCCTCACAATATTGCCTCTTGGTGAATAGCCAGAAACTAGAAACAACCCATATATCAGTCAAATGATGAATAGATAAGGAAACCTTGGTACGTTTACACAATGGAATATTATTCAGCTATTAAAAACGAGGAAATCATGAAAATTGCAGGCAAATGGATGGAACTAGAAAAGATCATTCTGAGTGAGGTAACCAAAGAAGCTATGTAACAAGAGGGCCTGAGGAGGATGCGATGAATCTCACTGAAAAGGGGAAATAGAAAAGAACAGAAGCGTTTGAAGAGAGGAAAGAGGATAGGAGGAGTGCTAAGGCAGATGAGGGTGGGATCGGATATGGGAAGAGCAACACGGACGGGAAGAAGGACAGAGGGATGCAGAGAGAAGCTAAACTGTGGCCTGAGGCATCTCTGACACAGGCTGGAGACCTGTGACAGCGTAGTCTTCTGAGAGGATTTCGGGGTGACTCTAGTGGAGACCTCTACTAGAGTGCAACATGGAGACTAAGAGACCACTCTCTAATTAGGCAGGACTCCAAGAAGAGGGAGGGGAACACTGATCCACCTACAAAGACCCAAATTTACCCTGCCTACATGATGTACAGGGATAAAGATAGTGCAGAGATTGAGGGAATGAGCATGGGAGAGAGCCAACCCCAACACTGTTAACTACATTCTGCTATGCTTGCATACAGTATCCCAGCATAGCTGTCCTTTCAGAGGCTCCACCCAGCAGATCTAAGCAGATGTTGAGACTCACAGCCATAAATTGGGCACAGTGCAGGGAGCCTTGTAAAAGAGTAGGAGGAAGGATAGAAGGATCTGGAAGGCACAAGATCTCCACAAGCAGACCAACAGAGCCAACTAACCTGGACCCAGGAAGGCTTACGAAGACTGAAACACCAACCAGGGACCATATATGGACTGGATCTAGGCCCCCTACACATATACACACAATGGACAGCTTGGTCTTTATGTGGGTTTTAACAGATGAAACTCAGTAAGATACACATTCATTATAGTTTTTTCATTTTCATTTGCAAACAGCATTTATTATTCAAATCATTTCATTTTCTTCCATCCTTAGATGACAACATGTTTATAATCCCACTATCTTCCCTCACTCCTCTTCCCCTTCTTCTCAGGAAATGGAAGTCTCCCCATACCAACTCTCCTCACCACATCAAGTTGCATACAAACTAAGTGCATTTCCTTCCACTGGGGCTAGAGAAGGCAGCCCAGCTAGGGCAAAGTGACTCATAAACAGCTAACTGTGTCCATATCACAGCCAGACCCCATTTTGAATGAAGACAAATCCGCCCATCAGCTAAATATGTGTAATCCATGCTTGTTCTAATCCATGCTTGTTCGTTGGATGGTGGCAACCAGCCATTTTGATGGCATACCACCACCTGAATTTACCAAAAAAAAAAAGAAAGAAAGAAAGAAAGAAAGAAAGAAAACAGAATTCTCAGCAGGGTTATGAAGACATATTACACACAGAGACAAAATAAGACTTCTGTAATTCCTATAGAGCCACAACAATGAAGTTTGTGCATAAATTTTGTGAAAGAATAAAGCAAAAATGCCAAGAATGTAAGACCAACAATATAGTCAACAATGATGTGACTTAAGGAACTCAATTCCAGGGTTAAAAGGAGTTTCTGAGCAGCACAGGTGTCTTAAATGTGCATGATGTTATTCAGCTAGATAGGGCAGATTTCACATCTTGTGCTGTAATAGATATGGCAGGAAACAGAAATAAAATACTGTTTAACATTGTTTTGTTTATGGGCATTAGTGGGACTGGGTTTGCCTGCAGTCACTATGGGGCATGAGGTGCTACAGTATCATAGCCCACCTTTCTAATGACCTCTATTTACAGGGAGAGATCTAGAGCAT
>CM053752.1:58434316-58450004 GCA_028658305.1 Pachyuromys duprasi
GTCCTGGGCTTGCTGCTAAAGGCTCTCCCCTGGAATGGAGATTTGGCGCCTCCTTCTGTGCCAGGGGCTGTGTACCACGGTCTGAGATGATATTTGGGGCACACACAGTGGGTTTGGGTTTGTGTGCATCTGCTGTATGCAGGGCTGTCAGAAATGGTGCAGGAGGCCTTCTCTGTCTGGCCCGTGGACAGACACCCGAACTGGGGTTTTTGCTGGCGGATGCGTGCAGCTTTCGCCCTCAGTGTGCGGTCTGGTCAAGATGGTCCCAGGGTCCTCTCAGCTGTGGGTTGAGACAGAACTCGGGTTCTTCCCAGATCCGCTGGTGGACTCACACACTGACTGAGTTTTTGCTGGCGGAAGCGTTCGGCCTGGGCTCCCGCAGTGTGCGGACTTGTCAAAATGGTCCCCCAATCCACTCAGCCTGTGGTGGTTCCGGAGATAAGTTCGCACCCGCCGCACACCTGTGGGTTGATGCAGAACTCGGGATCCTACCAGATCCGCCGGCGGACTCACACACTGACTGAGTTTTTGCTGGCAGAAGCGTTCGGCTCGAGCCCAGGCAATGTGCGGACTGGTCAGAATGGTCCCCCAATCCACTCAGTCTGGTGTGGTTCCAATGATCGGTCCGAGCCCGCAGCACACCCGTGGGTCGAAGCAGAACCCGGGTGCAGTGTGTGCTCGTCGGGCGCAGTTCAGTGAAAACGGCACCTGGCTCCTCCTGAGACTGCCTGTGAGACTGTGCGATCCAGTCTACAAGGCGGGTGCGGGCGCCCAGCAGGCTGCTCGTCCAGATCAGAGCTGTGTGCTGTTGGTCACCGGGAAATTTCTCCAGGTAATAACTGGGTGTCCCTAGGGTTTTCCCACTTGATTTTCTCACCGTAGGAGTTCCGCTCACCTGGCACTCACAATGCTGGCGTTTTAGGTCCCAGAGTTCAGTCTCCTTGTCGCTGCGTTGTTTCTGCTCTCCTACTCCTCACACACAGTGTTCTCTCATGGCAGCCATCTTGGATCTGAAACTTGGCACTTTGTTTTTGTTGTGTTTTGTTTTTTGTTTTGTTTTTTTAAAGATCAGTAGTATCTAGAGGATAATTTGAACAGTGTATGGGTCAATTTGAGTTACTTTTGTGAGAGTTGTGACAATTTTGTTTGTTTAATTTCTATATGTATATAATCATGGGTAACATTGATCTATTTCACATTTTCTTGGTTGAGTTTCCTTAGGTATCTTGATGAAACATTGACCACACTGTTGGGCTTTCATTGTAGTTCTTTAGGTAATGTCAAAAACTTATTTCAGTTCTCTCAAATAGCTAGACGAGAGTAAAATATTCACATCTAATCAAATTAAGTTTAGACATGAGATCTCAATTTTGTTATCATTTTGTTTCTTTACCTTGCCACACATCACTCATATTGAGCATATTTTCTCAAGAAAATAATATTTTTAATTTTAGAAGATATTTAAATATAACAAAATACATGTAATATATCCGAATTCAATTTAAAACTAATTTCAAGGAACACACAAGGAGATAACCTAGAACCTCTGCACAGATGTACCTCACGGCAGCTCATTATCCAAGTGGGTTCTCTAGTAAGGGGAACAGGGACTGTCTCTGATATGAACTTAGTGGCTGGCTCTTTGATCAATTCCCCCTGGGTGGGGGGGAGCAGCATTACCAGACCACAGAGGAAGAATGCAGCCAGTCCTGATGAGACCTGATACACTAAGGTCAGATGGAGGGGGAAGAGGACCTCTCCTATCAGTGGACTTGGAGAGGGGGATTGGAGGAGATGAGGGAGTGTGGGTGGGGTTTGGAGGGAATGAGGAAGGGGCTATAGGTGGGATACAATGTGAATAAACTCTAAATAATGTAAAAAACCTAATTTAAACTTAGTCTCTGTGGGTCTGTGGACTGTAGCATGGTTGTTCTTTGCTTAATAGCTAATGTCCATTTATAAGTGAGTACATACCATATTTATCCTTCTGAGTTTGGGTTAACTCACTCAGAACTATCTTTTCTATTTCCATCCATTTGCCTGAAATTTTATGGTATAGTTTTTAACAGCTGACTAATATTCCATTCTAAAAATGTGCCACAGTTCTTTATCCATTCTTTGGTTGAGGATCATCTAGATTATTTGTAGATTCTGGCTATTATGAATAAAGCTGTTACCAACAAGGTTGAGCAGTTGTCCTTATGGTAGAATGGACTATTTTTTTTTGTAATATGCTAAAAAGTGGTATAGCTGGGTCTTGAGATAAATTTTCAACTTTCCTGAGAAACTGCCATGTTGATTTTCATAGTGGCAGTAGTAGTTTACACTTCTATCAGGAATGGAAGAGTGTTACTCTTGCTCCACATTCTTTCCAGCATGAGCTGTCACTTGTATTTTTGATCTTATCCATTGTGATATGTATAAAATCGAATCTGAAAATAGCTTTGATATGCATTTCCCAGATGGATAAAGATGTTGAACATATCTGTAAGTGTATTTCAGCCATTTAAGATTCCTCTGTTGAGAATTCTTTGTTTAGATTTGTAACCTATCTTTTAATTGGATATTTGGTTTGTTGATGTCTAGTTTATTGAGATTTTAATTTATTTTGAATATTAGTCTCCTGTCAGATGTGGGGTTTATTAAAGTTCTTTTGCAATTTGTAGAGGCTTGTTTTGTCCTATTGACAGTGTCCTTTGCCCTGTAGAAACTTTTCAGTTTGGTTGTTGTTCTTAGTGCCTGTGCTGTTGATGTTCTGTTCATGAATTTATCTCCTGTTTCAATACATTCAAGGCTATTTCCCACTGTCTCATCTATTATGTTCAGTGTATCTAGTTGATCCACATGGAGTTGAGTTTTGTGCAATGCAATAGGTATGGATCAATTTGCATTCTTCTACATGCTGACAGCCTGTTAAGTTAGATAAACACTACTTGTTAAAGATGCTTTCTTTTTTTTTCCATTGTGTGTTTCTGGCTTCTGTATAAAAAAATCATGTATTCATAGGTGTATTTATTTACTTTTGGGTATTCAGTTGGATTCCATCGATAAAACAAGCATTCAGTTTTTATTACTATAGCTCTGTAGTACAGCTCAAAATAAGGCATGGAGATCTTCTGGATATTCTTTTATTGTATAGAATTGTTTTAGCTATGGGGATACACGGATCTCCCTGAGAAGGGAAAATAAAATGGGTATTTTGGGTGGACTGGGGCCAATGGGGATAGAAACAGGAGGAAGCAGGGAGGGGTGGAGATAGAGTGAGAGAGTACTGGGAATGCTTACTGGAGTTGGGGGACATTTGGGGCAATGAAGAAACCTAGTGAAGTGGGTTTGTGGATATAAACATGTTTTTGTTTTGGTACCAGGTGTGGGATATGGGACTGATTCAGATGGCCACAGCAGCAGACTATTTGCCTCATGCCGGCTCTGAGAGGAGCTCTTTGCCAGCTGCAGATAGTTTGATTCTGAGGACCCTGGAGAGAGAATAAAGGTCAGAGCCTAGAGAGTGGAGGAACAGAAAGAACAATGGTACTCCTGCTTCCCCCTTGCTGTTACTTGTTGCTTTTGTGAGACAAGAAGTTGAAGATTTCCTGAAGCAAGGATTGGACTAGCTCCAAGGAACATAATGACCGTAACCAGCAGGAAGCACCTAAGAAAGAACTGCACTCCATCTCCCACTACCTCTCTCTTACCTGGTGTTGGCATGTTGAAAGGGATTGGAGTGGAGAAGGGAGAAAAAATATATAAGAACATAAATAAAAGAGTTTGTAGCAGCTTTATTAATAAAAGCCAGAATCTGGAATCAACCCAGATGTCCTTCAACTGAGGAATAGATACAGAAGTTGTGGTACATACTACTCAGCAATTAAAAACAAGGAGATCATGAAATTTGCAGGCAAATGGTGGGAACTAGAAAAGATCTTCCTGAGTGAGTTATCCCAGAAGCAGAAAGAAACACATGGTATATACTCACTTATAAGTGGTTATTAGACTTATAATATAGGATAAACATATTAAAATATGTATACCTAAATAAGCTAAGCAGGAAGGAAGACCATGGGCAAGATGATAAACCCTCACTCAGAAAGGAAAATAGGATAGACATCGGAAGAGAAAGAAACAGGGAATAGGGCAGGAGTCTACCTCAGAGGGCCTCTGAAAGACTCTACCCAGGAGGGTATCAAAGCAGATGCTGAGACTCATAGCCAAACTTTGGGCAGAGTGCAGGGAATCTTATGATAGAAAGGGGAGATGGAAGCCCTTGAGTGGACAGGAGCTCCCCAATGATAACAACAGAACCAAAATATCTGGGCACAGAGTCTTTTGTGAGACTGATACTCCAACCAAGGACCATGCATTGAGATAACCTTGAACGCTTGCACAGATGTAGCCCATGGCAGCTCAGTGTCCAAGTGGGTTTCCCAGTAATGGCAACAGGGACTGTCTCTGACATGAACTCAGTGTCTGGCTCCTTGATCACCTCCCCCTGAAGGGGAGAGTAGCCTTACCAAGCCAAAGTGGAAGACAATAGAGTCAACCCTGATGAGACCTGATAGGCTAGGGTCAGAGGGAATGGGAGGAGGACATCCCTTATTGATGGACTTGTGAGGGTCATGGGAGGAGATGATGGAGGTCTGGTGGATTGGGAAAGCATGAGGGAGGGAGTAGATCTGGGCTTTAAAGTGAATAAACTGTAATTAATAAAAAATAAAAAATTAAAATAAAACATATTTGACCTAAAGTTTGTTCTGCCTACAAGATGTGCTGGGGTAATCGTGGTGCTGAAAGTGGGGGAACTGGCCAACCAATAACCAGTTCAGCTTTAGAACTGCCACAGGAATGGCAGTTATATATTTGGGGGGGGGCAGGAACCAGATGCTGGATATCCCAGAGACCTAAGATAGAACTAAGCACTACCAGAAAAAGAAAAAGTAAATGAAGTGATTCCTAACACTTCTGTTATACCTGTTGATAGGAACATAGCATAATGATGATCAGAGAGCCTTCATTCAGCAACTCATGGGAACAGATACAAAGACCCACTGTCAGACATTAGGCAGAGCTCAGTAAATCCCGAAAAAGAAGGGGAGGAAGGATTTAAGAATCAGAAAGGACAAGGACACCACAAAAATCTTCACAGAATCAACTAACCTGGGAGCATAGTTGCTCACAGGAAAAGAACCAACAATCAGGAGTCGGCATGAGTCTGACCTAGGACCGCTGCATATATGTTATAGTTGTATAGCTTTGTCTTTTTGTAGGACTTCTAACAGTGAGAGGAGGGGTTGTCTCTAACTCTTTTGCCTACTTTTGGCATAAATTGACCATGACACATTCACTACCAATGACAAATACTTGAGAATGAGGGCAATGGCCCAGGATTCAAGCTATTCTGACTTTTATTTTGTCTTGGCAGATGATATTTTAATAACCTGATTCAGTTTTCCAGATTATAGTATTGTAATAATAATGCCTTCTTTTGTTCTGTAGATTTAATACAAATGGCTGAAGTGAATTTTACAACTCAACATAATCCAAGAATTTTATAATTTTAATCATCATGATAATACAGTTCAATAATTAGTATGAAATGACTGATTCGAAGCGCTATGAATAGTATTTGCTGTCATGTGCTGTTTTAATAACATAGGTCATAATTAAAACTCATTTTATCTGAAAAATATTTCAATATGACAATAAAGTATGGATTGGTAATTAAACTAATGAAAATTTCAAAATTGCAATTTATCCATCTAACTGTTAATTTCAAATTTTAATTTCTAGACTCTTCATAGATATACTTAGTTTATTTGACATCAAATATTAACATTTATTAATAGTTGACTATTTTGATTTCTCCTTGCATAGTGATTTGTCTTCAACTGGAGTCAAGAAAAAAATTAAATGAAAATGCTGTGAAATTGTTCTAATATTCAGGGAATTAATTTTTAGCATGGTTTACTAATGTTAGTGAAATTAAACTGTCAGTTTAATCATATAGGTTATTGAAGTGATATTTTTCTGTGCATCACTTCAATTCTACTTTTCTGTATGAGGTTTGAAAACTAAGTAAAATAAAATTCTTAAAAATTAACAAACCAGTTGTTTGTTCTTGTACAGTCTTTTTCTGAAAGATTCCAATAAGCTAAGAAATTTTCTCTTATGCTCCAGGCTCAGCACTATGTTATCCTAAAATGACACTGAGCAGCTGTACTCACTCTATGTGACAGATGGAAAATTAACCACCAAAATTGTACATTTAGTGTTAAAGTCAATGAAACCTCAAAAATGAGTTTATGGGATTAAATTATAACATTTTGGCCAGATGGTAAATATTTCCATATGTAAGTCTACATTTTCTGATAAACATTCAAATCTCCAAGAAATTTGTGTTTCTTTTGGATGGACAAAACCTTGCCTCATAACTCAGTTCTTCTATTTGGTAGCATCGTCAAATTCAAAGGCAGAAATTCAAAGAAAAGAAAAAGAAAGACATCTTTTTTCTTAGGGGACAGAAATGTATAAGCAAGTGAAGAAGTAAAACCATTTTAAATTATGTCTTGGAAAATCATGATGATGGAAAGTTTCCAAGTGCTGTGGTGGGTGGGGCTACTTGTTCTCAAATCCCATGAAAAACTCTTTAAAATCGAGTCGTGCATCAAAAGGAAAACATACTTCTTTGTTTCTCCTTTATATCAGGCCGTACACAGCACGTGAAGGGCAGTAGTTTGCTAAAGATGTCCTTCCTCTTTTTCCAAGATGAAAAAGAGCCTTAGTGTTTGACCAGACTCTGAGCATACCTACTCCACATAAAACAGGAGGGTATCATCACTAGAATTTTTAAGAAATTGATTGACACAGTGAAATTTATAATTCATTATTTTATTTTCAAAGGAGATTTATAATTAGGGTGCAATGTTTAAACTGACTGCTTGATAATCAGCGATGAGAAAAACAGGTAAAACAACACGCATGAAACCTGTAGGAAAGAACTTGATGCAAAAAAAAATCCAGCAAAAACTGAAGCCGTTTAAAAGTAGTAAGAATTATGAAGTGGGGAGCAAAACAGCCATTCTTATAGGTTTAATTACATTAATATGACAATTAAATTTTATATATAAATTAAATACAAAGAAGTTAAAACCTTACAATCACATATTTTATTTTACCTCCCCAACAGAATTATTTTAAAACTTATTTCACTCTTTAACACTTCCTCATTTTCAAGATTAAAACATGAGCTTTCAGAGAATGTCTATAGAATCCTGATGAAGAACTATGGAATTCTGTTCTCTTTATATCTACTATTGAACAGCATGGATTTTTACCATTTTCACAACCACCCAACAACCCACTTCATAAGAATGGAGGTAAGGAAATGATGTATCACAGAGGGGAATATTCCCCGTTAAATATGTTAGCTTACTTTCCCTAACTGTGTTTGATATTTGTGAATAATGCTAGGTTCTTACCTTACAATGTTCATAAACATTGAAGCCCTGAACATCCAAAGCCCTGAATTGTTTTAGTGCTAGTCAGGATTAGCGGCTCCCTTAAAAGAGATGACTTAGCAAGACCGCAGGAGGGCATCAGGCATCCTCACGAATGAGCAGCAGTGGAAACACAGAAATGATATCACCCCTCATCTGTTTCAGACATGGTAAGAGTATAAAAAGCATTTGGGGCAGTCATCAGAGAATCAGTGAAAACTGAGGGCAGTTACCGAAATTTGAAGAAGACATGTTTCCCAGATAGTCATATAAAAGGTATTTTTTTTTTTTTACCTTGGTGAGTGAGGAATAAATATTTTATTTATCTGAACATCTTTCTATGCTTAAATGACTAACATAAAGCAGCTCTCTTTTACTAATATCTGTATTGTGCCATCTTCAATTGTATCATATTCCTACCCAATTTCATATTTATAATAAGTTTTGAGGGCTGAGTTTATTAGTATTAAGGTTCTAAAAATGTTTTAATATAAGTTTTGAATTACTTTCATTGTTCCAGTTGATTTGATTTTCTTGATACAATGAAGCTATTTGGAAAAAAAGGCCTAAGGGCAGTGTCATAAATTTATATGTTGGTGAAGGACAGATGTTCCAGCTCTCAATCCTACACAAGAACTACAGAAAAGTTAACAATGTTAAGAGCAGAAGAAATAGTCTTCCACAGGGAAGAACACACAAATTGGTTATCCAATACAAACTGATTAGTCAATACTAAATTCTCATTCCTGAAACATAAAAATGTAAAATTACCCAAACTGAAAAGGTTATGTATACATACACACACACATACACACACACATATATATGTGTGTATATATATATATATATACATTTATATAAGGAATATATATTCATATATACAAATGAAATAACAATGAATGCTCATAGAGTCAATGAATTTGAAAGACAGCAAGAAGTATTAGGGGACATCTAGAAGGAAAAAGGTAAGGGAGAAATGCCATAATTAAGTTATATCTCAAAAATAAATGTGTAATGAATTTAGAATATATGTACTTTATTACTGTGACTGGCCACATCCTTTGGTTAACCCTTTTCAACACATAAAAAGCCTGCTAAGTTCTATCACTGTTCGTACAACTGGAAAGACCCCTGTACCCAGATATATTTGATCCTTGTGGAGATCCTGTTCTCTCCAGGTCTGACTAACTTCCCTTTCTTTCATATGATTCCCTGCACTCTGCCCAAAGTTTGGTTATTAGTCTCAGCATCTGCTTGCTCAAGTACCCAACAAGGACATTTGTTCAACTATGTTCGCAGCAGCTTTATTCATAATAGCCAGAACCTGGAAACAACCCAGATGTGCCTCAACAGAGGAATGGATAACGTCCATGTCTTTCTATCTCCCTCTTCTTTCATAAGGATTCTAGCACTCTGCCTAAAGTTTGGCTATGGGTCTCAGTATGTCCTTCAATACACTGGTGGGAAGCGTCTTTCATAGATCCTCTGTGGAAAGTTCCTCTTCTGTTCTTTGTCTTTTCCAACTTCTGATGTCTATCCTGTTTTGCCTTCTGAATGATGATTAAGCATCTTCCCTAGGGTCCTCCTTGTTGTTTAGCTTCTTTAGGACTATAGATTTTAGTATCTTTGTCCTGTATTATAGGGCTAATATCCAATTAGAAGTAAGTATATATCATATGTGACTTTCTGCTCCTAGGCTACCTCACTCAAACATGAACTCAGTGGGCTAGCTCTTTGATCATCTCCACCTGGTGGGTGCAGCCCTGCCAGCCACAGAGGAAAACAATGCAGCCAGCCTTGATGAGTTTTGATAAGCTAGGGACAGATAGAAGGGGAGGATGTCCTTCCCTTTCAGGGGACTAGGGAAAGGGCATAGGGAGAGATGAGAGAGGGTGCATGGGTCTGAGAGGAGATGAGAGAGGGGGCTGCATTAGGGATACAAAGTGAATAAATTGTAATAAATAAATACATTAATTAAATTAAAAAGAAAAAAAATTGAGCTATATTCTTATCATGTTCATACACAGAAATATCAGATGAGGTTTTGAGAGATTTTAGAAACTTAAGTGATCTGCTCCCAACCACAGAACCACTAGACACTCTTGTATTGAGCAAGTCTGCAAGAGTCAGGAGCCAATTTTCTGACATTTCACCCCCTTTTTTTTTTTCCTGCTGCAGCCCTGTCCAGACCATGAGTCATATATTGGCATGCTTCCCTTTAAGGTAAATAGCTGGTGGTTTATGCTGTGATCATTTACAGTTTGTTCAGTCCTCCTGTTCTTTGGGGTTATTTTATAAGTAGTTTTGGAATTTATAGTATAGACAACTAGGAAAAGGAATCTGAGATCTGAGGAGAAAAAACTAATGTACAACTTACTTATTTGTTATTTTTATTCATAGTTAGATAATTTCCAAAAATGAAAATAGAATTAATGAACTAGGGTTATTTCTAAATATTTTAAATAGTATTCTACTGTTTACAGGCATACACATGTACATATATTCGCTAACATGTGCTTCTTGACTGAGACATGTCAGTAATATGTGTAAAAATATCTCATTCTTTTCCTCTGTGTGTACAAGTTGAAAAGTATGGAAAAACCTGCGGGAAATGCATTTTACTAACTTAATAACTAAGTTTGATAATAGCACAATTACCATAGGAAATATCATTACAATTTCAAGCCAGATATATCATCATAATTTTAGGAGCTGAGCAGATACGTTTTACCTGGACAATTCTTCTTCACAACATGTAGCAGTTTCCTTTCCCATGTAAAGAAAGCTCTAGGTTTTAAATATTGCATAATTTTTCCCTGCCTCAGTTTGACTGATCTTTGACTCTCACTCTGAAATTTTTTCTGTTTTTTTTTTTTTTTTTTTTGTATTCTCAATGAAATTAAAGTACTGAAAACAATTTTGGAAATGGCCTTAATAAATTATCGGTGACTACAAAACTATAAACCGGACTGAAGCAAATGTTTATGACCACTGGCAAATTATCCACTCTCTATTGGGCACCTACCTTTTTCTTGGAAAACATGCAAAATCAGAGTTTTGTAACTGAATTTGTCTTCCTGGGACTTTCACAGAATCCAAATGTTCAAAAGTTAATATTTATCATATGCTTACTTGTTTACATTGCAACTATTGGGAGCAACATGATGATTGTGGTGACCATTGTCTGTAGCCCTACACTGCAGGGCTCCCCCATGTACTTCTTCTTGGCTTTCCTGTCTTTATTGGATGCAAGCTTCTCCTCTGCCATGACACCCAAGATGATGGTGGATTCACTTTATGAGAGAAAAACCATCTCCTTTAAAGGATGCATGATACAACTTTTTGCTGAACACTTCTTTGGTGGGGCTGAGATGATTGTTCTGACAGCCATGGCCTATGACCGCTATGTGGCCATCTGTAAGCCCTTACACTACTCTTCCATCATGACGCGGAGGCTCTGTGGGATTCTGGTAGGCATGGCCTGGACAGGAGGACTTTTACATTCTACTGTACAAATTATCTTCACTTTGCAACTACCCTTTTGTGGACCCAATGTCATTGATCACTTCATGTGTGATTTATTCCCATTACTGGAGCTTGCCTGCACTGACACTCACATCTTTGGCCTTTTAGTGGTTGCCAACAGTGGATTGATCTGCATCATAATCTTTTTCTTGTTGCTTGTCTCCTACTGTTTTATTTTGGTCTCTCTGAGATCCCACAGTTCTGAAGGGCGATGGAAAGCTCTGTCAACTTGTGGGTCCCACATTGCTGTTGTAGTCTTGTTCTTTGTCCCATGTATATTTATATATGCAAGGCCTCACACTGCTTTCTCCTTTGACAAAATGGTAGCAATATTTTACACCATGCTATCCCCCTTGCTTAATCCTATGATTTACACTTTTAGGAATAAGGATATGAAAAATGCCATACGTAAAGTGTGGAATCGACTGAAAACAGTTTCCAATGAAAAGTGAAAACATGTTACGTTTCATCAAAATTAATATAAGGAGTAAAAAAAAATCTGAATTTTTGCAGACGACTACTATAGTGTGTTTATTACCTATAATGAGGTAATGCAGTTCTCCAGAACTGGCTTTATTTTAGGGTTTAGAGAATTGTTGCTTTCCCTTTTATGTTAGGCAAGTTCTTTGAATTGGAAAAGATATGTGTAAATTAAAGAAAATTAAATTTTATACTTATTTAGAATCTATTAATTAAAGGAAGCTAATCAAAACCACGAGTTGAAATACTGACCGTTCATGATTTCAAAAATTCTGAAATTCAAAATATCAGACATTTATATGAAATTTTGTTCAAACTATATAAAGAGAAAGAAATATTAATATATGATGATGATTTCAGTAACAGCCAGAGGCTGGGATAGAAGGAAAATTTTCTCATAAGTACTGTTGGTCCATGTCTGTTGTGACTCCATTATTTTACTGGAGCCCTTTGCAATTTGCTATAGATTTTTAGTCACTTCTTGATATCTTGAGAGTTTAATACTTGGTTGGCCCATTCCTTTCTGTATACGTCTTCTTCTTGGGTTAACAGTAACTTTATGCTAGTCATCCCTGGGAAAGAAGATTGAGAGTGCCCATTAGTGTTTACCAATGTGTATCTCCAATGAAAAATAACCCAGAAGAATTCTAGAGACCCCACAGAGTTAACCAACCTGACCATTTCATGCTCACTTCAAGAGATGGTACCAATACATGATAACCTGAGGCCAGATAAATCATGGGACCTACAGAAAAACAAATGGCACATCTGCCTACATATTCATAGCAATAAACTGATTCTTAATGAATCAAAGATCAGTGTACCAATTAATCCTGAACAGGAAAGCTTTTCTTATAGTAAATGGTAATTAACAGAAAGACTTACAACTATACAAAGTACAGACTGTAACATGCTTTGGAGTACACCTCTCCCCTCAAGGTTCAGATATCTATCTGAAGGAGGAAAGAGATCTTAACAGGAACTAATGGATCAATGTATGAAAACAAAAATTTCCAGACATAACAGGGAAGATACAAATGTGAACTCAGATTATAGAGAGCATGCACAGGATCAGCACAAATTAAATCCCAGGACAGAGCAGGGAAAGTGGGCACAAAGTCCCACCCCTACCCAAGAAGCTATTTGCAGTTGTTAGCTTCTGGGAAAGGGAAAGCGTAAATCAGTTTTCTTTAATGGAGCAACACTAAGTGTATAAAACAAAAGAAAGGGAAATCTCATGCTCAGAAGTTAATCAACATAAAATGGGACTCGAGATATATTTTTATATAATTTCAATTTGTTTTGATAATTTTATCTTATTGACTTTCCTTTTTTTATTCCTTGAGAGAGAAAGATAGAGGAAAAGAACAGGACATTGGTTAGTTAGGGAGGTGGGGAGAATCTGGGAAGAATTAAGGGAAAACAATTAGTATGATAAAAATAAATTGCAGGAAAAAATAATTAAAAGGAAAAAACTTAATTTCAAAAGAAGTGCTGATGTCACATTGATCCCATTGATTGGAAAACCCATCAGGACTTAGGAGATGCAGACAGTAGAGTAGTCATAGGACTTTATCACTGCAGTTTCTACATCACTTGGCTTTGGTTTTTATTGTTTTTTGATTATCATTGTTCTTTACATCTTTTCTACTATTATGTTTCAGTTAATCCACTTTTTAAACTAAATTTTTATTTTTATATTAATTACAGTTTATTCACTTTTTATCCCACCTGTATCCACCTCCCTTGTCCCCTCCCAATGACACCCTACCTCCCTCTCTTCCACCCATGCCCCTTCTCCAGTCCACTGATAGAGCAGGTCCTCCTCTCCTTACATCTGACCCTAGCTTGTCAGGTCTCATCAGAACTGGCTGCATTGTCCTCCTCTGTGGCCTGGCAAGGCTGTTCTCCCATCATGGGGAGGCAGTCAAAGAGCTAGCCGCTGAGTTCATGTCAGAGACAGTCCATGTTCCCCTTACTAAGGGTACCCACTTGGATACTGAGCTGCCATGAGCTACATCTGAGCAGGGGTTCTAGGTTATCACCATGGTTGGAGTATCAGTCTCAGAAAAGACCTCTGAGCCCAGATTTTTTGGTTCTCTTGCTTTCCTTGTGGAGCTCTTGTCCCTACCAGGTCTTTCTGTCTCCCCCTTTCTTCATAAGATTCCCTGAACTCTGACCAAAGTTTTGCTATGAGTCTCAGCATCTGCTTTGATTCCCAGCTGGGTAGAATCTTTCAGAGGCCTTCCGTCATGTCCTATTGCCTGTTTTCTCCCTCTTCCATTATCTGTCCCATTTCACTTTCTGAGCGAGGATTGGTCATCTTACCCAGGGTCCTCCTTCTTGGTCAGCTTCTTTAGGTGTACAGATTTTAGCATTTTAAACTTCTCCTTCCTTTTACTTTTCTCTATACTCTTTCAAACACTCCTCCTTAGCTTCTTCAAATTTACAGAATTTTTTGTGTTTTTGTTTGTTTGTTGGATTTGTTTTACTAATTGTTATTTTAAGATAGGCTTGTTAGTATCCAGTATGGAATGTTAATTTTTCCTTGAATTTATTGGCAGATAAAAACCTGATTGGCACAGTTTTGCCTATGGCTAATTCTTCTAGTGTCAGGTGATTGCTACATACTATAGCTATGGGAGAGAAAATTAGTTGGATTCCATCACGACACCATGTGTATCTTTCATAACAATACAACCAAAGGTTTTCTTTAGATTATACATTGCTGTTTACTCCAGACCAGGTGAGCTAATTTCCTCACCTATTACTGATGGAATTAGAAGTCAGATGGATCTAAATATAGTTCAAACTTAAATTTGTATATACCAAGTAAAATAATTCTACTCAAATACCAATATATAATATATACATATCATATATATTGCATTGCTCTCTATATATTACTCATAAAATATGAACAGATTTTGATATAGTGTTTCAAAACAAGACATATATTTGTCTTGCAGATTGATAAATAAATACATTTTAGCAGAGCTCAGCTCTTATTTTTGGTGGTATATAGTATTTTGCTTAAATTCTTCAAAAATGTAGTATTTAATCTATTTCATAACAGTATCCTAAATATGATGTTATATATTTTCAAACAGAAATGCAAAAACAGTTAAAAAGAAAAGAGTTAATATTTGGGGGCCAGAAAATTATTATTTCATAAAAAGAAAAGCATGTTACATATGAAAAAAATCTAAAAGTTTTCTTGAGGATCCAAGATGGCTGCCAGGAGAGGAGACCATGTCTGAGGAGTAGGACAGCAGAAACAATGCAGCGACCAGGAGACTGAACTCTGGGACCTAAAACACCAGCATTTGTGATTGCCAGGTGAGCGGAACTCCTACGGCAGGAAATCAAGTCAGAAAATCCTAGGGACACCCAGTTATTCCTCGGAAAGATCTCCAGGTGACCAGCGGTGCACAGAATCGCTTCCACCGGAAACCACCTCAGTCCATGTGTGTGCGGTTGGGTACATGAACCAGACTGAGAGGGCCTAGGAGACCATTTTGACTGGCCTGCACACTGTGGGGGCACACACTGCTCAGGCCCGCCAGCGACCACCTCAGTCCGTGTGTGTGTGTGTGTGTGTGTGTGTGTGTCCACAGGCAGTTCTGCTTCTACTGGCAGGCATTCCACAGGTGCACACCAATCGCGTCCTCCGGAAACACCTCAGACTAGGAGGGCTTAGGAGACAGTTTTAACCTGCCTGCATGCACAGGTCCGCCAGCGACCACCTCAGTCCATGTGTGTGTCCACAGGCTGGTCTGAGATGGCCTTGGGCACCATTTCAGACAGGCCTGCATACAGCAGATGCACAGTGCTCGGCAACTCCTGCAACCAATCGAGAACCACTGTGTGTGCCCCAAATATCATCTCAGACCGTGGTGCACAGCCCCTGGCCCAGAAGGGGATGTCAAGTCTCTAGTCCAGGGGAGAACCCTTAGCAGCAAGCCCAAGGCAGAGCGCAGAGCCCCCAGCTGACATCTCAAAACTGGACACTCAGCATCTAGCACAGAGAGAGGAGAAAAGCCTTCAGACCAGAAGGGTGACCAGCCTGCAGTGCTCACAGCTTCTAGCACAGAGCACAAAGCCAGATACACAGAGCCCACAACAGAGTTCAACTGAGACAACACACACACTAACAAACCACCAGAACTCCCTGATCTTCTTGAGGAATA
>CM053752.1:58450504-58467692 GCA_028658305.1 Pachyuromys duprasi
TATCACCTTGCACAAAGATAAAGTCCAAGTGGATCAAAGACCTCAACATAAAACCAGACCCACTAAACCGGTTAGAAGAAAAAGTGGGGAAGACCCTAAAACTCATTGGCACAGGAGACTACTTCCTGAATAGAACACCAACAGCACAGGCTCTAAGATCAACAATCAATAAGTGGGACCTCATCAAGCTGAAAAGCTTCTGTAAAGCTAAGGACACCGTCATCCAAATGAAATGACAGCCTATAGATTGGGAAAGGATCACTACCAATCCTACTACTAACAGAGGGCTAATATCCAGTATATATAAAGAATTCAAGAAGTTAAAAAGCAAGAAACCAAGTAATCCAATTAAAAAATGGGTTATGGAGCTAAAAAGAGAACTGACTGTAGAGGATTATAGAATGGCAGAAAAACACTTAAAGAAATGCTCAACGTCCTTAGCCATCAGGGAGATGGAAATCAAAACGACCCTGAGATTTCACCTTAAACCCACCAGAATGGCTAAGATAAAAAACTCTAGTGACAATGCTTGCTGGAGAGGTTGTGGAGAAAGGGGGACCCTCCTCCATTGTTGGTGGGAATGCAAACTTGTACAACCACTCTGAAAATCATTTTGGCACTTTCTTAGACAATTAGGAATAGTGATTCCTCAAGACCCAGCTATACTACTCTTAGGCATATATCCAAAAGATGCTCAAGTACACAACAAGGACATTTGCTCAACTATGTTCGTAGCTGCCTTATTTGTAATAGCCAGAACCTGGAAACAACCCAGATGTCCCTTAGTTGAGGAATGGATACAGAAATTGTGGTACTTTTACACAATGGAATAGTACTCAGCAATAAAAAAGGAGGAAATCATGAAATTTGCAGGCAAATGGTGGGACTTGGAAACGATCATCCCAAAAGCAGAAAGAAACATGTGGTATATACTCACTTATATGGACCTATAGGATAGGAAGGTCATGCTGAAATCTACACACCTAGGAAAGATGTACAAGAAGGAGGACCCAGGTTGGTATGATCAATGATCATTTGGATGGACTGATGGGAGGGACATTGAATGGAGGAGAAAACAAGCAACAGGACAGGAGCATACCAAAGAGGACCTATGAAAGAATCAGTATAGCAATGTATCAAAACAGATATTACGACTCTTGGTTAAGCCCTCGGCAGAGGGTGGGAAGTAATAATAAACATAGGGGAAGTTAGTAAGACTTGGGGAGAACAAGAGCTCCACAAAGATCAAACTAAGCAGGGCATAAGGGTCTTATATGGGACAGTTTCTCCAACCAGGGACCACATACAGATATGGCCTAGAACCCCTGCTCAGATTTTGCCAATGATAACTCATTGGTGAACTGAAGACCCTAGTAAGGGAAACAGGGGCTGTTTCAGTCTTGAGCTTGATGGCGGACTCTTTGACCCTTCCCCATACATGCCAGAGAGTAACAGCCTGACTAGATCCCGGGGGAGGACATTGCAGCCAGCCCGGAGGAGACAAGATGATCTGGGGTCAGATGGAAGGGTAGGAGATCCTCCCCCATTGTTGGACTTGGAGCGGGCAGGGAGGAGATGAGGGAGGGTTGGGGAGGGTGGGAGGGAGGGAGGGAGGGACCTACGCATGGGATGCAAAAAACCTAACCTGTGATTGATATAAAATAAATAAATTTATTTAAAAAGTTTTCTTAGTAGAAGAATTGAAGATCTTGGAAAAAATCTGTGAAGGACACACTAGGCAAGGTGGACACTGAGCAAAGGGAGCCACATTTCCCAAGGCTCTGCTCTAGAAGATTGCTCAGGGACCTGAGTTCCTGTTGTGAAAAAGGATTTGCCACTTCAGAATATTTGTTAGAATTTTAAGTTTTAACATCCCTCAATAATTTATTTGCTAAGCATTTAAAAATTTAAATCTCCAAATATTTCTAATAATGACTTCCTTTTTTTATAAAGTAAGAGGATTATGGAATTTGTACTATTCAGATAAATTAGTCATTCAACATTTTGCAGCAATAGCGGTGTCCTTAAGATTTTTAAATAGAGCTATTTTAATTTTTTATTAATTACAGTTTATTCACTTCATAGCCCACCTGTAGCCCCCTCCCTTGTGTCCTCCCAATGCCACCCTCCCTCCCTCTTCTCCACCCATGCCCCTTCCCCACTCCACTGATAGAGGAGGTCTCCTCTTCTTCCCTTCTGACCTTAGTCTATCAGCTCTCATCAGGAATGGCTGCATTGTCTTTCTCTGTGGCCTGGTAAGGCTGTACCCCCTTCAGGGGGAGGTGATCAAAGAGCAAGCCACTGAGTTCATGTCAGAGACAGTCAGAGATACTCGGTTACTAGGGAACCCACTTGGATACTGAGCTGCTATGGGCTACATCTGTGCAGGAGTTCTACGTTATCTCCATGCATGGTCCTTTTTTGGAGTATCAGGCTCAAAAAACACCCCTGTGCCCAGATTTTTTGGTTCTGTTGTTCTCCTTGTGGAGCTCCTGTCCCATCCAGATCTTTCTATCTCACCCCTTTTTCACAAGGTTCCCTACAAGCTGCCCAAATTTCGCTATGAGTCTCAGCATCTACTTTAACGCTATGCAGGATAGAGTTTTTCAGAGGCCCTCTGTGGTAGGCTTCTGTCCTGTTTCCTGTTTTCTCCCTCTTCTGATGTCAGTTGTCTTTGCCTTTCTTAATTAAGATTGAGCATTTTACCCCAGTTCCTCCTTCTTGGTTAGCTTTTTTAGGTGTACAGGCTTTAGTATGTTTATCTTATATTTCATGTCTAATATCTACTTATGAGTATATACACCGTGTGTCTTTTTGATTGTGGGATATCTCACTCAGGATGATCTTTTCTAGTGCCCACCATTTGTCTGCACATTTCATGATTCCCTTGTTTTTAATTTCTGAGTAGTATTTCATTGTATAAATGTACCACAATTTCTGTATTCATTCCTCAACTGAGGGGCATCTGGGTTATTTCCAGCTTCTGGCTATTACAAATAAAGCTGCTACAAACATGGTTGAATAAATGTCCTTGTTGTGTACTTGAGTATCTTTTGGATATATGCCTAGGAGTGGTACAGCTGGATCTTGAGTTAGCACTATTCCTCATTGACTGAGAAAGCACCAGATTGATTTCCAAAGTTTTTGTACAATTTGACATTTCTATCAGCAATGGAGAAGGTTTCCCCTTTTTCCACAACCTCTCCAGCATGTGTTGTCACTTGAGTCTTTGATCTTAGCCATTCTGATGGGTGTAAGCTGAAATCTCAGGGTCGTTTTGATTTGCATTTCCCTGATAGCTAAGTATGAGAATATTTTAATATGAAGATATTTATGGAACACACAGTGCTAGCTGTGACCGTTTTATGTCTTCTAACGGTGAACTGGGGAAACTCTAAGCTGGAAGGTATCTTTCCACGTTCAAACAGCTCCTGTGAATAGTAGTTATTTTCTGTTTTAATTGCAGACACAGATTCACAGTTGTGTTTGCAGGATCACCAGAGACCTCTGAGGCACAGATCCTTCTTTAGACAGATCATATTTTCAACTGATATACACTAACATTTGCTTTTGGATATGGTTTTCATCCATTTTGTTTTCTTTGAAGCAACAGCATAAACTTTCTGGAAGCAAGTTCTGTTAAAAATGCTCACCTCCCTTATAGGTCACCTTCTGTGCAGCAGCTCTGAAACACCTTGACTTTCAGTGTACTCAGTCTCACTCTCATCCCACATTAACTGTTTACCAATGGTTCTTACTCCGTGGTGACTACAGCTTCTGTTGCTTGCTATCTATCCTTTTTAGTTATCTTATCAACCTACCCAAGCTTCTACTCTGTCCTGGCTGGCTGCAGGTAGTTTCAATTCTCTGAAGTTCAAAGACAGAACATTCTGACTTTCTCAAATATCTGCTGAACAGTTTAGGCAATGAAAAGGAGTGTGTCTAAAAGATAACGCCACAAATACTAAGTTTTGAACCTTACACAAAAATTTTCACCTGATCAGAGCTGAAAGTAGCAAAACATGATTTATTTAACTCAAACAAGAATAAATTATATATGTTTAGTAATGCAATTACTGAATAACTAATAATACAAAATAATTGTTTCATATAATGATTACTTAATAATCAACAACCTTAAATCTTAATCACTTTACTAAGATAAAAGTATTCTATTAAAATGTTATCATGCCTATTGGGATACAGATATCAATGTCAATAATTCAGAAACTCACACAGGTAGAAAGAACATATGATCTCAAACAAGGAATAAAATGTTGTGCTCGATTATTCCAAAATGACAGAATCAAAACCATCAATGAATCCTTTGCATATAGCAGATTCTTTATCTTTTTGCAGTCTTGATATAGAAATAGTCATAATCAATTCTAAAGAAATTTGAAAACAGAATATTTACAGACAGTGTCAATCTACCTTGAATTGGATGTCTCTTTTCAAAGAATAACCTTGCTTATAAAAATATGAATTTAATTGGTGTATGTATGCTTGTTTGTGTGTGTACAATTGAGTACGTGTATATGTTTCAAAACATTGCATTTTTTATTTTCACGATAAGAATAAATTTAACACTCTAAGTTTGAGATTCAGTTAAATTAAGATTGAGCATTTACAGACAAATTTTATCACAATTGCTGTTGTTTACAGCTATTAAGAGCTCATAGTGTATAATCAGAACACTGTCTCTAAACTTTGACTCAAAATTTTATCATGTATACTATTGATATGTTATATGAATATGCAAATATAGACTACCTATGATTGTATTTTCACTAGATCTTTTCATAGATAAATCTGAAGGTCTGCCAGATAGAAACATGAAGATTCTTTTTGTTGTTCTTTTGCTTGTTTTGTTTTAAGACACAGTTTCTCTTTGTATCTTTGGCTGTCCTGGACTTGCTTTGTAGACAGGGCTGGCCTTGAGCTCATAGAGATCCACCTGTCTCTCCTTCTTTGAGTGCTGAGATTAGAGGCATGAGCCACCATGACTGGCTAGTGACCTCATCTTAAGTGTCATGTCCACCTTCTTTCCAATTCCTTTCCAGTTGACTAAGATCTAATACAGGTTGACTGCCTCCTAGGCTCTTAA
The DNA here is from genome assembly GCA_028658305.1 of Pachyuromys duprasi. Taxonomy (NCBI): domain Eukaryota; kingdom Metazoa; phylum Chordata; class Mammalia; order Rodentia; family Muridae; genus Pachyuromys; species Pachyuromys duprasi. The sequence goes on from CM053752.1 coordinate 58,455,612, forward strand.
GCTTTATCCAGTGTTTAGGTGATTACTTTCCCTTTAACCTGCAAAAGGCTAATCTACTCTAGGGGCCAGCTGGCCTCTGGGAGAACCAGAAGCAGGACACTGTTCTTGTCTCAGTGGTAGCAGGCCTGGCACACGCTTGCAGTGGATGTGAACATGGCTTCATTCTGCCTGTTCCCCAGCTGCCTGGCCCACTCTGGCCAGAAACAGTGATCCCAACACAGACAGAAAACCCACCAGAACTGACTTAGTCACAGGACTCAAGTCCATTGTCTGCCAGCTTGAAGAAGCCTGGGAGGCACTGGAATAGCTCGAGGTTTGGAGATCTATTGGCCTGAGCCCCAGCTGCCTGGCCTACGTGAGTCACAGTGAGCCAGCAGAGACAGTGAACTTAAGAGTGCACCCTATCTCTCTCTCTCTCTCTCTCTCTCTCTCTCTCTCTCTCTCTTTTTAGCTGCATCTGAATCTCCAGCACCCAGTCTTGATCCCCTGGACATCTCTCATCTTCATGTAGACTACTTCAGGCTCCAGAGACAGGTGGATTCAGTCTGCAGTACAGGGTCCAGGAACAAACAGTCAGGGCTACCGATAACCAGATGACTAGAGGCCTCCACAGGAATACAATCAACAAAAACCAGGACCACACCAGAATCCTCAAAACTCAATGGATGTTCTAATGCAGCTGAAACACAGGGAAATGACCTTAAATATATGAATATACAGTTATTAGAAGCACATAAGGAGGAAACAAACAAAAAATAAGGGCCAGCTTGGAAAAACAGGAATCCACAATCAACCAGGTGAAGGAAAGGAGTGAAATCTTTCAAGACATGAGAATATAATTATAATCAATAAAGAAAGCACAAACTGAAAAACCCTGTAGTTGGAGAACTTAGAGAAGACATAAGAAACCACAAGGTAAGCATCACTAACAAAATACAAGAGATGGAGGTGAGAATCGCAGGCACAGAAGATACAACTGCAGAAATAGATACAACTCTCAAAGAAAACATAAAAACAGAAAACTTCCCAAAACAAACATCCAAGAAATTAAGGACACCGTGAAAAGACAGAACCTAAGAATAACAGGAATAGACAAAACAATTACAGGTTGGAAGTTCCAGAAAATATTTTCCTTGGCGTGACTCTAACCAAGCAAGTGAAAGATCTGTTTGAGGAAAAACTTCAAGTCTCTGAAAAAAAAATTGAAGAACATATCAGGAGATGGAAAGATCTCCCGTGCTCATGGATTGGTAGGATTAACATAGTGAAAATGACCATTCTGCCGAAAGCAATCTACAGATTCAATGCAATTCCATCAAAATATCAACACAATTCTTTATAGACCTTGAAAGAAAAATTCTCAACTTCATATGGAGAAACAAAAAACCCAGAATTTCCAAAATGATCCTGTAGAACAACAGATCATCTGGATGTATATCCATCCCTGATCTCAAGCTGTACTACAGAGCAATAGTTATAAAAACTGCATGGTATTAGCATAGAAACAGAATAGTGGATCAATGGAACTGAATAGAAGGCCCAGAATTAAACCCACACACCTATGGAAACTTGATTTTTGACAAAGAAGCCAAATCCATCTAACGGAAAAAAAGACAGCATCTTCAACAAATGGTGGTGGACCAACTGGATGTCTACATGCAGAAAAATAAAAATAGATCCATATTTATCACCATGCACAAAACTAAAGTCCAAGTGGATCAAAGACCTCAACATAAAACCACACTAAACTGGTTAGAAGAAAAAGTGGGAAAGACTCATTGGCACAGGAGACTACTTCCTGAGCAGAACACCAACATCACAGGCTCTAAGCTCAACAATCAATAAAAAGCTGAAAAGCTTCTGTAAAGCAAAAGACACTGTCATCAAAACAAAAATGACAGCCTACAGACTGGAAAAGGATCTTCCCCAACCCTATATCTGACAGAGGGCCAATATCCAGTATTTATAAAGAACTCAAGAAGTTAAAATGCAACAAATCAAGCAACTCAATTAAAAAATGGGGTATGGAGCTAAACAGAGAACTCTGTAGAGGACTGTAGAATGGCAGAGAAACACTTAAAGAAATGCTCAACATCCTTAGTCATCAGGGAGATGCAAATCAAAATGACCCTGAGATTTCACCTTATACCTGTCAGAATGGCTAAGATCACAACTCAAGTGACAACACATGCTGGAGAGGATGTGTAGAAAGAGGAACCCTCCTCCATTGCTGTTGGGGATGTAAACTTGTACAACCACTCTGGAAATCAATTTGGTGCTTTCTTAGACGATTAGGAATAGTGATTCCTAAAGATCCAGCTATACCACTCCAAGGCATATATTCAAAATATGCTCAAGTACCGACCAGGACATTTGCTCAACTATGTTAGTAGCAGCTTTATTTATAATAGCCAGAACCTGGAAACAACCCAGTTGTCCATCAGTCGAGGAATGGATACAGAAATTGTGGTACATTTACACAATGGAATACTACTCAACAATTAAAAAGGATGAAATCATGAAATTTGCAGGCAAATGGTAGGATCTTGAAATGATCAACCTGAGTGAGGTATCCCCAAAGCAGAAAGACACATATGGTATATACTCACTGATATAGACCTATAAGATAGGATAAACATACTGAAGTCTATATACCTAAAGAAGATAAACAAGAAAGAGGACCTGGGGTAAGGATTAATCCTGACTTAGATAGACAAATGGAATGGACATGGATGTAGGAGAAAACAAGTATCAGGACAAGAGCCTATGACAGAGGGCCTCAGAAAGACTCTACCTAGCAGTGTATCAAAGCAAATATTAAGACACATAACCAACCCTTTGGCAGAGTGCAGGGAATCATAGGAAAGAAGGGGGAGTTAGTAGGACCTTGAGAGGACCGGAGCTTCACAAGGACCAAATATATCAGGGCACAGGGGTGTTTTATGAGACTGTTTCTCCAACCAAGGACCATGTATGGATATAACCTAGAACCCCTGCTTGAATGTAGCAAATGGTAGCTCAATATCCAAGTGGGGACCTTAGTAAGTGGAACAGGGACTATTTCGGACATGAACTCAATGGCTGGCTCTTCAACCCCTCTGCCCCCTGAGGGAGAAGCAGCCTTGCTAGGCCACAGAAGAGGACATTGCAGCCAGTCCTGAAGAGACCTGATAAGCTAGAGTTAGATGGAAGGGGAGGATGTCCTCCTCTATCAGTGGACTTGGAAAGGGGCAGAGAGGAGATGAGGGAGGGATGGGGAGAGTGGGAGGGAATGCAGGAGGGGGCTACACCTGGGATACAAAATACGAAACCTGTGATTAATATAAAATAAAATAAAAATGTTAAAAAAGAAAATCATATAAGAAAATTTCTTTAACCTAAAGAAAAGAGATGTCCTTAAACATACAATAGGCCTACAGAACACAAAATAGACTAGACCAGAAAAGAAACTCCTCTCAACACATAATAATCAAAACACTAAATCTACAGAACAAAGAAAAAAATATTAAAAACAACAAGGGAAAAAGGCCAAGTAACATATAAAAGCAGACCTATCAGGATCAAATCAAACTTCTCAAATGAAACTATGAAAGCCAGAAGGCCTGGGAGATATCATGTAGACAACAAAAGACTTCAGATGCCAACCCAGACTGCTATACCCAGAAAAAGTTAAAATCAACATAGATGGAGAACACAAAATTATTCAATATAACTAAATTTAAACAATATATTCACAGCAACTCAGCCCTATAGAAGATAAAAGAAGGAAAACTCCAACCCAGATAAACTGCACTCAAAAAACCCCACAGGATAAAGATACTTTCATAACAACAACCAAAAAGGAAACAAAAAGAAGCACATAAATGCACAATCAAAACCAACTCCACAATACAAAGAACTAACAACCATTGGTCACTAATATCTTTCAAGATCAATGACTCAACTTTCCAATAAAAAGATACAGACTAACAGAAAGGTCGCATAAACAGCATCCAACATTCAGCTGCATTCAAAAAAACACACCTCTGCAACAAAGAGAGACACTGCCTCAGAATTAAACAGTAGAAAATGTTTTCCAAGCAAATGGGCCCAAGAAGGAAGGTGGAATAGTCATCCTAATATCTAATATAATAGATTTTTAACCAAAATTAATCAAAAGAGATGGGGAGGGACACTTCATTCTCAGCAAAGGAAAAATCCACCAAGAGGGCATGGAAATCCTGAATATCTATGACCCAAATATAAGGGCTTTTGCATTTATAAAAGATATTTTATTAAAGCTTAAATCACACATCAATCCCAACATTTTAATAGTGGGATACTTCAACACCCCACTCTCACCAAGAGACAGATCCTTGAGACAGAAGTTAAATATAAATAATGACACTAAAAGAGATACTAAATCAAATGGACATAATAGATTCTACAGAATTTTTTCCCCAAACACAAGAATATACCTTCTTCCTAGCATCCCACAGAACCTTCTCATATGCTGAGACTCATAGCCAAACTTTTGGCAGAGTGCAGGAAATCTTATGATTGAAGGGGGAGATAGAAAGAACTGGAGGGGACAGGAGCTCCACAAGAAGAACAACAGAAACAAAAAATCTGGGCACAGGGGTCTTTTGTGAGACTGATATCTAAACAAGGACCATGCATGCAGATAACCTAGAACCTCTGCACAGATGTAGCCCATGGCAGCTCAGTGTCCAAGAGGGTTCCCCAGTAATAGGAACAGGGACTGTCTCTGACATGAACTCATGGACTGGCTGTTTGTTCACCTCCACCTGAGGCGGGAGCATCCTTACCAGTCCACAGAAGAATACAATGAAGTCAGTCCTGATGAGGCCTGATGGAATGGTCAGATGGAAGGGGAAGAGGACCTCCCCTATCAGTGGACTAGGGGAGGGGCATAGGAGACAAAGAGGAAGGGAGAGAGGGAGGGGTTGGGAGGGGGCTATAGCTGGGCTACAAAGTGAATACACTGTAATTAATAAAAATAAAATAAAAATTAAAAAAAATTAGGATTATCCTGAGTGAGCTATCCCAGGAGCAGAAAGACACACATCATATATATTCATTCATATAGACATATAATACAGGATAAACCTACTAAAATCTGTACACTTAAAGAAACTAAACAAGAGGGAGGACTCTGGCTAAAATGCTCAATCCCCAGCCAGAAAGGCAAAGCACATTGACATCAGAAGAAAAACACAGGAAACAAGCTAGGAGACTGTCACAGAGGGTCCCTGAAAGGCTCTGCCCTGCAAAATATCAAAGCAGATGCTGAGACTTATGGCCAACTGTTGGGCAGAGTGCATGGAATCTTATGGATGGTGTGGGAAATAGTAAGACAGAGAGAGGACAGGAGTTCCACAAGGAGAGCAACCAAAAATTCTGAGCACAGGGGTCTTTCCTGAGATTGATACTCCAGCCAAGTACCACACATGGAGAAAACCTAGAACCCCTGCACAGATGAAGCCCATGGCAGTTCAGTATCCAAGTGGGTTCCGTAATAATGGGAACAGGGACTGCCTCTGACATGAACTGATTGGCCTGCTCTTTGATCACCTCACCCTGATGGGGGAGCAGTCTTACCAGGCCACAGAGGTAGACAATGCAACCACTCCTGATTAGAGCTGATAGACTAGGATCAGAAGGAAGGAAAGGAAGACCTCCCCTATCAGTGACCTTGGGGAGGGACATGTGTGGAGAAGGGGGAGGGAAGATGGGATTGGGAGGGGAGGAAGGAGGGATTTATGGGGCATTACAAAGTGAATAAAGTGTAATTAATAAAAATTAAAAAAAATAAATAAAACATTAAAAAATTGACCATATAGTTGGATACAAAGTAAGCCTCAATAGATACAAGAAGACTGAAAGAATCCCTAGTATCAGACCACCATGGTTTAAAACTAGACTTCAATGATAACAGAAATAGCAAAAAGCCCATAGATACACATGGAAACTGAGTAACTCTCACTGAATGAGAGCTGTGTCAGGGAAGAAATGAAGAAATTAAAGTCTTCCTAAAATTCAGTGAAAGTGAAGGCTTAGCTTACCCAAACTTTTGGGACACAATGAAAGCAGTGCCTTCATTAAAAAAAAAAAAAAAAAGAGGTATCTCATACAAGCAACTTGATGGAACACCTGAGCATACTGGGGAAAAAAAGAAGCAGACACACCCAGGCGGAGCAGAAGCCCGGGAATAATCAAACTCAGGGCTAAAACCAATATATTAAAAACAAAGAAAACAATTCAAAAAATCAACAAAACCAAGAGATGGGTCTTTGAGAAAGTCGACAAGATAGACAAACTTTTTTTTTTCCAGAAGAGAAAACATTGATTTTATTTTTTTACAATACAGATAAGCAAAATGATTCATAAAACATCTAAAAGATGGGCACCAAAGCCAATGCACAATAACCCATCCAGAAGACATTTTCTGAGTTTTTCTTTTTTAAGAATAATTCTTTCTTGCTTTAGAAGTATGGGTTGTTATTATCGGGACAGATAAGGACCGTAGGTGAAAGAACACTCAGTTTGCCTGAAAGGAAGTCACTAGGACCTTAGGGTCAGCAGCAGTGGAGTGCAAAGCACAAGGAGAAACCAGCGTGCAGAGAGTCACGGAGGGCTGTGTAGTGACCAGGTCCTGAGCTCGCTGTGACAGATGGAGGAGAAGGGTTTCTGTTGAAGAACGAAAAAAAAGAGGAAGAGAGAAAAGCAGTAAGGAATAAGGGAGTCGTTTATTCAGCACTGACTGTTAGAAGAGAGCACACTGGAGCTGGAACAGCACAAACGAGGCGGGGTGCGGGTGGGTTAATAAGACGAAAAGAGGAAGCCATAAGAAATAGAGAGGACCCAAAGAGCTGGGAATGTGACCCAGCTGTGCAGCGTTTCCGTGCATGAGTGCGTGCACGTGTGTTAGATTCAATCCAAAGGGAGGTTGTATGGGAGGGGGCATATTCTGGAGAATCTGGACTATAATATGTTAAGCATTGGAGAAGGGAATAAGAACAAACTCTGCAAAGTTTCAAGAGTAGAGGATGCTGTGGTTGGCCAGGGGCTAACAGAAAACAAGCAAAGACAGACTAGGTTTGTGCTCTTGCACAGGGTTCCAAAAAGAGAGGCTGGGCACAGAGTGGAGAGCGCAGGAGGAGGATAGGAGCTAGGAAGCACACACAGGGCAGACCAGGTGAGCTAGTTCCAGCATGAAAAGAGGGTAGAGATGGGGGTGTGAGACATTCCTGGAGGCAGCAGCAAAGATTAAATTTTGGGCAGAGTGCAGGGAATCTTATGAAAGAAATGGGAGGTAGTAAGACCTGGAGAGGATAGACAAACTCTTAGCCAAACTAACTAAAAAATGGAGAGACACTATCCAAATCAACAAAATCAGAAATGAAATGGAGAACACAACAACAGACACTGAGGAAATCCAAAGAATCATTAGGCCCTGCTTCAAAAGCTTATACACAACAAAATTTGAAAATCTAAATGAAACGGACAATTTTCTTGATAGATTCCATTTACCAAAGCTGAATCAAGATCAGGTAAATAAGTTAAGTAGCCCTATATCCCTTAAGGAAACAGAAGCAGTCATCAAAATCTCCCATCCAAAGAACCCCAGGGAAAGATGGTTTCAGCACAAAATTCTTCCAGACCTTCAAAGAAGAACTAATACTAAAAATATTTATTTCAAAAACAGAAATAGAAGGAACATTAACAATGTCATTATGAGGATACAGTCACCTTGATAACTAAACGGTACAAAAACCCAAAAAGAAAAAAAAATCAGCCCTAAAATAAATTCAGACCAAAAATACTCAATAAAATACTCACAAACCAAATCCAAGAACATATCAAAGATATCACCCACCAAGACTAAGTAGGCTTCATCTCAGGCATGCAGGGGTGATTCAACATATGAAAATGCAACAATGTAATCCAGCAAACAAAAAACAAACAACCACCCCCCCCAAACCACATGATGGTCTCCTTAGATGCCGAAAATTCATTTAACAAAATCCAACACCTGCTCATGTTTAAAGTTCTGGAGAGATCACGGATACAAGGCACATACCTAAACATAAAAAAAGGCAATATACAGCAAGCCTATAGGTAACATCAAACTAAAGGGAGAAAAACTTAAACCCACTGAAATCAGGGACAAGGCCAGGCTGCCCACTCTCTATCTTTTTAACAGAGTATTGGAAGGCCTCACTAGAGCAATAGAACAAGTAAAGGAGATCAAGGGGATACAAATCAGAAAGGAAGAAGTCAAAGTATCACTATCTGCAGATGATATGATAGTATGCATGAGCAAACTCTAAAATTATACCAAAGAACTCCTGTAGCTATTAAGCACTTTCAGTGGCTGGATAAAAAATTAACTCCAGCAAAACAAAACAAAAAACAACTAGTAGCCCTCCTGTATATAAAAGACATATGTGCTGAGAATGAAACTAAGGAAACAACACCCTTCACAATAGCCAAAAATAACATAGAGTACCTTGATATAACTCTATCCAAGAATGTGAAGGACTTGTATGGAAAATATTTTAAGTCTTTGAAGAAAAATATTGAAGAAGATATCAGAAGATGGAAATATCTCCCATGCTCACGATCTGTAGCATTAACTTAGTAAAAACAGCCATCCTACCAAAAGTAAGCTACAGATTCAATGCAATTCCTGTCAAAATTCCAAAAACAGTTCTTTACAAGTGTTGAAAGAACAATTCTCAACATAATATGGAAAAACAAAAACCCCAGAATAGCTAAAACATTCATTTACAATAAAAGATTGTCTGGAAGTATCTCCATCCCTGATCTCAAGATGTTCTATAGAACAATAGTAGTACAAATGGCATGGTACTGGCATAGAAACAGACTGATGGATCAATCAAATTGAATAGAAGACCCAGAAATAAACCCACATACCTACAGATACTTGATTTTTGATAAAGAAGCCAAAAGTATACAATGGAAGAAAAAAAGCATCTTCAACAAATTGTGGTTGTCTAACTGGAGATATGCCTGGAGAAGAAAGCAAAAAGATCCATATTTATCATCCTTCACAAAGCTCATATCCAAGTGGATCAGATATCTCAACCTAAAATCAGATACATACATCTAATAAATGATAAAAGTGGAGAATAGCGTTGAACTCATTGGCACAGGAGAGAACTTCCCGAACAGAACACCAACAACTCAGACATTAAGATCAACTAGTAATAAATGGGACCTCATGAATCTGAAAAGCTACTGTCAAAGGATATTGTTAATGGGACAAATCAGCAGCCCACATAATTTCAAAGATCTTCAGCCATCCTACATCTAAAAGTGGGCTAATATAAAAATATACAAAGAACTCAAGAAATTAGACAACAAAAACCCAAATAATGCAATTAAAAATGGGATAAGAGATAAAAGGGGTTTTTCATCAGAGGAATTTCCCATAGCGGAGAAACACTCAACATCCTTAGTCACCAGGGAAATTAAAGTAAAAATGACTCAGATTCAACCTGTCAGAATGGCTAAGATAAAAAACTCAAGTGACAGCTCAATGCTGGTGAATTTGTGAAGCAAGGGAAACACTTCTCCGTTGCTGGTGAGAATGCAAACTTGTACAGCTATTTTGGAAAACAATCTGGCAGTTTTTCAGAAAACTGAGAATAATTCTACCTCAAGACCCAGCAATACCTCTCCTGGGTAAATACCCAAAAGATGTTCCAGCATACCACCAAGGACACTTGCTTAATAACTATGTTCACAGCAGCTTTATTCCTAGTAGCCAGAATATGGAAATAACCTTGATGCACCTCAACTGATAAATGAATAAAGAAAATGTGGTATATTTATGCAATGGAATACTACTCAGCTATTAATTACATGGACATCGTAAAATTTGCAGGAAAACTGGTGGAACTAGAAAATATCATCCTGAGTGAGGTATCCCAATCCCCAAAAGACAAGCATAGTACTTACTCGGTTATTAGTGGGTATTAACATAAATCACAGGTTAAACATGCTACCATTCAAAAACCCAAAGAAGCTTAGTAACAAGAAGGGCTCAATTGAGGATACTTGAATCTCACTCAGAATGGGAAATAAAATTGTCTTTGGAGCTTGATGGATCTGAGTAGGAGAGAGGATGAGGAAGGAAGGGGAGCAGGGATGAGGATTAGGAGTAGGGAGAATGGAGGAGAGAGGGATATGAGAGAATAGAACTTGGAGGTGGGAGACATCTTTGGGAAGTGCCAGAACCCTGGAATAGTGGAGGTCCCAGAAAGTCTATGGGAGGCATCCTAGCTGAGCCTCTTAGCAGCAGAGGACATGTAACCTGAAGTGGCCAACTCCAGTGGCCAGATAGAACTTCCAGCGGAGGGATCAACACACCTACAAAACTTTGACCCAAAATTTGTCCCAACTATAATATGTGCCAGGACAAAGATGGAACAAGGAGTAAGGGAATTGCCAGCCAAAAACTGGCCCTATTTAAGATTCATCCCAAGGGAGAGAACCAGTCCCTGACACTGTTACTCTGCTATGCTTCTAGGCAGGAGCCTAGCATAACTCCTCTGAGAGGGTTCGCACAGAAGCTAAAGGAAACAGATACAGAGATTCCCAGCCAAACATTAGACAGAGATTAGGGAATTAGATCCTATGGAAGAGTTGGGAGGATGATTGAGTAATCCGGGGTGAGGGTGGTATCAAGGACTCCAAAAGAAGACAACAGAGTCCAGTAACCCAAGCTAACGGGGGCTTAGAGAGGCTAAACCACCAACCAAAGATATGCCTGCACTGGTTCTAGGCCCTGTTGTTATATTTATTTTTGTTTGATTGGTTGGTTGGTTGGTTGGTTTTTCAAGACAAGATTTCTCTGTAAGAGAGCCCTGGATGGCTATCTCTGGACTGACTTTGAAGACCAGGCTCAAACTCACAGAGATCCGCTCCACCTGTCTCTGTGTCCTGGAGTGCTGGGATTACAAGTGTGTGCTACCTTGCCCAGCAAGCACTGTTGTCATAAAGAAAGAAAATTCCAATCATTTGATTTCACATATAAAGACTCAGGAGCTAGATGCTGGGGTGAAAACTTGCTAGGTCAGAGGGCCAGAGAAAGCAACCAGCTGATCTCCCTACTCAGCTGATATCCCAGAAGGAAAAAAAAAAAAAACAAAAAAAACCTTCTTGCTCATCTCAAGTCCCAGAAGGAAAAAAGCCTTTCTTCTTTTCCAAGCTGTATTAAAATCCCTCTCTCAATGTCCCTTCTTTCTATTTACATATGTTCACTACTACTGGTAGCTTGCTCTACCTCTTGACATATAAGAATTATAAGACTAAACTAAATTCCACAAACATCACTGAAATGTTTTTCTTTTCCCTAAGAATCCTGTACAAAAGCCATATTTAGAATAAGAGTCTCTCAAGGTCATCCATACTAGTCTTGAAAGCCTATGTCTGTTAAGGCATTTAGAAAGAGCCATGCTGAACATTTAGTTATGTAATTTTTACTGAAGTTTTAAAAATTATATTGTTGTTTAATCACTATAATTTATTTATCTTATTTATGGATCTCTTTACTCCCTACTATGTCCTTCCAACTTCATTGGAACCTGCCATTTTGTCTCACTTCTTATTTATATCTATTATTATTATTATTATTATTAATGTTCTTATTATATCATTTCAGCCCCATCATAATCAATATCACTTCAGTGAGTCCAATTAGTGCTGACCATGTATAAATGAGTGTGGGACCACTCATTAGGTTGTGGGCAACCTACCAGCAGCCATGTCTCTAAAGAAAAGTGACTTACCTTTATTATCTACCAACTGCTTGTAAATCTTCAGGTAGAGGTTGAGCCTTGAGAACCCCTCCCTAGCAGGTGATGGAAATTTTAGCTGGCTTGATCTTGTGCAGGTATCCACCAATGCTGTGAATTGATGGTCTATATTAGCATGTTAGCAATAATATGTCCAGAAGATAGTACTTTCTAGCTCTTCTCCCTATCCTCTGGTTTTTTCATTCTTCCTGCCGAATTTATCATTATGTACCATGAGCCATGCTAGGAGAAGACT
>CM053752.1:58468192-58497783 GCA_028658305.1 Pachyuromys duprasi
CTCCCCTGTTGGTGGACTTGGAGGGGGCAGGGAGGAGGGAGATGAGGGAGTGGGAGGGTAGGAGGGACTGAGGGAGGGGGCTAAGCCTGGGATTCAAAGTACCTAACCTGTGATTGAGATAAAAATAAATAAATTAAAAAAAAGAATTAAACTCTGGGAAAGAGATCTCCATCTGTACAGGTATCAGCAGGCAGGCACAGTAAACAGGATTGGACATACTCAGCAGCCGTGGAAAGGCTTTTATGGAGAGTGAGGAAACCATGCTACAGAATAAAACTCTTCAAAGTAAGAAAGAAAATGCAGGAAGCTGAAGCCCAGCTTTTTCTTGGGGACTGGGAGATTGTAAAGTCTCTGATGATTCTTCTCCTCCAACCCTCAGTTTAGTGTGGGTCAGTTTGAAGAAAGACAGTATAAGTGATTGGTACACAACGTGTACACATGTCCTGATCTGACTTTGAACTTGTTGATCCTCTCTGTTACCACTGAGCCTATGGCCAAGAAAAAAAAGGAACAGAAGGCCTTTATTTTAGACTGCCAGGATTTTGTCTCAGGTCAGAAGGATGAGAAATAAGCTAGTCATCTAGGCAGTTTACTATCTTTTTCACCTAGTCCTGGCCTCTCTTGTTATTTATCTACTTTTCAGGATGTCTGGTTAACTCGCAGTCCCTCAACATAAACAGTTATATATCTCTGCATTATCCACTACCCACAGCAATAAAAAGATTCTCTAAACAAGGTTGAGAGAAACACAAATAATATTTAGAAAGAAGTTTGAATCTATGACCATTTACTTAAATAATGCTAGTAGATGCACCCCCAACCCACAAAGCTTAGGGTCTATGCTTCCTTCACCATGGCCATTTGACCGTGTTACAGTACCAGACATGATAGTTTAACAGTGGCATTACTCTTATGGGGGTAATCCACTGTGTTTTGATTAGGTGTGATGCCAACCTCCAAAAGTGGGTATTTTATGGCTGGAATATAGTCAAAGGACCATGACTGGGAAGGTAGTAGGTCTTAGCCAGTGACCCATTACTTCTGTTTTCTAAATGTCCATGTTTTCAAACGCTTCCTAGTTATTTACGTTTATAACCATAGACTACTGCCAGCTTGGTCAGCATCTTGTATTAACAAATATAATTTAATGTGAAGCTGACCATGATTAAGGATGGTCAAGGCACTGAAAAGAAGTTACTTTGAAGTGCTTAGTCCTCAAAGCAAATTCCATATTACCTGCTCCAAGGTTCAGAAATATTGAAGAAGAAAGGGAGAAAAAGGTTTAAAACCTGAAATTGGGTATTAAAGCTACAAAACACTGTGTTCTAGCCAGGACAAACTTGTTGTATTCATGAACACTCAGTACTGTAGTTACATGCACAAAGTCTGTTCAACACTGGATCCATTACCATTCAGTCATGGATCAAAGGGTTGTATTTCACGAAGTTTGAATGATGTATTTCATTATGTTCATTTAACATTTTTATTTCCCAAAGGACAGTTCTCACCTGGAAAACAATGAAGATAATTGAAGAAACACTATAGTTCATTTAGGCAAACAAACCTGTTTTGGTTACCTGAAATATTCTGGTGAGCATATCAGCTATTTTATATATTAAAAAGATAGGCATATTAGACTCAACCCCCGCCCCCAGTTCTTGTTGTTAATCTGCCCCCAGCATTTTTCTTTATATAAAATGATAATATAAATTACCTTAAAATAATTTTAACTAGCATATAATTATACACAGCTGTCTGGTAAACAATGACATTTAGAAATGTATGTGGTCAAACAGCGTAATTGGCACATCTGTCATCACACAGGTTCACTTTTTTTCTTTTTGATTGATATCATTAAAATTCCTTTGAATATTTTAAAACATGTGGATATTTCTGTATATTATAACTATTTTATGATTGTACAGAGTATTGGATTTTATTTCTTCTATCTTGCCCAATGTTTTTATCCTCAATCACCAACTTTTCTCTAGACTGTCTCTCCTCTGTGGAGTACTAAAAACAAAAGATACTGCTTTTTGTTTACCTCCTTTCTCTATATTATTGCTTTAATCAACTCCGATGTTTTCCATGTAATGCTTCTCTCTTGGGAAGAATATATAAAGAACTCAAGAAGTTAAACACCAACAAACCAAGTAATCCAATTAAAAAATAGGACACAGCTAAACAGAGAATTATCAACAGAGGAATATAGAATGGAAGAGAAACACTTAAAATAAATGCTCAGTATCCCTTTTTAATATTTTTTATTTTAATTTTTATTAATTATACTTTATTCACTTTGTATACCCCCATAAACCCTTCTCTCCTCCCCTCCCAATCTGAACTTCCCTCCCCTTTCTCCACACATGCCCCTTCCCAAGTCCAGTGATAGGGGAGGTCTTCTCCTTTCTTCTGATCCTAGTCTATTAGGTCTCATCAGGACTGGATGCATTGTCTTCCTCTGTGGCCTGGTAAGGCTGTTCCCACCTCAGGGAGAGGTGATCAAAGAGCAGGCCAATCAGTTCATGTCAGAGACAGTCCTACAACTCCTAAAGAGATAGAAGCAATAAAAGAAAAAGAAAAAAAAAAAGAAGCAAGCCTAGGCTATAAAGTTTTAGCACATAATTCTATCAAACTTTCAAAGAAGGGTTAATAACAATATTTCCCAAATTATTCCACAAAATAGAAACAAGAGGAAAGTGCCAAATTTATTTTACAAGGCCATAGTGATCCTGATGCCCAAACCAGACAAATATTCAGCAAAGAGAATTGCAGACCAATTTCCTTCATGAATATTGATGGAAAATTATTTAATAAAATACTCACAAACTGAATAAAAAAAATACCAAAAACATCATCCACCATGATCAAATAGACTTCATCCCAGAAATGCAGGAAAGGCTCAGCATATAAATATCTGTCAATGAAATCCACCATATAAACAAACTGAAAGGGGAAAAAACATACTATCATTTTATTAGATAATGAAAATCCTTTGAAAATTCCAACACCGATTCATGGTGAATGTCTTGGAGAGATTAGGGATACAAGGGACATACTTAAACATAATAAAGACAAATTTGAGGCAAGCTGATAGCCAACATCAAATTAAATAGAGAGAAACTCAAAGCAATTCCACTAAAATTTGGAACAACACAAGGCTGAGCAATAAGGTAAACAAAGGAGATCAAGTGCTATAAATGGGAACAGAAGAGATCAGAGTGCCAGTATTTACAGATGATATGATACTATACATGAGCCATTCGTAAAATTCTACTAGAAAACTCCTACAGCTGCCACCACCTTCAGTGAAGTGACTGGATACAAGATTGACTAAATGCAAGCATGTAGTATAGTATGTAGCCTTCTTACATACTGATGATAAAAGGGCTGAGAAAGAAATCAGGGAAGTAACACCCTTTGTAACAGCTACAAATAATATAAAATAACATGGAGGTAAACACCAAATGGCAGATCACAAGGGTGCATTTGGAGGGCCCCAGAGGACCAGGGGCTCAGGATTAGGAGGCTGTGGCCACTACCACGTATAATTTGGCAGCAGTCTTAGGGCCTCAGTGGTGGCAGAGGCCATGGCTTTTGACTCCTGTGCAGCTCAAGAGGTAAAATTTCCTCATCACCAAGCTGGGCCACCTGGTTAAGGAAACAAAGATCATGTCCCTGGAAGAGATCTACCTGTTCTCTCTGCCCAATAAAAGATCCAAGATTGTTGACTTTCTTCTGGGCACACCCCTAAAGGATAAGGTTCTAAAAATTATACCAGTGAAGAAGCAGACTAGGGTTGGCCAGCAAACTATGTTCAAGGTTTTTCTCACTATTGGGGACTACAATGTTCACATTGGTCTTGCTGTTAAGTGCTCCAAGTAGCCATTGCCATCTAAGTGGCCATCATCTTGGCCAAGTTTTCTACTATTCTGGTATGGAGGTTTCAGAGGGAAAAAGATTGGCAAGCCTTACACAGTTCTGTGCAAGTGACAAGCCACTGTGGCTCTGTTTTGGTGCATCTCATACCTGGCTCACCAGGTACTGGGATTGTCTCTGCTCCTGTGCTCAAAAGTTACTGATGATGGCCAGTATTGAGGACTGCTACACATCATCCAGGGGCTGCACTTCCCAGCTCTGCAACTTTGCCAAGGCCACCTTTAACGCCATCTTCAAGACCTACAGCTACTTGAACCCTGACCCCTGGAAAGAGACTGTTCACCAAGTCATGTTTAAAGTTTTGGAGAGATCAAGTAAACAATACACATACCTAAACACAGGGAAGGCAATACACAGCAAGCCTATAGCCAACATCAAACTAAACAGAGAGAAACTTAAATCAATATAACTAAAGTCAGGGACAAGCAAGGCTGCCCACTCTCTCTGTATCTCTTAAGCATAGTACTTGAAGTCCTAGCTAGAGCAATAAGACAACTAAAGGAGATCAAAGGAACAAACATTGGAAAAGAAGTCAAAGTATAACTACTTGCAGATGGTATGATAGTATACATGAGTGAACCAAAAAATACAACCAGAGAACTCCTTCAGCTGATAAACACCTTCAGCAAAGTGGATGGATACAAAATTTACTCAAAAAAGTTAGTAGCCCTCCTATATACAAAAGACAAGAGGGATTAGAATGAAATTACAGAAATAGCACCCTTCATAATAACCACAAATAACATAAATTACATTGGTGTGACTCTAACCAAGCAAGTGAAAGACCTATATTAAAAAAAATCAAGTCTCTAAGAAAGAACTGAAGAAGATATGAGAAGATCTTACATGCTCATGGATCGGTAGGATTAACATAGTGAAAATGGCTATCCTTCCAAAAGCAATCAACAAATTCAATGCAATTCTCATCAAAATACCAACACGAATCTTTACAGAACTTGAAAGAACAATTCTCAGTTTTATATGGAAAAACAAAAATCCCAGAATTGCTAAAACAATCCTGTAAAACAACAGATAGTTTTGAGGTATCTCCATCCTTGATATCAAGTTGTACTACAGAGAAACAGTAATAAAAACTTCATGGTACTGGTATATAAACAGAATGGTTGATCAATGGAATCAAATAGAAGACCAAGAAATAAACCCACACACCTATGGATACTTGATTTTTGACAAAGAAGTCCATAATATACAATGGAAAATAGACAGCATCTTCAACGAATGGTGCTGTTCTAAGAGGATGTCTACATGTAGAAAAATGCAAATATATCCATATTTATCACCCTGCACAAAAGCAAAGTCCAAGTGGATCAAAGACCTCAACATAAATCCAAACACACTAAACCTGTTTGAAGAAAAATAGAGAAGAGCCTTGAACTCATTGCCATAGGAGACAACTTTCTGATCAGAACACCAACAGCATAGGCTCTAAGATCAACAATCAATAAATGGGACCTCATGAAACTGAAAGTGTTCTGTAAAGGAAAGCGCACTGTTGTCAGAAGAAAATGACAGCCTACATATTGGGAAAGAATCTTCAGCAATCCTATATCTGATAGGTGGCTTATATCCAGAATATATAATTAACTCAAGAAGTTAAACACTAACAAACCAAGTAATCCAATTAAAAAATGGGGTACAGAGCTAAACAGAATTCTCAATAGAGGAATATCAAATGGCAGAGAAACATTTAAAGAAATGTTCAACCTCCTTAGTCATCAGGGAGATGCAAATCAAAAAAAAAAAAAAAACCCTGTGATTCCACCTTACACCCATCAAAATGGCTAAGATCAAAAACTCAAGTGTTGGTATAATGTTCTTTTGGAATGTATACAATTTACCCTTGTTTATTCAAATGCTGATTTCTCTATGCCACTATCTGGTTTCAATCCAGACATTGCATTGTAATGTTTATTCTAAGCATCACCTGCCTCAAGTTTGTGTAAACATGCCACCATTTGTTCTCTATATTGTCAATAAACAACCAGCTGAGCAATGGAGAGTATAGGGTGGGACATCCTGGTCTAGAGAAAAAAGAGAAGGAAACAAGGAGGAAGCAGGAAAGGAGAAGAGGAGAATCTGTAGGAGAGGTCTTCGAACCACATGGAGAAATGAACTCTACCCAAGATATGACTAAAAGCATGTATAACGGGTGAAATCCGAATGGCCGGAAACCATGCAGGCTTGGAGGTGTAGGATGGAGTAACTATTGCCCAGCATTGTGCTCTAGGCTAGTTAAATAAATCCAAATGTTTGTGTGGTGATTTGATTATACAGCCGTTTAGGAATAACCATAGCTTAACTAAAAAAATATATCAATAGTAAATATTATAACCTACAATACTCAAGTGACAACACATGCTGGAGAGGATGTGGAGAAAGGGAAACCCTCCTCCATTGCTGGTGAGAGTAGAAACTTGTGCAACCACTTCGGGAATCAATCTGCCACTTTCTTAGAAAATTAGGAATAGTGCTACCTCAAGATCCAGCTATAGCACTCCTAGGCATATATTCAAATTATGGTTAACTATACAGTAAGGACATTTGCTCAACCATGTGTACAGCAGCTCTAGTCATAATAGCCAGAAGCTGGAAACAACCTAGATGTTCTTCAATTGAGGAATGGATACAGAAACTTTGGCACATTTATACAATGGAGTACTTCTCAGCTATTAAAAATAACTAAATCATTAAATTTGCAGGCAAATGGTAGAAACTAGAAAAGATCATTTTGAGTAAGGTAACCCAGAAGCAGAAAGACACACATGGTATATACACTCATAAGTGTGTATTTAGCCACATTATATAATATAAACATAACTAAAATCTATACTCCTAAAGAAGCAAAACAAGAAGGAATCTTAGGGAAAATGCTCTATCATCATTCAGATGGTCAAACGTGATAGACATCAGAAGCAGGAAAAGACAGGGAACAGGACAGGAGCCTACAACAGAAATCCTCTGAAATACTCTACTGATGGAGGTATTGAAGTAGAGGCTGAGACTCATAGCCAAACTTTGGGCAGAGTGGTGGGAATTTTAGGAGAGATGGGGGAGACAGAAAGACCTGGAGTGGACAGGAACTTGAAAAGGAGATCTACAGACATAAAAACTGAGCCCTGGGGTCCTGAAGAGAATGATACCCCAACCAAGAGCAATGTAATGAGAGGACCTAAAACCCCGGCTCAGATGTAACCCAATTGGGGTCCTTAGAAAGGGGAGCGGGGACTTTCTCTGGCATGAACTCTGTGGCAGGCTCTCTGATCACCTCCCCCTTGGGGTGGTGTAGCCTTGCCAGTCCTCAGAGGAAGACAATTCAGCCAGTCTTGAGGAGACCTGATAGGGTAGAGTCAGAAAGAATGGGATAAATTAAATAACTTATAGTAAATAATAATAATAATAAAAAATAGAACAAGGTATCAGATACCTGTATATGACAGTGTAAAAAAACATAAATTTATTCATGTGCTCTCAATATTGTTAACTATTTATTTACCTTCCCACATATCACTCATAATCTTTGCATTTTTTCAAGAAAGTAACACTTTCTTTAATTTTTAGGAAGCCTAATTGAATGTAACTGAATACATGTGATTTCATATAGTAATATTTAATTACTACCTAATTTATTTGAATTAAATTAAGATAATTTTAAATAGTATTATATTTCTTTATGTAGATAATTCCAATACACCTAACAATGAATGGCAGCATAAGTAGAACATGACACATTCACTACCAAAGACAAATATCTCAGAATAAGGATATTGGACCAGGATTCAGGAGGTTAGACCTTCATTTTGTCTTGGCAGATGATGTTCTGATAACCTGATTCAGTTTTCCATATTATAGTTTGGCAATATCAATGTCTTCTTTTGTTTTGTAAACTTAATATAAATGGCTGAAGTGAGTTTTACAACTCTGTATGTAACTCAAGAATTTGACAATTTTCATCATTCTCATGATAATATAATTCAATAATTAGTATGAAAAAAGGCTGATTTGAATTGTGTCTGGGTAGTGTGCTATTGTAGTAACACAGACCATCACTAGAACTCTTTATATCTGAAAATATTTCAAAATAATAGTGAAGTATGGATTTATAAATAAAATATTATAATAATAATTTCAAAGTCACATTTTCCACATAAATTTTTACTTTAAGTATGTAATTTCCAGATTCCATATAAATATTACTTAATTTTCCAACAAATATTTAAGTTCATTAGTAAGTGAATGTTTTGGGTTTTTTTATTGCACAGAGATGCATCTTCAGCTCGACTCAAGGAAAAGTTAATTGCAGATGCTGTAGAAGTTCTCTAATATTCAGTGAAATAATTGTTTTTCTTTTTTAGCAAACTTTACTAATGGTGGTGGAATGCTCTTGAGACCTAATTAGGTTTAGGAAAGTTCAGGGCTTAACTGCTCATAGGGCACTTTGGCAACACTTGGTAAGCTCCAGAGAAAGGCATTCTCCAAAGGAGCCATTTATAATGAACAATGACTTTAGCATTGGCTGAGCTAGTTGACATCTTCAAGATTATATAGCTTTATGCCTTGAGGAACTAACAGCTACCTGGGATCCAATACATTGCACTGTATCAGACTGAGTTGGTGGGTGAGAGTTTTGTGTTTTGTAAAGGAAACATGTAATTATAGGCTCCAAGGAATACATGGAACATAAAATCACATTATCGCACACTCTTCTAGCCACTCTAGGCTTGCTGTTCTCAGCATGCCAAACACTAATTTCACCTTTGTAGAAGTAAAAGCATTATGGAGGCTTTCCTATATACTTATTTACATTTAAATTAGTAAAAATCATATTATATTAACTTTTTCATTCTAAATTTCTCCAATTAATATGATAATTTCAAGAGTCTTGTGTTGTTTTTTTATCTTTTACATTTCATTGTGTAAATAATGTTTTCAGGTCTGAAAAGTTTAATTAAAATGTTTTAAGAATATTACATTAAGGGAATTTATAAAAAAGTGAACTCCCTATCTGGTCCAAAATAAAAATCAGTATTAAAATAATTCTTGGAGCTATGCTGTATAAAATATTAGTTTTAATAAGGATTTCTTTGAATATGATGATATGAGAAGATGACCAAAATAACTTAATGAGTTAACACAAATGCATCTTGGAAAACATTATGTAGAGGACATGCTACTGCTGTTCATACTTAGATCAATTCCTATGATGTTTGAAAAAAATTATAAAACTCTTTTTATTATTTCTTTTTATTAACAGAGTCTCATGAAACAAGGCTGGCCTAGAACTTGCTACATGGCAGAAGGTGGTTTTGAGCTTCTGATATTCCTGCTTTCACTTCCCAAATGCTGGTATTTCAGCCGTGCAAAACCCTGCCAGGATAAAACACCTCACTGAGAGTTATATAGCATTCCAGGTGATATGCAATGCAATATTTTATACACATTTCTCCAATGTCTGATTGATATGATTTCTATTATCCACAATTTTTGATAATTACATACACAATATTTCTATAAAGTATTTTTCTTTAAGAAATATTTACCTTTGCATTTATTTTTAGGATTAGTATTGGAAAGTTGTAGAATAAAGGTAAAACAGTTTGTAATTCTCTAAACCAGTGGTTCTCAGTCTTCCTAAAGTTGTGAGCATTAATATGGTATCTCATGTTTTGGTAACTCCAAACCATAAAATTATTTCTTTGCTACTTCATAACTGTAATTTTTCTATTGTTATGAGTTATAAGGTAAATATCTGATATGCAATCCCCCAAAGTGAATAACGAGATCATCAGGTTGAGAACCAATGTTTTTAGTTGCCAGAAAGTCACTATGTCACCTTGAATACACACCCTGTGCTCTCTCTGGACTTCTCAAGAGCTGACTCAGAGTAAGAGACGCGGTGAAGATCATTCTCACAAACATATGAAAATTTCTTCTTGAATAATAAAAGTAATAAAAAATTGTAAAATTTTATATGTTTAGCATAGAATATGTGAAATGCATTTTGTCATAGGTATGCTTTCTTTTCATTTAAAAAATAATTTTAATTTTTATTATTTTTTACAATTTATTCATTTTGTATCCTTGCTATGGCCCCCTCTCTTGTCTCCTTCCAATCCCACCCTCCTTCCCTCTTCTAACCTTATGCCCCTCCCCCAGTCCACTGATAGGGGAGGTCCTCTTCCCCTTTTGTCTGACCCTAGCCTATCAAGTCTCATCAGGACTGGCTGCATTGTCTTCCTTGGTGGCCTGGCAAGGCTGCACCCCTTACCCCTAGGGGGAGATGATCAGAGATCCTGCTACTGAGTTCATGCCAGAGAAATCCCCTGCTCTCCTTTTTAGGGAACCGACTTGGAGACTGAGTCTATGGGCTACATCTGAGCATAGGTTTAAGATCCTCTTCAAAAACCACACATCATATATAATCACTCATAATTGGTTATTAGACATATAATATAGGAAAAACATACCAAAATCTATAGTCCTAAAGAAGCTAAACAACAAGGAAGACCCTAGGGAAGATGCTCAGTCCTCATTCAGAAGGGCAAATGTGATAGATATCTAAAGCAGGAGAAGACAGGGAACAGGACAGGAGCCTACCACAGAGGGCCTCTGCAAGACTACTGATCGAGGTATCAAAGCAGAGGCTGAGACTCATACCCAAACTTTGGGCAGAAGGCATGTAATTTTATGAAAGAAGGGAGAGATAGAAAGACCTGGAGGGGGCAGGAGCTCCAAAAGGAGACCAACAGAGCCAAACAAAACAAAATAAAATAAAACAAAACACCCAGAAAACAAACAAAACCAAAAAAAAAACCTGGGACCCTGCAAAGACTGATACCCCAACCAAGGACCATGCTTTCTTTTCTTCTTGGGATATTTATGTCTGAAAATTAGAATGTATAGTCCATGTTCTATGATTTATTTGATATATTTTTTAAAATCCAGAAGCAGTGTATAGTGTAAGATATGGGTGATTGGTGAAAAATTAGACTATGTAGATGAAAAATACATAGAAATAGGGGTGATATATCTTTTCCCAAGTAGATGATCTGTGAAGACAAAAATGTCAGGACAGGGACTTTTGTAGGCTTTCATCACAGACATTTTATAGTCTTCATATAGGAAAACATGTATATATATATATATATATATAAATATATGCATACATATATGGGTCTAACAAATATTTCCTCAGTAACTATTAGATACTTGTTTATGGTAATTAGCACATATGTGTGTATAAGCATGTTACTTTATCTTACCTAGCAGTCAACTCCTTTCTGTCTTTGTTTTAAAGTTCTTTTAAAAAGCTTTTAAAATAAATGTTTCCTTTATTAGTAAGTTGTTATGTATTTAAAAACCTAAAGTTTTTTTCTCCATTAATTGAAACTATAAATTTATTGAAGATGATTATGCTAAATTGACTGTCCAATAAGATTATATAAATAAATATCATCTTATATGTATGTAATATATATATCCATATTTATGCTGCCCCATAATACCCTGCAGTTCCTTTTGTCTCTCCCAGTACTCTTCCCTTCCATGTTCCCCAGACCTGATTCCCTCCTGTTCTTGTTCCCACCCATGTCCAGTCCACCCACAACATTTATTTTATTTCCCCTTCCCAGGGAGATTCATGGGTACTCTCTTGAGCCCTCCTTGTTACTTAGCCTCTCTGGGTCTGTGGATTTGTAGCTGATTATCCTTTACTTAATAGCTAACATAATCAGTATTTATATTTAAATATATATTAAATATGCAGGTCATTATATATGTGTCACATAAAACGTCTATAATTATACAGACTAAACTGATTATGTTTATATGCTTAGGAATATAAGTATATACATTCCATATGTATTTGCATATTGCATTCTGTGTGTATGTGTAAAACAACACTTAAAGAAAAGAGGCCATGATAAAGACATTTATGGAAAACATAAACTCTGAAGGATAAAACAATGTTTGTAACCAATGAACTATCTGGAAAGTGAATAATACTTTCTTAAAAATAATTAACATTATAGTAACATTTAGAATATATCAAAAATATTCACTACACTTTGCCTGTGAGAGATTCATCATATTTCTCATAGAGTTGTAGCATGGATAAGTGATTGGGTGGCTGAAGGTGATTGGGCTCTTTGATCCATGGACTGGGAAGCATCTGTATTCTTACAAACAAAAATGTGTAAAGTATGAAGATTCATCATGTATTTCATCACATAATATGTGGTAGACATTGAAGGTGTTATGACAGATGCCATACTAACATACTATGGAAATAGATGGCATATATGTATGGTAATGTTATGGAGTAAATATAGCCTTCAATTGGTACATGTTGCTAAAAATCCCTGCTTATCAAAGATATAGTAGTCATGTTTATTAAAAATATTAATTTTTTATTCTTTGAATTTTATACATATATACAATGAAACATGATAATCCACTAAATCTAATTAGTGTTAGCATTTGTTTATGGTTGTGAGATCACCCACTGGAGCAAGGGAATTCTTTTTTTTTTAATTTATTTATTTTTATATCAATTACAGGTTAGGTACTTTGCATCCCAGGCGTAGCCCCCTCCCTCATTCCCACCCACCCTCCCACTGCCTCCCTTATCTCCCTCCTCCCTGCCCCCTCCAAGTCCACCAACAGGGGAGGACCTCCTCCCCTTCCATCCAACCCCAGCTCTTTATTTCAGTGTAGCCACACATCAAAAAATTCTCTTTTCTCCAGCAACAATTGCCAATAATTCCCCTAAACAGGATGGGAACCTCCTTCCTGTATGGTAGGCATTTGTCTGGTTGTGCTTATGCAGTTTTTATGCAGGAAACTATGGCTGGGGTGATTTAGTGAGTGTGATAGTCATTAAACCATGTCTTTCTTCCACTCTCACATCCTTGTGATCAAACGTAAATTCAGAAAACAAGAATTAAGTTTTATGCGGTTGAGCACTCTTTTAGCTTATGAAATGTGTGCGATCATCTGGGAGTACACAGACTAACAGGAGAGCTCAGATACACAGATTCCAGGAGCAACCCAGAAACATCACATGGACTTTGGAAATAGAAGAATCTATATATAGATCAGCACGTTTTCTTTAAATAGTAATTATTATTGCCCTATAGATTTGTTGTAACTGATAATATTAGTATTTGAAGAGAGCATGATAAGGAGGTAAAAAGGAATGGAAGCAACTACTGAGTTAGAAGACTATAAGGAATGTGATCCACAGTTACAGAAAGTACTATTTCTGTACTATTAATATCATACTACAATGAATTCAGGATTAATGATCTACCTTTATGTTTTTGTAGGGAGTTCAGGTCTTGGGAAGGCTTAATATCCTGAATGGAGTTCTACAATTCTCCCAGTAATGTGACTGAATTTATTCTCTTGGGTCTCACACAGAATCCACGCTTGCAGAAAATACTGTTCATTGTCTTTTTGTTTGTTTTCCTTTTTACAGTGTTAGCTAATCTTCTCATTGTCCTCACCATTTCCTTCAGCCCTACCCTTTCAGCTCCTATGTACTTCTTTCTCACTTACTTGTCCTTCATAGATGCCTTCTATACCTCTGTCACCACCCCAAAAATGATAATTGACCTGCTCTACCAGAGGAAAACAATATCCTTGGGTGGCTGTCTGACTCAGCTCTTTGTGGAGCACTTTTTGGGAGGATCAGAGATTATCCTTCTAATTGTTATGGCATATGACCGATATGTGGCCATATGCAAACCTCTGCATTACATGACTATTATGCGTCTAGGCCTCTGCAGACTACTGGTGATGGTAGCCTTGATTGGAGGGATCCTGCATGCCACCATGCAAATATTTTTTATGATCAATCTGCCCTTCTGTGGTCCCAATATCATTGATCACTTCATGTGTGATCTCTTCCCACTGTTGAAACTTGCCTGCAGAGACACACACAGACTGGGCATCGTAGTGGCTGCTAACAGCGGGGCTATGTGCTTGCTCATATTTACCATGCTCCTCATCTCATACATAGTCATCCTACAGTCCTTGAAACCTCATAGCTCTGAAAAGAGGCACAAAGCCCTCTCCACCTGTGGCTCTCACTTCACTGTGGTTGTTCTCTTCTTTGTGCCTTGCATATTTACCTACATGCGTCCTGTGATCACCTACCCTGTGGACAAGCTGGTGACTGTGTTCTTTGCTATCCTCACTCCCATGTTAAATCCCATCATTTACACAGCAAGAAACACAGAGGTAAAGAAGGCCATGAAGAGTTTGTTGAAGAGGAGTGTGACTTAGCATGTTTCAAATGACAAGAAGGTGGTGATGTGTCAAAACAAGTGGTATTATGTTTGTGGTAAACTGTAGAAGAAGACTAACAAATTGCACAAATTATTAAGATATAGGAAAAACAAAACTTCCTACAATAGTGTTTTTGGGCACTTAATAGTGAATAGACCTCTCTTTTGTGCCTTTAATAGTTCTAAATGTGTGTTTTCAAGGTTCAAAAATTGATGTTTACAGATTCTGTATTTCCAATAGAAAATACCAACTATACAGTTTCAATGATTCTGGAGTATGTTTTTCTTTAGAGATTCACCATTACTTTTTATGTATATTCTTTCTTTCTTTCTTTCTTCATTTCTTTCTTTGTTTCTTTCTTTCTTTGTTTCTTTGTTTCTTTCTTTCTTTCTTTCTTCCTTTCTTTCTCTCTCTCTCTTTCTCTTTCTTTCTTGCAATTTATTCACTTTGCATCCCCACTGTAGCCCCTTCTCTAGTCTCCTCCCAGACTCCCCCATCCTCCCTCTTCTCTCCCTATTCCTTTTCATCTAGTGGCCTGATAGGGGAGGACTTCCTCCCCTTCTATCTGACCCTAGCCTATCAGTTCTCATCAAGGCTGGCTGCACCATCTTCCTCTGTGGCCTGGCAAGGCTGAAAAGTGGTACAGGGGCTGTCTCTGACATGAACTCTGAGGCCGTCTCTTTTATCACTATTACTTATTTAATTGCTTCATACATTTGTTACTTGGAGATCACTGATTTTTCTTTAAATATATTTTGCATAGTCTGTGGTAATACAAAAAATAGATAAGTGAAAACCAGACATTTGAGGAATAAAAGCAACTTCGTTGACTTCTTAACTTCATTTATATCAGTTATCATTTATATCATTTATATAAATATAATAAAAAGTAGTGCAAGCAAGTATACAAAAAGAATTAATGATTTCTAATCTTTCTCTCTTTTTGCTGGGGAAAAAATATAAAGTAGAAATTTGAAATTACTCCTAAGTTCTTCAGACTTTCTCAAATATTCTCATGGCTCAAATTTTTTCTTAATATAAAGAATACATATTTTTTCTTCCTTGTTAGCACTAGAGCAGTCAATGTAGCAACATGAATAAAGATTATTCTATTTAATCATACTAAAATATCCCCAGTAATTTTTTCATATAACATATGTGTATATATATACTTATGTTTCATATATTTATATTAGATACGTTATTATCTATCAGACACATTCACTTAGACAAATGATATAAATCAAATTCTAAACTGATCATGTTAAAGATACTAACTATATCCATCTTACAAAGAAGAAAATTGAAGCTGAGAAGGCTACTAATATATTCTCTTCAAATCCACATAATGTCAACTGCAGGATTTAAATCTAGTTTCTAACTCTCAGTCCTCCATTTGTAAGTGAAAATACAGTAATTTTTGTAATGCTTATACATAAGGATAAGGAATTGATACATAGGCTTAGTGATTCCCTTTGCTCTTAGAAGAAAGTGTGTTTTTCTTTCCTTCCTTTTCTTCTTCCTCCCTCCATTCCTTATTTTCTTCCTTTCTTTCTTTTTTATTTTTATTCTTGGTAGTCTCTTCTCACTTGTGGCAATATAGGTTAGCAGGACTATTTCTCAGTGACCATGGAAATCAACAAGTGTTACACGTTACGAACAACAACAACAACAACAACAACAACAACACTCTTTATGAACCCGAGAATTCAAGTTTCTTTCACTATATCATCCTCATTAATCCCTCCCAAAAATATCCCTTTTCTCAAATTCACTGTTCAGCGAGATATTTCTTTTATAATATAAATATACGGTAATGGTGGATCTTGAAACATTTGTTTCTGGAGTGTGACTCTCTAGTCTACCTTAGTGTTTGAATATATCAAGTTAATTAGAAAAATGACATTTTCCCACAAAGATCAACTTTGGGATATAACACATTCCACACTTAATGTACTTCTGGTTAGAATTAAACATATCAACAGACTCTAAAGAAAATTACTGTGGTTTACTCTGTCTTATGATTATATAGATATTATGAAAAGCCAGGAATAAGGAGCAGCATTGAGAAAATGCCTATTGAGAAAATGCCTTTCCAAGTAGAAAACCACGGCCAATAATTATGCTCTAAGATGTATATCAATTTCTTAGTGGATGAGTGAGGAGATTAATTAGACAAATCAAAAGCATAGTTAGAAATGTTAAAAAACTGAGGAGATGCAAGCAAGTCAGATATTCTCTGTGGATAACTTTTGCTAGCTGGTAAATAGTTTCAATGAATATTGAGATGTTTCTTAGTACATCAAGTAAATCTCAAAGGTTGCTGCCATATGGTTATATCTACTGAAGAAATAACATGCACAGCCAGGTTCAGGGAACAGTATGGCACAGTAAAATTTGGGGTATGTTGAGAAATGGTGTTATTTAAATAGAAGAGCTAGTTAAGAATAATACGTTGGAAGGTGTAGGAGGAGGAATAATAGAAGGTCATGCTGTAAATATGATCATAATGCATTGCATATATGTATAAAATGTCAAAAATAAAAATATCCTAAAAGGAAATGTGGTATTTTTTCTCAAAGTTCATTGAATAAGAATGGCATTTGATATGTATTTAAATAATGCTCTTAAAAGGTAAGAGTATCAGTGAACAGGATAGAAAATGTTAATGCAAGTAGCTAAGGCAAAAAACATTCCCTTTTCTTCATTCATTTTCACTTGGTAGACCAATGTGTCAACATTCTTTTCATAAAGAGCATAACATAGTTTTGAATAAATAATTGATTGGGTTCTACTATGGTATATGAATCTCTATTATTTTGTAAAATATCATTTTGGCTTTGTTTAAGTTTTTTTCTGCTGATGGGAAACCTATCAGTTCATTGGTAGTGGTAAACTACCAGTAAAGTGATAAGATCTTCATGTCTTCAGTGAAGATATGGCCAAATGTGATTAAAATGAGGCAAACATGTACATCTTAAAAATCTGTGCCTTTAGCAAGTTGTACTCTGACATTTCTCCCACAAGTCCATTACCTAAGAGGCAATATGCTAATAGTGTTCCTTCTAAAATGTGGTTTGAAGAGAGTTTACTAATGAAGAACAAAATAGAACCAAATGATAAACACAGTGCTGTGAGTGATTTTTAATTGATTTATTATTTATTACAATTTATTCATTTTGTATACTAGATATAGGCCCCTCCCTCATCTCCTCCGTGTCCCACCCGACCTCATTTTTTACCCCTATGCCCCTCCCTTAGTACACTGGTAGGGGAGGTACTCCTCCCCTGATATCTAACCCTAGCCTATCAAGTTCCATCAGGACTGGCTGCACTGTCTTCCTCCGTGGCCTGGCAAGGCTGACCGCCAACCCCCACAGAGGAAAATGATCAAAGAGACAGCCACTGAGTCCATGTCAGACACTGCTGTTGTTCCCCTTACTAGGGAATACACATGGAGACTGAGCTGCCTGTAGTATATATCTGAGCATGTGTTCTAGGTCCTCTCCATACATCGTCCTGGGTTGATTCATCAGTTACTGCAGGACCCCCTAGACCCAGATTTTTGGGATCTGTTGTTCTCCTTGTGGAGCTCCTGTTCCCTCCAGGTCTATCTTCCCCTTCTTCCTTAAGATTCCCTTACTCTGCCCAAAGTTTGGCTATGAGTCTCAACATCTGCTTTGATACCTTGGTGGGTAGACACTTTCAGAGCCCCTCTGTGGTAGGCTCCTGTCCTGTTCCCTGTCTTCTCCGCCTTCTAAAGTCTACATTGTTTGACCTTCTGAATGAAGATCAGGATGATATTTTGATTTTTGTGAGGCATTTTGCTGGCTGTCTTTTGAGAAAACTTACATAGAATATTTCAGGTCCTTTCCAGACCACAGAGCTATTTCCTATGTAGTACTAAGCTACTAAGAGCATCTGTTGTTAATCTTATTTTGAAGCCTTTAGAAACTGTACTGCTAAGAATAGCCCTCCCCCAGGGTAGCAGAATTTTCTGCCCTGTTATTATTTCTACATCCTCTGTAGGGAAGTTGGCACGAAAACATCTCTGTAGTCACTGGACTTTCTAGCAAAGTAGCCTTAGACAAATTACCTGCACAGTCTTTGCTTTTTACTTGATTTGGATCAGCAAGTTCTTGTAGACCACAAAGTCAGCAACAAACTAAAACTGGAAGTGCTTTAAAATTACTTGATAGGAATCATGACAATTAGTTTGAGAGATGGTACTTGACATTATTGCAACAATTAAATTGCAAAGTACACTTTCATTTTAAATGTGTTAGAAATTCATTCTGAGACCAAATTGCATGATTTTGGTCTCAGAATGGAGATTTCTAAGCTATCAACATTTTGTAGCAAGATTATTTTTAAACCAATTTATAAAATTGTGTGCTGTTAGTGGTTCAGAGCTGAAATGATAGGTTAAGATGGAATTTAGATCTTGAGTTTGACCATATCATGTCTATGAACTAGAACATTAATGGCAAGATATACTAAGTTCAATGATTGAAGCAGGATACCAGGAGACAAATACAAATTCTGATGAGGCACTTACCTGTCTACAGTCCTATAATTCAAATTAGCTTTTCTGGTATGGATTCAATTTTAATTATAATATGGTTATATCATCTTTTTCCTTTCCCTTTTCTCTCTTTATCGTCTCTTATGTACTCTATCCTCTTTGGTCTCTATTAAATTCGCAGCTATTTTTTTTTCTTTACATAGTTGTTGTTACACATATTTAGATCACATTTAAATAATTATAGAGTATAAAAGAGAACATTAGGCATTTAATGGAAAGTAATCATCATTAAATATCTACACAAGAAGATAAGCATTTAAAAATATTTATATATGGAATCCTAAATGGTGTATGTAACAAGTATACAGATGGCTGACAAAAAGAGTCATGGAGAAAAAGGTGAGGGATAGAGGAAGAAGGGTAATGGATTTGTTAAAAGATGGCCACAAGAGCAGAGGCAATGGGAAACTATGAAGCTTACAACAATAAAAAACTCCATATTGAATAATTTAATATTGCTCTTTAAATATTTATACACCTGTTATTTCTTTTATATTGATGAAAGCACTATAGGAAAGGACAGGATCCTTGGAGGAGACAAAGGACACAGTAGTTGTAGATATTGCTATAGATTCATCCAGTAAATTTTTAGTTTTATGTTTTAGGTTCCTGATTTCTCAAAGCTTTGTTTATTGTTTCTAAAAGTCATATGATAATAAACTTTATATAATTTTTTTGTGTTTGTGTTTGTTTGTTTTTCTTTTGAGTCAAGAACTCACTATGGATTACAGACTTGCCTTCAGCTCAGAATCCTCTTGCCTCAGACTCAGCAAGGCTAAGATTACTTGTTGAAGGATTGTTCACAGCTATCCATTACAGTTTTGTATAAATTAGAAAAGCAACAAATCAAGTAATCCAATTAAAAATGGAGTATGGGGCTAAACAGAGAATTCTCAATTGAGGAGTACCAAGTTGTAGAGAAACACTTAAAGAAATGCTCAAAGACCTTAGTCATCAGAAAAAAATGCAAATGATATAGACGCTGAGATTTCCCTTTACATCAATTAGAATGGCTAAGATCCCTCCTCCATTGCTGGTGAGAATGTCAACTTGTACAACCTCTTTGGAAATAAATCTGGTGATTTCTTAGACAATTAGGAATAGTGCTTACTCAAGATCCAGCTACACCATTCCTAGGCATATATCCAAAATATGCTCAAGTATACAAGGGCATTTGCTCAACCATGTTCATAGCAGCTTTATTCATAATAGCCAGAACCTGGAAACAACCCAGTTGTCCCTCAACTGAGGAATGGATGCAGAAATTGTGGTACATTTACTCAATGGAAAACTACTCAGCAATTAAAAACAAGGAAATCATGAAATTTGCAGGCAAATGGTAGGATCTAGAAAATATTATCCTGAATGTGGTATCCCAGAAGGAGAAAGGCACACCTGGTATATATTCACTTATTAATGGATATTAGACATGTAATATAAGAAAAACATATGGAAATCTGTGCACCTAAAGAAGCTAAGCAAGAAGGAGGACCCTGGGTAAGATGATCAATTCTCACACAGAACGGCAAAGGGGATGGACACTGGAAGAAGAAGAAAAGAAGAAACAGGACAGGAGCCTACCACAGAGACCTCTGAAAGACTCTACCTAGCAATGTATCAAAGCAGATGCTGAGACTCATAACCAAACTTTGGACAAAGTACAAGGAATCTTATGAAAGAAGCAGGAGATAGTAAGACCTGGAGGGGACAGGAGCTCCCCACTCAGGGGAAGGTGATCAAACAGCCAGCCACTGATTTCATGTCAGAGACAGTCCAGGTTCTCTTACTAGGGAACCCACTTGGAGATTGAGCTGCCATGTGTTACATCTGGGCAGGGGTTCTAGGTTATCTCCATGTAGGGTGCCTGGTTAGAGTATCAGTCTCAGAAAAGACCCCTGAGGTCTTTTATGAGACTCTCTCTCCAACCAAGGACCCAGTATGGTTATAACCTGGAACCCCTGTTTGAATGTAGCAAATGGTAGCTCAATACCCAAGTGGGTACACCAGTAAGGGGAACAGGGACTATTTTGGACATGAACTCAATGGCTGGCTCTTCGACCTCCCCACCCCCCTGAGGGAGGAGCAGCTTTGAGAGGCCACAGAACAGGACATTGCAGCCATTCCTGAAGAGACCTGATAAGCTAGAGTTAGAGGGAAGGGAAGGAGGTCCTTCCCTATCAGTGGACCTGGAAAGGGGCAGGGAGGAGATGAGGAAGGGAAGGGTGGGATATGGAAAGAATGGGGGAGGGTGCTACAGATGGGGTACAAAGTATATAACCTGTGATTAATATACAGTAAAAGTGTTAAAATTAAAAAAAGAAAAGACCTTGAACCCAGATGTTTTGGAATTGTTGCTCTCCTTGTGGAGCTCTTGTCTCCTCCAGGTCTTTCTATCAACCCTGTCTATCATAAGATTCCCTGCACTCTGCCCAAAGTTTGGCTAAGAGCCTCAGCATCTGCTGGGTAGAGTCTTTCAGAGTTCCTCTGTGGTAGGCTCCTGCCCTGTTCCTTATTTTCTCCCTCTTTTGATACCCATCCTGTTTGCCTTTCTGAATGAGGATTTATCATCTTACCCAGAGTCCTTCTTGTTTAGCTTCTTTAGGTGTACAGATTTAAGTATTTTATACTATATTATATTCTAATATGCACTTATAAGTGAGTTTATACCATGTGTGTATTTCTGCTTCTGGGATACCTCACCCAAGATGATCTTTTCTAGATCCCATCATTTGCCTGCAAACTTCATGATTTCCTTTTTTTTTTTTTAAAAACATATTTTTTCTCAAATATTTTATTTTCATGGTTTTATTTTAATTACAGGTTATTTACTTTGTATCCCAGCTGTAGCCCTTTCCCTCATTCCCTTCCAATCCCATCCTCCCTCCCTCCCTCATCTCCTCCCAGCCCCTCTCTACATCCACTGATAGGGGAGGTACTCCTCTTCTTCCATCTGACCCTAGTGCTCTTCAGGATTGGTTGCAAGGTCCTCCTCTGTGGCCTAACAAGGCTGCTTTTCCCTCTGTGGATGGGAGGTCAAAGAGCCAGCCATCAAGTTCATGTCAGAAATAGTACTTGTTCCCCTTACTAGGGAAACCCACTTGGATGCTGAGCTGCCATGGGCTATTTCTGAGCAGGGGTTCTAGGTTATATCCATGTATGGTCCTTGGTTGGAGAATCAGTCTCAGAAAACACCCCTTAACCCTGATATATTTGGTCCTTGTGGAGCTCCCTTCCTCTCCAGGTCTTCTAACTCCCCTTCTTTCATATGATTCCCTGCGCTCTGCACAAAGTTTGTCTATGAGTCTCAGGATCTGCTTTGATACACTGTTAGGTAGAGTCTTTCAGAGGCCCTGTATGGTAGGCTCCTGTCCGGTTTCTTGTTTTATCCTACTTCTAATGTCTATCCCATTCATCTATGTGAGGATTGATCAACTTACCCCCAAACCTACTCCTTGTGTATCTTCTTTAGGTATAGAGATTTTAGTATGTTTATCCTATCTTATAGGTCAAGTACCCACTTATAAGTGAGCATATACCATGTGTGTCTTTCTGATTCTAGGATACCTCACTCAGGATGATCTTTTCTAGATCCCACCATTTTCTTGCAAATTTCATTGTTTTTAATTGTTGAGTAGTATTCCATTGTGTAAATGTACCACAATTTCTGTATCCATTCCTCCGTTGATGGACATCTGGGTTGTTTCCAGGTTCTGGCTATTAAGAACAATGCTGGTACAAACATAGTTGAGCAAATGTCCTTGTGTACTTGAGCATCTTCTGGATATATGCCTAGGAGTGGTATAGCTGTATCCTGAGGAAGCACTATTCCTTATTTTCTGAGAAAGAGCCAGATTTATTTCCAAAGAGGTTGTACAAGTTGACATTCCCACCAGCAATGGAGGAGGGTTCCCCTTTCTCCACAACCTCTCCAGCATGTGTTGTCATTTGAGATTTTAATCTTGGCCATTCTGATGGGTGTAGCATGAAATCTCAGGATCATTTTGATTTGCATCTCTTAATGGCTAATGACGTTGAACATTTCTTTAAATGTTTCTCTGCCATTCTATATTCCTCTACAGAATATTCTGTTTAAATCTGTACACCATTTTTAATTGGTTTGGCTGATTTATTGTTTTTAACTTCTTTAGTTCTTTATAAATTCTGTCAGATATAAGATTGGTGAATATCCTTTCCCAGTCTGTAGGCTGTTGTTTTGTTCTGATGACAGTGTCCTTTGCCTTACAGAAACTTTTTTAGTTTCATGAGGTCCCATTTATTGATTGTTGATCTTAGAGCCTGTGCTGTTGGTGTTCTGTTCAGGAAGTTGTCTCCTGTGCCAATGAGTTCTAGGTTCTTCCCTATGTTTTCTTCTAACCGATTTAGTGTGTCTGGTTTTATGTTGAAGTGTTTGATCCACTTGGACTTTACTGTTGTGCAGGGTGATAAATATGGATCTATTTTAATTTTTTCTGCATGTAGACATCCAGTTGGACCAGCACCATTTGTTGAAGGTTCTGTCTTTTTTTCCATTGAATGCTTTTGGCTTCTTTGTCAAAATCAATATCCATAGATATGTGGATTTTCTTCTGGGTCTTCTATTCAGTTCCACTAATCCACCATTCTGTTTCTATGCCAATAGCATGCAATTTTTATTACTATTGATCTGTAGTACATCTTGAGATCAGGGATGGAAATATCTTCAGATAATCTATTGTTGGACAGGATCATTTTAGAAATTCTGTGGTTTTTGTTTCTCCATATGAATCTGAGAACGTTTCTTTCAAGGTCTGTAAAGTATTGTTTTCATATTTTGATGGGAATTGCAATGAATCTGTAGATTGTTTTTGGCAGAATGATCATTTTCACTATGTTAATCATACAGATCCCTGAGCACAGTGGATCTTCGCATCTTCTGATATCTTCTTCAATTTCTTTCTTTAGAGACTTGAAGTTTTTTATTTTTTGTTTTTGTTGGTTTGTTTGTTTGTTTTTGTTTTTGTTGAACAGGTATTTCACTTACTTGGTTAGAGTCACTTCAAGGTACTTTATGTTATTAGTGGCTATTGTGAAGGGTGTTATTTCTCTAACTTCTTTCTTGGCCCTTTTGTCTTTGTGTTACAGGAGGGCTTCTGATTTTTTTTTGAGTAATTTTGTATCCAGGCACATTGCTGAAGATGTTTTTCAGCTGTAGGAGTTTTCTAGCCCCTCTTACTTTCATATTTTTGGGTGAAATGTCTGGTGTAATTCTAATAGGTCTAGCTTTATATGTTATTTAGTCTTTTTCCCTTGCTGCTTTTAATATCTTTGTTCTGTAGATTTAGCGTTTTGACTATTATGTGACATGAGGAGTTTCTTTTCTGGTCTAATCTATTTGGTGTTCTGTAGGCTTCTTGTATGTTTATGGACATCTCTTTCTTTAAGTTGGGAAAATTTTCTTCTATGATTTTCTTGAAGATATTTTCTGAACCCTGGAGCCTGAAATTTTCTTTTTCATGAGTTCCTATTATTCTTAGATTTCGTCTTTTCATGGTGTCCTTGATTTCTTAGATGCTTTGTGTTTGGGACTTTTATGATTTTACTTTTTCTTTGAGAGAAGTGTCAATTTCTGCAAGTGTATCTTCAGGACCTGAGATTCTCTCTTCCATCTCTTGTATTCTGTTAGTGATGCTTACCTTTGTGTTTCCTGATCTTTTCTCTAAGTTCTCCAGCTCCAGGGTTTTCTCTGTTTGTGTTTTCTTTATTGATTCTAATTATGTTTTTATGCCTTGCACCATTTCCTTCATCTGTTTGAATGTGGGTTCCTGTCTCCATACGATGAGCTCTATTTTTTTGTTTGTTTCCACTCTGTATGACTCTAATTGTGCTTCTACCTGTGCCTCTATATATTTGCCTGTGTTTCTTTGAGATTTTGTTTATTTTCTCTTTATTTGCTTCCATTTGTGTGGCAATTTCTTTGAGAGAATTTTTTGTTTCCTCTTTATGTGCCTCTACTAACTGGATAAGCATAGATTTAATGTCATTTTCCTGTGTTTCCAATGAATTGGAATATCCATTGATTTGGGGTTTGCTGGTGAAGCCATGATGTCCTGATTTTTGTTGGGTGTGTTCTTTCACTAACTTCTGGCCACTTGCATACTCACAACCTTCACTGTTTGTTCCTGGATTCTGCAGTTCAGATGGGTACTGTCTTTCTCTAGTGTCTGGAGAATTCTTCAGGAAGAAGAGAGAGGTCCAGTGGTCTCCGCATGTGAGTTGGTGCTTCAGCTGTACCTGTGGGAGGAAAGTCTGCTAGTGCAGAAGGACAAATGCAGACAGGCATGTGTGTGTGTGTGTGTGTGTGTGTCTGTGTAAGTGTGCCTTGAGGGACAGGATGCTAGAGAATGTAGAGGCCTTCGGTGTGAAGGAGGGGTGCCTTGCAGGTACCGAAGGGGTTGCAGGTGCTGAAGGTGTCGCAGGCACTAGTAATGATGACAGGTGCAATTTCCCTGAATACCTCAGTGGCCTACAGGTTACTGGTATTCAGCTTTGACTGAGCTCCAGGAGTTTTTGCCTGAACTCACTGGTAGACCCATAGAGTCCCTCTGTTTCCCACAGTGGATGTGTGGGAGGGAGGGGTCTGATATCTGGCTGCTAGCTTAGAAGCACCTTGGATCTATGGCTCTGTAGGCACTTGAGGGTGCACTCATTATCATGTCAAATCAGAAAGCACAGGGGTTCCCCCTGTTCTCTAGTCTCAGGTTTGGACCTGCTGAGTCAAATGTAGGAGGATGAGCTCTGTTAGCTCAGTCGTGCTGCAGCTGCCAAACTAGGGAGTCCAGCTGCATCAGCAGAACTGGGAGGCCAGTCCAGGTGCCTGCTAGGAAGTCTTGGGGGGGCCCACAACAATGGTCCACAGACCTAGGTGGTCTGGCACCTGATGAACCTGGGTGGTTTTGAGGGTCTGCTGGACTTTGGTGGCTGTACAGCTAGTTGTCAGCCACTGAGGGATTGGGTGGCTCATACAGTCCCTGGCTGGGAGCCCTGTGGAGTCAGTACAGTTGCTTGCAGACTCAGGACGGGGAAAGATGGTACCACAGATCTGGGAATCAGAAGGCTGGTACAGCTGGCAGCTGTGGGTGAGGAGCTAGGAGCCCTGCATCTGCTGTCTCAGTCCCCAGGCAGTGAATTCTGTGCAGAGAGTCTCTGGTGCTGTGGGCCAGCTCCTCCTAGGATTAGGGAGGCCAGAAAAAGGGAAGTAGAGATGTTCAAAAGTTTGCCCCTCTGTGTCCACAGAGAACTCCGTAGGTGACCTAAATCTAAATGTTCTCAGCTCCTGTGATGTCCCCTCTCATTCAGGAAGCCTCAATGTTAATTTTCTGGCTTCAGTTGCTCCTCTACTCACCAATTTCGGGGTTTCAGATCCTCTGCCTCTCAGATATGGTGCACACTGGCTGCAGCCATCTTGGATCCCGATTGTTTTTAATTGTTGAGTGATATTCCACTGTGTAAATGTGCCACTATTTCTGTTTCCATTCCTCAGTTGAGGAGCATCTGGGTTGCTTCCAGGTTCTGGCTATTACAAATAAAGCTGCTATGAACACAGTTGAGCAAATGTCCTTGTTGTATACTTGAGCTATTTTGGATATAATGCTAGGAGTGGTATAGCTGGATCTTGGGGAAGCACTATTTCTAATTGTCTGAGAAAGTGCCAGATTGTTTTCCAAAGTGATTGTATAGGTTATATTCCCACCAGCAATGGATGAATGTTCCCCTTTCTCCACATCCTCTCCAGCATGTTTTGTCACTTGAGTTTTTGATCTCAGCCATTCTGACTGGTGTAGGACAAAATATCAGTGTCATTTTGATTTGCATCCCTGACGGCTAATGAATGTTGAAAATTTCTTTAAGTGTGTCTCTGCCATTCCATATTTCTCTATTGAGAATTTTCTGTTTAGCTCTGTAGCCCATTTGTATTTATTTATTTTATTTTTTAAAATATTTATTAATTACATTTTATTTACTTTGTATCCCCCCATAAACCCCTCCCTCTTCTCCTCCCAATCCCACCTTCCTTCCCCCTTCTCCACACATGCCCCTCCCCAAGTCCACTGATAGGGGAGGTCTTCCTTTCCTTCCTTTTGATCCTAGTCTATCAGCTCTCATACAGAAGTGGTCTGTAACCCATTTTTAATTGAATTTTTTTTCTTGTTGCTTTTTAACTTATTGAGACTTCAAAATAAATCCACACACCTACGGATACTTGATTTTTGTCAAAGAAGCCAAGTCTGTACAATGGAAAAAATATAGCATCTTCCACAAATGGTGCTAGTCTAAGTGGATGTCTACATGTAGAAAAATGCAAATAGACTCATAATTGTCCCCCTGCACAAAACTGAAGTCCAAGTGTATCAAAGACCTCAACATAAAACCAGATACACTAAGTCTGTTAGAAGAAAAAGTGGGGAAGAGCCTTGAACTCATTTGCACAGGGGACAAACTCCTGAACAGAACACCAACAGCACAGGCTCTACGATCAACAATCAATAAGTCACACCTCACGAAACTGTAAAGCTTCTGTAAAAGTAATGGACACTGTCATCAGAACAAAATGACAGCCTACAGACTGGGAAAGGATCTTCACCAACCCTATGTCTGAGAAACGGCTAATATCCAGAATATATAGCCATCTACATTAAACCTTCTTCCCTGTCTTTGTTTCCCTACCACATGACTTTCTTCCTCCGCTTTAGCTCTCTGCTCTTCTCCTGACATCCTCCTGTTTCTCTGCCTGTGTTCTTCTCTCTTCTCCTGCCCCAGCCATCAGCTCTTTCGAATGACACTTTTCTTTTTTTCATAGAAAAATGCTATTAGCATAGCAGGAGAAATTCCATTGCTACTCATTTTGAACCAATCAGCAGCCTTTTGTCCAATCTGAGGGCTCCATGACCTCCTCTAAGGCAGCCTGCATTTTTTTTTTGAGGGGGCATGTGAAGATGAGGGAAACATGTACGTATTCCCCTGGCCTGGCACCACTGGCACAGCAGCTGAGAATACAGGGACACACCTTCATAGCCAGTTGACATACTGCCTATAGATTATACCAACAAAAAAGCAAGTTTAGGAGGGTGGAAACAGGGCACAACAAATGACCAGTATATCTGATAGTTACTAATTAGAAATAAGACATTTTAGAAAAGATTCTCCAGTGCAGAATTCCATGCTTTCAACAGCTCACATCAAATAGATAATCCAAACAATGTGACTGAATTGATTATTTTGAGTATTACAATCATTCCAGAGCTGAGGCCAATATTCTGTGCTCTGTTTCTTATCATGTATAAGACCACACTGTTGAGAAACCTACTGATTGGTGTAATGGTAATTGTGAGTCTAAATCTGAGGTCCCGCCGCATGTATTTTTCCTCATCTCCTTGTCCTTTTTGGATGTTATCTATGCTTTAGTCACCATCTCCCTGGACGTCTGCATGACTTCTTCAAGCTCTTTGCTGAACTTTTATTTTTTTGGTGGGGTAGAGACAATCCTTCCTTAGTCCACTGATAAGGAAGACCTCCTCCCCTTCTATCTGATCTTAGCCTATCAAGTCTCATCAGGGTTGGCTGCATCATCTTCCTCTTTGGCCTGGCAAGGCTGTACCCCCCCAGGGGAAGGTGTTCAAAGAGCTGGCCACTGAGGTCATGTCCGAGACTTCCCCCTTTTACTAAGGAACACACTTAGAAACTGAACAGGGCATGTAGCTCCTCTCCCTTAATGGTCATTGGTTGGAGTAAAGGTCTCTCGAGGCACACCTGGACCCAGGTTCTTTATCTCTGTTGGTTGTCTTATACCAATAGTTTAGCATAAAATTATTTAAATTTCATCATTTTGCCTCTTTTCAAACATGACTATTATTTTTTTAATTTATTTATTTTTATATCAATCACAGGTTAGGTACTTTGCATCCCAGGCATAGCCTCCTCCCTCATTCCCTCCCACCCTCCCTCTCCCTCCCTCACCTCCCTCCTCCCTGCCCCCTCCAAGTCCACCAACAGGGGAGGACCTCCTCTCCTTCCATCCAACCCCAGCTCATCCTGTCTCCTCAGGTCTGGCTGCAATGTACTCCCCTGGGATCTAGCCAGTCTGTCTCTCCCCGGCTTGTATGGGGGAGGGTCAAAGAGTCAGCCATCAAATTCATGACTGAAACAGTCCCTGTTTCCCTCACTAGGGTCTTCAGTCCAACACTGAGCTATCATGGGCCCCATCTGAGCGGTGGTTCCAGGCCTCATCCACACATGGTCCTTGATTGTAGAAACCGTCTCATAGAAGACCCCTGTGCCCTGCTCAGTTTGGTCTTTGTGGAGCTCTTGTTCTCACCAAGTCTCACCAACCTCCCCCATTTCTATCATTACTTCTCGCCCTCTGCCAAAGGCTTGATTACGAGTCTTAATATCTGCTCTGATACATCACTATATTGACCCCGCCCCCCCCAGAGGTCCTCCTTGGCATGCTCCTGTCCTATTGCTTGTTTTCTCCTCCACTCAATGTCCATCCCATTTGTTCATCCAAACGAGCATTGATCATACCAACCTGGGTCCTCCTTCCTGTATATCCTCCCTAGGTGTGTAGATTTCAGCTTGAGCTTCCTATCCTGTAGGTCTATATAAGTGAGTATATACCATATGTTTCTTTCTGCTTTTGGGATACCTCACTTAGGATGATTGTTTCCAGGTCCCACCATTTGCCTGTGAATTTCATGATTTCCTCCTTTTAAATTGCTGAGTA
>CM053752.1:58505059-58528147 GCA_028658305.1 Pachyuromys duprasi
ATCAGTGGACTTGGAATGGGGCAGGGAGTAGAGGAGGGAGGGAGGGTGGGATTGGGAGGGAATGAGGGAGTGGGATTCACCTGGGATACAGAGTTAATAAAATATAACTAATAATAAAAAATTAAAAAATATAAAAAGAATAGAATGTCATCCTTAATGGTGTGGGGCATAGTCTTACTCAACACTGTTTTCTCCAGATATTCTGACTGCATCCATGATATAACATTTTCCCATTCCCTTAAGAAAAAAATGAGCTACATTCTTATTAGGTCATCCACAGAAATGCCACGTGAGGCTTTGAGAGGCTTTAGAACCTTGAGTGATCTGCCCCAAGCCACAGAGTGAATAGTCAAACCTGTATTGGACAGGTCTGCAAGAGTCAGGAGCTGATTTTGACATTTTATACCATTCTCTTTCCTGCTTAGACACTAAACTGACCTAGCCAACTTTGAGTCACCTATTGACATATTTTTCTGTATGGTAAATATTGGCTGGTGTCATGATTAATTAATGTTTGTTTTATCCT
Organism: Pachyuromys duprasi; assembly: GCA_028658305.1. NCBI lineage: Eukaryota > Metazoa > Chordata > Mammalia > Rodentia > Muridae > Pachyuromys > Pachyuromys duprasi. The sequence continues at coordinate 58,505,586 of CM053752.1, forward strand.
CCTGTTCCTGGGTGATAGTTTGTAAAAGGTTTTGGAATTCATAGTACAGATACCTAGGAGAAATTGATCAGAGAACTAAGTACAGAAACTAATATATAATTTGCATATTTGTTAGTTTTATTCATAGTTAAAATGATTTCTATTAATTTATAAACAAGGGTTATTTTGAATTTATAAACAAGGGCTATTTGAACTTCCACAGTAAATGATGTTATTCTTTTATTTACTCATTTTTATTTTTTACTATTATTTATTATAATTTATTCACTTTGTATCCTGGCTGTGGCCCCCTCCCTCTTCTCCTCTCAATCCCACCCTGCCTTCCTCTCCTCCCCCTATTACCCTCTCCTAGTCCACTGATAGGGGAGTTCCTCCTCCCATCCTATCTCACCCTAGCTTATAAGGTCCCATCAGGACTGGTTGCATTGTCTTCCTCTGTGGCCTGGCAAGGCTGCACTACCCAAGGAGAGGTTATCAGAGAACCTGCCACAGAGTTCATGCTGGGGACAGCCCCTCCTACATTTACTGGGTAATCTACATTGGAGATTGAGTCTATGAGCTACGTACGTCTGAGCAGGGGTTTTAGGTCCTCTCCATGCATAGTCCTTGGTTGGGGTGTGCTCAACTATACAACAGTGACATTTGTTCAACCATGTTAACAGTAACTCTATTTGTAATAGCCAGAAGGTGGAAACAACCTAGAGGTCCGTCAATGGAGGTATGGATGTAGTAATAGCTGAGTAGTATTCCATTGTATAAATGTACCACATTTATATACCACATTTATACAATGGAATACTACTCAGCTATTACAAACAAGGAAATGATAAAATTTGCAGGCAAATGCTGGGATCTATAAAAGATCATCTTGAGTGAGGTCTCCCAGAAGTAGAAAGACACACATGGTATATACTCACACATAAGAGATTATTAGACATATAATATAGAATAAACATACTAAAATCTCTACTCCTAAAGAAGCTAAATAACAAGGAAGACCTTAGGGAAGATGCTCAATCCTCATTCAGAAGGGCAAATGCCATAGACATTGGAAGAGGGAGAAATCAGGGAACAGGAAAGGAGCCTACCACAGAGGGCCTCTGAAAGACTCTTCTGATCTAGGCATCAAAGCGGAGGGTGAGACTCATAGACAAACTTTGGGCAGAATGCATTTAATTTTAGTATTTATTTTTTGCATTTTATTCTCTTTATTTTTTATTTATATTTTTAATATTTGTTACAGTTTATTAACTTTGTATTCCTGCTGAATCTTGCTCCCTCATTCTGCCTCATTCCCACTCTCCATCCCTTATCTCCTCCCTGCCCTTCCAAGTCCACTGATAGGAGAGGACCTTCTCCCCTTTCATCTGACCCTGGATTATCAGGTATTTTCAGGACTGGCTGCAAAGTCCTCCACTTTGGCCTGGCAGGGCTACTCTTCCCTTGGGGAGGTGGGGAGGTCAAAGAGCCCAAGATTGAGTTCATGTTAGGAATAGTCCCTGTTCCCCTAATAGGGTACTCACTTGGATACTGAGCTACCATGGGCTACATCCAAGCAGAGGTTCTAGGTTATATCCATCCATACATGGTCCTTGGTTGGAGAAACAGTCTTATAAAAGACCCCTGTGCCCAGATATATTTGGTCCTTGTGGAGCTCCTGTTCTCTCCAGATCATATTACCTCCCCCTTCTTTCTTATGATTCCCTGCACTCTGGTGAAGAGTTGGTTATGAGTCTTAGTATCTACTTTGATACACTCCTAGGTAGTCTTTCAGAGGCCCTCTGTGGTAGGCTCCTGTCCTGTTACTTGTTTTCTCCTACATCCAATATCCATCCCATTTGTCTTTCTAAGTGAGGATTGATCCTCTTAACACGGGCACTCTTTCTTGTTTACCTTCTTTAGGTGTATAGCTTTCAGTATGTTTATACTATCTTTTATGTCTATATAACTGAGTATATACCATGCGTGTCTTTCTGCTTTTGGGATACCTCACTCAGGATGATGGTTTCTACATCCCACTATTTGCCTGAAAATTTCATGTTTTCCTCATTTTTAATTGCTGAGTAGTAAGTACTCCATTGTGTAAAAGTACCACAATTTCTGTATCCATTCCTCAACTGAGGGACATCTGGGTTGTTTCCAGGTTCTGGCTATTACGAATAAAGCTGTTACTATTGCTCTCTAGTACAGCTTGAGATAAGGGATGGAGATGCCTCCAGAAAATCTGTTGTTGTACAGGATCATTTTGGAAATTATGGGTATTTTTTTTATCCATATAAAGTTGAGAATTTTTCTCTCAAGGTCTATAAAGAATTGTGTTGGTATTTTGATGGGAATTGCATTAAATCTGTAGATTGCTTTTGGCAAAATAGTCATTTTCACTATGTTAATCCTTCTGATCCATGAGCACAGGAGATCTTTCCATCTTCCAATATCTTCTTCAATTTCTTTCTTCAGAGACAAGAAGTTGTTCTCATACAGGTCTTTCACTTGCTTGGTTAGAGTCACACCAAGGTACTGTACGTTATTAGTGACTATTGTGAAGGGTATTGTTTCTCTAATGTCTTTCTCAGCCCTTTTGTCTTTGGTGTACAGGAGGGCTTCTGATATTTTTGAGTTAATTTTATATCCAACCACTTTGCTGAAAGTGTTTATCAGCTGAAGGAGTTCTCTGGTTGAATTTTTGGGGTCACTCATGTATATTATCGTATCATCAGCGAATAGTGAAACTTTGACCTCTTCTGGTTACAATTTGTATTCCCTTGATCTCCTTTAGTTGTCTTATTGCTCTAGCTAGGACTTCATGTACTATGTTGAAGAGATATGGAGAGAGTGGGTAGCCTTGCCTTGTCCCTGATTTAAGTGAGATTGGTTTGAGTTTCTCTCTATTGAGTTTGATGTTGACTATAGGCTGGCTGTATATTGCCTTTACTATGTTTAGGTATGTGCATTGTATCCCTGATCTCTTCAAGACTTTAAACATGAATGGATGTTGGATTTTGTCAAATGCTTTTTCAGCATCTAAGGAGATGATCATGTGGTTTTTCTCCTTCAGTTTGTTTATATGGTGGATTACATTGATGGATTTCCTTATATTGAACCATCCTTGCATGCCTGGGACGAAGCCTACTTGGTCATGGTATATTATATCTTTGATGTGTTCTTGGATTCAGTTTGCCAGTATTTTGCATCAATGTTCATAAGAGAGATAGGTCTAAAGTTCTCTTTTTTCTGTTGGGGCTTTGTGTGGTTTAGGTATCAGTGTGACTGTGGCTTCATAGAATGAGTATCGTAGTGTTCTTACTGTTTCTATTTTGTGGAATAGTTTGAGGATTATTGGTGTTAGCACTTCTTTGAAGGTCTGGTAGAATTTTGCCCTGAAACCATCTGGTTCAGGGTTTTTTGTTTTTTGTTTTTTGAGGTGAGACTGTTGATGACTGCTTCAATTTCCTTGGGGGATATAGGTTTATTCAACCTTTCTACCTTATCTTGACTTAATTTTGGTAGAATGGGTCATTCAGAGACTGAAACCCTAATGAAAGGCCGTGCATGAAAAGGCTCTAAAACCTCTGATTAGATGTTGTTTACTCATTTTTAACAAGCAGGTATGAGCCTGTATATATGTTCACCAACATGTGCTCCATCGTTTCTTTTCAGTAAAATGCCTAAGAAGAACTCATTCTTTTCATTTGTGTGCACAAGTGGAAATTAATGGAAAAATCTTTGTATGGGTAACGCATTTTATTAGATTACTTTATAAGTAACTTTGAAAATGGCACAATTATCCTAGGGAACATTGTTATGTTTTCCAGTTTGACATATCATCATAATCTGAGGAGAGAAGGATGGACATTTATCCTACTACAGTAAGTAATTTGTGTTTCAAGTATACATATACATGATCAGACCAAGTAAGATTGTATATAAATCTTTGAAAAATTATTAATAAAGCCATCACTTGAAATTGAATCAGCATAGCTGTTGGCAACTTGCATAGACTGCTGGGCCATTAAATTCTAATTCTTCATCATTTATTACATTTGTTTTGTTAGGATGTCCTATTCAAAGCTGAACATTGATCTTGTTCAGTCCAATATCTTGATAACACTGCAGATTCTTTTGTGACTTCATCTTAATCTCATAAAGTATGCATTTCTCACAATTAGAATAGGGAAAATAATAGCTTCCGTCATATGGATTTCTTTCTTTGTATTACTAATCATTAGAACAAAACTCAGGAGTGACATTATTTGCCTTTATGAACCTCTGTTCCAACTTTAGATGATGATGTTTTAAATCTCAATGTGCAATACTTAATTCTATACATGGGATTTCTATGGGTATTTCTCTTTTATAAAAACAAAATGACTTATTAAACTCATAGCAGGTATTACATTTGATTTTTACCAGAAGTCTGAAAAGTGACAAAAATATATTAAATACCGTGTTCAGTTTAGAGTTTTAAAATACTGAAGAAGTAGCTATGGTGTCCATTTGCCTAATGTAGGCTATTTCTTCTATTTATAGATATGGTATTTTTCAGTTGTGTAGTCATCACTATGTGCTTCTCTGAAAATAGATGACATTTACAAATGCAGTCCTCACTTCCTCGTGACATGAACAAAAGGTCAGAAGGCTTTCTACCAATTCATTTTGAATCACAAGTAAATTGTCAAATCCAGAATGACATAAAATATTGCCAGTCTTCTTCCACATGTGGAGCTGATTTCTTTTCCATGAATAGAGGTTTTACGTATTCTATAAACTTTCTCTGCCTCAATCTGATCTTCAACAATCACTCTGAAAATTTTTCTTTTTTTGTTTTGTAATATTAATGAAATCAAGCCCTCAATGTAATTTCAGATCTGCCTATAATAAATAAATACTTGGTGATCTCAGACTGTATAATGATTGAAGCAAACTAGCAAAATATATGCTCTCTATTTTAAACACAACTTTTTTTCTTGGAAACCATGCAAAATCAGAGTTTTGTAACTGAATTTGTCTTTCTGGGACTTTCACAGAATCCAAATGTTCAAAAACTAATATTTATCATATGCTTACTTGTTTACATTGCAACTATCGGGGGCAACATGATGATTGTGGTGACCATTGTCTGTAGCCCTACACTGCAGGGCTCCCCCATGTACTTCTTCCTGGCATTCCTGTCTTTATTGGATGCAAGCTTCTCCTCTGCCATGACACCCAAGATGATTGTAGATTCTCTCTATGAGAGAAAAACCATCTCCTTTGAAGGCTGCATGATACAACTTTTTGCTGAACACTTCTTTGGTGGGGCTGAGGTGATTGTCCTGTCAGCCATGGCCTATGATCGCTATGTGGCCATTTGTAAACCCTTACACTACTCTTCCATCATGACGCGGAGGCTCTGTGGGACTCTGGTAGGCGTGGCCTGGACAGGTGGATTCTTACACTCCATCATACAAATAATCTTCACTTTGCAGCTGCCTTTTTGTGGAGCCAATGTCATTGATCACTTCATATGTGACTTGTACCCATTACTGGAGCTTGCCTGCACTGACACTCACATCTTTGGCCTTTTAGTGGTTGCCAACAGTGGATTGATCTGCATCATAATCTTTTTCTTGTTGCTTGTCTCCTACTGTTTTATTTTGGTCTCTCTGAGATCCCACAGTTCTGAAGGGCGATGGAAAGCTCTGTCTACTTGTGGGTCCCACATTGCTGTTGTGGTCTTGTTTTTTGTTCCATGTATATTTACATATGCAAGGCCTCCTACTGCCTTCTCCTTTGACAAAATGGTAGCAATATTTTACACCATGCTATCCCCCTTGCTTAATCCTATGATTTACACTTTTAGGAATAAGGATATGAAAAATGCCATACGTAAAGTGTGGAATCAACTGATAACAGTTTCCAATGAGAAGTAAATATATGTTATGTTTCATCAAAATTAATATAGGGAGTAAATAAGTCAAAACTATTGCACATAAAAACTACAGTAAATTTATAAGGAGTTAATGAAATTTTCTAGAAGTGGAATTATTTTAAGGATTAAAGAATGTTGTTTTCTCTTTTATATCAGACATATCTCCTGCATTGGAAACCAAATATTCATGTGAATAAATTAAAGAGAATTGAATTTTATACTCACTTCAAATATATTAATAAAAAGAATGCAACCAAAATTATTAGCTATAATGTTGCTAGTTGCTCTGTGCCTTTAACAATCTGCAGGAAATTTAAAATGGCATAGATATTTGAATGAAAACATACTCAACATAATTTAAATAAAAGGGCAGGGAATGGGTCAGGAGCCTGCCACGGAGGAGGACCTCGGTAGGGGTTTGCCCTGCAAACTATCAAAGCAGATTCTGAGACTTATGGCCAACACTTGGGCAGAGTGCAGGGAATCTTATGAAAGAAGTTGGAAATAATAAGATCTGGAGACGACAGGAGCTCCACAAGGAGAGCAACAGAACCAAGTGGTCTGAGCACAGAGTCTTTCCTGAAACTGATGATCCAACCAGGTACCATGCATGGAGGTAGCCTAGGACCACTGCACAGGTGTGGCCCATGGCAGTTCAGTGTCCAAGTGGGTTCCATAGTAATGGGAACAGGGACTGTCTCTGACATGAACTTATTGGCCTGCTTTTTGATCACCTCCTCCTGAGGGGGAGGAGCAGCCTTGCTGGGCCACAGAGGAAGATAATGCAGCCACTCCTGGTGAGACCTGATGGACTGGGATTGGAGGGAAGGAAAGGAGGATCTCCCCTATAGGTGGTCTGGCAGAGGGACATGGATGCAGAGGGGGGGAGGAAGGCAGGGATTGGGACTGGAGGAGGGAGGGATCTATAGGGGGGATACAAAGTGAATAAAGTGTAATTAATAAAGATTAAATAAAATGTAAAAAAGAAATTTCAATTTATGATAGTGATCTCAATAACAACCAAAGTTTAGGAAAGACAAAAAAACAGTCTTCACAGAACTACTGGGTTCTCCGTTTCCCATGACTCCATTGTTTCATGGGAGTCCTTTGCTATTTGCTATAGAATTTAAATCACTTTTTGACATCTTGAGAGGTCATAATTGTTGAGCAATTTCTGACAGTGCATGTTTGCTCTTGGATTGACAAATATTTTTTGCCAGTTAGCTCTGGGAAAAGGGGTGGGAGGAGTCTATAATTGTGAAAATTTTCTCTTAGGAAAAAAACAACCAAAAACGAATTCTAGAGATTCCACAAAATCAAAACAGCTAAGATCAACTGCAGCATAGTCAGCTTACTCCTTCTAGCTCCTAAGGGAAAATAAAATATAAGGACACCATAGAATTTTTTTAAGTTAAAAAATTATATTTCAATTTATATATTGATTTTAATATTTTTAATTAATTAATTTATTCAATTTACATCTCGCACATAGGTCCCTCTCTCCTTTCCTCCCAATTCCATCCCCACTCCTACATCTTCTTTCCACTACTCCTCAGAATAGGGGAGTCTTCCTACCCACCAACCCCATCTCATGTAGTTGCATGAAGCCTGAGTTCGTCTTCTTTCCAATGCAGTACCATCAAAAGGAAGTGATTAAAAAGCAGGCAACAGAGTCCATGTCACAGCTATCCTTTACCTGTTCTACTTACTAGTGGCCTCACATGAATCCTGAAGTACCCATTGGCTATATTTATGTAGAGGACCTATTTCCAGTCAATGCATGGACCTTGGTTTCTACTTCAGACTTCATATGCCTCTCTGGGCCCTGGTTAGTTGGCTCTGTTCGTCTTCTCGTGGGGCTTTTGTCACCTCTAGGTCATTTTTTCCTCCCCCCACTTTTTCACAAGACTCCCTATGCTTTGCCCAATGTTTGGCTTTGAGTCTCAGTATCTGTTTCAAACCTTGCTGCATGTAGCCTCTCAAAGAACAACTCTGATAGGTTCTTGTCTCAAGAATAACAAAGTATCTTTAATAGTGTTTGGGGTTGGCTTTCTTCCACAGGGTCTTTGAGTCGGGTTTGGCATCTGCTCTGTCTGTTCTATCTTTGTCCTTGCAGGTCTTGTATGTAGGGTAAGTTTTGGATCAAAGTTTTTTGGGTAGGTTTGTGTTCTCCTCCATCTACTCGAAGTCTTGTCTAGTTAGAGGGTGTTGTCTTCCGTCTCCATGGCTCCTGCTACAAGGAGTCTCAGCTAGAGCCCACCTTATCTTTCCCAGAGGCCTGTTCTGATGTAGCTCTCCAGCTTGTCACAGAGATGGCCCTACCCAACATTTCTCTTTTCTCTGCAAGCCTTCTGGCCTCCCATACCCACTCTCCTCAGGTGTGATCTCTACCCTTATTTCTCTCTGTGCTCCCTCTTCTAGCTTGTTCCTACTCTTCAACCACAACCTATGTCTATTTTTCTTCCCCTTCTGAGTGAGATTTATACATTTTCCGTAGGATCCTCCTTGTTACTCATCCTCTTGGGGTCTATGCATTGTAGTATGTCTATCCTGTACTATATGACTAATATTTGTTTATAAGTGAGTACATAACACATGTATCTTTCTACATCTATGTTACCTTACTCAGTATAATCCTTTCTAGTTCTATTCATTTTATTACAAATTTCACAATGTTCTTGTTTTTTTTTTCATTTTTATTTTATATTAATCACAGGTTATGTACTTTGTATCCCAGCTGTGGCCCCTTCCCGCATTCCCTTTCTATCCCCCCCCTTCCTTCCCTCATCTCCTTCCTGTACCTTTCCAAGTCCACTGATACACAAGTGGGTATACTAGTAAGGGGAACAGGGACTATTTTAGACATGAACCTGCCCCTCCCCCCAGAGGGAGGAGAAGCCTTGCTAGGCCACAGAAAAGGACACTGCAGCCATTCCTGAATGTTCTTGTTTTTAATGGCTGAGAATTCCTTTTTAGTGTATCACAATTTATCCATTCTTTGGTTGATGGGCATCTAGATTGTTTCCAGTTTCTGGCTATTGCAAATAAATTTGCTATGAACATAGTTGAGCAAATGCCCTTGTTGTATTGTGGAAAATCTTTTTCATAGAAGTAGTATATCTGTGTCTTGAGATGAAGTTATTCCCAATATTCTTAGAAAGCATTAGTTTGATTTCCAAAGTGATTGTACAAGTTTGCCCTCCCACCAGCAGTGGAGGAGTGCTCTTCTTTCTCCACATCCAGGCCAGTATCTGCTGTCCATGGAGATTTTGATCCTACCCATTCTAACTGTGTGGCCCCAAATCTGAGAGTTGTTTTAATTTGCATTTCCCTGATGACTAAGGACATTGAACATTTCTTTAAATGCTTCACAGCCTTTTTAGATTTCTGCTGAGAATTCTTTGCTCTTTTTTCTTGAGGGGGGTATATATGCCAAGGAGTGATATGCCTGGATCTTGAGGTAGTGCTATTCCCAATTTTCTGAGAAAGCAGGAGACTGATTTCCAAGGTGGTTGTACAAGTTTACATTCCCACCTGCAATAGAGGAGGGTTACCCTTTCTCTACATCTTCTCCACCATGTGTTGTCACTTGTGTTTTTTTAACTTAGCCATTGTGATAGATGTAAGATGGAATCTCAGAGTTGTTTTGATTTGCATTTCTCTGATAACTAAGGATGTTGAGCATTTCTTTAAATGTTTTTATGCAATTCTGTATTCCTCTATTGAGAATTCTGTTTAGCTCTTTACCCCATTTTTAATTATTACACATTATTCACTTTGTATCTATACAAAAAGCTGTCTCGTGTGCCAATGAGTTTCCCCACTTTCTCCTCTTGAAGAGTTAGTATATCTGGTTTTATGCTGGTTTGTATCCCAGCTGTAGCCCTCTCCCTCATCTCCTCCCAATCTTACCCTCCATCTCTCAATTCCTCCCATGCCCCTCCCCTTCCATCTGACCCTAGCTTATCAGGTCTCATAAGGACTGTCTATACTGTCTTCCTTTGTGCAGCCTTACCAACAAAGTAAGGCTGCCCCCACTCAGGGGGAGGAGATCAAAGAGCCAGCCACTGAGTTCATGTCAGAGACAGCCCCTATTACCAGTACCCCATTTTAAATTGGATTATGTGGTTTGTTGGTGTCTAACTCTTTGAGTTCTTTATATATTCTGGATATTAGCCCTCTATCAGATGTAGGGTTACTGAAAATCTTTTCCTAGTCTGTAGGCTACCATTTTGTTCTGTTGACAGTGCCCTTTGCTTTACAGAAGCTTTTCAGTTTCAAAAGGTCCTTGTATTAAGTGTATATCTTAGAGGCTGAGTTGGTGTGCTGTTCAGGAAATTGTCTCCAATGCCAATGAGTTCAAGACTCTTCCCCACTTTCCCTTCTAACAGATTTTAGTGTGTCTCGTTTTATGTTGAGATCTTTGTTTCACTTGGACTTTAATTTGGTCCAGGGTGATATATATGAGTCTATTTGCATTTTTCTACCTTCACCACCATTCAATAAAGACATTTGCTCAACTATGTTCATAGGAGCTTTATTTGTAATAGTCAGAATATGGAAACAACATGATGTCCATCAGTGGAGGAACGGATACAGAAATTGTGGTATATCTACACAATGGCTAAATGCTCAAACCCCAAACAGCAAGGCAAATACGATGAACATCAGAAGAAAAAGAAAACAGGAAACAGTGCAGGAGCCTGCCACAGAGGGCCTCTGAAAAGCTTTACCCTGAAGGATATCAAAGCAGATGCTGAGACTTATGGCACTTTGGGCAGAGTGCAGGGAATTTCATGAAAGAAGTAGGAAATAATAAGACCTGGAGAGGACAGGAGCTCCACAAGCAGAGCAGCAACAGAACAAAAGAATCTGGGCACAGGGGTCTTTTCTGAGACTGATACTCCAACCAAGGAGGATTGATGGAGATAAACTAGAACCCCTGCACAGACGTAGCCCATGGCAGTTCAATGTCTGAGTGGGCTCCATAGTAATGGGAACAGGGACTGTCTCTGACATGAACTGATTGGCCTGCTCTTTGATCACCTCCCCTTGAGGGGGGAGCAACCTTACCAGGCCACAGAGGAAGACAGTGCAGCTACTCCTGATGAGACCTGATAGACTAGGATTAGAAGGAAGGAGATGAAGACCTTCCCTATTAGTGGATTTGGGGAGGGGCATGTGTGGAGAAGGGGAGAGAGGGTGGGGTTTGGAGGGAGGAGGGAGGGAGCCATGGGAGGATAAAAAGTGAATAAAGTGTGATTAATAAAAATTAAAAAAAAACAACAAGGAAATCATGAAATTTGCAGGCAAATGGATGGAAGTAGAAGAAATAATCCTGAGTGAGTTAACCCAGAGAGACAGGCATGGTATACACTCACTTATAAGCAGATATTAGCTGTATAATATAGGGTAGCCATCTACAGATCTAAAGAAGCTAATCACTAAGGAGGATTCTAGGAGGATGCTTAAATCTCATTCAGAATGGCAAACTAGATAGACACAAGAAGTGGTAGAAGAGAGGAAACGGGATGGGAAACCTTCTATTGAGGGTCCTCTGAAAGGATCCACCCAACAGGGGATGGAAGCAGATGCTGAGACTCAAGGCTAAACTCTGGGCAGACTACAGGGAGTCTTTTGGAAGAAGAGAGGGGTGGGGTAGAGGGACATGTAGGGGGCAGGAGACCAACAAAGCAAAAGGATATGAGCCCAGGGATTCTGCAGAGACTGATGCACCAACAGAGGACAACGCATGGAGAGGACCTAGACCCCTTGCTCAGGTGTGGCCAATTGACAGTTCAGTCTCCATGTGGATCTCTGAGTGAGGGGAGCAGATGCTGCTTCTATCATGAACGTGGTTGACTCTTCGTTGATCACTTGCCCCTGGTGATGTGGATTTGCCAGGCCATGGAGGAAGAGGTTCCAGGTACTCCTGATGAGACTCAACAAGCTATGGGCAGATGGCAATGGTGGAGAGCGCCCCCTTTCATTTGACTAGGGGATGGAGATGGGAGGAAGATAGAGGGAGGGTGTAACTGGGGGAAGTTGCTGGAGGGGCTTCAATTGGGATGTATAATGAATAAATTTTGAAGAAATAACAAAAATTAAAAGAATAAAAAGAAAAACAGAAAATTCTTTGTTTAGCTCTCTACCCCATTTTTAAAATTGGATTACTTGGTTTCTTGGTGTTTAATTTCTTATGTTTTTTATATATTGTAGATATTAGCCAGTTGCTGGATGTAGGACTGGTGAAGATAGTTTCCCAATCTGTATACTGCCCTTTTGTTCTTTTGACAGTATCCTTTTTCTTACATAAAGATTTTCATTTTCATGAAGTTCCATTTATTAATTACCAACCTTATAGTCTGAGCTGTTGGTATTCTGTACAAAAAGTTGTCTCCTGTGCCAATGAATTCAAGGCTCTTCCCCACTTTCTCCTCTAGAAGAGTTAGTGTATCTGGTTTTGTGTTGAGTTCTCTGATTCACTTGGACTTTAGTTTTGTGCATTGTGATAAATATGTATCTATTTGTATTTTTCTACTTGTAGATATAAAGTTAGACTAGCACCATTTGTTAAAGATGCTGTCTTTTTTCCATTGTATGATTTTGGCCTCTTTGTAAAAAATCAGGTGTCTATGGGTGTGTGGGTTCATTTCTGGATCTTCATTTTATTCCATTGATCAGTGAGTGTATTTCTTTGCCCGTACCATGAAGTTTTATTACTATTGCTCTGGAGTACAACTTGAAGTCAGGGATGAAGATAACCCCAGATGTTCTATCATTGTATAGGATTGTTTTAGCTATTCTGGGTCTTTTATTTTTCAAATGAAGCTTAGGATTGTTCATTCAAGATCTGTGAAGAATTGGATTAATATTTTGAGGGAATTGCATTGAATCTGTATATTGTTTTTGGTAAGAGGGTAATTCTTTTACTGTTAATCTTACCAATCCATGAGCATGGGAGATTTTTCCATCTTCTAACACTTTCTTCAGTTTCTTCCTTCAGAGACTTGAAGTTCTTTTCATATAGATATTTCACTTGCTTGGTTAGAGTTACACCTAGACACTTTATATTATTTGTGGCTGTTGTGAAGGGTGGTTTCCCTAATTTCTTTCTCTGCCCCCTTGGTTTATACATACAGGAGAGTTACTGATTTTTTTTGAATTAATCTTGTATGCACCCACTTTGCTGAAGGTGTTTAGCAGCTGTAGATAATCTCTGATGGAATTTTGTGGTCACTTGTGTATACTATCATATGATTTGCAAATAGCAATACCTAACTTCTCCCTTTGCTTTTTCTATCCCATTGATTTCTTTTAGTTTTCTTATTGATCTTCTAGTACTATATTGAAAAGATATGCAGGGAGTGGGAAACCTTGTTTTGTCCCTGATTTTAGGATTGCTTAAAGTTTCTTTCCATTTAGTTTGAGGTTGGGTATTGCCTTGCTTTATTATGTTTAGGTATGGGCCTTTTGTTCCTGATCTTTCCAAGACTCTTATCATCAACAGGTATTGGATTTTGTCAAAGGCTTTTTCTGCATCTAATATGATCATCTAATGAGATGATCTAATGAGATGATTTTTTCCTTTCTGTTTGTTTACACGTGTATTGCATTGATGGATTTGTGTATGTTGAACCATCCTTGCATCCATGGGATGAAGCCTACAAGTGGTGGGTGATATATTTGATGTGTTCTTAGATTCTGTTTGCGAGTATCTTATTGAGCATTCTTGCATCAGTGTTCATAAGGGAGATTGGTCTGAATTTCTATTTTCTTTGTTGAGTCTTTGTTTGGTTTAGGTATCAAGGTGAAATGTGGCTTCATAGAATGAGTTTGGTAATGTTCCTTCTTTTTCTATTCTGTAGGATAGTTTGAGGAATGTTGGTGTTAGTTCTTCTTTGAATGTCTGGTTGAATTCTTAACTAAAACCATTTGGTCCTGGGCTTTTGTTGTTGTTGTTGTTGTTGTTGGGAGACTTTTGATGACTGCTTAGGTCTTAGGACTGTTTAAACTGTTTACCTTATCTTTATTTAACTTTGGTAGGTGAAATCTATCAAGAAAATTGTCCATTTTCTTTAGTTTTACAATTTTGTGGAACACGGGCTTTGAAGTGAGAACTAAAGATTCTTTCGAATTTCTCAGTGTCTGTTGCTATGTCCCACTTTTTATTTCTGATTTTGTTAATTTGGGTATTGACTCTCTCTTTTATTTAGCTTGGCTATGGGTTTGTCTATCTTGTTGATTTTCTCAAAGAACCAACTCTTGGCTTCATTGACCATTTGTATTGTTGTCTTTATTTCTAATTTATTGATATCAGGGTCAGGTTTGATTATTTGCTGCCATTTATTCCTCTTGAGCGTGTTTCTATCGTTTTTATAAAGCTTTCATGTGAGTTGTTAAATCGCTAGTGGGGGATCTCTTCAATGTTTTTATGAAGGCACTTAATGCAATGAACCTTTCTCTTAGCACTGCTTTCATGCTGTCCCATAAGTCTGGGTAACTTGTGCCTTCATTTTCTTTGAATTCTAGCAAGTATTTATTTATTTGTTTCTGTTTATTTCTTTCCTGACCCAGTGGTCATTGAGCAGGGAGTTGTTCAGTTTCCATGAGCGTGTAAGTTTTGTTTTATTTCTCTTTTTGTTGAGGTTTAGCTTTATTCCATGGTTATCTGATAAAGAACAATGGGTTAATTCAATTTTCTTGTATGGTTGAGGTTTGCTTTGTGTCCAACCTAAATGGTCAATTTGGAGAAAATTCTTTGTGCTGAGAAAAAAAAGTATTTTCTTTTGTGATTAGATGAAAAGTTCTGTAAATGTTTATTAGGTCCTTTGATTCAGGACCTATGTTAGTTTCATCATTTCCATATTTCATTTTGGTCTTAATGATCTTGGTCTATTGGTTAGGGTGGGAATTCGAATCTCCCACTATTTTTTTGTATGTTCATAGAAGCTTTATTCTTGAGCTACTATTTGCTACATCCAAGCAGGAGTTCTAGGTTATATCCATACATGGTTCTTGGTTGGAGAAACAGTCTCATAAAGATGCCTGTGGCCTGATATATTTGGTCCTTGTGGAGCTCCTGTCCTCTCCAGGTCCCACTAACTCCGCATTCCTTCATATGATTCCCTGCCCTCCAAGTGGGCACCCTAGTAAGGTGAACAGTGACTATTTCTGACATGAACTCAATGGTTGGCTCCTTTGATCCTCCCCCCTCCCCTGATGGAGGAGCAACCTTGCTAGGCCACAGAAGAGGACATTGCAGCCAGTCTTGAAGAGATCTAATAAGCTAGATTTAGATGGAAGGGGAGGAGGTCCTTCCTTATCAGTGTACTTTGAAAGGGGCAGGGAGGAGATGAGGGAGGAATGGGGGGGCATAGTGACAGAATGCGGGATGGGGCTACAGCTGGGATACAAAGTACATAACCTGTGATTAATATAAAATAGTAAAAATAAAGCTCAGCTGATTTCTTTGGAATTCTGAGTGGCCTTCCAGACTGGGATGAGGAGCGAAGTAAGCCTTGTTATCTCCCACACTTACCATGAGGGGGAATGAGTATTTTGGATAAGATGTGTGTAAGTAGTCACAAGACCCAAAGGATACTTAGCAGAAAAGTCTTAGATTCTAAATAATCTATCAACAGCTAGAGCAGTGAGGGATTGGGTCCTACAGTGGAAAAATGAAAATTTCAATGAAGCAGACACCAGCTTTGCCTATTATTCCTCATATTCACTTACATATACATTCTAGAAGCCACTCCTTAAGATTCTGGGGCTTCAGAAAAGTCCCCTGTGCCCAGCCTTTTTGGATATGTTGCTGTCCTTGTGGAGATCCTGTCCTCTCCAGGTCTTACTATCTCCTACTTCTTTCATAAGAGTCCCTGCACTCTGCCCAAAGTTTGGCTATGAGTCTCAGATATGCCTCAATACCCTGCAGGGTAGAGCATTTCAGAATCCCTCTGTGGTAGGCCCCTGTCCTATTCCCTGTTTTCTCCCTCCTCCAATGTCCAACCTCTTTGCCTTTCTGAATGGGGACTGATCCTCCAGCCAAGGACCACTCATGGAAACTGCCTGAAACCCCTGCACAGAGGTAGCCTATCGGGCAGTTCAGTATCCATGTAGGCTCCATAGTATTGGAGAGAGGGACTGTCTCTGACATGAACTGGATTGGCCTGCTCTTTGATCACCTCTCTCTGAAGGGGAAGCAGCCTTGACAGGACACAGAAGAAGACAATGCAGCCACTCCTGATGAGACCTGATAGACTAGGATCAGAGGAAAGGGGAAGAGGACCTCCCTTGTGGACTGGGTGAGGAACACGGGTGGGGAAGAGGGAGGGAAGAACTGGGGGGGGGTGAGGAAGGAGGTACAGGGGCAATACAAAGTGAATAAACCGTAATTAATAAAACTAAAATTACAAAAGGAAAAAAAGAAGCTTTATATTTTTATTTATTTTTTATTACATTTTTTATTTTTTGTTTTTGGTGTGTATATGGTTATTTTTATTTTAATTCTTTATTAATTACACTTTATTCACTTTGTATCCCCCCTGTAGATCCCTCCCTCTTCTCCTCCCAATCCCTCCCTTCCTCCCCCTTCTCTACACATGCCTCTCCCCAAGTCCACTGATAGGGGAGGTCTTCATCTCCTTCCTTCTGATCCTAGTCTATCAGGTCTCATCAGGAGTAGATGCACGGTCTTCCCCTGTGGCCTGGTAAGGTTGCTCCCCCCTCAGGGGGAGGTGATCAAAGAGCAGGCCAATCAGTTCATGTCAGAGACAGTCCCTGTTCTCATTACTATGGAACACACTTAGACACTGAACTGCCGTGGGCTACGTCTGTGCAGGGGTCCTAGGTTATCTCCATGTATGGTACTTGGTTGGAGTATCAGTCTCAGGAAAGACCCCTGTGCTTTGGGGTCTTTTTGGTTATGTTGCTCTCCTTGAGGAGTTCCTGTCCTCTCCAAATCTTAATATTTCCCACTCCTTTCATAAGTTTCCTTGCCCTATGCCCAAAGGTTGGCCAGAAGTCTCAGCATCTGCTTTGATAGTCGGCAGAACAGAGCCTTTTAGAGGCTCTCTGTGGCAGGCTCCTAACTTGTTCCCTCTTTTCTCCTTTTTCTGATGTCCAACCTCTTTGCCTTTCTGGATAGCGATTGTACATTTTGGCAAGAGTCCTCCCTCTTGATTAGTTTCTTTAGGTGTACAGAACTGGATGTATACATGAAGAAAAATGCAATAGATTCATACTTATCACCATGCACAAAACTAAAGTCCAAGTGGATCAAAGACCTCAACATAAAACAAGACACACTAAACTGCTTAGAAGAAAAAGTGGGGAAGAGCCTTGAACTCATTGGCACAGGAGACAACTTCTTGAACAGAACACCAACAAGCACATGCTCTAAGAGCAACAATCAACAAATGAGACATCATGAAAATGAAAAACTTGTGTAAAGCAAAGGATACAGTCGTCAGAACAAAATAACTTCCTATAGACTGGGAAAGGATATCCACCAACTCTGTAACTGACAGAGAACTGATATCCAGAATATATAAAGAACTGAAGAAGTTAAACACAAACAAATCAAGTAATCCAATTAAAAAATGGGGTACAGAGTTAAACAGAGAATTCTCAATAGCGGAATATTGAATGTCAGAGAAACACTTAAAAAATGTTCAATGTCATTAGTCATCAGGGAGATGCAAATCAAAACGAACCTGAGATTCACCTTAAACCCATCAGGAGGGCTAAGATCAAAAACTCATGATAAGTGACAACACATGCTGGAAAGGTTGTGGAGAAAGGGGAACCCTCCTCCACTGCTGGTGGAAATGTGAACTTGTACAACCACTCTGGAAATCAATCTGGTGCTTTCTCAGACAAATTGGAATAATGTTACCTCAAGATCCAGCTACATCACTTCTAGGCATATATCCAAAAGAGGCTCACGTACACAATAAGGACATTAGCTCAGCCATGTTTGTAGCAGATTTATTTGTAATAACCAGAAGCTGGAAACAACCCAGATGTCCCTCAACTGAGGAATGGATAGAGAAATTGTGGTACAGCTACACAGTGGAATATTACTCAGCAATGAAAAACAGGATATCATGAAATTTGCAGGTAAATGCTGGCAATTGGAAAATATCATCCTGAGTGAGCTATCCCAGAAGGAAAGACACATGGTATATATTCACTCCTATAGACATTATTTTTATATTAATTACAGTTTATTCACTTTGTACCCCAGCTGTAGTCCCTCCATCATTCCCTCCCAATCCCACCCTCCCTTCTTCATCTTCTCCCATACCCCTATCTATGTCCACTGATAAGGCCCTCCTCCCCTTCCATCCAACCCTTGCTCATCTCATCAGGACTGAGTGCATTGTCCTCCTCTGAGGCCTGGCAAGGCTGCTCTCCCTTCATGGTGGGGTGGGGGTGGGATTGTCAAAAAGCCTGCTACTAAGTAATATTCCATTTTGTAGCGGTACCACAATTTCTGTATTCATTCCTCAGTTGAGGGGCATCTGGGTTGTCTCCAGCTTCTGGCTATTACAAATAAAGCTGCTACAAATATGGCTGAGCAAATGTCCATATTGTGTACTTGAGCCTTTTTTGGATATATGCCTAGTTATGGTACAGCTGGATCTTGAGGAAGCACTATTCCTAGTTGTCTGAGGAAGCACCAGATTGATTTTCAGAGTAGTTGTACAAATTTACATTGCCACCAGCAGTCGAGGAGGGTTCCCCTTTCTCCGCAACCTCTCCAGCATGTGTTATCATTTGAGTTTTTGATTTTGGCCATTCTGATGGGTGTAAGGTAAAATCTCAGGTCATTTTGATTTGCATATCCCTGATGGCTAATGATGTTGAGCATTTCTTTAAGTGTTTCTCTGCCATTTGATATTCCTCTATCGAGAGTTCTCTGATTAGCTCTGTTCCCCATTTTTTAATTGGATTACTTGATTTGTTGCTTTTCAACTTCTGTAGTTCTTTATATATACTGGATATTAGCCCTCTGTCAGATAAGGAATATTCCTCAGCAATAAAAAAACAAGGATATCATGAAATTTTCAGGTAAATTGTGGGAACTGGAAAGGATCATCCTGAGTGAGCTATCCCAGAAGCAGAAAGACACACATGGTATATACTCACTCATATAAACATATAAAATAGGATAAACCTCCTAAAATATGTACACCTAAAGGCACTAATCAAGAGGGAGGACTCTGGCTAAGATGCTCAATCCCCAGCCAGAAAGGCAAAGCAGATTGACATCAGAAGAAGAAAACAGGAAACAAGCTAGGAGCCTGTCACAGAGGGCCCCTGAAAGGCTTTGCTGTGCACAATATCACAGCAGATGCTGAGACTTATGGCCAACTATTGGGCAGAGTGCATGGAATCTTACAAAAGATGTGGGAAATACTAAGCTAGGGAGAGGGCAGGAGTGCCACAAGGAGAGCAACACAACTAAAAAATCTGAGCACAGGGATCTTTCCTGAGACTGATACTCTAACCAAGTACCATGCATGGAGAAAACCTAGAACCCATGCACAGATATAGCTTATGGCAGTTCAGTATCCAAGCGGGTTCCATAATAATGGGAACAGGGACTGCCTCTGACATGAACTGATTGGCCTGCTCTTTGATCAACTCATCCTGATGGGGGAGCAGCCTTAACAGGCCACAGAGGAAGACAATGCAGCCACTCCTGATGAGAGCTGATAGACTAGGATCAGAAGGAAGGAAAGGAAGGCTTGGGAAGGAGCATGTATGGAGAAGGGGGAGGGAAGGTGGATTTGGGAGGAAAGGAGGGAGGGGTTTATGGGCGCATACAAAGTGAATAAAGTGTAATTAATAAAAGTTAAAAAATGACTATACAATTTTACAAAAAGCCTGCTACTGAATTCATGTCAGAGACAGTTCCTGTTCCACTTACTAGAGAACCCACTTGGATACTGAGCTGCAATGGGCTACATCTGAGCAGGGGAAGTCTCCCACTATTAATGTGTGGGAATAGATGTGTGATTCAAGCTTTTAGAAATTCTGGTGCCCTTGTGTTTGGGACACAGATGTATAAGACTGTGTTGTCCTCTTGATAGATTTTTTTTCCCTTTGATGAGAATGAAGCATCCTTTCCTATATCTTTTGATTAATTTTGGTTGAAAGCCTATTTTATCAGATATTAAGATGGCTACTCCAGCTTCCTTCCTGGGTCTGTTTGCTTGGAAAATCTTTTTCCAGCCCTTTACTTTGAGGTAATTTCTATGTTTGTTGCTGATGTGTGTTTCTTGTATGGGGTAGAATGTTGGATCCTGTTTACATAACCATTTTGTTAGCATGTCTCTTTATTTAAGAGTTGAGTATTCATAGATATTAATGACCAATGATTATTAGTTTCTTTTATTGTGGTGTTGGTAGTGATAGGGCATTTTTTGTTGTTTTTTGTTTTATTTTATTTTGTTTTGTTTTGTGTGTTTGTTTTTGGTTTTGCTGTTGTGAAGTTATCTATATCCTGTGTTTTCTTGGGTATAGTTGGCCTTATTGGTTTTCCTTCTAGTATCTTCTGAAGGCAGTGGGTTGGTGCAAAGATATTGTTTAAATTTGGTTTTGTCATGGAGCATTTTTTCTCCCTTTTTGGTGATAGAAAGCTTTTCTATGTATAGTACTCTGGGCTGATACCTGCAGTCTCTCAGTGTTTGTATGAGATCTGCCTATGCCCTCTGGCTTTCATAGTCTCTGTTGAGAAGTCAGGTGTGATTCTGATAGGTCTGCCTTTATATATTACTTTACCCTTTTCCCTTGCTGCTTTTAATATTTTTTCTTTGTTCTGTAGAGTTAGTGGTGTGATTATTATGTGGCAGGAGGAATTTCTTTTCCGGTGTACTCTATTTGCTATTCTGCAAGCCTCTTGAATGTTTAAAGGGATCTCTTTCTTTAAGTTGGGGAAATTGATTCTATGATTTTCTTGAAAATATTTTTTGGTCCTTGGAGCCTGGCGTCTTTGTTTTTGGCTATTATTCTTTTTGAAAAAATTAATTCAGTTTACATTTCAGTAATAAGTCCCTCCCTCTACCCTTCCAGTGCCATCCAGCACGCATACTCCTATTATTCCTAGGTTTGGTCTTTACATGGTGTTCTCGGTTTATTAGATGTTTTATGTCAGGAATTTTTGTTTTAATATTTCCTTTGACAGATGTATCAATTTTAATTGTATTTTCTATGCTTAAGATTCTCTTCTTTGTCTCTTATATTCTGTTGGTGGTGTTGTGTTCTCTGTATTCTGTAATTCCTAATCTCTTCTTTAAGTTTTCCATCTCCAGGATTTTCTCAATTTCTTGATTTTTTTTTTCTATTTTAGGCCTTGAACAGTTTTATTTAATTCCTTTATCTGACTGATTTTTTTCCCCTGTATGTCCTTGATGGCCTTTATTTAGTTTCATTTTCCTGTATTTCTATAAGGGATTTTTTTTTTGCATAAGCATAGATTCAAGGTAACTTTCCCATGTTTTCAGCTACATTTGAATATCCAGTGTTTTGGAGGGTTTCTGGTGGAGCCATGATGTCCTGATTTTTGTTAATCATGTTCTTACACTGGCATTTAGCCATCTGACTGTTTGTAGCCTTGGCTGTTTGTTCCTGGAACGAGCCCTTTGTGATCCAGTGAAGTCCTTCTGATCTCCTCAAAACCACTAGTAGAGCTGCACCAAATATTGGATATGCATGTCTCAGGATTCTGGAGTAGTCTTTAGGATGATGGAAGAGGTCTGGAGGAATACCAATGAGTGCTGGCATTTCAGAGACAGCCGCAAATTTGTGAGTGTTTCAGAAGGCAACTGCGGGTTACTGGCTAAGCAGACACTGGGTTCCTGACATTCAGACTCTGATGGGCTCTACCATCTTGAACCTGGGATTGGCTTTAATCTTTTTGACTTTTGTAGCCAAACTAAAAACAATTTTAGCCAGACACAGTGGCTCAAGCTTTTAATCTCGGCACTCAGGGAGGCAGAGGCAGGCTGATTGCTGTGAGTTTGAAGCCAGCCTCATTTTTAATTGCTGAGTAGTATTCCATTGTGTAAAAGTACCATAATTTCTGTAGGCTGTCGTTTTGTTTTGATGACAGTATCTTTTGCTTTACAGAAGCTTTTCAGTTTCATGAGGTCCCATTTATTGATTGTTGATCTTAGAGCCTGTGCTGTTGGTGTTCTATTCAGGAAGTAGTCTCCTGTGCCAATGAGTTCTAGGGTCTTCCCCAATTTTTCTTCTAAACGGTTTAGTGTGTCTGGTTTTATGTTGAGGTCTTTGATCCACTTGGACTTTAGCTTTGTGCAAGGTGATAAATATGGATCTATTTTCATTTTTCTGCATACAGATATCCAGTTGGACCAGTACCATTTGTTGAAGATGCTGTCTTTTTTTCCCTTGAATGGTTTTGGCTTCTTTGTCAAAAGTCAGGTTTCCATAAGTGTGTGGGTTCATTTCTGGGTCTTCTATTCAGTTCCATTGATCCACTATTCTGTTTCTATGCCAATACCATGCAGTTTTTATTACTATTGCTCTGTAGTACAGCTTGAGATCAGGGATGGAGATACCTCCAGATGATCTGTTGTTGTAGAGGATTGTTTTGGAGATTCTGGGTTTTTTGTTTCTCCAT
>CM053752.1:58528647-58557174 GCA_028658305.1 Pachyuromys duprasi
TGTTGTGGGCTCTGTGTGCCCAGCTTCGTGCTCTGTGCTAGAATCTGTGAGCACTGCAGGCTGGTCACCCCTCTGGTCGGGAGTCTTTACTCCTCACTCTGTGCTAGAGTCTGAGTGTCCAGGTTTGAGATGTCAGCTGTGGGCTGTGGACTCCACCCTGGGCTTGCTGCTAAGGGTTCTCTCCTGGAATGGAGATTTGGCGCCTCCTTCTGTGCCAGGGGCTGTGCACCACGGTCTGAGATGATATTTGGGACACACACAGTGGGTTTGGGTCTGTGTGCATCCGCTGTATGCAGGGCTCTCAGAAATGGTGTCTGAGGCCTCTCTGTCTGGCCAGTGGACAGACACCCGAACTGGGGTTTTTGCTGGCGGATGCGTGCAGCTTTTGCCCTCAGTGTGAGGTCTGGTCAAGATGGTCCCAGGATCCTCTCAGCTGTGGGTTGAGACAGAACTCGGGTTCTTCCCAGATCCGCAGGCGGGCTCACACACTGACTGAGTTTTTGCTGGCGGAAGCGTTTGGCCCGCGCCCCAGCAGTATGAGAACTGGTCAAAATGGTGCCCCAATCCACTCAGTCTGTGGTGGTTCCCGCGATCGGTTAGAGCCCGCCGCACACCCGTGGGTTGATGCAGAACTCGGGATCCTCCCAGATCCGCTGGGGGACTCACACACTGACTGAGATTTTGCTGGTGGAAGCGTTAGGCTCGTGCCAGGCAATGTGCGGACTGGTCAAAATGGTCCCCCAATCCACTCAGTCTGGTGTGGTTCCGATGATTGGTCCGAACCCGCAGCACACCCGTGGGTTGAAGCAGAACCCGGGTGCAGTGTGCGCTCATAGGGCGCAGTTCAGTGAAAAAGGCACTTTGTTCCTCCCGAGACTGCCCGCGAGACTGTGCGATCCAGTCTATAATGGTGGGTGCGGGTGCCCAGAGCAGCCACTTGTCCAGATCAGAGCTGTGCGCCGCTGGTCACCTGGAAATTTCTCCAGGTAATAACTGGGTGTCCCTAGGGTTTTCCCATTTGATTTTCTCACCGTAGGAGTTCTGCTCACCTGGCACTCACAATGCTGGCGTTTTAGGTCCCAGAGTTCAGTCTCCTGGTTGCTGCGTTGTTTCTGCTCTCCTACTTCTCGTGGCAGCCATCTTCAGCTCTCTATTTCTTTTCCTGAAAAATATTTTAAGTTGTGAATGTATACAGGTATATACATACTCATGTTTATGTGTTTGTATACACAGATGTATATTGTTATAAATATATGCATATAAGAAATATGAAATGTTTCAATGACTTCTATGTAAAATGTAGACATTACTTCACATGTTTATACGTCTATCATGTGACAGCTCATTCATTTATTTTACCACAGTCATTTACATGTTGTCCTAAAATCAGTTCCTAAATAGCGTATGTAATATGAACTCCATATACTCAGATG
Organism: Pachyuromys duprasi; assembly: GCA_028658305.1. Taxonomy (NCBI): domain Eukaryota; kingdom Metazoa; phylum Chordata; class Mammalia; order Rodentia; family Muridae; genus Pachyuromys; species Pachyuromys duprasi. The sequence continues at coordinate 58,530,081 of CM053752.1, forward strand.
ATATAGCCAAGAAAACAGTGGTCTGAATCAAACCCTGTAGAGTCACTTAATCAGGCAGTAATGATATACAAAAAATTAACACTACTAAGTTTCCCAGTTATCATTCAGAATGAAAGCAAGATAAAAGAAGTGTATTAAGAAGACAGCAAGGCATGGTGCCTATGCATGAAATGTCAAAATGAAACTCAGCATTTCATACAATGAAAATGCAAAGGGAAAATAAAAGCTACTCTTGACTCTTGAGACATGTGCTGAGGTTGAACCCATCAACTTTTGTTGTGGTATGCTCAATATTTTCTCATGTTCTTTACAATTAATGATGCCAGTTACTCCTACAGGAGCCTTCATGTAAGAAGAAAACAACTAAGAAGTCCCAAAGAAAATTTAGCTCTTTGTTAATTTTAACATTAAATGAAATTAGTTTCATCCTTCTAATTTTAATTAAGATACTCAGTGCTTGTTGCAAACAAAGTAACACCTTCATCTTTCCAGTAAAGCAAGTTCCAAAACTCATCCTAACACATCCACTATGAAAAATAAATATAATGTAATCATTATTAATTGTCACAAGTGTTATGATTTAAAACTATTTAAAAGGTAATTGACCTAAACACAAGATATAGTATAGATTTAATCCTATAATATAAAAGGGGTGATAGTTCCTGTCCCCTCCAGGTCTTTCCATCTCCCTCTTCTTCCATAAGGATTCTAGTACTCTGCCCAAAGTTTGGCTATTAGCCTCAGTATCTCCTTTGATACTCTGGTGAGTAGTCTTCTGGGGATCCTCTGTGGAAGGCTCCTGTCCTGTTCCTTGTCTTCTCCTATCCAATGTGTATCCTGTTGCCTTTCTGAATGAGGATTAAGCATTTTTCCTAGGGTTCTTCTTGTTTAACTTCTTTAGGGCTATATATTTTACTATGTTTATCATATATTATATGGTTAATATCCACTAGTAATTGAATATAGACCATGTGTCTCTTTCTGCTTTTGGGTTACCTCACTCCGGATAATCCCTTCTAGTTCCATCTATTTGCCTGCAAATTTTATGATTTCCTTGTTTCTTTTCTTTTTTTAATATTTTTTATTTATTACAATTTATTCACTTTGTACCCCAGCTGTAGCTCCACCCTTGACCCCTCCCAAACCTGCCCTCCTTCCTCCCTCATCTCCTGCTATGACCCTTCCCCAGTCCACTGATACTGGAGGAACTCCTCTCCTTCCATCTGACCCTAGTTTATCAGGTTTCATGAGAAGTGTCTTTCATAGTCTTCCTCTGTGTCCTGGACAGGCTGCTCTCTTCCCAGTGGGAGGTGATCAAAGAGCTAGCTGCTGAGTTCATGTCAGAGACAGTCCATGCTTAGGAAGCCCAGTTGGAGACTGAGTTGCCACAGGCTACCTATGTGCAGGAGATCCAGGTTATCTCCATGAATGGCCCTTTGTTAGAGTATCAGCCTCAGAAAAGAACCCTAGGCTGGAATAGTATCACTATTCATAATTTTCTGAGGGAGCACCAGATTGATTTCCAAAGTGGTTGTACAAGTTTACATTCCCACCATCAATGGAGGGTTCCTCTTTTTCTCTTTCTCTACATCCTCTCCATTATGCATCATCCCTTTAGTTTTTGATCTTAGCCATTCTGATGGGTGTGAGCTGAAATCTCAGGGTCATTTGATTTGCATTTCCAGAATAACTAAGGATGTTGAGCATTTATTTATTTATTTATTTATTTATTTATTTATTTATATTAATTATAATTTATTCACTTTGTATCCCAGCTGTAGCCCCCTCCCTCAGCCCCTCCCAGTCCCACACTCCTTCCCTCTTCTCCTCACTTAACCCTCTGCCAGTTCACTGATAGGGAGGTCCTCTTACTCTTCCATCTGAAACTACCCTATTAGGTCTCATCAGGACTGGGTGTGTTGTCTTCCTCTGTGACCTAGTAAGGCTGCTTCCCACTCAGGCAGAGATGACCAAAGAGCCAGCCACTGAGTTCATGTCAGAGACAACTCCTGTTCCCCTTATTAAGAAACTCATTTGGAGACTGAGATCTCATGGGCTACATCTGTGCAGGGGTTTTAGCTTATCTCCATGTATGGTCCTTGGTTGGAATATCAGTCTCAGAAAAGACCCCTGTGCCCAGATTTTTTGGTTCAGTTGCTCTCCTTGTGGAGCTCCTCTCCTTCTCTCTGTCTTTCATTTCCCCCTTCTTTCATAAGATTTCCTGCACTCTGCCCAAAGTTTGGCTATGAATCTTAACATCTGCTTTACTACCCTGCTGGTCAGAGTCTTTCAGAAGCCCTCTGTAGTAGTCTCCTGTCCTGTTCCTTTGTTTAAGTGTTTCTCAGGAACTCCACAAGGAGAACAACAGAGTCAAATACTTGGCCCATGGGGGCCTGCAGAGACTGATACTTGAACTAAGGACCTTTTATGGAAAGGACCTAGGCCGCCACCCCTGTTCAAAGAAAGCCCCTTGGCTGCTCAGTTTCAAAGTGGGTTTCCTAATACAAGGGCTATCTCCTACCTGATCTCCATAGGCAGCTGTTTGATCACCTGCCCCTGGGGGGTTCTGCCTTGCTAGACCACAGAGGAAGATGATGCAGCCAGCCTTGATGAGATCTGATAAGCTAGGGTTAAAGAGAAGGGGAGGAGGTCCTCCCTTATCAGGGGACTAGGGAAAGGATATTGGGGGAGTAGAGAGAAGGTGAATGAGAGTGGGAGGAGACAAGAGAGGGGGCTGCAGTGAGGATACAAAGTGATTATATTGTAATAAATAAATATAAAAATAAAATTAATAAAAATTTTTAAAAAATTAAAAAGGGTAATAGTTGAAAATTAAGCTAAATATAAATAAAATATGATTAGTTAAGTCTGGTGTGTCCATGTTTATTTCATAATCTTGACAAAAGTATTCAGGTAAAGGAGAAAGTAAAATCAACTATGAAACTATGTCTTTTATATTCTCTAGTCTTCTGTACTGATGTGCAAGGCTAAAATTAGACTAAGTAAAATGTTAAGTAGAAATAAAAACAACTCACTTTCTGTAATTAAACAAGCAGGAGAAAGGCTGTTTGTAGAGCAGCCATGCACGGTTGATTGCTTTACCAGATTTCAGCGTTTTGGGTCCATGAAAGACAAACCAGTAGATGTTTGTTTTTGTGGTATTGTCAGGCAGTAGGGAAAGGAGGATGACAAAGGAGCCCAGGCAGAACTCAAACACACCACTTAGTCTAGGATGACTAAATTTCAGAGTTCTCCTCTCCATTTCTAGGTGCTGGTATTAGAAACTTGTGTCACTATACCAGGCCAAATCTGTAGTTATTTTCTTCCAACACAGTCTACAAAGTATCAAGGAAAAATAGGATTTGAATATTGAGTATTTAAACAGTGTCTGCATACATATGTTTGTAGCTGCTTTATTCGTAATAGCCAGAACCTGGAAACAACCCAGATATCCCTCAGTTGAGGAATGGATACAGAAATTGTGGTACTTTTACACAATGGAATACTACTCAGCAATTAAAAAGGAGGAAATCATGAAATTTGCAGGCAAATGTTGGGACCTGGAAATGATCATCCTGAGTGAGGTATCTCAAAAGCAGAAAGACACACATGGTATATACTTATATAGACCTATAAGATAGGATAAACATACTGAAATCCATACACCTAAAAAAGATAAACAGGAAACAGGATCTGGGGTAAGAGGATTAATCCTCACTTACAAAACAAATGGGATGGACATTGGATGTAGGAGAAAACAAGTAGCAGGACAAGAGCCTACCATAGAGAGCCTCAGAAAGACTCTACCTATCAGTGTATCAAAGCAAATATTAAGAAACATAACCAACCTTTTGGCAGAGAGCAGGGAATCATATGAAATAAGGGGGAGTTAGTATGACCTGGAGAAGACAGGAGCTCTGCAAGGACCAAATATATCAGGGCACAGGGGTCTTTTATGAGACTGTTTCTCCAACCAAGGACCAAGTATGGTTATAACCTGGAACCCCTGCTTGAATGTAGCAAATGGTAGCTCAATATCCAAGTGGTTACCCTAGTAAGGGACTATTTCAGACATGAACTCAATGGCTGGCTCATTGACTCCCCACCCACCCTCTGGTCCCCAGAGGAAGGAGCAGCCTTGCTAGGCCACAGAAGAGGACATTGCAGCCATTTCTGAAGAGAACTGATAAGCTAGAGTTAGATGGAAGGGGAGGAAGTCCTTCCCTATCAGTGGACTCTGAAAGGGGCAGGGAGGAGATGAGGGAGGGATGGAGGGGATAGGGAAGGAATGAGGGAGGGGGCTACAGCTGAGATACAAAGTACATAAACTGTGATTAATATAAAATAAAAATGTTAAAAAACAAAAACAATACAAAACAATATAAAACCTCCAGGCTATGAATATAAGACATATATGAACCATTAAAAAATTTATTCAGACAAAAGAGAAAAATGTCAATGTGAAAATCACATTTTAGAAGCTGCAGAAATGGCTCAGTGGTTAAGAGCAATTATTGTTCTTCCAGGGTACTGAATTTAATTTCCCAGCACCCAAGTCAGGGCTTACAGCCCTACTGTAACTACAGATTCAGGGGATCAATTTCTTCTTTTAGCCATTGTGGACTCCTCCCAAAAAGTGACCCAAACACATGCACACACATACTCATAATGTAAAATGAAATAAAATAACATTTAAAAATTATACTAATTTTTATAAAATTGATCCACTTAAACAATAGTTTAGGAAAAAAATCACCAAGCAAGTATAGAACCACAAACATCTTTATATTTTTCTGCTAGAAATCCCAGCCATAAATTACATTCTAAAATAAAATGAGATGAAATATTTACATTAGAATTTAATACAGTTTAAACAATATTGAAAAACAGAAATAAATATCTAAAGTATTCCAAACAGACTTTCTCTATAAGTCTATTATAAACTAAAATAATACTATAATACTATAAACAATTTAATATTGTAAATAATACTACAATAATACTATAAACAATACTATAATTCTATAATACTATAAACAATATATTTGACAATGTATTAATAGTATGAAAACGTTAAGCTTTTTAAAAAATTCTTTATTAATTATACTTTATTCACTTTGTATCCCAGCTGTAGTTCCCTCCCTCCTCCCCTCCCAATCGCTCCCTTCTCCCCTTTCTGCACTGATGCCCCCCCCCAAACCAACTGATAGGGGAGGTCTTCTTTTCCTACCTTCTGATCCTAGTCTATTAGACCTCATCAGGAGTGGCTGCATTGTCTTCCTCTGTGGCCTGGTAAGGCTGCTCCCCCCTCAGGGGAAGGTGATTAAAGAGCAGGTCAATCAGTTAATGTCAGAGAGAGTCCCTGTTCCCATTACTATGGTACCCACTTGGGCACTGAAATACCATGTGCGACATCTGTGCAGGGGTTCTAGGTTTTCTCCACACATGGTACTTGGTTGGAGTATCAGTCTCAGGAAAGACCCCTGTGTTCAAATTTTTTGGTTCTGTTGCTCTCCTGTGGAGTTCCTGTCCTCTCCAGATCTTACTATTTCCCACTTCTTTCATAAGATTCCCTGCACTCTACCTAAAGGTTGGCCATAAGTCTCAGTATCTGCTTTGATAATCTGCAAGGCAGAGGACCTCTGTGGCAGGATCCTGACTTGTTGCCTGTTTTCTCCTTCTTCTGATGTCCATCCTCTTTGCCTTTCTGGATAGGGATTGAGCATTTTAGCAAGAGTCCTCCCTCTTGATTAGTTTCTTGAGGCATACAGATTTTAGTAGGTTTATCCTATTTTATATGTCTATATGAGTGAGTATATATGTGTGTTTCTTTCTGCTTCTGGAATAGCTCACTCAGGATGATCTTTTCCAGTTCCCATTATTTACCTGCAAATTTCAGGATTTCCTTGTTTTTTATTGCTGAGTAATATTCTACTAGGTAGATGTACCACAATTTCTGTATCCATTCCTCAATTGAGGGACATCTGGGTTATTTCCAGGTTATGGCTACTAAAATAAAACTGCTACAAACATGGTTGAGCTAATGTCCTTGTTGTGTACTTGAGCCTCTTTTGGATATATGCCTAGGAGTGGCATAGTTGGATCTTGAGGAAGCGCTATTCTTAGTTGTCTGAGGAGGCACCAGACTGATTTCCAGAGTGGTTGTACAAGTTTACATTCCCACCAGCAATGGAGAGGGTTCCCCTTTCTCCATAACCTCTCCAGCATGTGTTATCACTTGAGTTTTTGATCTTAGCCCTTCTGATGGGTGTAAGGTGAAATCTCAGGGTTGTATTGATTTGCATTTCCCTGATGACTAATGATGTTGAACATTTCTTTAAGTGTTTCTCTGACATTTGATATTCCTTTATTGAAAAATCTCTGTTTAGCTCTGTATCCCATTTTTTAATTGGATTATTTGATTTGTTGCTGTTTAGCATCTTGAGTTCTTTATATATTGTGGATATTAGTCCTCTGTCAGATATAGGGTTGGTGAAAATCCTTTCCCAATCTGTAGGCAGTCATTTTGTTCTGACACAGTGTCCTTTGTTTTACAGATTTTCAGTTTTATGAGGTCCCATTTATTGATTGTTGTCTGTTTTGCTGGTGTTCTGTTCAGGAAGTTGTCTCCTGGGCCAATGAGTTCAAGGTTCTTCCCCAGTTTTCTTTTAACAGGTTTAGTGTGTCTTGTTTTATATTGAGGTCTTTGATCCACTTGAACTTTAGTTTCGTGCAGGGTGATAAATATCGATTTATTTGCATTTTCTAAATATAGACATCCAGTTAGACCAGCACCATTTGTTGAAGATGCTGCTTTTTTCCATTGAATAGTTTTGGCATCTTTGTCAAAAACCAGGTGTTCATAGGTGCATGGATTTATTTCAGGGTCTTCTATTCAATTCCATTGATCCACCAGGCTTTTTCTATGCAACTATAATAGAGTTTTTAGTATTTTTGCTCTATAACACTGGATTTGTCTGTAGGTATTTTTGCAATTTGTTTTTTTCATTGAATATCTTGTTTTCTCCATCTATGAGGACTGAGAGTTTTACTGGGTATAGTAGCCTAGGCTGACATCTGTGTTCTCTTAGGGTATGCATGATATCTGTCCAGGACCTTATGACTTTCATATTTTCTGTTAAGAAGTCAGGTGTGATTCTGATGGGTTTGTAACTTGGCCTTTTTCCCTTGCAGCTTCAGTATTTTTTACCTGTTCTGTGTACTTACTCTTTTGATTATTATGTGATGGGAGGATTTTCTTTTCTGGTCTAATTTACAAGGTGCTCTGTAGGCCTCTTGTATTCTTATAGGCCTCTCCTTTAAGTTGGAGAAATTTTCTTCTATAATTTTGTTGAAAATAATTTCTGGGCCTTGGAAGAGGGAATCTTTTTCCTCTATTCCTATTATTCTTAGGTTTTGTCTTTTATATGTTGTCTTGGATTTCTTGGATGGTTTGTGTCAGGAATATTTTAGATTTATTGTTGTTGTTGTTTTTTTATGGATATATCGATTTCTTCCATTGTATCTTCCACACCTGAGATTCTTTCTTCCTTCTCTTGTAGTCTGTTGGTTATGCTTACCACTGTAGTTCCTGTTTTCTTTCCTAGGTTCTCCCTCTCTATGATTTCCTCTGTTTGTGTTTTCTTTAATTTTTTCCAATTCTATCTTCTGATCTTGAACTGTTTTTCTTTTATTTCCTTCACCTGTCTGACTATATTTTCTTGTATTCCTTCAGTTCCTTCACCTCTTTGTTTGAACATTCCTCTGTTTCTTTTATTTCTTTCAATGATTTAATCATCTCCTCTCTGAAAGTCACAAACTGTTTGGCTGCATCTTCCTGTATTACTTTATGAATGCCATAAAGTGTTTTACTATATCTTCCCCTAATGCTTTACGCATTTTATTTGCTTCCTCCATTAACCTCATCATAAGCATTGATGTAAGGTCAACTTCTTGACTTTCACTTACGTTAGGGTGTCCAGGACTACTTGCCCCTGGATAACTGGGTTCTGGGGATTTTGTATTGCTTTTGGGTTTTGTTGGTTGTGCTTTTTATCTGCCCTCTACCCATCTGGCTGTCTCAGATGTTGTCTGTTAATTTCTGGTGCCTGCTGGGTTCTGGGGTGTGGAGAATCCACTTGGCGGGTTCTTAAGGAGATCTCAGCTTTTGGGGTATGGTCAACTGAATCGTGGTGCTTCTCAGGAATTGTCACAGTTTACCTGATGCATATGGACCTGTGTGGTAACTGTCATGTTCAGGAAGGCTCTCCTCTCATCAGGAGAGGTCCTGGTGATGGCTGCCCTGTTGCTGGGTTTCTTGCTCTGAATTTAATGAGCTGCAGCTGTTGCTCGTAAGGTGTAATTTTTGGGTGAAACCCTCTTGAAGAACCAGGGAGTCCCACAGTTTTGTCAGTTTAGCTAGGGATAACTGGTTGAACCTTGGAGCAGTATCTGAGGGCTGCTCTAAGGGCTCTCCAGCTTTTATAGGTCTGAGGATGCAGCTGTGTGCCCCAGTGACCCAGAGGTACTCAATGAAGTCAGGTGAGCAAGGTGCTCATGCCTGCAGTAGAAGGTAGAACCTAGAGCCTGTGTGAATCCAGAAAGTCTTCCGGAGCTGGGTGTCCTGAGCATTGGACGTCATGATCCCCCAGCCGTGGAGTTTCTCCTGAGAGGGGCACACAGACTGTGCTTTGGGGACCTCTGTTCTGTCTGGGATGGCGAGTAGAAACCACAGGCACAGGATCGTGGCTCTGCCTTGCTGGTGGTTGAGCACCTGGGCATTAGCCGAAACTGGGTAATTTTTCTGGAGACTTTTTCGGGGTGGTGGTATAGGCTGACTGCTCTGAAATCAGACCTGCTGTCCCACTCCCTGTGGGTTTGCACCCAACAGAGAAACTCAATCTCTGGTGCTCTGGGGCCCACATTCTATCTGGGGCAGCTAGTCAGGCATGCAAGCAAGACTCTGTGCTGGTGCCTGTGCGCTTGGCTTGGCAACGTCAAGCTTTTTAACAGTAAATTAACTGAAAAAACAAAAACATTAAATATCCACTATTGAATATTTAAATGTATTGACTATTACAAAAGGAAACACAAATAAATGATGCTTTATTTATGACATGGTTTTGTTATTATGAACCAAATACTTAAAATTAAACTTATAAAATCTATTTTCCCTTAACGTTGTACAAAGAGCTCTGAGGTTTTTAGAGCAAACATGAAACCAATAGGATAACAACACAGCATCTCGCAGTAATATTTTCCCTTTTAAAACTTACTTATTTAATTTTGACGTTACAGTATAATTATATCATTTTCCCCTCTCACTTTCTTCCCTCCATCCTTCCCCATATAATCATCTGGTTCTTTTTCCAGTTCATAGTCTTTCTTTACATTAATTGTTGTTACATGTGTTTTATATACATTTTATATACATGTGTGTATATAAAATCATAGTCCTAAATGTAATCTACTCATTCTGTTTAATATTACTTGTAAATGTGTTTACAATATAATAAGCTTTTCACCACTATTATGAATGTAACCTTTACAAATTTAACTGTATAAATTTAACTTTCTTTTGCTCTTTGAATTCAAATTCTTCACTTTGATATAGGAACCAACACATTTTTCTCTATATTTCTCCCCCAAACATTCACTCTTTTTCTTTCTTTCTTTCTTTCTTTCTTTCTTTCTTTCTTTCTTTCTTTCTTTCTTTCTTTCTTCCTTCCTTCCTTCCTTCCTTTTTTCCTTCCTTTCTTTCTTTAACAACAATGCACTATAAGAATTGAGCCTTTTTTCTGGTCTTGCTCAGTGTCCCACACTGTATAACTTTGGTCACTAAGCCATGTTTGGAGTAGGGAACATGAGAAGTGTGCCTCCCTGTGTCCTGATGTCCATGTTGCCTATTATTTCCTACTTACTACAATTGGTAGAGAGGTGTTAATTGCATTAATCTGTCTGAAGCCAAAAGAATATCTTTGTAAACTCTAAAAGGTATAAAATATGGAAATATCACAATAATTAGTTAAATAACTAGTTAAACTAGTTTCTTTTAAATAGATTTCAAGTGAAAAACTAAATATATTTATCACATATAATAAAAACTTAAAACTTATGTGAAATTGTGTTTTATGCTAAAATTACAAAAGTCCAACGTATTTATCACCTAAGATTATTACCTAGCAGTAAGAACATTATTACTTTGTAGCTGAGAAAACTCTTTTCAGCTACTCTTTTAAAAAATATATTCTTTTCACATTACTAGCCCCTTTCTCACTGGCATTTTCCCAAAATGCCTCAGCATTTGGGAAAAAGGCTTTCTCAAAGTGCCTCAGTCTTACTGTATTTGGCTACAGAAAAAAAAAAACCCTCTCATTGACTTTCTAATGCATTTCTGAAAATTCTCTTTTGGTGTCTGGGTGATTCTGATAATTTTAAGAGAGACCAAGTCACAACCATGAACACTGAAACAGTTCAGATCTTTAATTGAATTTTCTCTGTGCAGTTCAGAGGAAGTGTTGGCCACTTAGAGAAAAAGAAATGGTCATTCTTAAACCATGAGACTTTACTTTGACTTAAGTCACTCTCCCTGATTTCGTGTCCTTCTCTGTAAGATACCTAGTATCCAGTTACGGGAAGATTACATTTTACATTATCTTTCAATAGCTGAGTAGTATATAGACAACAGTCCAACCAGCCAGGCTTCAGTGTTACCATTCCTTACACAGCTTCAAAGTATACTGCTTTCTAATCAATGGTATCAGAACAGTAGAACACTAGTCTTACCCACTGATAATGTATTTTCAAGGAAAATATAAACTGCTTGGAGAGATAACAGACAAACTGCACTTGTGCCATTTCCCTGTTATTTACTTTTGACTTCAAGATGACAAGTTGACAATGTGCTTAATTCAATTAGACTTAAAGAAGCAGATGTCTGAAGAGAAGGAATAAAGAAGAGGGGAGGAAAGAAGAAAGAAAGGAAGAAAAAGTTCTAACTGGACGGCTGCTTTGGGGACCACCAGTTTACATGTACTGGCCTCTGAACTCCTAATATATCACTTTAATCACTGATCTATTGATTACCTATAATTTCAATGTCCACACTAATGAGGGAGTCCAAGCACCAACTATATGAAACTCTATACACACAGTTATGGGTTGATTTTCTATGTTTGCCTTAATCACAGTAGCCTGGCACATGGCATCCACATTTAAGATACTTCATTATAATTTAAAATCATCTCTGAAGATGTTGAAATGTACCATTCATATATATATGTATGATCATCAGGCATTGCTTCTGTGACAAGTCAGAAAACAGGTATTTTCTATTTTTTATGAAATAGAGCATTCAGTGGTGGCCAAACTTCTGTTTGTATCCAACTCCCCTTCTCAGCTGAGAGAGAGAACAGTGATTCTGGAAGTTAGTATAAAGCATGCTAGGATTGCTTCTCTGGTCCAGCCATCAGCATGGTCTCAGGATGCAAGAAAAACAAACCAAAGTTCTTTCCATTTTTGCCAATGGATTTTATACAGCTTTTCCTGAGATGTCATCAGCCTGGGAGATTGATTCTTATTCCCCTGGGGTTTTAAGATTTCTTTCAGCATAAGTTTATTATACAATGTTTGTACTTTCACATTTGCTTGAATGTTTAAAACAATTTCTATTTCTGTAGTTAGAAAAATTTCAATTTTTATAACATTAAATATTTTTAATTTTTTCTGAAATGTTTAATTCTGACACTAGACTTAAATTTTAATTTTTCATATTCAATCTTTTTCCCTGAATTTTTATTTTTTCTTTACTACAATTTATTCACTTTGTATCCTGGATTTAGCCCCTCACTGGTGCCCTCCCAGTCTCACTCTCGTTCCTTCCCATTTCTTGTCCCATGCCCTTCCCCAAGTCCACTGATAGCGGAGGTTCTAGTCCCCTTCCATCTGACCCTAACCTATCAGGTCTCATCAGGACTGGCTGCATTGTCTTCCTCTGTGGCCTGGAAAGGCTGCTCTCCCCTCAGGGGGGGGGTGATCAAAGAACCAGCTACTGAGTTCATGTCAGAAACAGCTTCTGCTCCCCTTACCAGGGTACCCACTTGGAGACTGAGATTCCATGGGCTATATCTGAGCAGGGGATCTAAGTTACCTCCATGCATGCCCCTTGGTTGGAGTATCAGTCTTAGAAAAGCCACCTAGGCCCACATTTTTGGTTCTCATGGTCTCTTTGTGGATCCCCAATCCCCTCCTGGTCTTTCTGTCTCCCCCTTCTTTCATAAGATTCCCTGAACTCTGCCCAAAGTTTGGTTATGTGTCTCAGCATCTGCTTCGATGCACTGCTGGGTAGAGGCATTCAGAGGCCCTCTGTGGTAGGCTCCTGTCCTGTTCCATGTTTTCTCCTCTCCTAATGTCTATCCTAATTGCCTTTCTGAGTGAGAACTGATCATCTTACCCACAGCTCTCCTTCTTGCTTAGTTTCTTTAGATGTACAGATTTTAATATGTTGATCCTATATTATATGGCTAATATCCACTTCTAAGTGAGTATATACCACGTGTGCCTCTCTGCTTCTGGGATACTTCACTCAGGATTATCTTTTCTAGTGCCATTCATTTGCCTGCAAATTTCATGATTTCCTTGTTTTTAATTGCTAAGTAGTATAAATGCATCACAATTTTTCTATCCATTTCCTCTGTTGAGGGACATCTGGACTTTTTCCAGATTCTGGCTATCATGAAGAAAGCTGCTATGAATATGCTTGAACAAATGTCCTTGTCGTATATTTGAGAATACTTTGGATATATGCCTAGGAGTGGTATAGCTGGATCTTGCTGTAGCTCTATTTGGTATTTTGATGAGAATTGCTTTAAATCTGTAGATTGCTTTTAGTAGGGTGACCATTTTTACTATGTTAATCTTACAGAGCCATGAGCATGGGAGACCTTTTTATCTTCTGATATATTCTTCAATTTCTTTTTTCAGAAACTTGAAGTTTGTTTCATAAAAGTTTTTCGCTTGCTTGTTTAAGTCACACAAAGGTATTTTATGTTGTTTGTGGCTATTTGTGAAGGTTGTGTTTCCCTAATTTCCTTCTCAACCTGTTTGTCTCTTGTATACAAGAGTACTACTATTTTTTTTTTAGTTAATTTTATAACCAGCCACTTTGTTGAAGGTGTTTATCAGCTGTAATAATTCTCTGGTAGAATTTTTGGGGTCACTCATGTAAATTATCATATCATCTGTGGATAGTGATATTTTGATTTCTTCCTTTCCAATTTGTATCCTCTTTATCTTCTTTAGTTGTCTTATTGCCCTAGCATGGACTTCTAGTACTATGTTAAAGAGATACGGAGAGAGTGAGCAACCTTACCTGATTTCAGTGGGATTAGTTCAAGTGTTTCTCTCTCCTCGGGATGTCCCACCTAGTCTGGAAAACCCCAAAGTCAATGCTCTGGATCCAGCTGCTTTTCTACTCACTGGTCTCATATTCTTGGATCCTCTGCCCCTCAGATATGGTGAACACTGGAAAGCTACCATCTTAGAACTACCAAAAATAACAATCTTTGTATTGAATTTTTTTGTATCAAAATAAATATTTTAATCATAGATAAGCCCCATAGGATGGCTGGTAACTTTACTGATTCTGAAAATGGGCACTGTAAAAAACCAAAAATAGCCATTCCATAGGTGAAAAGGGAAAAGTTTATTCAAAATACCAAGGCAGTCTGTAGATATGTGGCTTATGAGCTGTGATTGAGCTTGTGAGCAAGGACTGAGGGAGCCTAGTGGTCAGCACTGACTTTGACAGGTTAATAGGCAGTCACCACAGTCATATATTAAGGAAAGGCAACAAGTTTCCTCCTGCCAGAGATTAAGAGAATGACTCCCATTTTAGAAGCAGAAAGTTTCTTCAAATCCAGCTTTTGTCTAAATGTCTGACCTTGGGAAAGGACTTCCTTGGGTACCAGATCCACCATTGCAGAATATTCCATTTTTATGTATGGTTTAGTTAATCTAAACAGGCAAGTAATAAAACACAAAGAAGCTAGATAAACATTACTATGAATGGCACTAAACCTTTGGAGTTTATAAAACTTAATTATGAAATATACCTTATTTATCAAACATATGTTACCACGTATTTGCATTTTTAGCACCTCGGTGTTGAGCAATTAGCAAAGACATAAGTATTTAGACATACATCTTAAATTAACTTTTGTTAATTAGAGCAAGCCTTTATACAATTTTAATTTTATCATCACATACAGTATACTTTAAACCAGAATAGAATCACCTACACAGTATGTTGTAGTAAATATAACCTTAAGTTTTTATCATCATGTAAAGTCCATAACAAATCTAAAATATTTGAGACTTGTTCCTTTCTTAGTCTAAAAGGAGAGACAGTAATAAACAGAATTCTTCTTTTTTAAATATAATTTATTTATTTTTATATCAATCACAGGTTAGGTACTTTGTATCCCATGTGTAGTCCCCTCCCTCATTCCCTCCCACTCTCCCCATCCCTCCCTCATCTCCTCCCTGCCCCCCTCCAAGTCCAATGAAGAGGGAGTACCTCCTGCCCTTCCATCTGACCCTAGTTTATCTTATCTCTTCAGGGCTGGCTGCAATGTCCTATTCTGGGATCTAGCTAGGCTGTTACTCCCAGGCGGGGGGTGGGGGGGGGCAAAGAGCCAGACATTCAGTTCATGACAGAAATAGTCCCTGTTCCCCGTACTAGGGTCTCCAATTGGATACTGAGCTACCATGGGCCACATCTGAGCAGGGGTTCTATCCATACATGGTTATATCCATACATGGTCCTTGGTTGGAGAAACTGTCTCCTAAAAGACCCCTGTGCCCTGCTCTGTTTGGTCTTTGTGGAGCTCTTGTTCTCCCCAAGTCTTACTAACTCCCCATATTTTCGTTATTATTCCCAGCCCTCTGCCGAAGGCTTGGTTGTGAGTCTTAATATCTGCTTTGATACATTGCTATATTGATTCTTTCAGATGCCCTCTTTGGTAGGTTCCTGTCCTGTTGCTTGTTTTATCCTACATTCAATGTCCATCCCATTTGTTCATCTAAATGAGCATTTATCATACCATCCTAGGTCCTCCTTCTTGTTTATCTTCCCTAGGTATATAGGTTTCAGCATGAACTTCCTATGCTATAGATCTATATAAGTAAGTATATACCAAGTGTTTCTTTCTGCTTTTGGGATACCTCACTTAGGATGATCGTTTCCAGGTCCCACCATTTGCCTGCGAATTTCATGATTTCCTCCTTTTTAATTGCTGAGTAGTATTCCATTGTGTAAAAGTACCACAATTTCTGTATCCATTCCTCAACTGAGGGACATCTGGGTTGTTTCCAGATTCTGGTTATTACAAATAAAGCAGCTACAAACATAGTTGAGCAAATGTCCTTGTTGTATACTTGAGCATCTTTTGTATATATGCCTAAGAGTGGTATAGCTGGGTTTTGAGGAATCACTATTCCTAATTGTCTAAGAAAGAGCCAAATTGATTTTCAGAGTGAGTTCTCTTTTTAACTACATACCCCATTTTTTAATTGGATTACTTGATTTCTTGCTTTTTAACCTCTTGAGTTCTTTATGTATACTGGATTTATACTATTTTTAAAGTTAGGCTGGCTACCTCCCAGCAGTATTTCCAACAGAGGTAAACAGAGAACTCTCGATAGAGGAATATTGAATGGCAGAGAAACACTTAAAGAAATGCTCAATGTCATTAGCCATCAGGGAAATGCACATCAAAATGATCCTAAGATTTCACCTCCCACCCATTAGAATGGCCAGGATCAAAAACTCAAGTGAAAACACATGCTGGAGAGGTTGTGGAGAAAGGGGAACCCTCCTCCACTGCTGGTGGGAATGTAAACTTGTACAACCACTCTGGAAGGCAATCTGGCGCTTCCTCTTAAATTTGTTGACAAATAAGAGTGCCTTGATAGCAGGAATTTCCCATGGGTGATAAAGTTTGCCTGGCCTGTTAGAGTTTTTGGTTAAAAGGGGGAAAGTATGTTACATTCAATAAATTTGCTGAATATTTCATATGAAAACTTGAATATTAGAAAATATTGTGAATGACCTGTGATTAAAATAAAAAATAAAAAAAAAAACAAAATGAAGCAGAATTTGGAAGCATTTTAACTCTGGGTGAAATCACGATGTTTTCAGATAGGCTGCAGTGCCAAGTGTGGAGAAATCCCTGATGGCACTTGAGGACATAGGTGAGGATGTGCATGCTGATTGACAAATCTTCAATGCCTTTCCTTTCTGTCAAGATTATTGCTTGCATACTAAATGCATTTATGTTGAAATTATGTAGAATTTCATATTAATGGTGACTGAATAAAATTTCATGGTCACTTCAAAAAGAAAAAAACCTATTGTAAAAGAGTTCTATAAAATCTGCAATACTGCACACTTCTCCAGCCTTATACAGTTGGCTTGATGTATGTTGTCTTATGGTGATTAAGAAAGAAGGCATAGCATTTATAAATATAGAATAAAAATGCTGCTTGATTCTAAGTGACAATTAAGAATGACCAGACATGTCAGCATTTACAAGGAATATGAAATATCTTTAATTCTCCTTTATTAAAGTAAATTTTTTTCATCTTTAAAAAATAAAAGAAAATATAGGCAGGTACTGTGGCACATACCTGTAATCCCAATATTCCGAGAGGCAGAGCAGGTTGCTCTCTGTGAATTCGAGGCCAATCCAGTCTACAAAGTGAGTCCAGGACAGCCAAGGGTACACAGAGAAACCATATATATGTTGCCGGGTGTGGTGGTACAATTCTTTAATCACAGCACTTGGGAGGCAGAGTCAGACAAATCTCTGTGAATTCAAGGACAGTCTGGTCTACATAATGAGTTTTTAGACTGATGAAGCTATGTAGAGAAACCCTATCTCAAAATTAATTAATTAATTAATCAATCAACTAAATGTGGAAAATACAGAGTGATCTAAAATATATACATTTCTTTAGTTATTGATACCTATTGATAATTATTGAATGTAATTTTTCTGTGATATACAAAGTAAAAATATTAAAATCAAAAGAATGAGTCAGAAGGCTAAGTCTACATTACTCAAATCTAAGAACTCAGTCCCAAACACATACACACACACACATATATTTAGTGTTATATATATATGTGTGTGTGTGTGTGTGTATATATATATATGTGTGTGTGTGTGTGTGTGTATGCAACACTAATTGAATTCTACAGTTTTGTATTTATAAATATATCCGTGATGTGTGCATATGTGTGTTTGTATGTGTAACAATAATAATCAAAGACAAAAGTACATACATTTGAGAAAGAATTGAAGGGAGGAGAGATGAATGAGATGATTAAATATATACTCGTATATAACATTCTTTCCCCACAAAGCAAACAATTTATTAGGAAAATTAATACTAAACTCATGAAATAAATTGAAATGTAGTACTCTTCAGAAAACTAATTTTAAGTCTGCTTTCTCTGGATTCTCTGTGAACAATGAAAAACATGTGCTTGCAATACGAACATGTCATCTAATAATAAAAACTTGCCTTTCATTTGTACTGTAACATGGATTTTCCCTATCAAATTGCTCATTCAAATGGGGTAGTCACATCCATCACCCCATGGAAATTTTGATGGTATAGTCCTTGTAGAAAATTTTCACAGGCATGATGAAGCCACCTTTAAAATGTGCTTAGCTGATCCAGCAACACTTAGATTTCAGGATTTACATATGCTCCTCATCATTTTTATATTTTGGGGTCTCACAATGTCACATAGGGACCCATTTTCTCTTGGAATCTTTATGCAAGTTTCCTCTCCTTATTTCAAATACACTTATTTACTCAGCCAATTTTAACTTAACAGTTTCAAAAATCACTGGATTTCTGAAAGGATAGAATTAAGCTGGCTTTAATTTTCATATGCCAATGCTAATTAATAACATAGTTTTCCCACCTTCAATAGTAATGCATCCCATACAAAATGACATCATTTTCAAAATAATGATTAATTAATATAGTACTTGTCCTAGTAAATAGTGACTCCTTTATTTTTAGATTAGTTTTATAAATGTAATTATTAATTCTTTGTGTGTGTGTACATGTTTGTGTATCAGTAGAAACTGTGGGTAAATATATGAGGTGGATGGTGTGTGTACGTGTCCACATACATGCAGAAACAAATGAAGAGACTGACTTTATGTTCATTACTCTCTACCTCATTTCCTTAAGAGAACATGTCCACTGAACCTTGACCTCGCTGGTTTTGGGAAGAGCCCTTGGGCTTTACAATATCTCTCTTCACCAGTATTTGGTTAAAAATGTGCTACCATGACTGACTTCTGACATGGGTTCTGGGAATCAAAAATAATAGCTTATGTTTGGACAGCAAATATTTTTACCCAATGGTCAATTTCCCCAGCATTTTAAGTGTAATATTCTAATAGTAATGAGAAACCACTATCAATCTCTTCCACATTTTCCTGATGGCATTCTTCATTTCCTTATTCCTGAAAGTGTAAACCATAGGATTCAGAAGTGGTGTTATGATGGTGGCAAAAACAAATGCATTTTTTTCAGAAGAGAAGGCAGATGTAGGTCTTGCATATATTAAAAAGCATGGGACAAAGAACAAAAGTACAACTGTGATGTGGGATCCACAGGTGGAGAGAGCTTTGTGTCGCCCCTCAGAGCTGTGAGCTCTCAAAGAGAACAAAATGACACCATAAGAGACAAGCAAAATAGAGAAGATTATAATGCTGATAGACCCACTGTTAGAAAACACCAAAATGACAAATATATGTGGCTCAGTGCAGGCAAGCTTCAGTAATGGGAACAAGTCACACATGTAATGATCAATAATATTGGGTCCACAGAAAGGCAGCTGCAAAGTGAAGATAATTTGTATAATAGAATGCAAGAAGCCCCCTGCCCAGGAAACCATCACCAAAATGCCACAGAGCCTTCGGGTCATAATGGAAGAGTAGTGTAAAGGCTTGCAAATTGCCACGTAGCGGTCATAAGCCATGGCTGACAGGATGATCACTTCTATGCCAGTGAAGAAGTGGACAGCAAACAGTTGTATCATGCAACATTCAAAGGAGATGGTCTTCCTCTCATAGAAGAAGTCTACAATCATCTTGGGTGTGACAGTAGAAGAGGTACATGCATCCAGTAAGGACAAGAATATCAAGAAGAAGTACATGGGGGAACCAAGTAGTGCAGGGCTGTAGATGATGGTCACCACAATTATCATGTTGCCTCCTATAGTTGCAAGGTAAATAAACAAAAATACAACACACAATATATTCTCAACATCTGAGTTCTGTGAAAGTCCAAGGAGTATGAATTCAGCGACAAAGCTCTGGTTTCGCATTATTCTCAAGAAGATGTTAAAGTAAAGTGTTCATGTAAATCTGCAGTGATGAAAAAAGAATACCTCATTCAAGTTTCTGTAATTATCATATAAAAGTTGGTGTTTTATTGTTTTGTAATTAAAAAGAACTTTATACTATTTTAATGTACAATTGTATAACATAGTGTTGAAGCTGAGATAAATTATTGAATACCTTAAATAACCACCTTTAAAATATTGGAGATAAAAGCATCTATGTGGGTGAGAGGAGAGTGATAGCCTTTGAAGGTTCAGCTCTCATCAGTCTCTGTGAGCTTCTTGAATAAAAATATTGAAATCCATTTTAAACTATTCAGGATGTAAATGAAGACCAGATCTTAATCATCATTGACTGACCAAAGCACTGCCTTATCTACCAACAGAATGGTCAAAAAGGTACTATGGGGCACACTTCAAAATCACTGATTCATCTTAAATGCGTGTAAAATTGTGGATTTATTGGAACTTTTAATTAATTAATATTTTGTGGGAAATTATGCAGCACTCTTCATGATGCTTATGTTAAAAGAGTGGAAATTTCACTCTATTCATCATTTTATAACATGATAAATACTCTGTAAAACATATCGTTTTCATAATGGCTAATTGAAGTACCACGAAAAGAAGTATAAAGCAAATCCTACTCCTAGTCAGCAGTATGGTACAGGGGTTTCTGTATTTTATTTTTGTAAAAGTTATCATCAAATATATTGATAAGATAAACAAAAGACACCCAACCTGGAAACTTAGAGACTCAATCTCCTATATTCATGATGTCTTTACTGAATCAACAGGATGAAGAGTGAGATTTTCTTTCTCTGATAGAACTTTTGGAAAGCAATGTTCCTTCTAGTCTCTCTCTCTGTAAAGCTTAAAGCATCTTCTTCCTTTGTCCTTATGCATATGAAACATCCTGATAAAGGCAACAGAGTCAATGATGAATCAGAAGGTCATGGACCAATCAGCTACAAATGAAAGCTGGTCATAACACATAGCTGAAAAAGAGAAACTCCCTTAAATATAGAGTCTCTAGACTTAATTATTTACAAAGACATGTTTTGAAACCTATAAGAATTCACTATAAAACATGTCAATAACATCTTACCTTCCCATTTCCATTATATGTTAAAATTTGATAATATCAAAATGTTACTCATGGTAGCATTCCTTTACAATTCTGTTATTAATTCATAAGAAGACTTAATTGTATTGTCCACAGAATGTACTTCCACAGATTCTCTGTGTAAATATTCCATCTTTCTGATTTATTTTCCTTAGGCAGTCACAACCCAAATGCTTCTGTATCTTTTCATGTAAAATATTTATGTATAGACATATATGTACATATATGTGAATATATCTATACATATTCATGAGTATGTAATTTTATGAATACATGGTTACTGTTGCAAATCTATGTGTTTAAAGAAATAAGTATGTTTTGAAAAGAAAATGAGATATAATGACTGACATCTAAAGAAAATAGACATTACATGTTTATAATTTATCATGTGATAGTTTATTTGTCTTACAACAGTCATTTACATGATATCCTAATATAAGTTCCTCACTAAGATGTATAATATAAACTTCAACCATTCTCAGGTTGTAGCCAAGGAAATAGAGGTCTTTAACAAACCCTGTAACGTCACTGGATCAAGCAGCAAATATTTACAATAAATTAAGACGATAATTACTTAGTTTACCAGTTGTCATTCAGCACTAAAGCAAACTAGACAAAAAAGTTTAGTAAGACAGCAAAGCACGGTGCCCATACATGAAATGTCAGAGTGAAACTCAGCATTTCACAGAACAAAAATACAAAGGGAAAGAACCCACTTCTCTTCAGATTACTAACCTTTTCTAGCTGCCTCCTTCCCAAAATGCCTCAGCTTAGCTTGTTTTACTGTTTATGGCATACAGGAAAAAAAATCTTTACTGCTCCCCCTCATTGCCTTTCTAATGCATTTCTGAAACTCCTCTTTTGGTGTCTGGGTGATTCTGATAATTTTAAGAGAGATCAAGTCACAACCATGAACGCTGAAACAGTTCAGATCTTTAATTGAATTTTCTGTGCAGTTCAGAGGAAGTCTCAGCCACTTAGAGAAAGTGAAATGGACATTCTTAAACCATCAGATTTTACTTTGACTTTAGTCACTCTCCCTGAATTTGTGTCCTTCTCTGTATCATACCGAGTATCCAGGTATGGGAAGATTACATTTTACATTCTCTATCAATAGCTATATAGTACATAGACAACAGCCCAACCAGCCAGGCTCGAGTGTCACCATTCCTTACACAGCTTCAAAATACACTTTCTAATCAGTGGTATCAGAACAGTAGAACACTAGCGTTACAGATTAAAAATGTTTTTACAAAGAACAAATAAATTGGTAGTGGAAAGATAACAGAAAAACAGCATTTGTGCTATTTCTCTGTTACTTGCTTTGAACCTCAAGATGATGAGTTGGAAATGTGTTTAATTTCATTAGAATTAAAGAAGCAACCAGTCCTGATAGACATGATAGGCTTGGGTCAAATAGAAGGAGAGAAGGACCTCCTCTATTAGTGGACTAGGGGAGGGCCAAGTAGGAGGAAAGGAAAGAGGGTGGGATTAGGAGGAGATGAGAGAATGAATGGGCCATAGCCAGGATAGAAATTAAATAAATTGTAATGAATGATAATAATAAAAAAGAAGAAAAGAAGTATATGTTCAAGGGGGAGAGAGAAAGGAAGAAGGTAGAGAGGAGAAAGAAGGAAGAAAGGAAAAAGTTCTGAGTAGACAACTGATTTGGGGGCCACCTGAGCAATTATTCATTCACATGTACTAGTCTCTGAGCTCATAATATATTGCTTTAATAACTGATGTATTGATTACCCATAATTTTAATGTCCACACTATTGATAAGGAGTCTGAGCACCAAGTGCATGGAACTCCGTACACACAGTTACACACTGATTTTTCCATGTTTGCTTTAAACACAGTAGCCTGACACACAGCATTCACATTTAAAGTGCCCCATTATAATCTTAAAATCATCTCTGAAAATGTTGAAATGTACCTTACATATATAAGCCACCTCTTCTGTGAAAATTCAGAAAACGGGCATATCCTATTCTTTATGAAGTAGAACATCCAGTGGTGGCCAAACTCCTGTTTGTATCCAACTACCCTCCTCACATGAGAGAGAGAACAGTGATTTTGGAAGTTAATGTAAAGCATGATAGGACTGCTTCTCTGGTCCAGCCATCAGCATGGTCTCAGGATGCAAGAAAAACAAATGAGCCAAAGTTCCCTCCTTTGTTGCCACTGGACTTTATACAGGTTTTCCTGAGATGTCATCAGCCTGAGAGATTGATTCTTATTCCCCTGGGGTTTTAAGATTTCTTTCTGCATGAGTTTATGGCAAAAAGTTTGTGCTTTTACACTTGCCTGAGTGTTTACAGCACTTTTAATTACTATAGTTTGAAAGATCTTAATTATTTTTAAGAACTGTTGTCATTTTATATGGGTGATACTTAAATACATTTAGGAAAGT
This sequence comes from Pachyuromys duprasi, assembly GCA_028658305.1. Lineage (NCBI taxonomy): Eukaryota > Metazoa > Chordata > Mammalia > Rodentia > Muridae > Pachyuromys > Pachyuromys duprasi. The sequence goes on from CM053752.1 coordinate 58,553,052, forward strand.
GCCATAGTTGATGAGTATGCTACTGGGTATGCACACATTAAGGTCATAGATTAAGAAGGAAGTTGGCAGACATATTTCAAAGCATACCTGTCTCATGGACATGGAGCATACATTCAAAAGTGGCAATGGCAGACAATGCTCATCATGTGTCCTAAAGCTGTAATTGAAAATAAAAGAACTGACACTTGGAAGATATATTAACATAAGAGTGTGCCCCTAGGGCTCCCTCCCTCACCTGATAATACTAATAACAGCCTCTCCTCCATGCCTGGGGCCTCTTCATTTCTAGACATATTCTTTATTGCTTCTTTCTCAATACATTTTTTCTCTCTCTAGCAGCTAAGATTAATCACTCTAGGAAACTTCTCAATCCTATTTTTACCTGCTGTTGACATGATATGAGCAAGCCAAACTAATCAACTGCAGAGTTTAACTTAGTTCAAGGAGAAACATATAATCTCTAAGCATATAATCCTAATTTGCAGAATATTTTTTCTTATTTTGTTGGTTGATTTTGTCAGCATAGCATCATGGAAATAATAATGGCCTCATCACTCTTGTCTAAGTAGATGAAAGTTTCAAACAGTTCTCTTGTCCCTCACCCTTGAAAAGTCAGGATAAATGAAGATCAAAAAAGCCATCGTAAATCACACTTTTAAAACAATATTACAGTCTATTCAATCTGGTGTAGATAAGGTAGTATATAAAGAAAAAAACAACAAATTTCTTAAAGCTTATAGGCTGAGAAATCCAGGATGGAAGTGTCAGGTAGTTCAGTGTGGGTTGACACTCTGCCGGCAATTATTGCTGCATCGTATAGAAGGGCAGATTAGCTCCCTTCAGCTTCTCATAATAAATACATTTGCTGTCTGAGAGAGTGTCACTTCCCTTAATGTCTTTACTCAAATTATTGTAGTATGTATTCTTTGTGAATATGTGCATGCATGCATGTGTGTGCGTACATATATGACACCGATTTGGTTAAGTTTATTCTAAGAACTTAGGCATTTTTATTTCTCTTGCAAATTTACTTGTCTTAGTTTCTATTTCAAATAATACATTTATAGCCACATAGCTTATGTTTGATGTTGTTTAGTATCCAGTCACTTTACTGAACTTTTATAGCAGTTCTAATTTTCTCAAGAAAGCTTTATGGTTTTACACATATTTTCTGCAAAATAAAATAATTTTATATCTTCTTGTTTTATTGAATGAGTGTTTCATTGCCTAGTTCCTATGGTAGACCTTCAATACTATGTGGAGCATAAGTATAAGACAGACATTTTTGCTTTCCTCTTGATCACCACTGTGTATGATGCCTGCTTCATGTGTTGATAAACTATCTTTATTACTTTAATGTAAATTCTTCCTGTACATATTTGTGAGGAGTTTTACCATGAAACAGCATTTATTTTGTCAATATTTTCTCTGTACTTATTAAGCCAATAGTTTGATTGTTATTCATTCTATTCTTACAATGAGTTGTAATAATTTATTTAAATATGTAAATTTACTTATGTACATATGTAGGCACCTCTTTGCATCTCGGAAATGGACTTTTATCATCATGGGTTTTAATTCATTTAATATATATTTGGATTGGATTTGTTAGAATTTTGCTGAAGAATTCTTCATCTATATTCATCAGTAATATTGGGTTTTCTTTGACTCTCTGTGTTTTGGTTTTGGCTTGTATAGCATGATAATCTGGTTTTACACAACTGTGCTCAGTACACAATTGAGAGTAGAAATGGGGTTTTTTTTGTTTGTTTTTTTTTCAAATTTAAAAGAGCTTGTAAAATACATCTCTTTCTGACATGAGTTTTACGTTTCTATTAATTAATTTATTTATTGCTTTACATCCCAATCATAGCCCCCTCTCTTCTAACCTCATGATCCCACCTTCTCTCCCTTTCCCCCTATTACTAACTCCTCAGAAAAGGGGACCCCCCACCAATAACAACCCACCTAGTACATCAACTCATTCTCTTCCATGTTGGCCTGGCAATGCAGCCCTGCAAGCGCTGATCAATCAAAAAGCATGCAGCAGACTTGTCAGAAATAGACCCACTTCCCTTATTAAGGAGCCCACATAAAGCCTAATCTGCCAGTCAGGAACATATGTGTAGGGGCCTAGGTCCAGTCCTTGCATGGCCCTTGGTATGTGCTTCAGTCTCCACAATCTTGCCTGGGCCCAAGTTAGCTGGCCCTGTTGGTCTTCTTGTAGAACCCCTTTCCCCTCTGGGTCCTTCTATCCTTCCCCCATCTCTTCCATAAGGCTCACTGAACTCCGCCAAATATTTGGTGGTGGATCTCAGTATCTCTTTTCAACATTTGCAGTGTGGAGCCTCTGTTATCAGTTTTAATATCAACATCACCATGCAGCCTAGCATGATTTTTAAACTCCTGATCATCCAGCACCTACCTCCAAGTGCCAGGATTCTTTGAGCTTGTTCTGCAGCTGCCTTGGGAAGCATGTTTCCTTGTGCCAAGGGTTCCTTCTTGCCCATTGTTTCCTTAATGTCTTTTTTTTTTCACAAAATGTTGAATTCCTCAAATATTAACTCTTTTCTTTTTCTTTTTAAGTGTTCTTGGATATTCATCTGATAGTACTTTAAAATAGCATCATGTGTAGGTACACAACATCGCTGTGTAATGAGTGAGCTATAGCCCTCCAGAGTTTAAGATGCTGTATATCCACAAAACATAAAGGCTGAGAGCTCTCCTGAGGAATCCTTCTATCAGTCTGCAAAGAAAGTATATGTATTGTCTTGAAAATACAAGGGATAAAGTTAGAGCAGGTAAAAAAGAGATTAAAGGCATGCCCGAGGAAGACTCACCCTACAGAAGAGTGCCACCTCCTGACAATAGGAGAGATACTTTGCTAAGCTTGCAGACAGAAGCCTATCAGAGTTGTCCTCTGAGGCTCTACTCAGGATAGCCTCAAAACAAACACTGAGACTCACAGCCAAACAAGGGGTGATGCATAGGGAAGTCTTGTGGAAAAGTGAGAAGAAAGTAAAAAGTACCTGGAGGTGACAGGTACTCCACAAGAATACCAACAGAGTCTACTAATCATGGCCCAGAGATGCTTGCTGAGACAGAAGCATCAACTAGGGACCATGCCTTAACTGGACCTAAGCCCTCTAAAATATTTAGCAGATGGGCAGCTTAGGTTTCATATGGGTCTTCTAGTACGGGAAGAGGGAACTGCACTGGACAGGATTTCATTTGCCAGCTTTTTGATGACTTCTCCCTGGCAAGACTGTCTTGCCAGGCCAGGGATCGAGGACATGCTCAGTCCTCATGCAATTGGATGAGCTGGGGTGGATGAGAAAGAGAGCTCCCCTTCTCTAAAGAAAAGGAGAGGCAGGACAGGGAGAGAAGGAGAATGCGACTTGGAGGGGAAAAAGAGGGGGGGGGGCTACAACCAGGATGTAAAGTGAATGAAAAAACAAACTTTTAAAAATACTTTATCGAAGGGATCCAAGATGGCTGCCACGAGAGAACACTGTGTCTGAGGAGTAGGAGAGCAGAAACCACGCAGCGACCAGGAGACTGAACTCTGGGACCTAAAACGCCAGCATTGTGAGTGCCAGGTGAGCGGAACTCCTACGGTGAGAAAATCAAGTGGGAAAACCCTAGGGACACCCAGTTATTACCTGGAGAAATTTCCAGGTGACCAGCGGCGCACAGCTCTGATCTGGACGAGCGGCTGCGCTGGGCGCCTGCACCCGCCATTATAGACTGGATCACACAGACTCCCAGGCAGTCTCAGGAGGAACCGGGAGCCGTTTTCACTGAACTGCGCCCTACGAGCGCACACTGCACCTGGGTTCTGCTTCGACCCACAGGCGTGCTGCGGGTTCGGTCCGATCATCGGAACCACACCAGACTGAGTGGATTGGGGGACCATTTTGACCAGTCCTCACATTGCCAGGGCGCAACTCTAATGCCCCGCCAGCAAATCTCAGTCAGTGTGTGAGTCCGCCCGCGGATCTGGGAGGATCCCCAGTCCTGCACCAACCCACAGGTGTGCGGCGGGCGCGAACAGATCATGGGAAACACCACAGGCTGAGTGGATTGGGGGACCATTTTGACCAGTCCACACACTGCAGGGGCG